>CM070526.1:29246941-29846941 GCA_036346145.1 Olyra latifolia
GGAAGTCCAGTTGGAACGGTACATCAGCTAGAAGTGAAGGCGACCAGCAAGGAGCGACCGCCATTGGAGGAAGTACCAGTTGTTAGTGAGTATCAAGACGTGTTTCCGGGACGACTTGCCAGGGTTACCACCCGACCGTGATGTGGAGTTCAGTATTGACCTGCAGCCAGGCACTAACCCAATATCTCAACGGCCATACCGCATGAATGCCAATCAAATGGCTGAGGTGAAGAAGCAGATCCAAGAACTGAAGGATAAAGGATTTATTAGACCAAGTACGTCACCATGGGGCTCACCGGTGATATTCGTGAAGAAGAAGAAAGGCACACTCAGGATGTGTGTAGACTACCGATCACTCAATGAGGTGACCATCAAGAATAAGTACCCTCTACCTCGAGTGGATGATCTATTCGATCAATTAGAAGGAGCCTGTGTGTTCCGGGTACCATCAAATCAAAATCCGAAAGGAAGATATTCCGAAGACGGCATTCACAACTCGTTACGGGTTGTACGAGTTTGTGGTGATGTCTTTTGGACTTAGTAATGCTCCGTCACATTTCATGAGTATGATGAATAAAATACTTATGGAATATTTGGATAAGTTTGTCGTGGTATTCATCGACAACATTCTGATTTATTAGAAGAATGAGGAAGAGCATGCCGAGCATCTTCGAATTGTGCTGGACATTTTGAGGAAAAACCAGTTGTATGCCAAGTACAGTAAGTACGACTTCTGGTTAAAGGAAGTATCTTTCCTAGGACATGTTACTTCAGAAGGAGGAGTGTCAGTTGATCCCTCTAAGGTCAGTGAGATTTTGGACTGGAAGGTACCGAAGACAGTGACCAAGGTCCGAGGATTCCTAGGAATCGATGGATATTATCGTAGATTTATCGAAGGATTCTCCAAGATTGCAAAACCTCTCACCCAGTTATTGAAGAAGGATGTCAAATTTCAGTGAACACCTCAGTGCCAAGAAAGCTTCGAAACCTTGAAGAACAAGTTGACCACCTCCCCGGTCTTGGTGTTGCCGGACCTACACAAGGATTTCGAGGTGTATTGCGATGCATCATTGCTTAGATTGGGTTGTGTGCTAATGCAAGAGGGAAAAGTAGTAGCTTACGCTTCCCGGCAATTAAAGCCACACGAACTCAGGTATCCGACCCATGACTTGGAGTTGGCAGCAGTTATGCATGCACTAAAAATTTGGAGACATTACCTTGTCAGGAATCGTATGGAAATATACACCGATCATAAGAGTCTGAAATACATTTTCACGCAACCAGACTTGAACCTGAGGCAAAGAAGATGGCTTGAACAGATAGCAGATTACGATATTGGGATCCATTATCACCCTGGAAAGGCTAATGTAGTTGCCGATGCATTAAGCCGTAAGCCAAGGAATAATTACTTGAAGGTCGAGATGGAGAAGTTAAACCTGGAGGTCGTGGCACAAGGATGCCTTTATACGATGGAAGTACAGCCCACGTTGGAGGAGAAGATTAAACAAGCCCAGCAAGATGACGAAGATACCATTGATATTATCGTTAAGTTGATAATGGAGAAGGCCCTGGGATTCAATATGGATAAGGCTGGAATTGTTTGGTTTGGTAAAAGAATCGTGGTGCCAAAGAAAGAAGGACTTAGGGAGTTAATTATGAAGGAAGCTCACGGTTCAGCATATTCCATACATCCGGGTAGCACTAAGATGTACCTGGACTTGAAGGAAAGTTACTGGTGGCCAGGTATGAAGAAGGACATTGCTAGGCATGTAGCTCTTTGTGATGTTTGTCAGCGAGTGAAGGCTGAACATCAACGGCCAGCAGGATTGCTCCAACCACTACAAGTTCCGCAGTGGAAGTAGGAAGAAGTCGGCATGGACTTTATCGTTGGGTTGCCAAGAACCCAAAGGGGTTACGATTCTATGTGGGTTATTGTTGATCGGCTGACTAAGGTAGCTCATTTTCTGCCAGTCAAGACAACCTATCCAAGTCACAAGTTAGCAGAATTGTACATGTCAAGAATTGTTTGTCTGCATGGTGTGCCAAAGAGAATAGTCTCCGATAGAGGTACGTAGTTCACTTCAAGATTTTAGCAACAACTCCACTCGTTGCTGGGGACACATTTAGCTTTCAGCAGTGCCTATCACCCTCAAACGGATGGGCAAACCGAAAGGACCAATCAGATTTTAGAAGACATGCTTAGATCAGTTGCACTAACAGATTCCAAAAGTTGGGACGAAGCACTTCCCTATGCTGAATTTTCGTATAATAACAGCTATCAGACAAGCATACAGATGTCTCCTTTCGAAGCATTGTATGGTTGAAAATGTCACACACCCTTGTATTGGAGTGAGACGGGAGAAAGGAAGTTGTTTGGCCCCGAAGTTCTAAAAGAAGCTGAAGAAAAGGTCAGGATGATTCAACAAAGAATGAAGACAGCCCAGTCCCGACAAAAGAGTTATGCCGACAAACGTCGAAGGGATCTGCAATTCAACGTGGGAGATCATGTGTACTTAAAGGTGTCGCCATTGAAGGGACTGCGTCGATTCCACGTGTCGGGGAAGCTATCACCCCGATACATTGGACCATTTGAGATCACCGCCAGAAGAGGAGAAGTTGCCTATCAGTTGCAGTTGCCACCGAATCTGTCTGGTGTCCACAATGTGTTTCATGTCTCCCAACTTTGGAAGTGTTTGAGAGTACCTGAAGAACAAATGCCCTTGGAAGCAATGGATTTACAAGAAGACTTGACTTACAAGGAAAGACCGGTTAAGATTTTGGAGGAAGCTGAAAGGCGTACTCGCAGTCGAGCTATCAAATTTTGTAAGGTGCAGTGGTCCAACCACACCGAGGAAGAAGCCAGCTTGGAGCGACAAGAGGACCTACAGGCAGAGTTCCCAGAGCTGTTCAAGGATCTTTCCAAATCTCGGGGACGAGATTCTCCTTAAGGGGGGAGGTTTGTGACATCCTAATAGAATTATAATGTCACATATTAGAAATAAAGAAAATAAAAGCTAAACACATAAAATAATAATAGGAAAAAGGTCCTAACAGGCTTGGATAGCCTAATTAGGCCCTAACTAGGCCCAAAACCCACTCCATCTAGTCCTAAGCCCACTAGGACTCTTATTTGACCAAATATGACCTAATTCTAACCCAATTCAAATTCAACCCATAATTGGATTGACCCAAGCCGACCCAAGCCATATATAAACCCCTAGAGGTCCCCTGGTCGTCCATCACACCCCAGCCCCCTCGAAACCCTAACCGCCACCTCGGTTTTCGTGCCAAACCGAAGCAATTCGAGGTAATTCTCGAATTCTACTGCCCAAACACCAAATCCAAGGGCAACACGTTGTAGAGCTCGTCACGCCGACCAATTTGACTATATGGGTCGCCATATTTGGCCAAGAAACGAGGGAGAATTGCCTCGCCGAAGGATCGCCGGAGTCTGCCGCCGCCGGCGAGTCCGCCGCTGCCCCGGATCACGCACTGGCGTGCACTCCCATCGTCGCGCGCCAACCAGCGCAGCGCCACGCCGCCCACTAGCCCGCCCGCGCGCGCGACACGCTGGCGGCGATCTGCCGCCGCGGACGCGTGTCCACGCGCCGCCGGCGCCCTCGCCAACCAGTAGCCGCGTGTCCCTCGCGCGCGACGCGTGTCCAAGGTCTCGCGCCGCCGCCGTGCGCCGCCGACCGCCTAGTTTTCTAGGTTTTGCCTCGGTTTTTCCTCGGTTAACCGGGTTTATTCTTTTGGGGAATTTCTGATTTTTCCAAAACTTTCCCGAATTGTTTAGGGAGTTCCCGAACTCCGATTTTGATGATTCCAGAGCCTAAAAATCACAAATAATCCCCAGTTTTATATATTTTTATCATCCTATTTTCTGTATGTTTGATATTTATTTCTGTTTAATTACCTTTTCGCGTTGAACCGACGTGCACCTGCTGTCCGGGAGACGTTTCGGAGCCGTTCGAAGGAGGAGAACCAGAACCAAACTTTTTCAAAGGCAAGCTAGATTCATATAGAATTCCTAGTTTGCTAAATTCTATTTATTTCATGTTAATTTGAATTGCATGCTTTAATTATCATTGTATGTGCTAATTGTTCCGATTTCATATTAGTCCTCTACTGATATGACGTAGCCTTCCATTGTTAGCCCAATTGGTACTGTTTTTTACTAGCCTATCCTTGTGTAGATGCTTAGCCTCGCTTCTGGGATTGGTAATTGATAGGTTTCACTCATTATTAAACTTGTATCCGTGAAGTTCGACTTCGTGGTGCTGTTTTTGGATAAACCTAATCAACTAAAATCAACGTGGTGTGTGTTGATTCGAGTAGACCCAGAAGAGGCGGATTTTGGGCTTGTGGTTGAGACGTGCAGGTCTCCTCTGTCATATAAGGACCGTGTACTTGTGACTACCATACCGAATCTGAACCGTACAGCCACTTGTGCCTTCTGGCCCTAATCTATTAGCTGTGAAAACCTAGCTTCCGCTGTACTCATAGTGGACGGACGTGATTCGCGATCACCGGTTCCGAATGGCTTAAATGGGGGCTAACCTCATGCGGCGCGCTATCAGGTCCGGCTGAAGGAGTGCGCATGACTGTCGGCCTGGTCGAAGTGTACTGTATGAGGCGCGAAACCAAAAGAAAGGGTACATTATGGGCAGGTGAAAGCAGTGAACGGTTTTATACTGTTTCTCTCTCGGGATGAGACAGAGCTTGTGCGGAACGTGTACACACTCTGCAGAGTTAAAACTATCATGGTAGCCGTGCCCGCGGTTATGGGCGGGGGAAAGGAGTTTTACACAAGGTAGTCCAATGTGTTTTAATTAATTAACTTGATGGTAATGTAGGCAGGGATTGCCTCTCTTGAGCTGGCTAGCCGTCTTTTGGCTACGCTCGTGTGTTATCATGTGTTCAAAGAATCAAGAATAAATAAACAAGTAGATATGTGACAATTTTAGAAAAATAACCAAACCTATTCTTTGACCTTGCATTCATTATTAAGGACCGCTTGCTGAGTAGCCGTGTACTCATTATATGGACCACGGATCATTTGTTCAGGTGAAGGTTTCAGCAATGGTGCCAGTTGTGACCAGGGGGGTCAAGGTGATTAGCCGCGTGTTCCGGGTCAACCTCGGGATATCATCGCTTTCAAAGTCTTTTGCTGTGTTTTCTTTATGTTATTGAATTAAGTCCCGTGCAAGACTATGTAATGTCTATGTCAACTGGGATGCTATTCATGCTATGTAAACTGTTAAATTTTAGTTAAATGCAATGCCTGCGATGATATTTCGAACGTCCTTGAGTGCAATACTAGATATGATCTTCTGGGACTAGTATTCGGTCACTCAAACTGGCAGAAATACCGGGGTGCATGACAGCATGTGGTGCGGCCATGCATGAGCAGCATTTATGTATAAAATATTTATGTTAATTATGTTATATATGTTAACCGTTATGTATAGCTGACATTATAGATGTTATAAATGTTACAATGTTATAATGTTCTCCGTAAAAGACTGAATCATTTGATCTGTTTCATCAACTTCTGTTTGATTTTTTGGCTCTATTTTAAATTATCAGTGCCGGTTTAAGACTATAACCGGTAATGATATATCGTTGCCGGTTGGGTGCTACAACCAGCAGTGACATGATGCTTACCATTGCCGATTGTGAGCTACATCCGGTAGTGATGCATCACTGCCGGCTGGGTGCTACAACCGGCAGTGCTCAGGCTTAGCACTGCCGGTTGTGGGCTACAACCGATAGTGATATATCACTGCCGGCTGGTAGATCGAACCGGTAATGATAAGCCTTGTTACTGCCGGTTCTTACGGTCTCTGATTTTTTCTTGGCCGTGGGGACTTAGAAACCGGCAGTGATGAGTCGGCACGGAAGGGGTGTTCTATAGCCGTGTAACAAAGGCGATTACCGAAAAATCATCTGAGTTAAAGTTGTTTGACATGATTTTAAGAAAGAACCGTCTATACATGCTTGAGATCGGCCAGAACCATCCGTGATATTGGATCATCTTAGGTGCTTCTAAAACAAAACTGACTTTGATAATGTTGCTGACGGCTCGCCGTTCGTGATAAGTCTTGTCATCACAATGGAAAGATAGCTCTTTCTAGCCTTTAAAAAAAACATACAGAAAGCATGAAAGACATATGTTATGCTCCCACCAGTTCGTAGGCTTCAATAGCTTGGAGAAGTGACCCAGAGCGTTTAGTTGGGTTTTAGGGCTTTTTATTATGTTGAGGCTAAATGCAATCGAAACTAAGTTCTTTTACAGGAGCCGAAATGTTGAAACAACATTAAACTTGATATATATCAAAATGCATTTCCATGACCTTTAACTTATTTTTATTTCGTGCCTGATTTGGTATTGCAATGAAGTGACTCATTTCCGAATAATTATAAGCATCATCAAATTAATTCAGCTAAACTTAATAGGTATTGCGCTTTAGCATATAGTATAGATATGGAAGATTGGCACCAGCTGAAAGGCCGTAACCCGGCCTATCATTAGATCCTTCCTGCTGAGTTGCTTACCTTGCCTGCAGCCAATTAAACGGCAGTCTACCTTATTATCATTCCTAGGTTAGCATGATTTGTTTAAATGGCACCCAGAACTAGTGGAATGGTACGGCGCAGGGAATTCACACATTAGTGTATTAATAACTAGGAGAAAATTGATTGTGTGAAATTGCAAAATACATGAATTTGCTTCTAAAGGCCTACATGTTAGTGAGAGAATCAATGTTCTTAAGCAAAGCCATATAATTTATAGTGACACAAAATTCCCCGATGACTAAAGAATAAAATGGACGAAAAGAACAAGCCAGGCATAGCTAAAACTGTCAGGTAGCCATCTTTGACTTGTGATGCCGATTCACCAATCAGGGTTAGAGTTCGAACTCTCTCTCTCTCTAAATAAAGTACACCTGTGTTTGGTTCGAAATATCCTCTCCACCATTAGGGCTTGCTTGGAAGGCCCAATCCTAGTGGGATCCCGGCCCAATCCCAAGGTTGGTACCCATAGGGAGAGTTTCTTTGAGCCCAGATCGATCGCTGTTTGGAAGCCCATGGGGAGATGATACCCAGCCCGTCCCACGCCGTTTCAACTTTCCACGGGAAAAAAAACATTGACTCCTTACCTCGGGGAAAATCTTCCATCGCCTCTGGCCTTGCTCGCGAGCTCCAAGGGACAGTAATGGTGTGGACGGTGCGTGGATCCAAGGGGTGGCGGCACCACCGTCGACAGCGGTGCGGGTCCAAGCTGCAGAGAACGACGACGCAGCGGCTCCAAGGAATGGCGGTGCGGATCTGGTGGCGCGGATCCAAGGAGCAGAGGATGCGGGCCAAGCACAGCGTCGTCTTCCCCGGTTCCCTTCCTCTCTCTCTAGTCCTGTTTCCTCTCCTCCTCCTTGGCCCTAGACACACCGGACCTGGCCGCCGATGGATGTTTGCCAAGCGCAAGATTCGCGCAAGATTCAAACTTCAGCGACCTTGTCTCCGGTGGCTCTGATCCCCGATGACGCAGCTCCCTTAGGGGCGGCAGCGGCTCTGCCACAGGGGAAGAGAGGGAGTCAGCATTGATCGATTTTGCACGGGGTCACTCGCCAGCGACGAGGACCACGCCAGCCTTGCACTTCCACAGCCGGTGGCATGCACCACTACTTCCGTCCTCTCTTTCTTTTCGTAAGATGCATCATGTACACATCTCCTCCCGTTTCTTCTCGTGGCCACTACCGCTGCCCATGGCTTGCCCGGCCAGCCGGGGCATCTGCTCAAGTCGTTGCGCCATTGCCACCTGCAGATCGCCGCTCTCGCTTGTCGCCTCAACGAATCGGCGATTTTTACCCATCGGTGCCGGCGAGGCAGCGGCGGGAGATGTGTGTGTAGCTGGATCCGGGAGGTGCCGTTGATTTGTGAATGAGTTTGATGTTTGTTTCACGTTGAGATGTCCATCCAAGTGAGTTATTCCGGGAAGACAAATGCCAAAAAAATAACCCCCTCTAAGAATTTTTTATCCCTAGGTATTTTTCACTATTCATCTAAACAAGCCCTTAGATTTTTGTTGTAGATATACCATGTTTTACCCTGTCTTCGTCGTAGGTTGTTTCTCTAGGTCAATTGTTTTGCCTTATAAAAGCTGTATTTTTTGGCTTCAGGGCATAGCGTAATCTATCTCACCAGGCCCGATGGGCATTGTGTCTCAGTGCGATAGATCTATTGCAAATGCAACCTCCAATTACACTCTCGATCAGATGAGATCCTTCCAAAGCCCTCTTATGCCGCGATTAATTGCAGAGCTCTGTCTTCTTTGGCACAAACTGCAGTCCATCACCCTCACGTCAGACTTCCTGACGATATCGTCTAGACTCACACCACTGATGGCATGTACTCTTACAGGACAGTCTATGCTGCCCAATTCTTCGGCAACATTGAGTGGCCAGCGGCGAATCTCTTCTGGACCATATAAGTGGAACCCAAATGCCACTTCTTCGCCTGGACACTTTGTCACCGAAGAATAAACACTGCATACATCCTCGCCAAGAAAGGGTGGCCGCACAATGCGATCTGCGTGCTGTGCGACCTGGCTCTAGAAACTACCAAACACATTTGCACCTAGTGTCGCTTATCCACGCAAATCTAGACCCTAGGGCTTCCCAACTCAACCACTCCGTCCCCATGCACACCTTTCCTCCTCTAGTGGGAGCGACAGTGCCTCATAGCCCCAAACACGAGATGCCTCAATGGTGAGATCATCTTAGTGGTATGGAACATTTGAAAGGAGAGAAATCGATGCCTTTTTCAAAACCAAAGGTCAACGGCCGCCCAAGTTATCACACTCGTCAGGGAGGATATAGCTGCGCATGAGTCGGCCTCCCTCGTGTTTCACCCACAGCGGCTAGCAAGTAGTCCCTTCTACTCATCTCAATTGCCCTGTGCATAGGCCATAGGCCGTACATAAAACACTCTTTAACCTATCTTTAATAAAATGGTAGCGCTTCTTCCCTATTGCTAAAAAAAGTATTTTTTTGAAATTCAAACTCTCAAAAGCAGGTCAAACCAAATATTTTCTCGAAGCTACAGAAGTCTTGATTTTACAGCCATTCGGCCTCAATCGAGCCAAGCATACCATCTTGACGCAATTGTTTGCATTAGATGTTGAACTGGCTCTGCCGAAACTTGCTTTAAAATGATAAAATATTTTCGAAACGTCTTGAAACACATACTTTTTGAAACTCAATTAAAACTTCCATAAAACTAACATATTGAAGCCTTAATGAAACCTCAATCCTACCTTGAATCACAAAAAACCAAAACATTCATCAAACTTTACTTATATATGGAACCAAAATGGAATTCATGAATTTGTTTGAAATCCAAAATGGAATTCATGAATTTGTTTGAAATCTGCTTTGAAACTTCAACCTTGAGATATGAAACTCCTGCGGAACTTGACTGAAGTTTGAAACGGGTGCTGCGGATAGCCAGCAGCTCCCTTTGGTAAAAAAAATACACGTCGGTTTGGGATACAGGCAGTTATGCATACCTTTTTTAAATATTTAGATTAGATACATGAAAATCATATATCATGTGAAACAGCTCATGGAACAACTGCAACTAAACGAATGTGTCTAAATTGTTGGATCTCAAAAGCATCGAGAATTTGAAATGTTTTGGTTCGACTAGGCTTCGAGATCTTTGATAAGCGGCTTCGATAAGTCAAAGAATTCTCGTTCCAAATAGTGGCTTTCTTTTCGTGTCCTCGTGGGCTAGGCTGAAAATCTAAACTTCTAGAGTATCTTCGAGCGGCTTGGAGAAGTTATCTCACTTTGTTCTACTTTTTTTAGCCTTTAAGAAGTGGTTTCAAAATTAAAAAAAAAGGCATGATAAGTCAAATTAAGCATATGGCTTTTGAAAACAATAATATGCTAAGGTGCTTTTAAACTACTTATCAACAATTCATTTAGAACGTTTCTGAAAGCCAAAAACTTTGACTACTTGGCCCAGCCCATTTCTCAAAAATATCAGAACATATTCTTAAAACCCTTAAAAACAAGTAGAAACAAGTGAACCGATATTTAGAAGTCACTTAAACTCTCAAAATCCAACTTTTCAGCAATTTAGCTTAGCCTTTTAGAACTGCTATAAACATGCCAAGATAGTTATATATTGTACACAATAAAAAGCAACCAAATTGAACCAAACACTCTAGGTCTGTGAAATCACTTCTCGAAGATGGGGTACTTGAAATCGCTACTCCAGGCCGGAGTTCGCCGAACGTTATCAGAATTCACCGTACTTCAAAAGCGGCACCATACTATCTGGTTAGGCTTTGCGATTTTCTTATTGGCTTCTATAATATTTTTATTTAATTTATTAAATTTTATAAATAAATTGCAGTAGTAATTGGTAGTCAAATAGTATTTTAAAGACCACATTGATATCTAAAATAACGTGTACTTCATAGTAGCTCTCCTAGCTATCCTAGCACAAATGTCTCTTCTTTGGTTTAGCTAGAGCATTGGGCCCACACATTGGGTAACTGTTTGTCCTAGGTCCGTGTGCATACTACTTAGACCACTACATGCATAGTTAGAGCATGTTCGTAGGGGCTTGGCTTAGGCTTAAACTTTAAGCCTAATTGAATTAAAAAGTTGAATGTTTTGGTTTTTTAGTCTATTTTTTAATCACACCTCTAAAAGCTCTTTAAAATAACATAAACAAAGTGAACCAGCTTTGAGAAACAGATTCAAAAACCTCTCTAAATCTAGTTTAACATTCAGTTCAGCCACTTTAAACATGCTATTAGTGTTTAGGTCATCATAAAAGTTTTCAATGATATCTCACTTTGTATTTCCTTTCAAAGAGCATTATACAGTGAGTCAAAATCTTATTGATCGACATTCTCTAGTGTCTAAATTGAGCAATATCCAACTTTGACAAGAATGGGACAAATTCTGCATTCTGCTAGAATTTACATCAAAATGGTCAATTCTCTGTACATACCAGAGGTTGATGGATCAACATGACCCTTTTACTAGTAACATTATTTGGAAATTAAAACTTCATCTCAAGATAAAAAATATTTCTTTGGTATCAGGAGATGGATGTTATTCTTACTAAAGATAATCTTGCAAAAAGGGTCAGGAGGGGTTGTAAAATATGTTGCTTTTGCAATAAGAATGAAACTAATTATCATCTGTTCTTTGATTGCCATTTTTCTAGATCTATTTAGCGCATTGTACATATAGCTCTAGGTTTGGTTGCACCCAGTAGTTTCAAACATATGATGGGTAACAAGCTATCAGGAATAAGGGATTCAATGAAACATCATATTTTGATTGGCATTGCGGCTCTATTCTGGTTCATTTGGTTTTGTCAAAACGATTTAATTTTTGACATGTGCAAAGATGTTTTTTAGTCAAGGCATCTTTAGAGGGGTGTTCTCGCTACGACAGTAGGCATTGCTGCAGAAGGATGATGATCATAGAGATACTATCAAGGCGTGCCAGTCAATTGAAGTAGTGACTATGAATTTCTTCAATAATTGTTATGGTTGGAGGGCTAACAGTAGATTGTGTGATGTTTGATCTTGTTCATTTCTTTTGAACTATGTTTATCAGTTGCTCATTCTCTCTTATAAGACTCTTGGCCGTGACAGGCTGTGTACATCTTCGGACGTAGAGGCCGAAAGTAATTCCATTATCTAAAAAAACTAACAAGCAAGTGATACTCCTCCATATGGCTTTTTGATGGCATATACAAGTAATCTCCAAATGAACCTTTGCCCTGTGTCGTCGCCTCTTGCCAGAGCTCTGCGCTATTAGGGTTAGGGGAGGGGTTTACCCATGCCCCCGGGCTTAGAGAGAGAGAGAGAGAGAGAGAGGTCGGGATGTTGAGGCCCTGCGGTGCAGCAAGGCGGTGGTGAAGTCGTCAAACACTACCAGCGAACCAGTTATTACAACTGGTTCGAAACAGGTTTTAGAACCGGTTTTGGAACCGGTTGTAGGCAACCGCAACTGATACGCTCCAGGTAACACTCGCGGTTCCCTCAACCGCTTGTGATAGGACACCACAAGCAGTTCGGAACACTTCCTGGCAGGCTGGTGGAGTCGCCACGTGGGTGCTCTCTATAAGCGGTTGGTGTTACCAATCGCTAGTGGAGAGCCTCTCAGGCAGCGAGGGGGAGGTGGCACGTGTGCCCTCTCCACAAGCGGTTGGAGTTACCAACCGCTTGTGGAGAGCCTCTCAGGTAGCGAGAGGGAGGCGCCACGTGTGCCCTCTACCAACCGCTTGTGGAGATGCTGAGTGCAAATTATATTCAATATAGAATA
This sequence comes from Olyra latifolia, assembly GCA_036346145.1. Lineage (NCBI taxonomy): Eukaryota > Viridiplantae > Streptophyta > Magnoliopsida > Poales > Poaceae > Olyra > Olyra latifolia. The sequence continues at coordinate 29,259,298 of CM070526.1, forward strand.
TGTTTTCAGAGGGGTTTTCGATATGAATTTTGACAATAAAATTAAATACAACTACAATAGTTTTTTTCACAATTAAATTTATATTACGATGTGTACTCATTCACATAACCACAAGTTCATTTACACAATAATACAAATGAATCAAAAATGGACAAGTTCATGTACATATGAGATAATGAGCACACGAAATCAATGTTTACACATTTCAAGAGTACAAAGGTGAATCTTGAGGTCATTTATTGCATACATCGCTATTTGTGCCTTCGATGATTCCGATATTTCACCTGTCCTTATAGAAGGACAATCCCTTCATCCCTTTGTGTGGAACTCACCTTTGGTGGATATAATCTCATCGACAATGAAGTTGATGAGTTGTTCTTGGATTGCTGCAACCCGGTGTGGCAGGATCACATGTTGCACATCGAGATAAGGCTGCCAAAGCAGGAAATAAATAAATCTCTGAACACGCAAAGTGTAAGTACTAAGAAATTGAGATGCATCATTAATTTGGTATTTTTGACACACGCACCTCATCGTTTATTTTTGGCACATCACCTTGGCAAATATTTTGCATGTAGTGGCACACATAATAACCACATAAGTTGTTTCCAGCCGTTTGTTGTATAACCCGTGATGAAATTTAAAAAGAATACAATTATTGAGATAAAAAACTATCATTAAAGAATATGAATTAATTAATATGCTTTATTACGTACTTGAGTGCTTAATTGGACTGTGAATTCATTCTTGAAAGTTCCTTTATGCTTCTTTCGGAACCTTGTGAATACCCTGTAATGCGTTATTACATGAATATTAATTATTAGAGTTCGAATTAATTAAATAGCTAGGCATTTCAATATAATAAGGAAACCATCTTATAAATTAATATGTGCCATACATATTTAGCGTGTCAATGATATATTGATATTTTTGCTGTGATTTCCTTCTTGAGTCTTGAACAATGATCTTGCTATTATTAAGCATGATAACAAGAAGGACCCAGTGAAACCTATTAATATATTTCAACATATATATGTAATTAGTTATATTATGTATGCTTTAAAAAGATAGGAATGAGAGGTTGTGAGGACATGTATATATACATACTCGAAGTTGAAGGGCAGAAGTATGTACGGTTTGTAGTGTTGTCCCAAGAATGCATCCAGAATGTAATCCTCAACATCCTTTGGTTTGTATCCGAAGACAGCCTCGTTGACAATCTCTAGGTCTATGAAGCCCACGTTGAAGGCAGCCTATCTTCTACATCGTTGTATCTCCATTCTACATAGAAAGGAAAAAGTTATTAGAGTTGCAACTTTCTGGTACGAGGAAGCACATGTTCAACTTATTAGCTTGACACTTACAGACACCAGTAGCTCATGAGCAACACGTTGATAGCGTCCTGATGGTAAAAATGGTAGAAGTCTTCGAATTCTAGCCATATTTGGTTGTCCCCGCGATAGAAATCTTCGTTTTTGATACAGAGGGGAAACATATTTCTTCCTTGAGCGGACTCTACCATGTACCATTCATAAAATTGCCGCATCTTGGTTATTAAATCCTTTATGTTTTTAGGGTCAACCAACTCCCGGCCCAACTCATATTGCCATCTCACTTCTGCCATTGGGAGATCATCCGTTAATCTAAGAGTTTCAGCTGCAGAACCGAGTCTTGCCTCTTTCATGAATTGTTCAAGCTATTCTTGCTCTTTTTTCTTCTTTGCCGCCTCTGCCTTATCCCGTTTAGACTTCAGTGTAGCCTTTGCTATTGTTCGGTTGTGGTCTGACGGCAAAGGCAGTGGTGCTACATGGGATGTCGCGAAGTGTTTTGAAGCTTTTTGATCAATTGCTTGGTTCGGTGCTGGCACCTTAGGTGCGAAGTGTGCAGCAACTTCTGCGGCAACGATTTTACTTGTCTTCTCGTCCGTCGAATCATATGCCCTTTTTGAAGGTTCCTTTGACCTTGTTGATCGGTTGGACTGGGCCTTCTTGGGAAGAGGATGACTCCTTCTAATTTGAAGTTTCTTTCTCGGAGGAGATGGTGGAGACGTGCTTTTCCTGGGGGGTTCGTTTTCTTTGGAGGTGCTGGTGGAGTTGGGCTTCTGCGTGGAGCAGGTGGTGGAGCAGGAGTACTCTGTATTGGCGGTGAGGCATTGCGTGGAGGTGACGTTGGAGGAGGTGTGGTTTGTCGTTGTGGCAGAGGCGAGCTTCCTCCAGCTGGCTCCAATTATTCGATGTCTCTTGGTGGAGATGACACCTCCATGCGATCTGAAAACATGATGTACCGTTTTCACCAGAGGATGATACCGTGGAGGGCCTGTCTAAGCTTGGTCACCTCATCGCCTCCAGCAATATCGAGTAGAAGATCGTCGAAACCGCTTAACACCTCCTCCATGGTGACCTACGAGTAACCGGAGGGGTATCTCGTTGCAGTGTAATGTCTGGCCTGGCTCCACTGGAAACGCCATGCCATAAGCCACCTTTATGTAGAGGTTACGCGCCTCGACGTATAGCTCACACTGGCAGCGAATTTTGATGTTGTCCACTGGAAAATAGCCCAGGTCATCCACTTCAGGTGTCGCGGTGGACGCGCAGCTGTTCTGCCGCGTGGAGGCCTGTGGGCTGATCATGGCGTCTGGCAGATTGCTCAGACCTGCTCCCTAAAGCTTGCTGAGGGCTATGTGCACTTGTTGCACAACTATGTTCCCGATTCTAGCCTAGGTAGCTCTTAGCTCCCTTTCCAATTGGCTGTATTTATATAGCTCTCTTGACGGGGTTTGGGGGGCATTTCCGGGAATCCCCCTCTCCCGCTCTCGGTGGCTCGGGCCCGATTATCTCTCCAAGCAAGCCATCCTCGCTCGGGGCCCGGGCAAGGGCCTGCCTTGCTCGGGCCAAGAACGGGTCACCCCCATCGGCCGGGCACCGACTACGTAGGGGGACGTGGCTACCCCGACGGCACCTCGCTTTCTGCCCCCCTCCCCCCGCATAATAAATGCTTTGACACCCGCACGACTATTATGTCTCGTCGCTGATATCAAAGACCGTGGCCACCTGCCGGATCTTGTTCCATTGTTTCCGTTCTCCTTTTCCATCATCTCAAATGACGGTGAGGACTGCTCCCGTATGACGCACCCAAGGACGGCCTTCGGACCGCTGGATATTGGGCCGTACACACATTAGTATAGGGTTCACACCCATGTATATATAAGTTATGTTGCTATACATAGAAGAAGAGATTTTTTCAGACAAGCATAGGCAGACAGGCGAGAGCTTCGGCCAAGCAGAGTGCGAGTCGAAGCCTCTGTTCCCTCCCTCCTAGAGAAGCCTGAGCTTCCCTTCCTAGGAAGGCTCGGGAGCGCCATTCTATTCTCTTCATGTGTTCCCTTGAATACAGATCACTGGACATAGAGCTATTACCTCCCTTCGAGGGCCCCGAACCAGGCTAAAAACCCCTCTCTCCGTTCACGGTTGTCTGATTGAGTACGCTCTCTCGAACGACTCTGAGGCTGCAGGAAAAAGGCCGGTTGATCCTCACATTCAACAAGTAAGCTCGGCACGTGGGAGCTCTATGTTGCCAACCGTCGACATCTCTGGTTTTGCTTCTTACTCGGCTCCTGTACGTTTGGGAATCCTTCGTGAATCCGTACTTCCATGGCGTCGATGAACCAATACCTCTTGTCCGTCCCGGGTGCTCAGGGTTTTGAAGGGCATGTGTCAGCTCGTCATTCTCCCTGTCTGTCACTAAAGAACCTGACTGAGACTGCTCAACGGCTTGTACAATCCTTTTCCCAACATCTTCCACTCCCGGTGCCATCACCAAGCTACCATCATCTACAATGGCCTCCCCCCCGGTGAGCCATGAACCAATTTCGCAGGCGGAATTCCCAGCCAGCAGTAGCAGGTGCAACATTCTTGGCCAATAATTCTTACTCCCGCTTCTTCCATTTCGGTATAGCCTTGATGTAACCACCGGTGCCGAGATGGTGGTGGTATTTCTTCTTCTGTGCATTGATCTTGTTCTTTTGGCTCGCGACTTGGCCTTCAGCTGACAGCTTGTACTCCTCAAATGTTTCCCAGTGATCCGCCAGTTTAGGAAATAGATTGAAGTCAGGCCTTTGTCCTTTCTGCACATACTTGGCATTTAGAGATGACTTCCACGCTTGAAATACGGTTGCCATCTTCTTCAAAGTGTATTTCTTTACTTTGTCTTCGAACCCTTATGGGAATTTAAAATTGTCCTTAATATCTGTCCACAGTAGGTCCTTGGTAGCTTGAGGAACTTCAGCCCATTTCTGGATGCTAATTGGGACATGGTCCCTTACATGGTAACCACAAGAGTTGTTGAATGGGCCAATTGCTGAAAGAGGGGCAACCGGCATCTCATCGGAGTTAACGTCGGTAAAGACATGCTTTGCCGACGGCTTCTTGTTAGGTCCTTGCTTCGCTTGGTTGCTCGATGTACCCTGCCTAAAATACAGAAACATATGAGCGTGTCAGAGTGTTTTATATTGATTGAAAGGCGGCATGACCAGGCCATTATTGTGGCATTACCTTGCTGGCCCTAGTGTCCATGGCATCATCGGAACTACCGGTAGTAGCGTTAGCGTCACCTTGGTTCACGGCCTCATCGGCAGCATTGTTATCGGCCGCCTCGGCAGTAGCGTTAGCGTCACCTTCGTCGTATCCTCTGATACTACCCTGCGCGATCGAGTCTAACATGAACTATTCTCCCTCATCGAAATTAGGGTCACCACGGCCTGGTTGCGCCATCTATATATCATAATTGTGAAACAATGTTAAATTAGTATTGCTACTTTTGCATGTGAAATAATTGCGAAACAAGGTCAACGACGCGGTGGAGGTCCGACGGCGAGGTGACGACGAGGGCGCGCGCATGGTGGTGTGGAGGCGTCGACGGTGGTGGCGAGGCGCGGCGACGAGGGTGCGCGCACGGCAGTGGCCACGCGGCAACGAGGGCGCGCGCACGGTAGTGGCAAGGTGGCGATGAGGGCGCGCGCATGGTGAAGGAGGCATCGAGGGCAGCGCGGGGGCTCGACGGAGAGACGGCAACGCGACAGAGGAGTGAAGCACGTGACGGCTCGGGACTTAGAAAAATTATGGGGAGAGTGAAGCACGCGGGAAGACGATCTGAAATATATAGGAAACCCTCTTCTACAAGGGGTTCGTAGTACCAAACGCTTTTAGAGGGGCTCTTCTACAAGGGGTTCGTAGTACCAACTGCTTGTAGAGGCCCCTTTACAAGGGGTTCGTAGTACGAACCGCTTGTAGAGGGGCTTTCTAGGAGCTTGCGAGGAAAGCCACTCTATTGTTCCTTTTTATTAAACTTTATTAAAATGTTTTTAATTTCAGTACTTGTGTTTCTTATTTTATTAAAATGTTTTTAAATTTCATTGCTTAATTTCTATAGATGCTTCAAATACACAAGTTTCATTTAAAAATTTGTAAAAATGCTTTAGATATTATAGTTTCATTTCAAAATTTGTAAAAAATACTTTAAATACACCTAAGTCATCTCAAAATTCATGTAATAAACCTAAGTCATTTTCAGGGTTTCTAAAATTACATAAGCCCAGATAAACTCATAATACAAGAGAAAACCCATCTGACATATTCATAATTTATACAGGAGCACATCTTAACTAGTAACATACTTTGTCTTTACAAGTCTGCCTTCGTTATGATCGCGGCGTATATACGGAGCATCGACATCTGTGTCATTCAGGACACTTATGTCGACATCCACCGCAAAAGGAGGGAGCTCGTCGAACTGACTATACTCTTCCTCGTCTGTGACGTCCTCAACTCTGACAATCCTTCGTTTGCCTTGGAGAACCACGTGTCGCTTTGGCTTGTCCTTCTGCTTCTTAGGTTTGCTTGACATGTCCATTACGTAGAAGACCTGTCTCACATCATTGGCGAGAATGAATGGTTCGTGCCTATAGCCGACTTGTGTGAGGTCTACGGTTGTCATGTCGTATTTATCGATCTTCACGCCGCTTGAACTCAGTTTGACCTATTGGCACTTCAATAGAGAGACCTTCAAAGGTCTATAGTCAAGCTGCCATATCTCTTCTATGAAACCATAATATGTGTCTACCTTACCAGTGTTGTCTGCGGCGTCTATACGGACATCGCTGTTCTGGTTCGTGCTCATCTCATCTTAGGATTTCGTGTAAAATGTGTACCCATTTATCTCGTACCCTTTGAATGTCACGATTTCACTAGATGGTCCCCGAGGCAGACGTTGCAACTGTTCATTGTCTGACCCTTTGGAAAGGATGTAGTTTTGTAACCAAGCGCCGAATGAATCCATGTGTCTCAGTGTTATCCAATCCTCAGACCTTCCTAAGAATTCGCGACGTAGAATACTTTTGTGCTGAAGGACATAAGGGGCCACTATAGTTGATTGTTTCAGAACCGTGAAATGTGCTTGTTTAAAAGTAAGAAGATCATTGCATGCAATTGCTTTCCATCCTAGTGTCTCTTTTCCCCGTGGCATCCCCTCATGGCGTGATATAGGGACACCAATCGGATTTAGATCATTAATGTAATCCACACAAAATTCAATCACCTCCTCTGTCCCATACCCCTCGGCTATGCATCCTTTCGGACGAGAACGGTTACGGACATATCTCTTTAGGACACTCAAGTACCTCATAACTACTTTCAGATCCTTTACTATAGCAAACACACGCGGCCCACTTCGATACTCAGGCTTAGCATGAAGGTCTAGTTTTTCGTTAAAATTCCTGCCTTTCTTCCGCAACGGGTGCTGTCGACGATTTGCGTCGGCAATATATTTTATGGGGTGATACGAGAGATCACGACAACGATGGTAGCATAGGGAGCCGAAATTATACAGGTTTGGGCCCTCAAGGCGAGGTAATACCCTACTCCTGTGCTTGTGGATTGTATTTGGGTGGATTCTGACGATGATTACAAGATGGGAGATTGGATGTCCCCACTAGGGACCCCGTACCCCCTTTATATAGTGTAGGGGGTCGGGTTACAGATAGAAACCCTGGTCTGTATTTGGAAGATATAGATATAACCAATCCGGCTACGCCTATACCCATGTAACATGAATAGGAAACAAATTCGTGTCCTTGTAGGTTATCTTCAGCCGCACCGCCTACCAAGCTTGCCTTCTGGAAGGCCCGACTAACTCGGCCCAAGGTGGCGGTACGTCTTGTAGTATACCCTCGGACACCCATGGCCCATGTTTTCCACAGGTGCCTCGTAAGAAGAAACCTACGGTGGCCCATATACACAACCTTCCGAGAGTTTTTGAGGTACATGCTGTCCGTTTCATCACTGCACGCAGGCTCACGGAGAGGCATACTAGAGAAAAAGTGGATGTCACTGAGTAAGCAATGCCACCCAGCGTTATCCTCCCTGTTACAATTTCTGGCATTCAAGCCTGACTTGCAGAGCTCAACATTCGGTCCAACATGGGACATGCCACAACCTGCGTAGGGTGTTCAGACACCTTGATCTGACTAATGCAGATTCAAGCTAGTGATTCCCAGAGGAATACGCCTGCCTCCAAGTTAAGGTCCTCCTGGTGGTGTTTGTCATAACAACAAACGATCCGGAGATGTGCCACTGAGACCCAACTAAAGAGGTAACTCTTCGACGTCTAATCCGATTATAAAATCGGACCAGCCATTGACCCCAAGAGGTACGCCAAGAGCTAGATTTATTTTGCCCAAGTGGTGCTTGTCCTGTCGACAAACGATCCAAGATATGCCACGGGACAATTGTATAGAACTTCAATGCATGACCGGCTACAAAGCCAAACCGACTTCCGTCCCCAAAGGGCACACCAAAAGCCAAATTGCTACCTTGGGAGACGCCCAATCCTCAAATTGAAGACCAGCAACGACCCCAACAAGGAGTATGCTACTTTTCCCGACTGAAATGACTCGAGTGTCACTGTGCACCGAGTAAGTCGTGGCACGCACTGACCCTCATTGGGCATGTCCTCAAGGGCTCGGATCGTAACCCGTGTCTTGAACGGCAATTTTAGGGCTTCATTCCTTTCCCGCCTTACACGGAAACGAAACGTTGCCCACTTCCTTCTGAGAGAAGCCTTTAAGGGAGTTTGAACTAGTGTGCTTACACTGTGCGCCCCAAACCGTTCGTCTCCCTAAGACTCCCCGCTAGGGTTTTTGTGCTCTCGCCGCCTCCAGGCAATCTTAGCATCGACGCCGTCATCAAGCCCCCAAATCCACCGCATTCCAATGGCGGGGGACTGGGCAACCTCAAACACCACCGATGAGCGGTTGCAAGCCCTCGTCGACGCCGGCGTTCTCCCGTCGTCAGAGCTTATTGATTGGCATGCCGCCGCAGGTGAATCCTCCCCCACTCCTCATCAAGAAGAGATTGTTGTCTTCGAATCTTTCTTCTCCCGCGGATTTGGACTCCCCGCGTCGTCTTTTCTTCGCGGTTTGCTTCATCATTGTGGGATTGAACTTTTCCATTTGAATCCCAACTCTATTCTTCAACTTTCAATTTTCGTTCATCTTTGTGAGGCTTTTCTGGGGATCGCTCCCCAGTTCGCCCTTTTCCGCCATCTATTCTTCCTCAAAGCCTACCCCACCGACATTGCCCCTAAGGTGTTGGCGGGGGGGTTCAACTCGGAGCGGCCTCAAGAGGGAATATTTTGCCTTGCCATGCGGACTTCTCTGAAGGGTGGCATCGGGATCTGGTTCTATTGCTCCAATCCTCCCCAGTCTTCCTTGCTTTGATGGGAGAAAGCCCGAGCTTTCACCTCTTGGAACTCTCCTCCCTCTTGAAATGGATCAAGTGACCGAGTTACTCGGCATGATCCAAACATCTCAAGAAGAAGGGGCCGACGGCGCCGATGTAGCTGTCTCCTTCACTTAAACGCGTCAGCGACCACTCAAGGAAAGGATCGAGCTCGGGTTCGAGTACACTGGGCCATCCGACTCTACTAGAGAGACGGACGTCCCAATCTCCAATTCCGACGCCATCGATCGACTATCCGAATTTTTCGCTCCCGGAACTATCTTTTCGAATCCAGGGAGCCCCAGAAGTTTTTCCCTCAACCATCCACCTCCTGAGGGAAGGCTCGAGTACATTCTTTGACTTTTGTCGGACATTGCGTAATCTCCTCGTTGAAGCTTACTGTTTGGGGGTGCCTTGCTTCTATGCAGAGCCGCCGGTCTTTTATATCCGCGGTCCCAACCCCTGAGGCTCCTACCAACAAGGGCGAGAAGCGCTCATGGGAGGAACCTGAAGATACCCCGGCTGCCAAAAAAGGCAAGGGCCTGGCTCCCTTAGTGGAAAAAGAGGTCCCGTTGCCGGGAGGACGCGCCCAAGACTGACTTGGGGCCAAAGGTGGGCGAAGCTCCCAAAGGAGGAGCAAGCCCGCCTACTTCGGCTTCCGGGTGTAGTCCGGGGACTTACCCCCCAAGGACATCTGATGGCCTTGAAGCCAAAGGGGGAGAAGAACTCAACCCCTCAGGCTAGGCCGAGAGGCCCGCCGCCTCCTCGGCGGAACTTCTTCCCAAAGGGAACCGCATCGATTAAAACCACCAATCAGTAAGCGGAACTCCGCCACCTTCTGATAGCCTTTCTTCACATCCTCTCTGACCGAAGTGTCCCCTATTTTCAGGAAACCGTCTGTAGAGGTTCCGTCGAGTCACCCGACCGAGCCGGCATCAGGGCCTGCCCAGCCGAGTCAAGGAGCCCGTCCTCTTCCATCCGATGCGGTGCCCCCGCCAGTGAAGCCGACGGGAGCTGCGTCGGGAATTGGAGGAGGTGCTTCCACCGCAGCCTGTAACCCAAGCTCGTCCGCCAGGAGCAGCGTGGGGGTCGAGCCAATAATCGAAAAAATCCCCCGCCAACCCCCACTTTCCCCAGAGAAGACTGAGCCAAAGCTCTCGGCGGGCTGGAGGGACAAGGCCGGAAACTAGGCCCTTGTTGACGATGAGGCCGAGGCAAAGATGAGGGAAACCCTCTTTGAGTACGTCGCCGAGTGCGGCCGAATGGTTCGGGTAAGCTTTTTAACTTGTAGGAACCCGATCATAAATCTTTTCTTGCTTGAGTTGAGACAGTGACCATCCTTCGTTTTTGCAGGAACTTGGCGATTATTCCGAGAGGAAAACCAAGTTCCTTAACTACTTCCTCCCCCAAATAGAACGGATTAAATCCATGGAAGGGGAGGTCATCGGGGCCCGGACCGAGGCAGCCAAAGAGCGCCGAGAGCTGCTGGCCCGGATCAAGGAGCTGCAAGACAAAAAGTTCGACCTTGCGAGCTCCCTTCGGTGTAAGTACCCTGACCGGAGTCAGAGTTTGTTTGTCTTGTATGTGACCCGGTGACATTAAGCACTACACCATGTGCAGCACGCGACGCCACGATCACCAAGCTTCAAGCAGAGAGGCTGGCGCTGGAGAAATCGGAAGCAAAGGCCGTCGCCGAGTTGGAGGGTGAGCCCCCAAACCCGACCGGCTCTAAACCCCCAGTGTCCATGCGGTTATGTAATCATGCACTCCTTGTTCTTTGACAGAGCATAGGAGGAGAACGCAAGCGCAGTATGACGTTCTTCAGGAGAACACCAAAATTGCGCAAACGCGGTATGATGAGCTTTTGGTGGCGGTAGAGCCAACTCGACGCCAGCTTTATGCTGGCGAGGACGAGCCGAGCTCTCGGGCTGAGCTGATCCAGAGGTGGACTAAAGCCCCCAAGCAAATGAAGGCGCAGCTCAAGGAAGTCGGCCTGACGAGTTCCAGTCAAGTGCTGGGAATCGTCAAGTCGCACTATCCTCGGATCGATCTTGACGCTGCCAAGGACGGCTTCGCCTGCTCAGAGAAGGAAGCAATAACACTGCTCGAGGAAGTGAAGCCGACCGCCGAATGCCTTTTGGACAACTTAGAGTTAGATTTCCTGTAAAAATGTAGGAACTCGTAAATTATCCATGTATATGACTTTCTATTTTTCTTTTAACATAGCCCAAGCTAACCATCTTTTCTCTATTTAAGTCATGGCTCTGCCCGAATAAACTACGTTCCTTTGTTACTTGGAACGATTTATGCAAGGCTTCGTCATAGATTTAAAAGAGAAGAAACGATTAGGTATTGATTAGGCGCAGACTGCACCTAATTAGGTGTAGCCCCCGACTTACTAGCCTCAAGGTAGTGAGTCGTTTCGAAAAAAGGTTAGGTGCACGATTGTGCACCTAATTAGGTGTAGCCCCCGACTTACTACTTAATTGACGCACAAATAAGTAGCAAGTCAAAAACTGAACTGCATAAGCGTTGGGATAATGTTGAGCGAAAACTTATCTTTATTTATTTGACAATGCGGATTACAATAGCCGTCAGGTTTAGTTCTGACGCGATTGCTTGATGTTCTTTTACTGCGGCAAGCCCCCAAGCGTCCCGCCGAGTGATGAGAGGACGTCTTGATCTATCTGGGGAAGAGCGCCGGGCTTTTCTTTACTCATCGCCCTCGTTACTTGATGCCTGACTTAGACGGCTTTTTGTTTGGTAGATCGCCCTCGTCGCGAAGGGTGGTGACAGTCTACCGAATTTTGTCCAAATCAGCTGCCACCTCTCTGGACTGAGCAAAGTCGCAGTTTTCCCTATCAAGGAGACGGGAGAACTTGACGTCTCCACGGACCGTGATCACACCCCGCGGTCCTGGCATCTTCATAACCAAGTAGGTGTAATGTGGGATGGCCATGAATTTGGCCAAGCCCGGCCTTCCTAAGATCGCATGATATGCGGTCTCAAAATCGGCCACCTCAAAACTGAGGTTTTCTGTCCGGTAATTTTCCCGAGTCCCAAAGGTGACAGGGAGAGTAATCTTTCCGATCGGCACCGATGAGGTTCCTGGAATTATACCGTGAAACGGTGCTTCCGTCAGCTGGAGCGCCGTCTTTGGAATCTGCATCTCGTCCAAAGTCTTAACGAAAAGGATATTTAATCCACTCCCGCCATCAACCAGGACCTTGCGCAGTCGGACGCCCCGCACCACAGGATCCAGGATGAGTGGATACCTTCCCGGGCACGGAATGTGATCTGGATGATCTGAACGATCAAATATGATCGGAATTTCAGACCACGGAAGATACCCGGGGGTCACCGGAATAGCTGCATTGATTTCCCGATCGGTAAGCTTTTGCTTACGTTTGGACTCATATTCATCCGATCCCCCGAATATATAGTTGAGCTCTCGCTCAGTTTCTTGGTAAGCATCGCCCTCGATGGGGGTCGCGCTTGTCATCTTGCTTGGCATCTCTCGGAGTGTCGCCGTTGTGATCCTCAGCAAACTTCTTCAAGATGTTGCAGTTCTTGGCCGCATGCTTTCCGTTTGGATAGAAAGGACACGGCGCCTCCATGACTCTGTTGTAGTCGGCGGGTCGAGGTGGCCTCAGCCGACCCTGTTCCGCGGCCGCTACCATCTCTTCACCCTTGCGCTTCTTGTCTTTCTTGGAGGCTGACTCGGGCTTGTCCTTCTTGCCTTCTTGCTTGCTTGGGTGATCCTCCTGACGCTCGGTTAGAGCGTCCGAGGCAGTAGCATATCGGTCCGCCAAGGCGAACATTTCCTTGACGGTGGTCGGAGGCTTCCAAGACATTTTCTTGATCAGGTCGGGGTCGCGAACTCCTTTCTGGAAGGCAACGACGACGACCGCCTCTGAGATCTCTCAGATTGTGTTCTTCTTCTTGGTGAAACGCCGAATGAAATCCCTTAATGACTCATCTTTTTTCGATGAATCGATAAAGGTCCTTTGGGTTCCGGGCTTCGTAAGTGCCACGAAAATTGGCAACGAATTGGTCGTAAAGTTCTCCCAGAATCGATCGAATTCTCTGGAAGGCTGCGAGCGATTCGAGCGGAGGGTTAACATGATGGCAAATAATTGGCCATCACGTCGTATCCTCCACCCGCGGCTTTGATCGCCAGAGAATAAATCTGCAACCAAGCCTCGGGGTCCCGCTCTACATTAAATTTTACTATGCCTTTAGGGTTAAACCCTTCAGGCCAGTTTACCTGGCGGAGTCGGGGGGTGAATGCCTTGATCCCGTCGATCAGCCCATCTACGGGTGAAGGAGATCGTTGGGGGAGATTTCGACGTGGTGGAGTACGGCGTCGGTCTTCGTCTCGCTCCCTGCGCTGGGCTTCGATGTCGAGACGAAGGTCGCGGCTTGCACTCCGGCGGGCATCTTGCCCGCGACTTCGCGTGCGCCGACTGCGCCGAGTACTACTCATAGCAGTCGGGCTTCTAGCCGAGTCGGCCGGTTGATCCCGAGTGCCTTGAATGTACCGCGGCCGTCACCATGGCTTTGACTTGTTCCATGATCGGCGTTATGGGTTGTTCTCTCCAAGTAAAGGACCAACATTGTCCGGGAGGGTTTACAGCGAGGAGGTTACTTGTGGCGTCTGAAGACCGAGTGATCTCCCATCGATTTGCAGCAGTTCCTCTGAACTTCTGTGCGACCACGTAGTTGGTCGCGCAAGTCGGTTCGCTCGGCCTCCCCGTGGGTCGCCGGGCCGACCAGAGGCTTGGCCATCCAAAGACGAGACATCGCGGAAGTCGGGGATCCCATTGACACTCTCTTCGACTCGGATTCGAGAAGAAAGGCTCAATCGATCCCGATTCGTTGGCTCGTCGATAGGAGTGATTATAACTCCCACCTCCGTGCAGGATCTCTGGTCAAAAGAGGATCGGCGAGTTTGGCGAACGGATCTGCTGGAATCTTTCGCCGAATTGACCGGACCGAATGGTATAACCACTCGGGAATTAACCGAGAAAGAGTTGTCCACGAGTTTTGGCTCGTAAAGCTCGTCCGGTGTGTTCAAGCCGTGTTCGCCCTTGTCCTAGATGGAAAAACCGGTGCGTTATCGATGGAAAACAGAAATGAAGTTTCGAATCCAGAGGGGGCGAACCACGGTAGAGGGATCATGACTCCTGACTGAATCTGAGAGTGATCTAAGCCAGGAATCAGATCGTGACTCGATCCTTCGTCAGCACAAGGTGCTGGTAAGGGGAGGAGTGGTAGATCCCGACCAAAACCGAAGGGAAGCCCCGCGGTAGGCCAGTCGAGATTGTCATCATCAGATCGGACCTCTTCCGGATCAGAATCCGGGGCAGAGATCCCAAAGTGGTGAGGCTCGGCCGGAATCGCATACCATCTCCCCCGGTAGTGTGTGGACCGAACGAGGTTCGGTTTACACAACCGAAGCTCTCCGAAGTCTCCGGCGATGAAGCCAAGATCTCCGAAGATGAAACCTTGGCCGGGAGCATAGGTGAAGACGAATCCGCCAATGGAAGCCATCGAGGTCGATATAGTTGATCGTGACGCTAGCCCCTACCTGGCGCGCCAACTGTCGATGATTTGCGTCGGCAATATATTTTATGGGGTGATGCGAGAGATCACGACAACGATGGTAGCACAGGGAGCCGAAATTATACAGGTTCGGGCCCTCGAGGCGAGGTAATACCCTACTCCTGTGCTCGTGGATTGTATTTGGGTGGATTCTGACGATGATTACAAGATGGGAGATTGGATGTCCCTACTAGGGACCCCGCACCCCCTTTATATAGTGTAGGGGGTCGGGTTACAAATAGAAACCCTGATCTGTGTTTGGAAGATATAGATATAACCGATCCGGCTACGCCTATACCCATGTAACATGAATAGAAAACGAATTCGTGTCCTTGTAGGTTATCTTCAGCCGCACCGCCTTCCAAGCCTGCCTTCTGGAAGGCTCGACTAACTCGGCCCAAGGTGGCGGTACGTCTTGTAGTATACCCTCGGACACTCAGGGCCCATGTTTTCCATAGGTGCCTCGTAAGAAGAAACCTACGGTGGCCCATATACACAACCTTCTGAGAGTTTTTAAGGTACATGCTGTCCGTTTCATCACTGCACGCAGGCTCTATATCTTTTTATAGTTAGGCCAGACAGGTTACCAAGCGTAGGCCAGTCATTGATGGTTATAAACAACAACGCACGTAGGGTGAAATACTGCCTTTTGTGCTCATCCCATACCCATACACCATCCTCCCACAACGTTACAAGATCTTCAACCAATGGTTTCAGATAGACATCGATGTCGTTTCTGGGTTGCTTGGGGCCTTGAATCAACAACGGCATCAATATGTACTTCTGCTTCATGCACAACCAAGGAGGAATGTTATACATACATAGTGTAATAGGTCAGGTGCTATGGCTACTGCTCAACTCGCCGAAAGGATTCATATCATCGGTACTCAACCCAAACCTTATGTTTCTCACCTCATCTGCAAAGTGCGGGTATGTTCGATCGACTTTCCTCCATTGGGAGCCATTAGCGGGATGTCTAAGCATTTCGTCGTCCTTACGCTCTTCTTTGTGCCAACGCATCATCTGGACATGCGCTTTGTTAGCAAACAGATGCTTCAATCAAGGGATGACAGGGAAATACCACACCACCTTAGCGGGAGGTCTCTTCTTCGTAAGCTCCTCATCTATTTCACCTGGGTTGTCACGCTTTATCTTATAACGTGATTCTTTGCACACTAGACAAACATCAAAATCATCGTACTCATTACAATACAGGATACAATCATTAGAACATGCGTGTATCTTCTATACTTGCAATCCCAAAGGACATACGACTTTCTTGACTTCATACGTAGATTCAGGCAGAGTGTTATCTTCCGGAAGCAACTTCTTTATGAGTGATAACAACTCATCGAATCCCTTATCTGACACACCATTTGTGGCCTTCCATTGCATTAGTTCCAGTGTGATGCGCAGCTTTTTGTGGCCCTACCCACAGTTTGGGTACAAAGGAGTCTCGTGGTCCTCTAACATGTGCTGGAACTTGTCGAATTGCCTTTCATCTGTGTAGTCTCCCTCTCCGTCACGCAACATCTGATCCAACTCATCATCACCAACCTCCCCGAGTGTATCTTCCACGAAATAGTATTGCGTGGCGTCTTGGATACTATTCAAACCCTCTTCTTCTTTCTCGTCTTTTTCATCGTCTTCCTGGCTAATCCCCTCTACTTCGCCATAGTTGGTCCACCAGGTATAGTTTGGCATGAATCCTCTCATGATCAAATGGTTCATAACCTGCCATCGGTGGGAGTGCTCCTTCTCATTCTTGCAGTCTACACACGGACAATATATGTAGCTGTCTGGAGGCAAGAAAGCAACGGCCGCATCGAGAAAACCCTGCACGCCATCAATGAACTCTCTGGACCGACGGTCTGCATTGTACATCCATTGCCGGTTCATCTACACCAAGTTAGATTTTATTAAAAAAAATAGTTATAATTAAGAATCTAAAGATCACAAGCACTTTGATCTACCTTCGTAATTATTTTTTTGTTCTTCTTGAGTCTACAATTAAAGACAATATTTTTTTGCTGCAACAAAAAAACCTTCACCTACACTAATTCTTTTTTGTCCTTCTACATTTATTGAACTAAAACTAACTAATTGTTATATTTTTAATTATTTTTCATCCTTTATAATTTTGAACTAAATCTATCTAATTATTTTTTTTCCCTTTCTACCTTTGTAATTATTTTTATCCTTATACATTTTTAACTAAACCTAACTAATTATTTTTTACCCTTCACATTTATTGAACTAAAAACAACTAATTGTTTCAATTTTGTAATTATTTTTTATCCTTCTACAATTTTTAACTAAATCTAACTAATTATTTTTTTTCCCTTTCTACCTTTTTATTTTTTATCCTTCTAATTTTTTCCTTTTTTATTTCATACACCAATAATTACTTCCTTGCAAACCTACATCTACCTAATTTATCGTTACATTTTAGATTCTAAATCAAACAACTTTTGAGAACAACTCTCTAAAATTAGGTGATCAAGCTAACTAGCAAACAAACAAACAAACAAACTTTTGTGTGATCAAATTAGCTAACAAACAAACACCTTTCAACAAGAACAAATCAACATTTCTCCACATCCAATGCAAAAAAAAAAACTTAGGTGAGAAGGATGTTAACATGACGTTACTAACCTTGAAACACTTAATTTGGAGCTAAATCACCTCGGTTGAAAATTTGGGCAACACCTCCCCTTGAACAGTAGCTCGGCCCTTCCTGTTAACCCTTCCTGTTCACCTCTCCGCGCTCGGGGAGGAAGAAGATGTTTAAATGCGCTAGGCGGGATGGCTTCTAAAACCGGTTTGAGACACAAACCGCTTCTGGAACTTGACTTTTACAACCGGTTTGTGTCTCAAACCGGTTCTGAAGGTTCTGAAAATCCACAACCGGTTTGGGACATAAACCGGTTGTAGAGATGGGTCTCCACACAAACCGGTTGTAGACATGGGTCTCTGCACGCGGTTCGTGTTTCAAACCGCTTCTGAAAGCCCTCTCCTGTCCGTTGCCCACGATCCGGTTCTGGTACGAACATTACAACGGGTTAGCACCAAACCGCTTCTGATGGGCCGGTTGTGATGTCCACTTCTGTAGCAGTGAAAGCTGCAAGTCGTTGAAGGGCGGTGGGCAGCCACTGCAGGGGATCAATGCACGGGGGGTGGGCAGGGTCGGCATAGCAGTAGAGGAGGGGTGGAACGGCAAGGCTGCGGGGGCGTCGCCGGCTGTGGGTGGTGGCTGGTGGAGGCGAGGGTGGTATTAGAGGCGCGCAGAGCTGCTTCGGTCGACTGTCGTATGGTCAGTCTCAAAAAAATTATAGAATTATGAAAGTATTTTCAAAACTAGTCTAATGTATTATTTTCACATAGCTGGTCGATATACTAACGAAGGCTCAGCTATTCAAAATTAAACAGACAAGGTCACTTTTTTACGACTAAACGGAGTGACCAATTATATACGCGCATATGATAGTGGATGCATGCAGTTTGAAGTGATTGGCAGGCATATAGTACGGTTTCGAATTAGCGGCGCTGTACGTACTCATCGTCATCACAAAAGAAACCAAATTTCCAAAAGGCATTTAATCAAGTTCAACGGCACTCTCAAAGAATGTGAGACTTATAACGTCCTCCCTCTACGGATCAACTGTTTCAAGGATTTGTAGTACGGTACGTTGATCTACCTCGGCTTGGCTCATTGTAGGCGCATACATGGCAAGAGGCTTTTCTTCTTTTAACAAATGCAGATTCCATGCATTATCTTAACAAGAGCTCCTCCTCCCAAATATCATACCATACGAATATATGTCCCCATATCACCTTTTGGAATCAAGTTAATTTGAAGCCATTCTGAGTTGTGCCTCATCTCTATTATAATCCAATTTGCTGTAATTAACGAAAACAGACATGTAACAAAAAAAAAAATCTTATGTTGCTAATCTATAGCTGCAGCTCGCTTTACACTATGCACACTCCTCTCGATCAGCTCAACCGGTTGCTAGCTCCAGCTGCTATAAATAAGGGTCCTGCGAGTCTCCCACACTCAGAAGCTAGCAACCATCCGTTGATCCTCAGCACCCACTGTTTATCTCGTGTATCCTACGCTGCTAGCTCCCTCCAGTGCAAGCTAGCTAGGTAGCCATGTCCAGGGTGCTGGAGCCTCTCGTCGTCGGGAAGGTGATAGGAGAAGTCATCGACAACTTCAACCCCACGGTGAGGATGGTGGCGAACTACGGCTCCAACAAGCACGTGTTCAACGGCCACGAATTCTTCCCATCGGCGGTCGTCTCCAAGCCGCGTGTCGAGGTCCAGGGCGGTGACATGAGGTCTTTCTTCACACTGGTCCGTGCCAACTTCCAACTAATCTGGCCATGAGATCTCACACGTACAAATTTTGGTTCACAGCTAGCTTATGAGTTTTGTGCATATCGTCAGAAGAGTGTAACAATGACCCCGTTAATGATTGTGTTGGTGTTGTTCTTCAGGTCATGACAGATCCAGACGTGCCAGGGCCTAGTGATCCATACATGAGAGAGCATCTCCATTGGTAACTAACCCAACTACAAGCTAGGGCTACAACTAGTTTGATATGAAATTAAAAAGTAAAAAAAAAGATCGGTATTGAAAATATAATTAAATTAACCCAGCTAGGCAGCAGAATGATGGGAAAACCTAGCTAATGGGTATCTTATCTGCAGAAAAACAAAATTATCAATCCAACTGACCTGAATATATATATGGCCAAATTAGTTAGGTCGTCATGCATGCGACGATCAATCAATTTAGTGTTCAGTTAGTTTAATTTTTACGTGGACTCTGATGCGCCCACATGTCGTCAGTTTCATTAATTTTATTTTTGAGCCCACACAAATGATCATCTTTAGTATGTTCAGGCAGCTATGCATAAAATATCGTTGATAAGAGTATCTTAACTTTTGGCATAATTAATACTAACCCTCTCGCAGGATCGTCACTGACATTCCTGGCACCACTGATGCAACTTTCGGTAAGTCCTTCTAGCGTACACACCTTGGTTAATTTAGCTTTTGCAAGTTTCAGAGGTTTTTGTTGTATCACGTTCGCATGACGGGGTTGGATTGGAATGCACGCAGGGAAAGAGGTGCTGAGCTACGAGAGCCCAAGGCCCAACATCGGCATCCACAGGTTCGTCTTCGTGCTCTTCAAGCAGAAGCGGTACCGGCAGGCGGTGAGCACCCCCTCCACCAGGGACCGCTTCAGCACCCGCCGCTTCGCCGCCGAGAACGACCTCGGCCTCCCCGTCGCCGCCGTATACTTCAACGCGCAGCGGGAGACCGCCGCGCGCCGCCGCTGACCAGGCAATGATTGGTCACCGAAATCCTACTCCTCTTGCGTGCGTGCATGGTGCATGCAAGCAGAATTAAACTTATCGATCAATATCCTAGCTAGCTACTATATATTACCTAGCATATAAATCCCCATCAAATAAGAACTCGCCCACGGATGGTCGAGCTGCTTATCGATCTAGTCTATTAATTTATTATGCTTTTTAAGTTCATTAGTCGGTGATTAATCAAGTGCCATAAGTTGATCCGTACGTGTACCAACGTGCGATGTACTCGTGCGTGCGTACGTACGTACTTCTGGCACTAGTGTGAGTTCGCTTCAGCTCAAGGATGCATATGCAAGATGCAGCAGTCTGCGCTGGCAAAACAGTTGGTGCTGGGATGCCGATGCATACATATACATGCATGCATGCATGTTGACTGGGAGCAGTTCCAGATATCCACGTGAAGACCGTCGACGTGTCGTGTCGGGTGGTGATCAAGGGAGGAAAAGACAGCGGCAGCCGGCAGCCATGGCACTAGCTAGCTAGTACTCCCTCGGCCAGTTACCTACTATGATGTATTCCTGTTTTCCTGTTATGTGTGTGGCTAGCTGCTAGCTGGAGATTGCAGTGTACGTTATGATCTGCTTCGGTGTGTTTGTATATTGTTAATATGGCTGCTGGTGAGCAGAGGCATCAATTCCTGGCCTCCCTATTCCCACCATTTGGATGCCCGTTTGGTTAATCTGGTAATATCAGATCATTAGCACATGTGCCTACAATGCTCAAGTGCGTGCACTAGCTTCACTGAAATAATATGCCCAAGTCTGCATGAACGAGCTAGTGATATTGATTATATATAAGCCATGATATATCAGATACACGCAAGAAAAGGATTTTTTTTTTTTGAACTACTTAGTACAAGAAGCACATTTAATTGTCCGGTTTATATATCACACAATTAATCAACAGAAGGGGACTAAAATTGTCACAAAGAAAGCACTCACTACTAGAGATATAGGCATCACAAGGGGCACATCACAAGGGGTTCATTGCGAACCCCTTATGATAGTGCCATCACAAGCGGTTTAAAAGGCTGAGTCAGGATAGGACTTTTACAAAGGGTTCGTGTCCCGAACCCCTTGTAAAAGTTCTATAAGTGGTTCGGGACACGAACCCCTTGTAAAGGCTACAAGCTTTACAAGGGGTTCGTGTCCCGAACCACGAACCCATGCTTTACAAGGGGTTCGTGTCCCGAACCGCTTGTAAAAATCCAGTTTTTGAAATGCAAAAAGAAAAGCTTGCTTTATCTCATCAGAGAGCACGCGTGGGATGAGTTGGTTAGCAGGGTGAGGCGTGGGTCACGAAAAAGGTGAGGTTCCTGGGTTCGAATCCCACTACTCCCAAAAATTATTTCTCTTTTTAACTGGTACCGCTGGATACTACAAGCGGGTATAAAACCGCTTGTGATGCCCCGGAGAGCATCACAAGCGATAGCTTACAAGCGGTTCTAAAACCGCTTCTAAAAGTGGTTTGGAACCGCTTGTAAAAGCCAAATCACTAGTAGTGACTAATAGTTTGAAAAATATGAATTGATTATACAATGATGATTGGAAAGGTTTATGTCGAAAAAGATGGATACAATGATGATTGTAAATGTTTATATGTTTCTAATATATGATTTTCAAATGTATAGATGTATTCGCAGGCAAAAATGGTTACTGTATAGGGTAGAGCTAGCTGCCTGCTCTCGTAAGATGCACGCAGCCAACTAGCTACGTACTTGCTGTGCCACCGCATAGAGAATTTAAAAGTTAAGATCGATTGACGGGAAATATAAACTAGGCTTATATGCATTTTGCAATCTGCTTTCACCAGTGCAGAATACGCCATCACTGACGGTTCTGAACTCACATCACTGTCGGTTCGAAAACCGACAGTGATTATGTGACAGTGATAATCGGGGATTATCACTGGCGGTTCGACGGTTCTCGAACCGCCAGTGATATTAGCATCACTGGAGGTTCTTAAGTGAACCGCCAGTGATGAGGATGTTTGAAAATACGATTTTAGACAGTAAAATTTGACTAAAAAATATTATTTTGATCCGAATAACACCCCTACACCATCTACCACCGCGTATATAGCCTTACTACCTTTCTTCATGCGAAATTTAAACCACGCAGAACTAGGATTCGAACTCTGGACCTCTTGCCTCTAACCCAGCCCTCCTAACCATCTCACCCATTAGCACCTTTTGACATATGTAGGATATGCATATTATTTAAACCTTGTTTTCTGATTTTTTAATAACTTTTTGACTATACAAATGACAATATAAAATTTTTCAACTACAAAGTTGTATATCTTGTTGAAGGCTACAGTTTTCATGTAAAGATTGTTTCTATCCGACTTCATTTGAATAAGTTATAAATTTTTTAAACTTGTAATAATTATTTAGGCATCTATATTACTTCAAATGGAAAACATATCAACTACAAAGTTTTAGATCTCGTCAAGAGCTACAATTTATATATATAGTTTATTTTTATCCGAGCTCATATGAAAAAGTTATGAAACTCAGAAAATTTAGAAATTCTGAAAATTACTTTTCACTGGCGGTTCACTTAAGAACCGCCAGTGATACTTACACTATCACTAGCAGTTCTAGGATTGAACCGCCAGTGATACTTTTACTAGCGGTTTGTTATAGAACCGCCAGTGATACTTTTACTGACGGTTTTCTTATAGAACCGCCAGTGATAGATTCATTATCATTGGCGGTTCGATATCACTGGCGATTTTTTCAGGTTCCTGGGCGAGACGGAGCGGGGCAGGTCATATCACTGGCGGTTCTAGATGAATCCGCCAGTGATGAAGGGTCAGGGATGAGGAGCATTTCTGTAGTAGTGTATATGTCTAGGTCAAATTAACTAGTGAAGTCAACTAGTTTAGTCGTATCTTAATTACTTCAATTTGCAATGTTTAACATCAATTCAAACCCCAAATGAAGGCATACATCCTACCGGAAACGCAGCGAAAGCTGGCCGCGCCTAGCTGTCTCGACGGCCACGAGTTGACCGTCGAGACAGTTAATCTCTCTCGATGGCTAAGCGCCAGCCGTCGAGTTAGTTAAGCTGTCTCGACGACTCCCACTTAAGCCATCGAGAGAGATACGACGCCCCCTCACGGCGGCGCAAGCTGACTCACGGCGTTAGTCCCTATCGACGACCATCCGTTAGCCGTCGAGACAACTAGAGCAGGAAAACAAAAATTCACACGAGCCCACTGGCGCGCATGGGCTCTCTCGACGGCTTATCTGGCGGCCGTCGAGACAGCACTCGGTAGGCCAAGCCTGGCCTGAGCGCCAAGGAGGGCGTACCTCTGCCCGGTGGGCCATGGGCACTCTCGACGGCCCAGATAGCAGCCGTTGAGACAATCCTCAGGTAGGCCAATCCTGGCTCGAGCGCCTGGCAGTGGGTCTCGGACTGGTGGGCCATGGGCTCTCTCGACGGACTAGCTGTCAGCCGTCGTGAATGGCCTGACCCGAGTGTCTGGTGTGGCCTATCTCTGCCAGGTGGGCCATGCCCCTCCCTCTCGACGGTACTGTATTTTCACAAATTTTGTCAAATTCATACATGTGGTTGGCTATATGGCTTGTAATAATGAAGGAAAATACATTCATACCATTATAAAGTTGTCTTATCACCGAAATGCCATTACTATTCTGTTAATATCTCATATGGCACTACGAAGTGTGTTTTAGCGCAGAAATGCCATTATTAGCCTTTCCGGGCATTTTCGGCTCCAATACGCGCCCTATACTCCCCGTATTTGCCATGACATATGGGTCCCGCATATAATCGCCCGTCGCTGGTCCGGCGTATACTTGGTTGGACCGGACCCGGTGGGGTGTCTCACGCTGCCTAGACCTGATCCCAACCAAAAATCCTCATTTGCTAGGGTCGCGCTGGTGACCGGTCGAACGGCTAGCGGCGGCGCGTCCTCTCCACCTCCAGCGAGCGGCGACTTGGTGCGACGGGTGGCGCAGCACTAGGAGCCCCAATGGCGTAGGATTTACAAGGAGCCAGTCCGTTGGTAAGGTTCGTCCGGCCACACTTCTCCCCCGATAGGATTCGAGCCAGACCCGACATCCCCTCCTCCCCCAAAATCCCCAATTGCTAGGGTTCATCCGCCTGCACTTCTCCCTCGATTAGAGTGCGATTGAAGGAGCCGAGCATTGGATTGGAGCGCGATTGAAGAAGACTGGCATGGGTTCTCAACTGTCAGGGTTGCACACAGCCAGCAACGATGAATTGCCCCTGGTGGAGTGCCCGAAATGCAAAGTTCGTTTTTGAAGCTAAGGAGCAAGAGCTCACGCAATCCTAGGCTGATTTTTTTTCAAATGCAGGAACAATGTGCTGGTATGTTCATGAAATCTCCATATGGTTGGTCAATTTTGGGTTGATTTTGGTTTTTTCCCCATTATTTGTTATTCATCTGCTGACATTGATGTTGTGTTTGTTGGTAGAATGATTCCATATGCCGCTTCTTCATGTGGGAGGACGATTATGCAATGTTTGTGGGGCAAGCTGGATGTATTTCAAAAGACTCCAAATTTTTTGATGGTGGTGTCCTGCTCGGTCAGAACAATAGTGATGTTCATGTGATGTTCGAATAGTTGGTCTCAATGCACAGAGATATAGATACGAGGATGGTTCACATTGAGAAGATGATAGTTGTAGGTTTTTCAATCTTAACTGTGACATTGGCAATTTTGATTGCTTTGTATCCAATGAAATGTAGGTGACCTGACATGTATGTGACCTGAAATGTATGTGACTGGAATGCAAGTGACCAAGAATGTAACTTGTTACCTACAATGAAAGATATGTATATGACCTGAAATTTGAATTGAATTTTGAGTGAGATGGACACATTGTGACAAAAACTGCATTTGGACTGACTGGACAATTCAGCTCATACTGATAAAACTGATAATACGATAACACAAAAAATCATATTGCTCCAAAGACTGACAATATCAGAATAGCAAGCATACACAACAGCACATAATACTGTTGAAAAACACATAACAATTGTCATACCAAACACATAACAATTGTCATCACAAACTTGTTCAGAATGGAACATAATAATGCAGAAACTTTTTCAGAACGGACCATTCTAGGGAGGCTTCCAACACAATAGCACAAAGTTGTTGACAACACAATGTCACAGAACAAGTTTACTGACTATTATAGACATTGTTCATATAGCAAAATAAGAAGTTTATGCCCACTTGTTCTGATACATCCATTCTGTCCACTTGTTCTTTTTGGGAGTCTTCCTGCCTGCTGTTGGTCTATGCTCCCCTTGTAGGGGTGACACTGCTGGCCTAGGTGCATTGCCTTGTGGGAGTTGATGGATTTGGTGCAGGCTCCTGTGTTACAGTAGCTTCCATGGATGCTGAAGCAGTCTCCCCAACTGGACCTTTCTTCTTTTTGGCAGATGTTTTTCTCCTGCAATATGACACATATATGTTATGTTCCACCTTTAGGATGATGAATTGTGAAGAAAATCAACTATGATTTACCTTTTTGGGGAGCTTGGCTCTGGTACATCATCTTCACAAGCCATAGGCAATTTACAAGTCTTGGCATGATGGCCAAATGCACCACATCTTCTACACTTGACCTTCTTAGTTGGATCCAAATAGGCTTTAACTCTCTGAGTTTTTGGCCTTCCTGCCACCTTTTTTTGCTTTGGAGGATGCACCACAAAGCCAAGATCCACCTTGTTCCACTGATCCTTGTCTGGCATTGTTGGTATGGACCCTGCATAGGCAGCCCTGAACTTCTGTACACTATAGCATTCATCCACATAATTGTCAAGCATAACACCCCTCAAAGAACAAATGAAAGCAAGTGCATGTTTGTAGGGTCTTCCTGAAACCTAGTACTCTCTGTAAGTACAGACCCTGACCTTGATACTAACACTGTGCCTCCATGCTCCATCTTCATTGTTACCCATGGTCACCTCTGCCTCATCATCATCAGTCCTGCATATCCTAGGATTACCTAGCTGCCTGCTCAAGGCATACAGATCCTTCATGACAGATGGCAACACAGTGCCCTGCAAACCATTGCCAATTGACCTTCTCACAACAAACTTCTCTATTATAAGCTCTCTAATCTTGTCAACTAAATCATGCAGATGCAAGGCTTTGATGCCTTTGATCTAATTGTTGAAACTCTCAGAAATATTGTTTGTCACATTATCTACTTTGGACACTTCTGAAAATCCACATCTATACCATATCCTATGGTGATACTTCTCTAGGTAAGATATGGCCTCAGGTGAATGCTCAACTATCTGTGCCATGTGCCAGTCGAACCTAGATTGTGTGTAGCTTCTAGCAGTAGGGTACAAGTTGACAGTATAGATTTGACCATGGAATTCTTTCATGAAGTTGTTGTAAAGATGCCTCATGCACTCCCTGTGCTCAGCATCTAGGTATATCTTCCTAATAGCCTTCTCAAGGCCCGTACATGTATCACTACTGATTACCATGCCATTGAGAGACCCAACTGATCTATGCAAATGCCTTAAGAACCACTCTCAATTGGACTCTGTCTCAGAATCAAATATCCCATATGCTACATAAAATAGCCAGTTGTGGCCATCTACAGCTGTGGCTGACGCAAGCTGGCCCTTGAATTTTCTAGTCAAAAAGGTTGAGTCTACTCCTATGTAGGGCCTACAACCAGCCAGAAAGCCATCTATGCATGGTTTCAATGCAACAAACATCCTATGAAAATATATTTTTTTTCCATTTTTTTTAACTCTATCTCAACTACGGAACCAGGGGACCTATTCTCTATTTTTGCCTTCCAATTGAAAAGAATCTGAAAAGACTCCTCATAATTACCATGTACCTTCCCCAAAGTAATCTGCAGTCCTCTACAGGCCTTTGGGTACTTTAGTTCGATCTTGTAATCCTCTTCAATCTTCAGTTGAGCTTCCTTTGGCCCCTTGGTTGGGTTCTTGCTCACCCAATCCATCAGCCTGTCAGATACCCATCCTTGTGTTGCCATCTTCCCCTTAACCATTTTAGTGCTTGGACAGATATGCTCTTCTGCAAGGGTTTTTATCTGCAAGACACATAGGAAATCATGCATTCTAGTTAATGAGTTTTAAAATTAATCAAGAGTACGAGATAAGTAATTAATGGTATGCTACACATACCATGACAGAAACATCATCTTGCAGCCTAGAGGCATGTATGCGCCAATTACATCCCCTTGCTTGCAATTACCAATGAATCGAGTTTTATCTTTCTTATAAGTGCTTATTTCAAAACCTTCCATGATGGCATGATGTTTTATGCTCTTCCTGAATGAAATCATGTCAGGAAAAATTGCACCTTTCTTGATGCAAGGGTTTTCAGGGTCATGACCCACAATGAATTCATTTGGGTCTGCATCATTCACTACATCATCCTTTGTTTGGTCACATGAATCAGGGCATTCATCAGCATCCATCTCCTCATGGACACCATGAATGTTTTGGGAACGCACATATAGGTGCTCATCATTAACTCCCACATACTCCTCAGGGTTGTGAAAGGGATCTACATGGATTGCTTCTGGTTCCTTAGAAGTTCCAGGAACATCATGTTGTTTTGATGTTGGTCTATCCAAAATAGCTATAAAGAAATCAAATACTCTTGAGCATACTAGCATTTCCAACATTTTGGACACTTGGTTCTCATGTTCAAGCCTTACTTCTTCTCTACTAGAGTGATCATAAAACCATAGTGTTGGAAACTGATTAGAACCCCATGAAAGATGATTGGACAGCTCAGAGACTGCACTGTCCACACTGAACTCATTAATTCTGCAACTCCATTCAAATTTCACTACCTCTCTATAGCGTCTTCTACTGCAATCTTCGGTTGTGGAGAAGGCCCCCACAGTAAATATTACTCTGAGATGTTCTACCGCATCAAACCTAAATAAGAGGAAAATCGCAAGAATAGTAGGTGAAGAACTAGCTCTAACTTGCAAATCAGCATGTTCTAACTACCAAATCGACTATTGACAGCACAACACACTAACAACAAATCCATCATCTGAGACCTAGGGTTACAAGAGGAGAGACTTACTCGGGGGGATCCATTGCTTCACGAACCCTCCCGACAAACTGGCTCCTCGCAAATCCTACGCCATAAGGGCTCCTAATGCTGCGCCACCCGTCGCACCAACTCGCCGCTCGCCGAAGGTGGAGAAGACGCGCCGTCGCTCGCCGTTCGACCGATCGCTAGAGCAACCCTAGCAAATGGGGATTTTTTGTTGGGATCTGGTCTAGGCAACGCGAGACACCCCACCGGGTCAGGTGCAATCAAGTATACACCGGACCAGCGGCGGGCAATTATATGCGGGACCCACATATCAGGGCAAATATGAGGCGTATAGGGCGCGTATTGGAGCCAGAAATGCTCGGAAAGGCTGGTAATGGCATTTCTGCGCTAAAACACACTTCATAGTGGCATACGAGGTATTAACGAAATAGTAATGGCATTTCTGCGATAAGACAACTTTATATTGGCATGAATGTAATTTTCCCTATCATGAAAGTAAGCATTGCAAGGTTTAGGGAAGTAGTTCTTCAAGATTTCAATTGTTCAAAATTTAACATGGTTTTGATTTAGGAAAGTAGGCTATATGACTTGTATATATTTCGTAAAGATGAAAATAGTTTTCATTTAACAATAAATGTTTGAGTTGTTCAAAATTTTTTAAAAAATTCAAGTATAGAATAGGGCACCACGTAGAGTTTTAATTTTTGAAATGGTTTGAAATGATTGGTGTGGCGGTGGGATGAAATCGGCAAATGTAGAGAGGATTGTCTCCAAATGTCTATGACACTAAACCCCGCCGGTGACTCGATTAGGACGATTACAAAGGGTTCGATAGCTCGGAAAGTCAAATTTTTTTGAAACTATTTTGGAGCATGCTAAGTCACACATGGAGCAATATAATTGAAAGTTACAGTCAATAGCATCAATACATTTTTTAATAAAATCAAAATAGTTGGGTTGACCAAATGACCCTCGAGAGGCATATCTCGACGGCTCCGTACTAAAGCCGTCAGGACAGGCAGCCTAGCTCGACGGTAGTCCAACAACTATCAAGAGAGGCTCTCCTAGCCGCTCGAGCCAGGCTTGGCTTACCGAGAACCTGTCACGATGGTTGTCCACTCGGCCGTCGAGATAGCCTAGAGCCCCACCCCAGCGGGCAAGCCAGGCTTGGCCCACGAGTGGGCTATCACGACGGTCGCTTCAAGGGCCGTCGAGACTGTTTGCTCGTCCCACCCAACTAGTCCGCTGGGGTTGGCTTACCAAGCTGTCTCGACTGCTAGGCTCGAAGCTGTCGATACAGACACTGACGTGTCTAGGGTTTGGGCACGGTTATAGCTATCTCGACGGCTTGTCAGCCGACCATCGAGAAAGAGGTCGTAGATGACCGTTACCCACCTCTCTCTCGACGGCTTAAGTACAACTGTCAAGAGCGACAGTGAGTTTTGAGCCACCTGGGGCTGGGGACTTGGCTGTTTTGCCAAGTCCCTAGCCCAGCGTCCCCGCTGTCAACCCGTCCGCGCCCGCGCCGCCAAGTTCTTCCCGCTGGGCCAGCCACCCCGCCACTTCCCAGCGCTATAGCGCCGCTCCACCGCTCGCCCCGCCACTCCCGCCACCCCCCACGTCCCTACCACACCGTACCCACAACGTGTCGTCCCATCGTTCCCGCTGTCGCCGGAGTCGAGAAGGAAGAGGGGAGGAGGAGGAGCCAGGCCGAGCCGCAGCCGAGAAGAAAAGAAGGAGGAGGAAGAAGAAGGAGAAGGAGAAGGAGGGAGAAGAAGAAGGAGGAGGAGGAGGGGTTGTAGACAGCTCGGAAGAACAAGGTCCTCCCGGCACCCGCAGATGCCGGCTCGAGGGCCATCATCCAGATCGACGAGGACACCTACGTGTAATTATTTTTTATTTTACTATGTGAATTTTCTAACATTCTTTTAATCTTTGTAGCAATACGTCGAAGGTGGATCCCTCCATGAGGCAGCAGCCAAGCTCCGTTCTAGGGACCTTGGTCCGCACGTACTACCTCAGCATGGTCAAGGTGGGCGACATCACCAGGCCAACGTACAACTGGGAAGACTACAAGCTCGTCGTCCATGGGGACTCGACTGCCGCTCCCACTGTATTGGGACTTCTGGGTAAGTCTATCTAACCGAATTTATTTTCTGAATTTGTGATCACGTTGCTAATCTCCTTGGTTTATGTAATTTCACGCTAGGTTCCATCCATATACAGGGTTGACGGAGGCGCAGTTCGGGCCCGTCCTCGATAGGAATGCCCCGCAGAAGGGCTAGGACCTGATGTCCGGTGCTCGTGTCACGGCGGTGGAGTACCACAGGTAAGCAACAGTCCTAATAATATCCTTGTCAAATGGTATTTACTATTTTTACACCTATGAACTTTTGTGCATTTCAGGAAACACACCGATGAGCCGGTCAGCACGAAGAAGGCCCGGGGCATCTACGTGGAGCCTGACGACTACGACCGGGTGCGTCCTGAGTGGGCGAGGGACCCGGCGGCATGGAGGGCCCTTGGAGGGAAATGTGCCAGCAAGGAGTTCCTCGAGAAGTCCGCGAAGGCCAAGAAGAACCGGTCCTCGAAGGACTTCAAGACGAGTGTGGGGAGGTGGGTTATCCCCACCTAGGCAAGAAGATGGTAAGATCTAGTTTCTTCTTTACTTTTCTTTTTTTTGTTAACTTATCTTTCCATTCCTGCGGGCGTTAAGTGCCATAGAGGCCTTTAAGAAGGCCCAAACTCCGAAGCCCAAGCCTCGCACCCAGCCCGTGATGGACTTCCATGCGTAGGCTAAGCTGATAAGTGCCAACGAAACCTATCACACTTAGTAGATTTTTAGTTTACCTTAGTCTAACTCGAAACCACGCAGGATCGCTACCAGGAGGCCTACACTCAGGAGCACGGTTCGAACAGCTTTCGGGAGGATGCGCCCCTCAACCCAGTGGTGATCCACAAGCACTTGGGCAGCAAGGCGCACGGGAGGCTGGCGATTAGAGCGGACCACCTCAGGTGAGCTAGTAATCATGTTAGATGTCACTGCTTTGATAACATTGATTTTTGCAACTAACCGCGGTCCTCCTTAATTGTAGGTCAGATGATTACATGCCCGAGGTTTGGGCCTCCCAGAACGCCCCTGAGAGCCGGTGCGAGTTCGAGGCCCTGCTTCGCCAGGAGATGGACCAGCGGAAGTAGGAGATGGAGCAATGCATGGCGACGGAGAGGGAGCAGATGCTACAGGCGTTTTAGGAGAGCATAAGGATAGCGAAGGAGGAGCAGCTATGGCGGGAGCAGGAATAGGAGCGGAGGTTGGCGGAGGCGATGCAACATAAGAAGGAGGCAATGTTCAGGCGGTTCCTGGAGATGCAGTGCGGGGTAAGACACTACGACCATCTCATTTCGTTTCGCTCAAAACCTACAATTCTTTAACTAATTGTGTCGCAAATGTGTAGGCCAGCTCGAGTTGGACTGCGAGACACCCAGACTCTCCTCCACTTCACGGTTTGGGATCAGCAGCTCTGGTTCGACGTGATGGCACCCAGGATGGAGACGACGAGTCCTAGCCGATGGACTTCACGCGTAGTTTCCTCCACGACTACCCTCCGCCACCACCCTTCTCTTGAGCCTTTGGTTTGATGAATGGTCTTTGTTTTTTGATGATACATGTGATATATGTGATGAATGCGGTTGAATGACTTGGTTTCATGTTATATGTGATAAATGTGGTTGAAATTGTGGATGAATGTGGTGAATGGGCTCTTTTGGTCTTATATTGCCTATTTTTTGTTGGAATTTTGATTGTAGATGTATATTTGTGTGAAATATGGGGGATTGTGAAATATATGCGAGGTATTTTTGGTTTGCAGGTGCAGGAGTTGCTGCTGGGGTAGCGGCGGCTGCTAAATTGGATTTTTTGAGCAATTTACCCAGCTCTTTTTTGCTGAAAATTAGTTATTCTCGACAGCTATGACTAGGCCGTCGAGACAGAGGGGGTCTGGCAAACCCCTTGGATGCCAAGCACTCTCGATGGCCCTGGGGCTGCTGTCGAGAGAGAGGGGCCCTGCAGACCCCCCTAGAGTCAAGCTCTCTCGACGGCCCCGACAAAGCTGTCAAGAGAGGGGGGCCCCACGGACCTCCCCTAGAGGCTATCTCTCTCAACCGTTGCCGCTTCCATCAAGAGAGATGGTGCTGCCACGTGTCCAGAGGCCCCTCCGGCCAGTTAGCTATCTCGACGGCCACTGGTGGCCGTCGAGATAGATGGAGTCGGAGCCAGGTAATGGCTATCCGGCCGTCATCACTCGTGTCTCAACGGCCAGATTCTAGGCCATCGAGAGAGTCTGTATCGACTGTTGGACCGTCGAGAAAGGCGGTCTATCTCGACCTATCTGTCTCAATGACCATTTCTCAACAGCCGAAGCTGTCGAGATCGACCGTCAAGAAATTGTGTGATCCGCGTAGTATATATACATAGGCATAAAATTACTTACGGAAGAAAATATACCAAGATCAATTAGCATTACTCTATTCCTTTATAAATGTTTATACAAACTAGCCAAGTGCTAGTGCTTTGCTACGAGAAAATCCAAATTCCACCGATGAGGCTATGAGCGATTGGGTCATACGTCTTCGGCTTCGCTATGAGTGATTGGTGCTATGTATCGTGTGTCATGAGGCATTGCAAGTGACCACGCATGGGTTATATGCCTTCGGCTTCACTAAGCATGATGCATGTGTAAGCAAAAAATAAATTAACGTGGAAGCTTTTAGAATCTTTTACCACAATTTGATTCAACCAAATTGTTACGTTCATATATGCATAAGCACAAACCCACCTTAAGACATACGGCTTTGCATGTCATCTTATCTCACCTCTCTTTCTTCTACTATAATTGTTCTTTTGATGATTAAAGAACATAGGGATCTTTATGTGTACTATTTACCACTCTTTTTCGTGGTTCTTTCCTGAACGGGAGCCTTGTTTATATAGCCCAAGAGAGAAGCAATAAAAGTTTGGAGTTTCAAGCATTCAAAACATCAATAAAGGCTGCTGAAAATGGAGATCCATTTACGTGCATACATTCAAGCATCACTAGAAACCGATGCCCATTTACCTTGCACTTTGGATGCGTTTGGTTGGCTGCATCTTCACGTCCTGCATCTTCGCGTGCAGCTAACCCGGTGTTTGGTTGCCGTTTTGTGCCCCCGAGCCTGGCTCCCCCATGCAGCCAACCACCCGGAGCCAGGCCCGCGGGAAACGGCCGATCGCGCGAGCCTGGCTCGCTGGTGCAACACGCGGAGACTAGTAACGAGACTAACCACTAGTAACGTTCCCAGTATACTACTAGTGCATTACTTTTTCAACCTTTCATTTTTTAAAAAAAATTCAAACGACATCCAAATTCAATGAAACAAAAAAAAATGGAATTGTAAGTTCAAGTACAAGGTCTTAAATAAATTTCAGATTTTTTTGAATTTTTATTTTTATTTTTGAATTTATTGATTTTTTAGTATTTGTTTTTTAAAATTTTATTTTCGTTTTTGAATTTATTTTCGTTTTAATATTTGTTTTTGATTTCTCTCTCTGAATTTGTCCATCCCATACTCCTAGTGCAGTCAATCAAACAATATCTCTGCACAGCCTGTCCAATCTCATACAACTAACCAAACAACATCTCTTTGCATCACCTCAGCCTGGCTGAGCTCATACGGCAACCAAACACACCCTTTATCGTTCATCAATGGACCAAGCTAATGGCAACCTTTAACCCTTCAATGCAAATGCATGAAAACTCCCATACACTTTAGCACCCAACTAAACTTTGGAAGGGAGAGGGGAGGGACATTAAACCCTCTGATTCTCAGTTCTTTAGTCTAGCAACCATCACATTAAGACCTTTAATCAAATAACGAATTTCAATAATTTACATGGGCCGCATTTTATTAACATTCTCTCACTTGGCCCTTGAAATGACCCAAAAATTCAGTAATAACCTTTAGGTGTACACCGTACATTGAATTTATCCGATCAGCATTAAGTTGAATTGAGCCAATAGAATCAAGATGGTCACAAGTCATTTAGCAACAAGATTCCTTCCATATATCAAAATCAACCCAACTCAAACAAACAATAATGGGAAACCAATAATCACTACTGGAATCGTAGGGTTTCACAATGGCCAAAGCCGTCGATAGAGGCCAAGAAACCGTCGAGATCAATTACTCTCGATGGCCGGCTGTCGATAAACAGTAGTTGAGGGAGAGTGTCTGTATCCACGGTACAGCCGTTGATAGATCCTTTCTTGACGGCTAACCACGCCGTCGTCGAGCAAAGTCGAGAGACGGCCGGTTGGCCATCAAACAACTCCATCTCCCTCTCTCTTGATGGCCTGGAGGCAGTCGAGAGAGGCAACTCCCAAGGGAACTAGGGCCACCTCTCTCGACAGCCACACAATCGAGAGAGTGAACACCGGGATATTGCTAGGCCTACCTCGCTCGACGGCAGACCCATGGTCGTCGAGAGAGCTTGGGTCCAGTAGGGTTTCCTAGAGCCCTCTTTCTCGATGGCCTAGTCCTGGCTGTCGAGAATAAGTGAATTCCAGCAAAAAAACAAAAAAGAGTTGCTGAATCACAAAAAAAAAAATCAGAATTTAGTAGCTACAATCCCAAAATAAGCCCACATAATTCATAATCGCCCTAAATTGCACATATATTCATCCACAATCACAATTTCAAGAAAAAACAGACAATATATCACAAATATACCAAAACATGTCCATCCATCCATCTAGAAACCAAAACATGCACACATATCCATCCATCCATTCATCCACAAACCAAAACAAGTCTAGGAAGCTGGAGACGAAGTCCATCGGGTGGCTCCCGGACGTGTTGTCTGCCTCCTGTGATTCGTCGTGCCGAGCCCGAGCTGGAGCGGCCAATCCCGAAGCAACACCAGGCTGCGGATTGCTCGACGTCGAGGCCTACACATTCGCGACACATTAGGTAAAGACTTGTAGAGTCAAAAGAAACAAAATGAGGTGGTCGTAGTCACTTACGCTAGAAAGTCTCGACGCCGACTCCAACGTGAGGATCCTCGAGATCATCCCTTCCTGTGCCCCGCCTCTGCTCCTCCTCGCGCTGCTGCCACTCCTCTTGCTCCATCATCAGGCTCGCCTGCAGCGCCTCTATCATCTGCTACTGCTCCCTCAACCCGTCCTCGTTCTCCCTGCCGACTCGGGCTTGAAACTTGTGCTGGCTCTTGGTGGCGCCTTGAGAGGCCTAGACCTCGGGCATGTAATCCTGTGACCTACAATTAAGATTAAGGACCATGGTTAGTTTTTGAAATCAATAATTTCAAGCAAATGACACGTTAGATAGTAATTAGCTCACCTGAGGTGGTCCCCTCCTATCACCAGCCTCCCATGCGTCTTGCCTCCCAAGTGCTTGTGGATCACCACTAGGTCGAGGGGCGCGTCCTCCTGGAAGCTGTCCTCGCCGTGCTCCTGAGTGTATGCTTCCTGGTAGCGATCTTGCGTTGTTTCGAGTTAAACCAAGAAAAACTACAAATGTACTAAGGGTGAAAGTTTTTGTTGACACCATCTTCTCTTGCGCGTGGGGGTCCGTCACGGGCTGGGTGCCGGGCTGCTTAGGCCTTGGTGTGTGGGTCTTCTTCCAAATGTCCAACACGGTGGGCACCACCGCGGTACTTAGTGTCTACAAGAGGGGAAAGATAAGTTAGCCAAAAAAAGAAAGTAAAGAAAAAAACAGAGCTTACCATCTTTTTCTTGAGCTGTGGAAAGGACCACTTCCCTGTGGCCTTGTAGTAACACTTCGAGGCCCGGTTCTGCTTGGCCTTAGCAGACTTGTCTAGGAACTCCTTGCTCGCCCACCTCTTGCCTAGAGCCCTCCATGCTGCTTGGTGGTGCGTGGCCCACTCAGGCGGCACCCGGGAGTACTTGTCGGCATGCAAGTACATCCTACTGGCCTCAGAGGTGCTGATCCACTCCTGGCACTCTCTCCTGAAATGTACAAGCATTTCACAGCTATACAAAAAGTAAATACCAATTTACAAGATTTATAGTGACAGTTGCTTACCTATAGAACTCTTCCACCACCGCGATACGAGCGTCGTACATCAGGTCCTAGACCTTTTGCTTCGTGTTCTTGTCTAGGACGGGCTCGAAATCCGCCTCAGTCAACCCCGTATGGGGACGGTACCTAAGCTAAAATTTCACAAACGAAGTAGACTAGCAACATGATGACAAATCAAAAGGCAAAGTCGATTAGATAGACTTACCTAGAAATCCCTCAAACAATGGGCGGCGGCGGTTGAGGTCCCATAGGGAGCAAGCTTGTAGTCCTCCCAGCTATACGCTAGCCTGGTGACGTCGCCCACAATCACCATGCCATGGTAAAATTTACGGACCAAACCCCCAGCGTGTAGCCCGGCTGCTTCTTTAGCGAGGCATCCACCATCAACATAATGCTACAAATACTAAAAGAGTGTTAACAATTTTACATATGAAAATATGATATTGAAGCAAGGTTTTTAAACGTACCTATCCCCATCGATCACAATGGGGGTCCTCGAGGTAGGATTCGTCGGTGCACTAGGGACCTTGTTCAGGCCCCTCTTCTTCCTACCTGCCTGTGACCCACTTGCCTGGTCGGCCCTGGACCCCGTAGTAGGCACCAGCTCCTGCCTAGTCCCCTGGCCAGACCCCTAGCCAGATTCCTGCGCCTGGGTGCCACCCTGTTCGGAGCCATGTCTCGTACTCCTCCATCAAGTCATCCAACTGCTCGTCCGTCATGGGGGTCCCAACAAATTGTCGTCGAGATTGAGGCATCCTGCACATAAATGGAAAATTAGTAACACAATTAAAAAAATCAAGCACATATATAAACGGAAAGCTAGTAACATTTAAATAAATCAAGCAGATATACAAATAATTTAAGTATATATATGCCATCCACTAGAATTAATTTTAATCGACATCGTCCTAATCGTCCGTTGACGGTTCGACGTCATCGGTTTCATCCTGAGCGTCGCATTCCTCTTCGACATCGGCCTCCACTATGACGTCTAGTCTGTCTAGGCCCAAGCCAATGTCGATCACAATTTTCCTCTTCAAACGCTTTTCTTGCATCGGCCCATCATCGGCTTACTTGAATGCACTCTCGTAGTCGCCGGCCGTCAGTACAGGCAATCTTCCTGGCCATCAAACCTCGTACACAACCCACCATGCCTCTAACTCTTTCTTTGCAATACATAGATACGGTAGGCAGTAGACTTGTTCGGCTTGGTTAACTTTCGGCTTGGTTAACTCTATGAAATTCTTACAAATTCTATCAAATTCTTGAATATTCTAGCAATTTCTATCAAATTCTAGCAAATTCTATCGATCTGTACCAATTTATAGCATTTTATATCAATTTATAACAATTTGTACCAATTTGTTGCAATTTCTAACATTTTCTATCGAATTATAGCAATTTGTCGCAATGTCTATCAAATTTACATAATTTACACTATTTTTAGCTAATTACTAATTACGCACTTAACTAAGGAGATTAGTCTCGACCACATGAGTGGCCGTCGAGACTAATCTCCAAAATTCAAAAAAAAAGTAGCGCGAAATTTACCTCAGCCCGATGGCAGTGGTGACAATGGGGCAGTGGCATTAGGGTCTCGGCTCCTTATTCCTTCTTTCTCTTCTTCCCTCTTCTTCTCCTTTCCCTCCTCCCCCTCCTTCTTCTTCTTCTTCTTCTTCTTCTTCTTCAACTGGCAGCGGCCTCAGCTCCTCCTCCTTCCTTCTCCCCCAACGTCCTCGTCTCCTCCTCCTCGTCTCCTCTTCCTCCTCTCCTTCGGCGAGCGACGCGGTGGAAGGGAGACAGCAGCGGCGACGTGGCAGCGACAGGGCCAGGCTGCGAGGGGCAATGCGCGGCAGCGGCGGGGGCCGGGGCGACGGCGGGTGGTGCTAGGAGGAGGCACGGACGGCAGCTAGCAGTTGGGCAGACGCGACGGAAGTGGCGGGCGGCCAGAGCTCAGGAAGGCGGCGGCTGGGTGAGAAGGGCTCAGGGCTTGGGCGAATTCGCCTAAGTCCCGAGCCCTTGTGACCTCTGTCGATGGCTTAACTGAAGCCGTCGAGAGAGGGTGTTGGTAACGGCTATCGCCACCCCTCTCTCGACGGCCCATTGACCAAGCAACTATGGAGTCTGACCAGGCACGGTAGAAACCCTAGCACATCCATGGGTCTGTCTCGACGGCATTAGCGAGCCATCGAGACGCGTGCTTGAGGTCAGGCCCACCCTGACCGGGTGGCTGGGCCTATCTCGACGGCCTCTAGCTGGCCATCAAGATATGCTCGTGGTCCCAAGAGAGATCAACCGCTCGTTAGCCGGTGGGCTATCTGTATCGACGGTTTGGGAGTAACCCGTCGAGATAGCTCTCTTGAGGGATAATTTTGCCCTGGCCGTCAAGAGACTGCTCTCTCAGCATCTTTCATTGACTACCATCGATAGAGGTACGTCTGTCTCGACGGTTCTTGTTGTTGCTGTCGAGATAGATGTTTGCCTCGACGGTCCTCCTTCTTGGTCGTCCGGTGGTCACCCTCAGCCGTTTTGAATTTTATAAAATAATGTATTGATGATATTGACCGTAACATTCAATTAGATTGCTCCATATGTGACTTAGCATGCTTGAAAAAAGTTTAAAAAATTTTTGACATTCCGAGCTAGGGGTCTATGTGTAATCGCCTTAATCGACTCATCGACGGGCTTTAGTGTACGTAGATGTTCGAAAATTGTTTTGTACAACTATACCCGTTCCATCCCACCGCAATACTAAACGTATAAAATTATCAAGCTCTGCTAGGTGACATGTTTGATACTTTATTTCTTGTTTAAATTTTTACCAATCCAAACATTTTTGGTTAATTCAAAACAATTTAACAATTTTCTATCTTCCTAAAATACATTTAAATTACTTTTTCATGCTCACCGGTTCGAACAAATATAGAAATTCATTGCAAACTAGAAGAACTATTTCTATGAACCTTGCAATGCGTACTTTCATAAATGCAATCCATATAGCCACATGTATGCATGTATGGGAGTTTAGCAAAATTTATCAAAATCCAGTCTCTCTCGACAGCCTGGAGTGAGGCTATCGAGAGAGTGGCCTGGCCTGCCAGTCAGACAAGTAAAGCCGTGAAGCCATCATCCAGATAAGACGTCTCTCCATGGCCGTTTAGTAGCCATCAAGTGAGCCACTTGCGCGCTAGTGGGCGCGTGCAATTTTCCCCATTTCCGCTTAAGTCTCTATCGACAGCTGATGGTGGACCCTCGAGAGCGCTAAACGTCATGAGGCTATCAGCGCTCCCGTGGATGGTCGCTCCGACTCTCTCGATGGTTGTTCACAGAACTGTCAAGACAAGTTTCATGATTCGACGGCCGACTTCGAGCCATCGAGAGAAGTTAATCTATTTCGACGGTCGTCCCGCAATCATCGATAAATATGGACGGGGTTAGCTTTCGCTGCAATTCCTATAGTGAATGTTATCACACCAAACCATAATATATGAGCATATAGCATATACCTGTCAAGCTAACAATGTTTTATCAATCATTCTCATCCTTTCTACATGGCCAATGAAAGCTTTAGGAGACAACCCCTTGGTTAGTGGATCTGCTATCATCAGATCTATACCAATGTGCTCAATTGATACCGTTTGCTTTTCAACTTCCTCTTTGATTGATGCGTACTTTAAATCCATATGATTTGCTCCTTTCGGGTACCTATCATTTTTAGAGAAGAAGACTGTAGCGGAATTGTCACAATATATCCTTAATGGCCTCTCAATATTGTCAACAACATGGAGACCGGACACAAAATTCCGTAGCCACGGTGATTGAATGGTGGCCTCAAAGCATGCCACAAATTCAGCTTCCACTGTGGATGTAGCAATAACAGACTGCTTTCCACTCTTCCTTGAAATTGCCCCTCTAGCCAACAATAGCTGAATGTAGATTTTCTTGAGTCTATACAGCCAACATAATCTAAATCTGAGTAGCCTATCACCTCCAATTGGGTTGATCTCTTGTACATGAGCATATGATCTTTGGTTCCTTGCAAATAACGAAGAACCTTCTTTACAACTTTCCAATGACACAATCCTGGATTACTTTAATACCAACCAAGCATTTCAACACCTAAGCTGATATCTAGTCTAGTGCATGTCGAAACATACATTAAGCTCCCAACAACTGATGCATATGGAATTGATTCCATTTCTTTCCGTTCCAAATCATTCCTTGAACATTGAAATTCACTAAATTTGTCCCCTTTCTAGATTAGAACAATTGCCGCGGAGCAATTTTCCATCCTAAATCTCTCTAATATTTTGTTAACAAAACCTTTCTGAGACAATCCTAACAATCCTTATTTTCTGTCATGGAATATTTCTATTCCAATAACATAGGATGTCTCACCCATATCTTTCATTTCAAAATCATTGGAGAGAAATTTCTTTACATCATGCAACAATGATTTATCATTAGCAGCAAGCAGAATATCATCAACATATAGGACCAAAATAACGAACTTATCCCACTGAACTTTATGGAGATACAACGATCAACGATATTCTCCACAAAATTGTGAGCTGTAATGGTATCATTAAACTTAATATACCACTATTGGGAAGGTTGTTTCAGCCCATATATTGACTTCTTTAATTTTCACACTAAATTTTCTTTCCTCGGTGCTATGAACCCTTCAGGTCGGTTCATATAACTTCTTCATCCAAATCACCATTCAAAAAGGCAGCCTTTACATTCATCTGGTGAAGCTCTAAATCATAATGCGTCATCAAAGCCAAAATAATTCTTAGAGATTCCTTTGAAACAAGGGAGAAGGTTTCTTTATAGTCAATACCTTTCTTTTGAGTATAACCTTTGGCGATAAGTCTAGCCTTGTATCTTTCAATATTGCCTGTTGAGTCGTGTTTGGTCCTGAAAACCCATTTACACTCGACTTGTTTTGAACTTTCAGCCTACTCTACTAGTTCCCAAACTTTATTGTCATCCATTGATTTTTAACTCTTCTTTCATGGCATCAAACTACTTTTCAGAATTATCAATTTACATGGCTTGCTTAAATGAGACTGATCATTTTCAATACTCAAGTCACATTCATGTTCAAGTGAATAAACCACATAATCATTTCAAATAGCCGATTTTTTATTCCATACAGACTTTCGCACTACGTTTTCATTTGACATTTCACTTTTATTCGTTCCTTCTTCATTAATAGTCGGTTCAATAGTTGTCTCTTCTGCATTGTTGTGTAACTATGATACAACAACAATAGAGGAATGCTTTAACTGAATTTCTTTAATATCCACGTTTCGTGGATCACCACTCCCACTGATCAAATCATTCTCAATGAACCGAGCATTTTCGAACTCAACAATCCATGTACTGTGGTTCGGACTAAAAATATATACCCTTTTGATCTTTCAGGATAGCTAATGAAGTAATTGCTAATGGTCCTTGCATCGAGCTTCTTTTTATGTGGATTATACACTCTCATTTCTACAGGGCAGCCCCAAACATGTAGGTGTCTTAAGCTAGGGTTCCTTCCTATACACAGTTCATAAGAGGTCTTAGAAACTAATTTACTAGGAACCCTTTTCAATAAGCACACGGTGGTTCTCAATACGTGCATCCACAAAGATAAGAGTACATTGCTATAACATAATATGCTTCTAACCATTTCCATGAGTGTACAATTATGCCTTTCAGCCACCCTATTTTGCTGAGTTGTTCCGGGCATTGTATATTGTGTACAAATGCCTCGATTCTCAAGAAACTTTGCAAATGAACCTGGACATTGTCCACTTTCATTGAACCTTCCAAAATGCTCACCACCCCTATCAGACCTCATCACCTTTAATTTTCTATTTACCTGCCTTTCCACCTCATTGATGAACACCTTAAGGATGCTCACAGCTTGGGACTTTTCATGCAGCAAGTATAGATAACAATAACGTGAGAAGTCATCAATAAATGTGATAAAATATTTTTCACTACCCTAGGATGGTACATCAAATGAACCACAAATATCAGTGTGTATCAACTATAATAGTTTACTGCTCCTTGTTGCCAGTTTGTTTGATATACATGAAGTTTGCTTGCCCTTAATGTAATCCACACACATTTTAGTCAGCAAAATTCAACTGGGGTAGTATTTCACTGCTCACTAACCTCAAAACCCTTTCTTTGGACATGTGGCCCAGTCTTTTATGCCAAAAAAAGCAGATTGCTCATCATGTGTACTACGCTTGTTTGTAGTTATATTTTCAACATGAAACAAAGATTCAGAAAAATATTTACTAAGATTGAAACGGTATAAACCATCAATAAAGCACCAAAACCATAATAGTATTTATTCTCTCATATACCATCTTTAACTTTAAACTTAAAACTTAATACATCTAGCTTTACCATGGACACCAAATTTATAGTTCATTCAGGAACATAAAGACAATCTTTTAGATCTAAGCTTAGACCAGTATCAAGTTTTATTCTATAAGTTCTGATCCCATCAATTTGTGCCTTCATTTTATTCCCCATGTACAAAAAAAATTTTTGGTCCGTTTATGGGCTGGATCGAAAGGAATCCCTGTACAACATGTGAAACATGAGTAGTAGCACCAAAATCCAACCACTAGATATCATTAGGAACTTCAATAAAATTTGATTCAAAGCATACAGAAACATAATGTATACCTTTCTTTTTGAATCATTTCTTTCTCTTCAGACAATCCTTCTTAAAATGACCAGTTTTCTTACAGAAATGGCTTCTCAGTACCTTACAGATTTCGTCCTCATTAATTTGCAGTGGAGCTTTATCCTTATTCTTGCCCTTATTCCCTAGCTTTTCTTTGCTACTGCTCGCATCGTTATGCACCATGAGATGAACGGAGTGATCTCCCATTTTCTTCAGCCTTCCTTCCTCTTGAATCAACATGGCCTTTACCTCTTGAAGGTTCCACTTTTCTTTAATGGTGATATAATTCACCTGAAATTGGCCAAACTCATGAGGAAGTGAGTTCATAATGAACTGAAATAAAAATTGATCACTCACATCCATACCCATCGATGTCAACTTTGCAGCAATGTTTGACATGCCTGTCACAAGATCATACATGGGTGTGACTAATCAAATTTCTTGGTCGTCAACTCACTCATGAGACTCTGTACAACAGA
Source organism: Olyra latifolia (assembly GCA_036346145.1). Classification (NCBI taxonomy): domain Eukaryota; kingdom Viridiplantae; phylum Streptophyta; class Magnoliopsida; order Poales; family Poaceae; genus Olyra; species Olyra latifolia. The sequence goes on from CM070526.1 coordinate 29,302,409, forward strand.
CTTGTCAATGATATCCGATTGAGAGCATTCTTTTAGCTTTGTCATGAACTCTTTCGCATCGTCTATCTTAGGCATTGATGGCTTGACATTTTCAGCTATTATCAGCCGCATTAGGTTTAGACTCAGCCTATTAGACCGTTCTCAAGTATCATAAAGGGAATGTTCATCATCAGTACTTTCATCAGTAATGGCTGTAGGCTTTTTTTTAAGAACTAGTGCTAAGTGTCCACAACACCTAGTTGAAAACGGATTTGTTCAGCCCATTGAACTTGACAAGCCCATAGCTTTGACTCATTAAATTAATTGATGCTGCAATTTTAAATATGCTCACCGATTAATAGTTTTGAATAAATTTCATTAAGCAGTTTCATATAAAATACACTTTAATTGTGCATGTAAAACATCTTTGGATGAAATTTAAATACACAACCGCAAACAACACAATGCCAATATTTTCTTTAATAGATCAATAATCAAACATATCCAAGCCAACATGCATGTTATCTTTGGATAAACTAACACATTAGCCTAGCATAATCGATCGATCTCTTTTATTATTACAAATAGTAAGCAACGGTCCATCTTTGGGTGACCTTCTAGCTTTACTATAAGTGATCTTAATTATTCATCGTAATTTCTTACTAGGATCGAACAAAATATGAACAATTGAAATACTTAATTAAATATATAAGATTCCCTAGCATGACCACTTTGCTAACTAACATTCTTTCAATAATGTTCATAATAATAAACTGTAATCTTGTCAACAAAGTTCCATCCATAAATGTTATCAGCCAGATTTATTCTTTGATGTTCATGATTCATGAACAAACAATACTTTTTAGTCCATACAAAGTAATTGTAACAAGAAGTATCATCATGATAATAGATGACAAACCTATACTTATGTTCATTCTTGGAAAAGAACTGCGTATCTAAAATAATTCCATGGTTCATGCATCTCTGCTTGATAAGTTAATAAACAAGAACAATAATATGAAACCATGAAAAAAGAGCAAGTACATATAAACAACTTTCATGGTGAACCAAAAGTGCTAAATATTGCTCTGATACCAATTGTTAGCAAAAAAATAAATTAACGTGAAAGCTTTTAAGATCTTTTAGCACAATTTGATTCAACTAAGGATGGATTCTTTTCAGTTTATCTTATCCTACTTATTTGTCTTGTCTCGTAACTTCGAGAATTTTTCAAGATAGCCTCGAGAGCGGGTAGTTTAGGGAGCTTTTAGACGCGCCTACGAGATAAAAAAAAGATTTAAAAAGTAATAAAAAAGTGAGATACGTCAAATAAGACACGAGATAAGTCAGATAATTAAGTCAGCTTATCTGACTTATCTGGTGTCTTATTTGATAAGACACGAGATAAATCAGATTATAAGTCAGCTTATCTAACTTATCTCATGTCTTATTTGACTTATCTTATTTTTTATTACTTTTTAAGTCCTTTTTTTATCTCGTACGCGTGTCTAAAATCTCCCTAAACCCCAAACACAAAAGCCAACCGGCTCTCAAGGTTATCTCGAAAAATTCTCAAAGTTATGAGATAAGACAAATAAGTAGGATAAGATAAGCTAAAAAGAACCCACCCTAAATTGTTAGTTCATATAGGCATAAGCACAAACCCACGTTGAGACATACCGTCTTGCATGTCACCTTTTCTCACCTCTCTTCCTTCTAATATAATTGTTCTTTTGATGATTAAAGAACAGAGGGATCTTTTATATGTGTACTATTTACCTTTCTTTTTCGTTGTTCCTTCATGAACGGAAGCCTTGCTGACATCGCCCAAGAGTTTCAAATATTCAAAACATGCTGCTGAAAACGAAGAGCCATTTACGTGCATCACTAGAAACCGATGCCCATTACCATGAACTTTATCGTTCATCAATGGCCTAAGCAAATGGCAACCGTTAAGAGTATGTACAATGGTTAAGACATTAGCTGTCTCTAACTATTACCATGTTATTTAGAGACAGCGCTAAAAATAACATATACAATGGTAGAGATGGTTGCACGCTTTATAGACAGTTTTCTCACACACAAAGTTTCTTAATTCTCATATAAAATTGACTCTTGCATTAGAGACGGCTCAAATATCTATGTATGCTCTCTCTTCTCCATATCATCACATATTTTATATGGCAACATTTAGATACTACTTATAGATAGCTGACGTAGACCATTGTACATGCTCTAACCCTTCAATACAAATGCGTGAAAACTCCCGTACACTTAGCACCCAATTAAACTTTGGAAGGAAGAGGGGAGAGACTTTAAACCCCCCCCCCCCCCCATTCTTAGTCCTTTAGTCTAGCAACTATCACACTAAGACCTTTAATTTAAAACTAATTTCAATAATTTACATGGGCCACATTTTATTAAAAGTGTAACGAGCGATAGCACGGATGGCAGTAGAGTCCGACGTGCTATACTCTAGTTCTATGTACTGTGAGAACTTTAGCGGCTGAATCAAATAAGATGAGCTTGTTACGCCGGATGCCGTGGTGTGTAATCTTAGTAAAGTACTAGATGGGTTCATTATGACAGATAGCATGGTGAGTAATTTTTTGTAAAACGTGACCATGACCATTATCACTCAACTCTTATCAATAGAGACTTTTTAATAAGTAGAGATTACAGTAGCAACATACTCCTTTAGCTAAAAGAAATTATCCTTCAACTTCACGCGATTATCCTCACTCGATCGTAATATAACAAGCATGAACAGGAAAAGAATTAGGAAACGGCAAAAAAAGTCGTGCTTACCTTTTACCATTCACGGCCTTTCAATCATCATCACTCGAAGCTAATCTTCTCCTGAAAAAAGTGACATCATCACTATGTGAGAGAATATTCTTGACATCAAATTCCGCAAATTCTACAATGTATATGATCAAGTAGGATGCATTTTATGCATATGATGATCATTGTACAAATCATGAATTGCTTTCCGTACTGCTTAAAATAATAGCTAGTCTATTTTGCAGCTATTTCGAACAATAGGGAACGCCCTGATCATGCATATGAACAAAACAGAACTAGTTGAACTCAAACTCTGCCCTATACTTAATAACAGTCCATGAATTATAGTCGATAGTTGTCCCACGTAATTGTGCCTCTCGAAACCTGGTCTCTTATTGCTAATATGTTCCACTTGTAACACACATTCGCCTGTCAAATCAGCAATAGGCAATAGCATTATATATATATAGCCATCCACAGCTGGTTCATTGCAGAAATAATTCAAATAGCCGAGCAAGGACCTGGGTGATCACCTTATAACATGCATGTTTTGAGCCAGATCATGTAGATAATCCTTGAGGCACTACCGTAGAAGTTACATTTGCCGACAGCCAGACACCGTTGAGAGAACACTTTCTTGACGGCTGGCTAGAAACTGTCGACCCTTTGATATACTGGACAAACGTTAGACCCAAAACACTTGGGGGTTGACATAGGTTTTAGTTCAAATTCCCACCAATCCAAGGGGATTGCACGTACGTAATCCCCATCTATCAAGCAAGGCGTAAGTAGGATTACATAATCCATGATAAATAGCTCATTGTCTATAGCAACCGTCATAAACAAAATCTTCTCTTTAGTTTATCTTATTTGTTTATAAGCTGAATTTTCAGAGTTTCTCAAGATAGCATAGAAAGTCTAGTATGCTTCATTTGACTTGTTTCTGAGAGTTCTGAGACGTGGTTTCAAGATAGAAAAAAATAAACATCAAACGCCAAAGTGTTTGTCTTTTCGATTCAGAGATAAGTAGATAAGATAAGTAGATAAGTTGAAGAGAATAACCCTAGTTTGCAATATCCAAATTAATGTACCCTCCAATTAACAGGAGTAAGAACTTAATTACTTTATACGAGGTGTTAACTACCAACCGGTCAGAGGGTTAAAAGTCAAATAAACCCATTTACTTGACTGGTGCATGGGGAATGTGTGTCATTGTCTCTTTGGCATAACCGCGCGTATACGTTTCCTCTACGTCTCACCGACAAAAACCGTCTAGGTTACCACCTCATGATGGTGTTGGTCTTTAAAGAGTGAATCCTTGACCAAAAAAAAAAAAAACCACCACAACATGTGCAAATTCATAGAGGCAACGGGGCGTCTCTTCACCGAGTAAATCTGCTACCCCTTCGACCCTGTATAAAGCCAATTAAATCAAGTCATGGTATAGGGCAACCAGAAATGTAAACCCGTGAGTACATGCGGTTCTAGGCATTTTTATAACCATTGGATCTATGCCAAGATTCATACATTGCACCCACATATTTTTTTTTTGCAAAAAAACACCTGTATCTAGGGCTGGAACTTTAGCTCGGAGCTCGCGAGCAGCTCGGGCTCGGCTCGGTTTTTAGCTCGGCTCGGACCGGCTCGGTTGCCAAACGAGCCCGAGCCGAGCCTTTTTCCCAGCTCGTTCGTTTTAGCGAGCCAGAGCCGAGCCAGCCCTGACTCGCTCGCGGCTCGCTCGTGGCTCGTTAGCGGCCTCACATTGGCCCATTACTAGCCCAACACACAACCAACACCTTCTAACCCTAACTCTATCTCTCTCCCCTAATCCCTACCCAGTACCCACTCTGTCGTCGCCCGCCGCTTTCTCTCTCCTTCGGTCCTTCCCCTTTCCTCCTCTTTCAGGATAGCGCCACCGCCTCCCTCCTCCAAGCCAACAGATTCGTCACTGCCTTCCTCCTCCCGGACGACGCCACCATCTCCCTCTCCTCCACACCGATGGATCCGCCGCCTCCCCCTCCTGCTAGGCGACGGTGCCACCGACTCCCTCTTCCACATCGACGACGCCATAGCCTCTTTCTCCTACATGCCAATGGATCCGCCGTGTCCCTCCTACTGCTGGGTGACGGCAGCGCCGACTCCCTCTTCCACATCGACGGCGCCACCACCTCCCTCCAACTCCAAGCCAACGGATTTATTGTCTTCTTCCTCCTCCCGAGCGGTGCCACCGCCTCGCTCTCCTCCACGCCAACACCCTTGCTCCTTCACACCGACGACACCACCGCCTCCCTCCATCTCCCTCTTGACGGATCCGTCCCTGCTCCTCCCGATCGCCGATTCGCCGCCATGAAGTTACGAGCTCGCGAGGGCTCGCGAGCTAGCTCGAGCTGCTCGTTAGCTCGCTCGAGCTCGGACCGGTTGCCAAACGAGCCCGAGCCAAGCCTACTTTCTGGCTCGGTCACCTAAACGAGCCCGAGCCGAGCCAGCCCTAGCTCGCTCGAGCTCGGCTCGTTTCCACCCCTACCTGTATCTTTGAAACAAAAGCAATGTGGTCCTCCTCTTTCCTCCTACCGCTTTCCTTCCCTCTCCCTTCTAAGCAGGACAAATCGGCTCCTCCATGTGGCATCACGCCCTGTGACCACTACACCCCATCAGCTCAAGTCATGCGCCCTTGGGCAGCAAGGCGAGGCAATGCGGATGGATACGACATGGCGTGACCTGGCTGAACACAGCGGCTCTAGCGAGCACGCTGGTGGTCATAGGCTCGGGCCACCATGGTCACGGTGTGTGGGTGGCACACTACCAGCGAAATAGCCACCACAATCGGTTCAAAACAGGTTTCAGAACTGGTTTTGGAACCGGTTGTAGGCAACCGCGACTGATGATCGCGGGAGCATCAGAAGCGGTTCTACGAACCGCTTCTAGTGGTGTCTAAAAGGGAAAGAATATTGGGGTATGTGGGATTTGAACCCAGGACCTCACCTCTCCTCGTGACCCACGTCTCACCTAGCTAGCCAACCCACCCACGCGTGCACTTTGATGAGATAAGGCAAGCTTTCCTTTTAACAATTCGGAAAATAGGCCTCTAGCAGCGGTCCATAATACGAACCCCTTCTAAAGTCCCCTCTAGAAGTGGTTCGTAATACGAACCCCTTCTGTTGCTTGGGCTTTAGAAGGGGTTCGTGTCCCCAACCGCTGCTAGGGGTGCTTGGGGTTTTAGAAAGGGTTCTGACACGAACCCCTTCTGTTGCTTGGGTTTTAGAAGTGGTTTGTATTACGAACCGCTTCTAGAGGGGGCTTTAGAAGGGGTTCGTATTACGAACCGCTTGTAGAGGGGGTTTTTTGACATGAACTATTGAACCGTTTGTGTTGTAACTATTAGAAGCGGTGCGTATTGAACCGCTTGTAATGTAATGCTTGTGATGCCATGTTCTCTAGTAGTTGCAGTATCTCATCTCGGCAACGGCAATTCGGCTCGGCTCAGTGTGGCCTATGGTGCGGCGGGGAGGAGTTGGTTGGTGGCTAGGTGGTGGTCATCATTGTTGGGAGGCCGCTAGAATGCAGGAGGAGAGAGGGAGAGGCAGAAAAGGGAAGGGAGAGACTTCAAACAAGAATCTAAGAAAGGGAAGGGCTGAGTGGGCAAAAATGGATGAGAGGGGGATGGGCGCAGAGCACGAATCTTGGCATGAGTGGCTGTGAACATGACTTGAACCACATGCACCTGCAGAAAATCTGCTCCCGTAATAATTTTAACCACACATTTGGCCCTGTTATGTACGAGAGCTGATCACGAAATCGTTTTAAAAATCCGGAACATTTGGTTCCACTAGGAAGCCAATGCGTTTAGCTCTGAAAAAAGATTAAAAAAAAACCATCATGATCATTGAACGGCACTTGTAATGTACTAGGAGGGACTACGTGCGGTGGCGCGTCCGCTCCTGTCTACCGACTATTCTTTAAAATACAATTAATAGCTATTGCAAGGCATATAATCAGGAAGGCAAAAAATAAACAAAAAGTTGTAAAGTCTATGTAATCAAAAGGAAGATTTGATATCATCTTAAAAAAAAAATAATTTTGACGTTGTACATTAAAACATGCCTTTCAAAATGAAGGAACCCTAAAAGGTAACATCTAAAAACATGATGGCACATACCATAATAACGTAGATTTCATCAACAATGAAAGCCCTTAAGAAAAAATCAGGGTAATATTACGACCGAATAATATCACCATAATCAAATACATCATTGTACTTTTAGCAGCCTAATCAGATACAAACTCAAAGATCTGAGAGCTAATTTGTAGCATTGCTTAACGACAGTCTTGATGTAGTAAGGAATAAATTTGAAAGTTGAATGCAACAAAGTATAAATAAAGGAAGAACATACTGTAGAAAACATGATAATATTGAAGTTCTCATATGCTATCCAAAAATACTCAAAAGACGTTCTAGCCTCTAGGGTTATATTATTAGTAGCCTCTAGGGTTGTATTATTAGTAGTGGAGGACACAACGATTTTCTTGCAAAGCTATCCATTCGGTAGGAGCTACCACCGACGGCCGGATTTGGGGCTGCGTGGCCCGATCCGATGGCGCAGATTTAAAGGGTGACGTGGCTGTACTGGAGGCTGGTATAGCTACGCGCTATACGGCACGGTCGTCCCTGGTTTGCCTCATAGTCACATGAATAGGATGAACATGCATTTTGTATAGGAAAAGGAAAATAGAAGAGAAAAAAGAGAGCGAAAACGTCTATTAAATTTCAAAATTATTCTAATGTTAAAATTTTGTAAAAGATCTAAGTCTTTTATGGGCCTATATGGTATGGTATATGGAAATAGAAAGAAAAATGTGCTACAATAGGCAATGGAGACAATTTTTTTAAAATATAAAAAAATCAAACCTTTTATGGTCTTTCTCATGTAGATATGGTTCCATGTTTGGAATTCTTTTTTTTAGGGATTTTAAAATGGCCTAAAAAAGAAAGTAGAAAAGGCCTCTGAAAAATCTTAATTTTTGACTGGTCTTTCTCGTGTAGGCATGGTTTCACTTTGTCAACTTTTCGATTTTTTGAAATTCTAAACAATAGGGAAAAAATAAAGAAGAAAACCTAAAAATAAAAATCAAACTTCTTACATGTCTTTCTCATGTGGCCATGGTTCTATTTTTCAAGTTTCCTTTTTTTAAAAAATTTCTAAACGACCTAAAAAAAGAAAGAAGAAAAGTGGAACCATGCAAATTTTAAAGTTGAAAATTTTTCAACCTTTTTAAAAAATTTCAACTGTAGATGGGCTACAAAAAAGAGAATAGGAGAGGAAGAAAGAAAGCGAGTTTTAAAGTTGGGAATTTTTAAATTTCAAAAACAATTCAAAAATATCCAAACTTTTTATAAACCTTAAGCGAGTTTTTTTGTAAAGCTGAAAATTTTTCAAATTTCAAAAAAATTTGAAAAACATTCAAACTTTTTATGGACCTTCTTTGTGCAGGCATGGTTCCATTTTTGCAAACTTTCTATTTTTTTTAGAATTTTTAAACGGCGTAGAAAAGAGGAAATAGAAAAAGGAAAAAAAAGGAAAAGAAGAACAGAAGAAGCAACGTGCTAGGAAAAGTTGCATGCCTAGGGATCGAACCTAGGCGGGGCAACTGAAGTCTACCACGGCTGACCAACCGACCGTTTCGTCCACCTCGTCATGGAAAAAAGAAAGGAATTCTTTTATATATAATTTAAGAACGGACGGCCGGATCCCATTTCACCGACGATCGGACGGTGTTTAGCCGGTGACGTGGCCGACCAGCGGGATGAGAAATGGAACGCGCTTTACGTGGAAAAAAGAAAGGAATTCTTTTATATATAATTTAAGAACGGACGGCCGGATCCCATTTCACCGACGATCGGATGGCCTGTATTTAGCTAGTGACGTGGCCAACCGGCGGGCTGAGAAACGGAACGCGCTTTACGCGCTTTATAGAGATAGTATATTAATCCTGAGCTATAAAGTCATTATCTCTCGCTCTGTGTAACCCATATCATAGTCATCGCTCTAGTGGGTGAGGGGGTATGGGAATTCGAAAATGACACGTAGGTCCCATCATTATTTCCTTTGCATTTGTTGATTTGCACTGACAATTGGCCTAAATACTGACGAGGCTTCATTTGACAGCAAGAGTACCGGAGTGGAGTGGATACAAGTGAAGTGAACGGTTTTAATGGTTAAAGATCGTATTCCACATGGTTTTTATAATGTTGATTTCTTTAAAAAAATTAATGTTGAATATTGAGCCGACGACAATTTACTTTAAAATTTTGAAAAAAAAATGGTCAAAGCACGTCCTTGAAAGATGTAGTTGAGCGGAAATGGAATAAAATGACAATATTAACGAGTAACAACAATCAGCAGATATATTAGCCACACATAATCCATGCAAACTTATAAGAACTCACTTTTTAATTATGCACCTAGCGAGTCGATAAATCCAATATATGAAACTAGTTGGCTGGTTTGACTCGCATACGTACTAGTAAATATGCTGTATTGAGAGTAGCAATGATTTTAGGGGATATCGATAATTTGCCACCAAAAAATTGGGGTTTGATGATTTGTCACTGCATGTATTAATGATATAGGTCCAAAGCCCACCAGTCATTGACTAATGAAGTCACAAATACTAAATGTCCATGTTAGGAGTGACAAATGATCAATTACTCCATGATTTTATCTAGCCAAGGGAAAACAAATGAGACATGCATGTACGCAAATTAATTTAGTTGAGTTTCCTGAGCAGTAAGTTAAAAGTTGCACCAAATCTAGAGCACAATCTCTTCACACCATCAGGTTCAAACACACCGCACACCAAATTTAAAACGTAAATCCACGCTAGACTATTACTATTTGATACTACTAAACCACTCCTCACAAAATACCTGATTTATATGTCCATGTATTGTGTTCAGTCACTTTGTCCACAATTTTTTTTAGGGTTAAAGACTGTTCAGGCTTCCCACTGTCATGTTGCTTAAAAGATATGTACAATGCCTATGCCAGAAAAACTTCTGCATAGTTGTCCAATTTGTTTTTTGGGGTTGGGTGGAGGGGGTGCTTATACCTTTGCTACTAAACTAAAGTAAAATCCTTGGATATAACCAGGAGTGAACCAAACGGATAGTGGTTTACCGACTATAACTTTTAAACTATATGATATCTAATCTTTAAGTTAGAGAGTGCACACAGATGATAGAAAATAAACTGATTTACACTAAATTTATTTTGAACCCGGATTCCTATGTACCCTCTCTCTCAACCTAACTCTGCCACGGGATATAACATGTTGACTGCGACCATACTTAAGTACACCCAAAGTGAAGTTCATTGTGGATACGATGACTACAGAGCTAATAATAAAATTAGATAAGCGGAGCTTGTCACTTACAGCGCTTCGTGGTTCTGAGCAAGGTCTTCTCAAGCTAGCTTTCCTGTCCTCTGGTGGAGCATATATAATAATGCAAAGTGTTAATACACAGGTGTTTAAAAAGAGAATATTACCATGTTATTGAGCTAGTATACGTTCAAAAAGTCCCACCTCTAATGCAGGTTGATCTGTACAAGTGTTTAAATGGTCTAATTACCTTGTTAGTGCTCATACAATTAAGCATAAATATTTTCCGGTACAAAATAGTTTTTTCTTTCGAACATGCATCGACTGAAGCAACAATATTTGAAAAGAACATATATTGGTTATTAGGCACCAAATGCAAGCTTAAGCACATTTAACATCCGACTTATTGAAAAAATAGTTTTTAACGTGAGCATCTGTATTTTAAATGGTCATATCACGTCACTTCCAAGTTCTTGGAAGCACAGGCGTCACACAATTTTGCAAACAGAACTGGTGATACTCCAATTAATAAACTAACATTAACAGACATGCAAGACAATAGACAGATTGGATGGGTGATAAGGCACTCACGGTACTGATAAGTCCTTGCAACAAACAGGACATTCCTCGCTCGATCTTTGAGCCTCGCCGACGTGTCGAATCCCGGCAGCTATCTCGACCTTTCAAGCTTTAACCCCCCTTCTCCGCAGCCCGTAGGAATGTATCAAAGATCCTTTGTTCTATTCCTCCACACTCCCTGACAAAGGATCCTTTCTTCTATTCCTCCACACTCCCTGACATGATTGCATGCAAGAAGTAACAGCCATGCTCCCAATTATCAATGATTTGAATCATCGTTACAGCCAGCCATGCAGTACTGTGCATTCAGCAATATATGGGCTCTGTTTCTTTTGGCGGTTGGCGGTTTTACTGTAGCAAATTTATAAGTCTTTGAAAAATTTTAAATAATTCAAAAAAAAGAAAAAAATTTTACTGTAGCCGACCGCCGGCGGTTTGCTAAAAGGAACGGAGCCATGCTGAGAAGGTGCATCCGCAAGCAATCCCAACAGTATCCCCAAAACACTGTAGCAATCTGACGGAACAAAAAGGAGACCGGATTAGCAGCAATGGGATGACCCAGCAGCGTCCGCATCGGGCGATTATCTTTTGGAGAACGGGCGCTCGGTATCCAAATCTAGAGACGGTGGTCGCGGTTCGCTTCGCTGTCGAACCTGAGGGCGAGAGCAACTGGTGGTTCCTCTCGTGCCCTAGAGAAAACGGTGACTCGACGCCCCCATGGCCAGGCGCGGGCGGAGCGTCGGCGGCGGCTTTTGGAGGCATCACGTGGAAGGTGGTCAGATCCGGGGAGGGGAAGGTTTAGCGGCAACGACGGGAAGCCGGAAGCCGGTGGAGGTCATCAGTGGTGTTCTGTCCGCGCAGTCCGCTTCATCGCCAGTGTCCGCGCGTTCTTCAAATCAGTGGTAAGCGCTTGAAATCACTGCCAATCGTGCTGGATCTGTGAAATATAGTGAGTTCATTTGGGGCGGAGAGGGTTGACGGCGGCGCCATAGAAGGCGGCGTGGATTCGCTACAGGAGGTGGGGTGGGAGCTGGCCGAGACGGGGACGGGGGCGGCGATGGTTCTGGCAGGTTGGTGCATGCAAGCGTCGCAGCGAGCTTGCATGGTGGCCAGGGCGTCGCCTGGCGGTGACCGTGGGAGGGGGGTTTGGGCCTCAGCATAGAGGTCAGCTGCTTCCATTCCATAGGGGGTATGTGGTGGTGGTTGCCGGCGGGAGTGGCCATTTTTGCTGGATTTGGGGCCAAACGGTCGGGAAGTTCGGGGTGTCCGAGGTTGGTTGGGGCGATTTTGGTATGAATTGATGCATCTCCGACATACGACATATACCTAGCTTCTGCAGGAGGCACCGAGCTCTTCGATGGGTGGGAAACTCTTCTTCGTACCTCTTGTTCAACCTCGCTCTCCCTCTCGCTCTCTATCAGTCCATGAATCCCTAGTCCAAACTAGATTGCCGGCAGCAGTAGGTGATCGTCCGGCATATTTCGTACGTTTTATGTTCACATATAGGCCATGTTGCATGTTGGGTACGGGTTGCTAGGCATTGAACTGCGAAGTGGTTGCTTGTTGATGGAGAATGAGGACAACAAGCTTGCGGAGGTATTGGAATGCAACGTTGGTCAGATGGAAAACGCTTCCATAGCTTTGAAGGATCTTGTGGAAGCAAACCTGGAGCCACGTTGTTCTCCAAGGTCTAGCTCGGTGAATTACATGCTGCTTCAAATTGATGCCATTGCGGCTAGGTTGAAAGATATCGCCCTCTACGGAAGGGCGGCATTGTCTACGATGGTGGTTGCTACACCACACGGCGAAGGACATGCTACCTTGAGGAGCCCAGAGCGTGATGTAAGCCCTGATGAATGCATTCCAATGGATTTCGACCCAGATAGTGATGAGTACGAGTACTACGGATATAACACTGATGATGAGAACTTCGGTTACAATAGCGAGAATGCTTCACCTAGGATGCGGCGGGGATGAAACTAGCTGTTAAATTGGAGAACTATGTACCTCCATGTGCAATTTTTCATACTTATCGTTTCTTATGTCAATGTAATAGTTCTATGTTAAATTGGAGTACTATGTACCTCTATTCCGTACTTACATAATGTACCCATCAATGCATTGGATTCATGTGTACAGTACCTTTATGTACATGTCAATATGTATGTGTTTCATTTGTATTCCCAATAACGAAAGCATTTGCTCTTATATATTTGTATGTTCGCACAGGAGTCCAATGGAATCTCACTATGCTAACTACATTAGTGGGCGGTCCAACTCATTGCTATGGCAGTGTGCACAGGGGTCGGTCCACGGTACGGCGAGCAATGCGGTGGAATTCTAGGAGATTGATCCGACATAGTGCACGACCGGTAAGGGGAGGACCACAAACTTCAACGCTTCTAAGGACTACCTGCTAGCTTCAGCATAGCTAAACGTTAGCCATGACCCAATAGTTGGAATTGATCAGAGCAAAGATAGTTACTGGAAGCGTATTCTCAACTACTACAACACAAACAAGACTTTCAAGTCGGATAGGTCGAAGAAGTCGCTTCTACAGAGGTGGAGCGTAATAAACCGAGAGTTTAGCAACGAAAGTGGCAAAAGCGATAAGGACATGGTAAGGGCTATGCTTCTCATCCATGGTAATTGGTAAGGAGATGGTTTCATTGCTGCTGCTGGTGGCTTGCTGGTGCAGCATAGGATGCTGCTGCGCTGCTGCTGCATATGGGGATGCTGCATATGCTGCTAGCTGCATATGCAGGTGCATTGGGGCAGATGCTGCTGGTTTGCTGCTGCATATGCAGGTCGTTTGCCTCAGCTGCTGGTTTGCTGCTGCATTGGGGCAGATTTGCTGCTGGTTTGCTGCTGCATATGCAGGTCGTTTGGTGTTGCTGCATATGCTGCTGCTGGTTTGCTGCTGCATGTGAAGCTGGTTTGGGGCAGATTTGCCCTCAGTTTGCTGCTTCTACATATGCAGCTGCATTGGGGCAGATTTGCATATGCTGCTGCTGCATATGCAGCTGGTTTGGGGCTGATTTGCGGTTGCTTTGCTGGTAGTTGACATATACAGTTCATTTATTCCAGTTTTTCGCTGCAGTTCATTGATGCTCTAGCCCTTTATAAAGCGGAGGAGAAGAGGAACTTCCAAATGATTCCAGTTCGGGATCTCCTGCATAATCAGTCTAAATGGGTTAATTATGCATGCACTCAAGGGAAGAAGCAAAAGAGCAGTGCCACATCTACACCAGGGTCGTCCAGTACCCCCAATGGATCTAATGATGTTGCAGATGTGGACAATGACTCAGTGCAGGAGAGACCAATTGGTAGGAGCGAAGGCTCGAAGCCACGCAGCGGTTGAATTACAAGCCGTGAGCAGTAGATACATTGAGCCTATCTCGGAGCTGCGTGGTGACGTGCAAATCGACATGGCACAAGGTGCTAGCTTGTTCAACTCATTCCTGCAAACAGAGGAGCAGAACATGATGCTAAAGCGAGAGGAGCTCGTGATACGCCAGCGCAAGGAAGAGAGACAGCAAAGGAAGGAGGAAGAGAGAATCATGGCCATGGATGTGAGCACCATGTCCAAGGTATAGCGCCGGTATTACACACTACTGCAAGGCAAAATACTGGCAAGGCGCCTGAACCGAGCTTCACCGATGCAGGGCTTCTGAGACATATGTTGATGTTGTCTAGCGTCTTCTTCATTCCACTGTTCAGTGGAATGTTCTACTGTTGTTCTTCTCATGTAATCGGTGTACTGTTCTTATGTTGTTGAACACTACTTTCGGTAGGCTAATCTTCTCTTGTTTTAATCGGTCTATTTCCATGCTTGTGTTCAAACTATGTTGGTGCAAACATTTGTTTCTGCATGTGTGTGACATGTATGGTCCGGAAATTTGATGCTACTATGTCCAATAAGAGATTTATATTTGAATGTGGAAAGCAACTACAACCAACAATTTTATTGAATTTAAATGAGACAAGATAGAACGACCTAAGAACTAAATTACACAAAGTCCTAATGGAACTTTATTACACATAGAGCTTACTGGCCTACACTACTGTGATCCATGTGTTGCCGGGAAATCCCGCCGATGGTGAGGTTCAGCGCCCCTCCCCAGTGCTGGAGAGGACACCAAGAGAAGTTGTGGTGAGAAAGCGGACGCTCAGTGAATAGACCAGAATGCTAATGTATGATCAGAATGCTTGTCCCTCTCACATTGATGAGCTTATTAATTTATACAACTCTAGGGTCCGGGTTTACAGGCATGGAAAATACCCAAATTACCTCGGCCCAGGGAAAACACCCAAATTGCCCTGATCTCTGGATCGTTGATCGCAAGATCAACGGCTAGACTAGCTTTCTTACAACCCAAGATTTTCTACTCCCTAATGTGCCCTCGGGGGGGCACATTCTGACAAAGTTGTTGATCTGATCCGTTCTTGTCAGAGGCCGTCGCGAAGTCTTCATCTCCCGACCCAAAACTTGTCCAAGATCCATCTGTCTCTACGAGGGGTCCTCGTGAAAGACCTCGCTCCCGGCCACCCTTCGTCAGGAGTCTCGAGGACTCTCATTGCTTGAGATTCCCTCGGAACACCTGACCCTTCATGTCCACCTCCCGACCCTTCGTGCATGTCTAGGTCTTTTGCTCGCAGCCCAAGGGGTCTTGAGACCATCTTTGGCGCGTTTCTCCACTTACCCCTTCGGGTTATAATCGTCACGAAGGACCCTCACAGCATCTTCGTGGACATCCACCTTCCTTGAAGATAAGGTGGTTGCCCCTACAACAGAAGCCCCTTACGGTCACGTCACCACCTCACCGTGGTGCCTGGCCGGAATATCCAGCTCCCCCCTTCTCCACGTCGAGGTGGTTTTCCCGAAGATGCTTTTTTCTTTCTATTTGCGATGATATCTTCGCCCGCTGATGTGACTTGGACTTGACGTTCTGACCGTGTCAGTAGCCTCGAAATCCTCACGTTGATCCTAGCCGCCGATCGTCACACGTGTCGTCAAATCCTTAGGCGACCCATGGACTTTCCTTTTATTTTTGATTTTTTCTTTTTGGTGTCTCCTCGGTTTCCTCGTGGCGCATCGTCGCCGTTGGTGCGGACACGCGTCGTTCATCCGTGTCTGACTGCCTTTGATATAAGGGGCCGAATCACTGTCTTCTCCCACTTGCGCTTGCTTCAAACTCCCAACCTCCCGCCGTCTAGTGTTCTCGCTCTTGCGCTCTTCTTCCGCTGCCGCTAGTTCTCTCGCTCTTGCGCCCTCCTTCCGCCGCCGCCAGTTCTCTCGCTCTTGCGCCCTCCTTCCGCCGCCGCCAGTTCGCCGCCTCTGCCACGCCGTTAGGAGATCATCGCCACGGGTTCATCGCCCTTCATCCATCGTCGACATTTGCTGGTACGCCACTCGCCTGAGTCGTTTGTTCGGTTCGGGGTATGGGGTTTCGGTGTTTTATGGGTTCGGCGTCGGCGAGCTTGCCGACGAGATTTTTGTATCGGCGACGCTGGTTGCGCCGCCGTTCACATATTGATTCCCGTTCTTCTGTTTGAAAAAAATGGCACTTTGTTTTACAAAGTTTCGCAGTCCAAACGATCTGTGGTGGTTGTGCTTGTTTGTCCTCTTTTTTATTGTTATTTTAATGTTCCCGAAGGGCCGCTTCTCGGAAGTACTGATTTCCTCTATTTGTGCAGTCCTCGGAACCTTCGATGGCTCCGAAGAAGGTCTTGAGTCCCGCGGACCTCGCACGGCTGTCTTGGGAGCTAGGGCAGTCGAGGATGACGCCGGACATGCTTGCGAAGGTGACAGACTGCTCTGCTGCGGACGAGGTGGACTTCAGACTCCCAGGGCAAGAGACGACTCCTCGGTCAAATGCCGACGAGGCGGTTGTCTTCAACTCGCAGGTGAAGGCAGGTCTTCGGATACCACGCACCCGCCTCGTCGGGGAGGTCCTCGAGCTGTACGGGGCACAGCTCGTACATCTCTCCCCGAACGCCGTGGCCCGGCTTGCGGTGTACGAGTGGGCGCTCCGAAGCCATGGCGCGCAAACAAGCGCCCGACTCTTCGGTTTTCTCCACGAAGCTAGGTGGCAGGGGAAGACAAGCGGCAGCGCCTTCGGGTGTTTGAATTTTGTCGTGAAGTCGGCGTACACTGCGGACTTCCCGTCCCTAGCCACGAAGAAGAAGTGGGACAGGTAATTTGGCCGAGTGGAAGTCTGTCTTGGTTTTACCAGAGGGTGGATGCAGCGGATGCTCCATTGAGATACACCCCGAGGGCGGCCCACTGCATCAAGTTCCCAGTGGAGAAACTGTCCGGTTCCGAAGAGGCGCAGCGGCTCCTACTTCAGAGGATCAGCAAACGTTTCTCCATGAGCTGCCTCGCCGAGGAGTTCTTGGCGGCCAAGATGGGGCCGCTGATGTGCAACGGGGAGGAATTCGTTATCGTCGGCGAGGGAGGCGACCACCTCACTCTGCGTGATGAGGATCACCGACCTCGGAAGCTGGAATCGGCCGCGGAGAGGGCCGAGGGGATGTTCGGGCCGCTTCGTGTCGATGAAGTTGCGCGGGCCCGCGAAGCTGGGGTGGACGCCCGTGTCAACCGCATCCTCGGGATAGTCTCTTCCTGGGCGGAGCCCGAGGCGAAGAGGGGCGGGAAGAGGAAGGCTGCCGATGGCACTACCACGGGCCCGTCGAAGCGACCCCGTGGTGAGCATTCTCCTACATCTGCCATACTTCTTCGTTTTTGTTGTTTTTAACTGATTTTTTGAATCAGAAGCCGCCAGCGCGGAGGATGAGGAAGAGGACGAGGATGTCGAAGACGAAGGGCCCTTGGCTGAAGGCGATCGCACCTTGCCGGACGCGCAGAGCACGACCAGCGGTGGTGATGACGACCCAATGGACGTCCTTGTCAGCAAGACCCCTTCGGGCCCGTTAGATCCCGAACACGGCTCCAACGAGCTTCAAGATAGCCATGGAGCGGGGTCTCTCCCTTCGGGTCTGGGTCCCGTGACTCCCGAAGGGGCCTCCGTTGATGTTGCTACGGAGGTCGAAGGCTACACCGCCGGCTTCGTTGTTGACGTGGAGCTTTGGCTGGTTGACACTCCTTCCTCCGAAGGTTTGTTATTATACCTTGGTGCACCTCTTTTGTCTTGGTTTCTTGCTTATGCTTATTGTTTCTTGCAGAGAGGGTTAACGAGGTGCCACCTTCGGTGCCCGTCTCGGGGGCCGTCGGTGCCAGCACTGCTACTGATGCCATTTCGGCGTTGGTGGCAACAACCGCCACAGAGAGGGAGCCTTCGCTGACTATCCCGGCCGCACCTGTCGCCGCAGGTTCAGCTTTACCGGCTATGGTGGAGGAAGGGGTTCTGCGAGCTTCTTCTATTACGCCTGGCGCTACATCTTCGGCAACGGCGACGACTGTCGATGGAGGAGTTTCACGCGCAACTCCCCTCACACTCGGTGCCGCCCCTGCCTCCGATGGCTCCTATCTGGAGCCCGCTGTGCTCCTCCCCGACGAACATGTGGAGGCTATCGTTAGGGGGGTGCCTTCGGCAATCCTCGATCGCTGCGAGGTGTTCCCTCTGCTGGAGAACATGCGCAGCGTTGAGATATGCCTTGCCACGGTATTTTTTTTAGTCTTCGTGTTACTTATGTCTATTAAATTCTGTAGAGCTTGGCTTGTAATCGTGCCGCATCGGCACAAGTGTTAGGCCTCTCGGAGAGGTGTGTGTTCTCGAGGGTCGTGTCGCAACCCTGGACCAGGAGAACCGCACCCTTCGAGAAGTTAGCATGAAGGAGAAGGAGCTGGTGGCCCTTCTCAGAGCGGAGAAGGATCAGGCGGAGGAGCATGCAAAAACCGCTGAAGAGTCTTTGGCTGAGCTCCACGCTGAAGTCGAGGCTCAGCGAGCTGAACTGGAATCGTCGCGTACAGAGTGTAACAGCCTGCGCGACAATCTGAAGAAGGGGGCCGCGGAGCTGGGAACTCTTCGGGGTTCATGGCGGCAACAGTGGAGGCACTCCAGGAGAGCTCTGTCTTTGAGCCGGCCTTTGCCAAGGAGATGAGCGGTGGGGACTATTGCCGTGGCGTTCCTCAGGGAGCCCTGGCCGCCCTCAAGTATTTGAAGGAGGCGATCGGGACCTTCGTGGAGGGTCCACGCTATGGATCGAGGCTCGCGTCGGCTCCATCTTTGCATTTTCAACAATGCTAAAGAGTCTTTGGGTGCACACATCTTTCGAGTGGTTCCTCTCCAGCTCCTATCCTCCAGTATTCATCGCCCGGCTGTTCGATCGCGACTCCTTGAGTTGTTCGGACTTCTTGCTTAAGTTCAGCGGTGGCGGTCCTGCTCGTCGCTTTCATGGCTCACGCGAACTTCGGCTGCTGTGGTTGGTGCGCCTCCGCCTCTAAGGATAACAGAGCCCAGGGTGCCAACCAAATGTCCTCCGACAGCCTCTGTTCCCCAGGATCCTAAAGGTCCTGTAGATCCGAGGGGCAAAAAGCCAGTGGAGTAGGATTATAATATTTTGCTAATGTAATATATGATCTTTTGTTTACTTCTTATTCCGAAGTTGTTTCGTATCGTGAGTGATCTTATTTGTCTTCGCGATGTTTTGTTTTCATTTGGCGTTAGCCCGTTGCTTCCCTCTATCTTACACATTGCACCCTTACACGTGATGTCGTTAGCGTAGTCGGCATTCGCGAAGGTTCATGTCTTGCAAAGACTTCGGGTACCTGGCGCGAGCGCTCTTGGCTTCACGCCAGCCCCTTTACGGGTTCGTGAAGGCTCATGGCCCGCTAAGGTTATGTTTCGGGTGCTTGGCGCGAGTGCTTTATACGTTCGCGAAGGCTCGTGGCCTGCGAAGGTTATGATTCGGGTGCTTGGCACGAGTGCTCTTGGCCTCGCACCAGCCCCTTGGCGCTTTAGCGCATTATACGTTCGCGAAGGCTCGTGGCCTGCGAAGGTTATGATTCGGGTGCTTGGCGCGAGTGCTCTTGGCCTCGCGCCAGCCCCTTGGCGCTTTAGCGCATTATACGTTCGCGAAGGCTCGTGGCCCGCGAAGGTTATGATTTGGGTGCTTGGCGCGAGTGCTCTTGGCCTCACGCCAGCCCCTTGGCGCTTTAACGCGTTATACGTTCGCGAAGGCTCGTGGCCCGCGAAGGTTGTGATTCGGGTGTTTGATGCGAGTGCTCTTGGCCTCGCGCCAGCCCCTTGGCGACGCGAGTGCTCTTGGCCTCGCACCAGCCCCTTGGCGCTTTAACGCGTTAAACGTTCACGAAGGCTTGTGGCCCGCGAAGGTTGTGATTCGGGTGTTTGACGCGAGTGCTCTTGGCCTCGCGCCAACCCCTTGGCGCTTTAGCGCATTATACGTTCGCAAAGGCTCGTGGCCCGCGAAGGTTATGATTCGGGTGCTTGGCGCGAGTGCTCTTGGCCTCGCGCCAGCCCCTTGGCGCTTTAGCGCGTTATACGTTCGCGAAGGCTCGTGGCCCGCGAGGGTTATGATTCGGGTGCTTAGCGCGAGTGCTCTTGGCCTCGTGCCAGCCCCTTTGTCTAATTGAAGTGTCTGCTCGAGAACTCTCCTTCATTTCATTTCAAATTACATCTTGGCAGTTACATTGCCATAGAATTTCTCCGGTCGCAGCCGGTTTTTGGCGTCTGAGCCTCGTTAAAAACTCCGCTCGTAAAACCCGCTAGAGAAAAACCGAGTCAGAGAAAAGAGTACTGAGCGCTTCGTCATTGTCTCATGGGTAATACTTAATCAGGCTCTTCGCATTTCATGTGTTTGGGACCGAAGAGCCGTCGAGGTTGGAGAGGTGGAACGATTCTTGCCTTGTTTGTTTGTTCACGATAAAGGGTCCGTCCCATGTGGGTTCTAGTTTGGATGGTCGTTGTGGCATTTTTCAAAGAACCATGTCCCCTTCTTGGATCTCCCGTGGTCTTACGCGCTTGTTGTAGGTTTTGCTCATTAGCTCATTGTACTTCTCTAAGGCCTGTTTTGCGTTGAGCCTGTCTTCCTCGACGGTGTCGGCCGGTGGTTGATCACTGATGTTAGCGCCACCTGTTATGAACCGAAGGGTCTTCGCTTGGATCTCAGCCGGTGTTACTGCCCCTTCACCATAAACCAGCCTGAAAGGTGAATATCCCGTTGGTCCTGTAGGCGTCTTGCGAATTGCCCACAGTGTCTTCTCCAGTTCTTCTGGCCATTTTTCTTTTGCTTCATCCACCAATCTTCTTTTTAGTGATTTCATGATGTTCTGATTTGCCCGTTCAACGGCACCGTTCACTTGTGGGTGTCCCACAAAAGCGTAGCATATTTTTGTGCCGAGGTCTTCACAGAATGACTTAAGTCTTGACGAGATGAATTGTGATCCATTATCAGCCACCACTTCTTGTGGTATGTCAAACCTGCATATCACATTTTCCCAAAAGAAATGTTGGGTCTTCGCAGCTGTGATGCTTGTCAATGGTTCTGCTTCAATCCATTTGGTAAAATAGTCAATAGCGACGATGATCCACTTAAATCCCCCTAAAACCTGCTTGAGCTCTCCCACGATATCAATCCCCCACCTTGCGAAGGGCCACACTGGGGGTGAGGGCTGAAGGTTTGTTGGTGGAGACTTCCGCGGGTTTGTCATCCACTGACACCCTCGGCATCTCTTAACTAATTCTTCTGTGTCGCTATTGGCCGTTGGCTAGTATATTCCCATGCGTAACACCTTCGCTGCGAGGGCCCTTAGGCTTTGATGCGAGCCGCAGATTCCTGCATGCACTTCCGCCAATGCCTCTTTTCCTTCTTCCTTTGAAACATACCTCATCCACGGCGTGCCAATTCCTGATTTGTAGAGTAAGCCATCCATCATGGTATATGTTTTTGCACGCTGCTTTGTTGTGTGTGCCTTTCTACTATCTTCGGGTAATTCACCATCCCGAAGATATTTTACGATGATTGTTCGCCAATCTTCTTCCAAGGATCTTGCTATAAGTTGCACTTCGGGGCATATAAACCCTCGTGATATTGCTTCGTAAAACACCCCATCGAATATTCTTGTAGAGTATGCTGCTGCCTTGGCCAATTCGTCTGCTCTCATGTTTTCCCCTCTTGGTATTGTTTTCACAGAGATCCCCATAAAATGCTTCTCCATTGTTCTTACCGCTTCCAGATATTTGGCCATTTCGGTGTCTTTTGCTTGAAAGTCTTTTGTTATATGCCCTTCTATCAACTTAGAGTCGGTGTAGATGACGACCCTTTTTGCTTCGAGGGATTTTGCTTTCCGAAGACCCAGCAGAAGTCCTTCATATTCAGCCGCGTTTTTTTGTCGTCTTGAAGTTTAATCTGAGAGAATACTCCGTGCTCTGCCCTTCAGGATTAATTACAATTGCTGATGCTCCTGCCCCTTCTGCTGTGAAAGAGCCATCGGATTTTATGCTCCACAATGGGGCAGAGCTGGGCCTTCTTCTGAAACTTCGGCCGACCATTCAGAGATGAAGTCGGCGAGTGCTTGAGCTTTGATGGCCGTCCTCGGTTCAAAGGTGATATCGAAGGGTGCTAGTTCTGTTGCCCACGTCGCGATTCTTGTCGTGGCGTCTTTGTTTTCAAATATAGACCTTAGAGGGTATGCTGTTGGTACCTTGATCTTGAACTCTTGGAAGTAGTGCCGTAATTTTCTGGATGCCATAAGTAATGCATAAGCTATCTTCTCTAGCTCAATGTAGTTTTTTCTTACTCCTTGCAACGATTCCGATACATAATATACGGGCATCTGTCCCCCTTCGGCTTCATCCTTTATGAGGACTGCGCTGACCGCAAAGTGGTTTGCTGATAGATACAAGGTTAAGTGTGTCGTCCCGTTCGGACTGACGAGTCTTGGTAGTTGATGAAGATGATCCTTCAGCCTTGCGAAGGCATCCTTGCATTAAGGTCCCCACTCAAAGGGTGTTGTCCCTTTAATTGTGCTGAAGAAGTGTTTGTGCTTTTTTGCGCCCTTCGGGAGAATCCTCCCTAGGGCGGCCAGCTTTCCTAGCAGGCTTTGTGCTTGTTTCTTGTTTTCTGGATCTTTCATGCATTGAATTGCATCTATCTTCTCCTTATTAACTTCTATTCCTCGGTGCGATACCAGGAATCCAAGTAACTTCCCTGTTTCCACTGCAAAGGCGCACTTCATCGGGTTTAATTTTATGCCTTCTGCTCTTTGGCTTGCGAAGGTTTCTTGAATATCCTCGCAGTGGTCCCTTCCTTGCTTGCTCTTGACGACAATGTAAATCGACATACGCCCATCGTTTCTTCCCATCTGCTTTGCAAGGACCTTCGCGATGAGCCTTACAAATGTTGCTTTGCATTTCTTAGGGTCGAAAGGCATTCTTGAAGCGATGCGTGCGAAGGGGTTATGAATGCCGTCTTCTCTTCATCTTCCTTCCTCATATACACTTGGTGATAACTCGAGTAGGCGTCAGAAGCTCATCGATTCACAACTCATTTGTCGCGTCAACACCGATCAATCCTCGGAGGGCAAAATCATCCTTTGGGCATGCTTTGTTAAGATTTGTGAAATCAACGCACAATCTCCAGGTGCCATTTGACTTCTTTACCATCACGACATTTGCGAGCTACTCAGGGTACGCAACTTCTCGGATGACGTGGGCTTGACGCAATTTTTCTACTTCTATCTTCGCTGCTTCCTGTATATCGGGTCCCATTTTTCTGAGTTTTTGTTTGATTGGCTTTGCATCCATTTTCGCGTTTAGCGCGTGTTCGATTGTTTCTCTGGGGACCCCCTTAGATTCTCCCGGCACCCAGGCGAAGATGTCACTGTTTTGTCAAAGCAAGTTGATGATGTTTGCTTCCTCTTCTTCGGAGAGGGCGATTCCGATGGATACTGATTTTTCTTCATTCTTTGGGAATAATCGTGTCTTCTTCGTTTCACTTTCCGGCCTGACCTGGAGCTTGTAACCCTTCGGTTTGTATTGGGAGTCGACCCTCTCCGTAGTTTGGATTGGCCTGAGCTTTGGTATGCCTTCGAGTTCATTTTTTCTTGCTGATTGCTGGTTTCCTCGAATGGTGATGACTCCCACTTCGGTGGGCATTTTCATGCACAGGTAGCTATGATGTATGATTGCCCCGAAGGCATTGATGATTTCTCTTCCGAAGGCATTGATGATTTCTCTTCCGAAGATGGCGTTGGAAAGTTACAAGTAGTGATATCTGGCCCATGGCAGCCACAGGCTCTCCTCCGAACCCTATGAGCGGCATGTGCGATGGCGTTAGTCTGTCTTCTGGTATATTGAGTTGCTTGAATGCGCTGGCGAAGATGATATCTGCTGAGCTTCCTCCGTCCACTAGCGTCCTTTGGACATCATATTCTGCAATTTCTGCTGTGATCACAAAGGAATCTTGGTGTGGGAACTTTACGCCCTTGGCGTCAGTCATATCGAAGGTTATCGGTGGAGCCGGTGCTGGTTTACTTGACACCGAGACGTGCGACACCTCACGGATGAACTCCTTTCTCTTTCTGTTCGATGGGAGGTTCAGCGAGGATCCTCCGGTGATGACATGGATAACCCTTCGGTTTTGCTGTTCAACGTTGCGAACCCTCTTAGGGATTTGCGGTACTGATCCCTCGGTCGCTGGTCTTGCCTTCGTTGTCGCTTCTGGTTTTGGTAGTTCTCGCGTTGTGCTTTAACATCTCTGCATTTCTCGGTTGTATGCGAATAGTTTTCTCCATGTACCGCGCAATATCTCTTCTCCTTGTTGTCCTAATTTCCTCCTCGGAATCGATCATTCTTGTGGTAATTCTCCCTCCGGTAGTTGTCGTTCCGTCGATCTTCATCTCTTCTCGTGTTACCTTTTCTATAGTTGTACTCGTCCCTTCGGGTATTGTAATCCCTTCGGGAATAATCTCCCCTTCTATTGTTGTCGATAGCTTTCTGCTCATCTGCTTTAGACTCAATGTTGCTTACTCTTTTGTTATTTTGATGTCTCTTGTTCTTGTTTTCTGAATTGCTCTCCCTGTGGCTATCGCGGTCCTTATGCGTACTCAGCTGGCCCTGCCTCCGCAAGTTTTCCTCTTCTCCTTTTGCATACCCTTCAACCTCGTCATAGAGAAGTGCAGCTGTTTGCGGTGGGTCCTGAGTCAACTTGTGTAGAAGAGGTCCTGGTTGAAGCCCTCTTCAGAATGCATTGATTATCGAAGAGTCTGATACATCTCTTATCTGGCATCGTACAGCAGCGAACCTTTTGTAGTAGTCCCTTGTGCTTCCTTTCTTGCCTTGTTCCAGAGTGAAGAGGTCCCCTTCTACCATCGTCTGGATATAATTGCCTTGAAAGTTGTTGGTGAAGACATCTTTGAGTTGATTCCACGAGTGTATGGATCCTTGTGGTAGTGAAGTGTACCATGACAGTGCGGTACCCTTCAGCGTCAGCAACAAACTCTTTGCCTTGATATCATCATCTCCGCCAGCTGCTTCTACCGCCGTGTCATATACGTCTAAGAATTCATTTGGGTCGGTATCCCCAGAGGACTTGAATACACTTGGCATTTTGAATCCTTCGGGCCTTTTTTGCCGCGAAGGTATGCACTTAGAGGTCCTTCGCTTGCCTTCTTCGGCTGTGTCGTTGTTACGGTCTGCCGAAATTGCTCATGATTTTCCTCCAAGTATGAGGTCCTTTGGGGCACGTAGTGCTGTTGGGGTTGCATTGTCACCAGTTTTCTTCGGAGCAGATTGATTTGTTTCTCCAACAGTCTTCTTCTGTCTTGTAAGATGTCTTCGGCAGATGGGGGGTCTCCATGTTGACGTTCTTGCACGGGATGGGTGGGTGGGTTTTGCTGCGTTTCATCTCTGGTGATCCTGCTGGGTCCTGGCTCGTCGAGTCTACCATCGCCCACGCCCGAGACACCTTGGCTCTGGTTCCTCCGGCCCTACAAGTTGGTGTCGAGGGCTCTTGGGATGCTTCCGCCAGGTCCTTGCACCGCCGTGTCTTCCCGCCGCCGTTCAGTCATTGGCGCGGTGGTGATCGCCCTTTAGGCTGCTTCCTCCGTCGTCTCGCCAATGATGTCTTATTCGCTTCGATCTTGCCGCTCCCACCCTGCGCCTGGTCCACCATGCCCCGATTCCAGCGGCCCATCGCCTCCGGCCGCTGCCACGCTCCTCCTTGGCCTGGCCATCACCGCCACGCTCGCCTCTTCCCCACGGACGGCACCAACTGTCGCCGGGAAATCCCGCCGACGGTGAGGTTCAACGCCCCTCCCCAGTGCTGGAGAGGACACCGAGAGAAGTTGTGGTGAGAAAGCGGACGCTCAGTGAATAGACCAGAATGCTAATGTGTGATCAGAATGCTTGTCCCTCTCTCATTGATGAGTTTATTAATTTATACAACTCTAGGGTCCGGGTTTACAAGCATGGGAAATACCCAAATTACCCCAGCCCAGGAAAAACACCCAAATTGCCCTGATCTCTGGATCGTTGATCTTGCGATCAACGGCTAGACTAGCTTTCTTACAACCCAAGATTTTCTACTCCCTAATGTGCCCTCGGGGGGGGCACATTTTGACAAAGTTGTTGATCTGATCCGTTCTTGTCAGAGGCTATCGTGAAGTCTTCGTCTCCCGACCCGAAACTTGTCCAAGATCCATCTGTCTCTACGAGGGGTCCTCGTGAAAGACCTCGCTCCCCGGCCACCCTTCGGCAGGAGTCTCGAGGACTCTCATTGCTTGAGATTCCCTCGGAACACCTGACCCTCACGTCCACCTCCCGACCCTTCGCGCATGTCTAAGTCTTTTGCTCGCAGCCCAAGGGGTCTTGAGGCCATCTTTGGCGCGTTTCTCCACTTACCCCTTCGGGTTATAATCGTCATGAAGGACCCTCACAGCATCTTCGTGGATATCCACCTTCCTTGAAGATGGGGTGGTTGCCCTACAACACCATGGTACTCCCACATGTGCTCCACTAGGTCTTCCCGTAGTTGATGGTGACTCTACCGGTTTCTAATTCCCTCGTACCTTGAAATGTAACTTTCAACGGATGAATTTGATTCTTGGGAATGAATGACCAATGCTTCTAGGCCTTCGTAGTTCCAAATCGGGGGAATTAATGTCCCTCTCATCTTCTACGATCATATTATGCATTATGATGCACACATTTATGATGTCATGAAGTGTTTCAGGGTCCCAAAATCTCATTGGACCCTAAACAATGTGGAACCGAGCGTGAAGTACCCCAAAAGCTCATTTAACGTCCTTCCGCATAGCCATTTGAGCCCTACAGAAAAGCTTCCTCTTGTTTCCTTGTGGCCCTGGTATGGCCTTAATGAAGGGAACCCACTCCAGGTAAATGCTATCTGCTAGATAATATCCCATGTTGTACGTATGTCCATTAACGACATACGTGACCTCAGGGGCATGACCTTCCGCCAACCTGCCGAAAATTGGAGAGCGTTGCAAAACATTTATGTCGTTGTTAGATCCAGCCATTTCAAAGAATAAATACCATATCCAAAGGTCATGCGAAGCTACAGCCTCTAGGATGAAGGTCAGCCCTTTGGCGTGCCCGATGTGCGAACCGTGCCACGCAGTCGGGCAGTTCTTTCACTCCCAATGCATGCAGTCTATGCTGCTTAACATGCCTGGGAACCCTCGGTGCTCCCCAAAGGCAAGGAGCCGGGCGGTGTCCTCCTCATTAGGCTGTCAAAGGTACTCATCGCCGAAAACGGCGACAACAGTTTTGACAAATAGCCTTGTGCTCTCCAGGATAGTAGACTCGGCGATGCGAACATACTCATCGAGAGCATCCGCAGCAACCCCGTATGCAATGATACGGAAGGCCGCCGTCACCTTCTGTAGCGTGGACGCACCAAGGGTGCCTACACTGTTTCTCTTCTACTGAAAGTAGTCCTCATGTTCTTGGACTACATACAGAATGCGAAGAAAAAGAGAACGCCTCATATGAAAACTAGACACGAAACCAATGTCCATTAGATCGGAAAAAAACTCCCATTAATGTTCATCACAAATTCACATAGTACTGTCTTACCACCTACAGAATATGGTCTCGTCATAAACAGAGTTGTCGGCGAAGTAGTCCTTGTACAGGCGCAAATGACCTTCCGTCCTATTCCGATCGATGTACCGCCGGCTAGACACAGAACCGCCCCGACGTGTCATGTTGTACTCTTCTTCCATCGCTTCCGCAAGCATTGCGACACGCGCGGCCTCCAAGGCCCTCGATCTCCCGAAGATGAACTACGTAATGACAAGCCTCCCCGCCATTTTTTCCCTTTGTCTAGTGCCACTCAAAGAAGATGAGGAATGAAGTTCCAGTGGAGGGTAGGGATGGAAACAGGTGCATACCCGCTGGGTATTGGCACCCCATACCCGTCCCCGTTAGATGAAAAGTCACCCATTAATTCACCCGTACCCGACCACGGGTAGAACTTCTCCCCTATACCTGTCTCCGTTCGGGTCCCTTTCACCCACCAGGTCACCTGCACCCGCTACTCAGACTATCACCTGGCGGGTGTTGGATCACCCAAACCCGCTACCCGGACCAAACTGGGTAAATGTCACCCGATGGGTCACCCGCACCCGTCAAATCAAATATGATTATGTGAGTATGTGACATGTTGTACTACTGATGTGTCAATGACCACATGCACAATACAAGTTCATCACTATTCACAAATAACAACACAAATATAACCTAGGAGTAGCTACTAGCCAATAGCACAATAACACAAATACACTTATACACAAATACAATATAGGATTACAGGTTCATCACTGATTCACCATTGACCAAAGTCCTTACACCATAGTACCATATACGAGTAACCGACAACAATTAACAACACAATAAGTCAATAACATAGTACACTACAGGTTCACCAATTCACCAGTGGCATACTGGCATACAGCATACTAGCATCGTCCATAGTCCAAACTCCATGAGTAGCCAACAACACAAATAAAACCATACAAGTTCATTTGTTACACGGGTAAATGGGTACGGGTGGCAGTACCCCATACCCGTACTCATCATACCCGATACCCGATGGGTGAAAGTTTTTTCTCATTAACATACCCATGGGTATGATTATTGGACCAGACCCGCACCCTAATAGAGTAAATACCCATCGGGTTTCGGGTACCCATTGCCATCCCTAGTGGAGGGTCTTTTGTTATAGAATGTTCAAGTTTGCGATGGAAGCCACCACACATGGCCGTAGCTTCCAATGAAAGCCACCACATATAGACATAGCTTCCAAGGGAAGCCACCACACATGGCTGCAGCTTGCAAGGGAAGCCTCCAGACAGAGCGGGTTTCAGGCCTCTCTCGGACTGCGTCCGGTCGCCACCGGGCTGAGTTCGATTCCATCTATAGACCAGTCATTTTATTTTTTTAACTGTTTCTCTATATTCCTATATAATTACAGCGGTTTTAGTAAACTACTGTATTAAATACATGTACCGCATATGAATACGGCGGTTAGAGTTAGTTATGACATATAAATAAAATATAGGAGGGAGAAGATAGAGATTTGTTGTTTGGAGATGCTGCTAGAGATGGATGAAATATAGAGACGGAATTTTTTTAGAGAATATAGTATTAGAAGATATAGGTCCTGTTTCTTTCAGCGGTTTTCCGGCGGTCGGCGGTTTGCTACAATAAATTTTAATTCTTAAAAAAAATTACTTATCTTTTTAAGCTTATTATACTTTTTTTTTCAAAAACTTATAAATTTGTTACAGTAAAACCGCCAACCGTCAACCGCCGAAAGAAACAGGGCCACAGAGATTTGAATCCGGAGATGTCGCTAGACTTGCTCGGAAGATGTTTAGATGGTCATCAACACTGTATATCACTGTGTCAAAAGTGTCCTTCAGTGCAACCATGAGCAGTACATCCTTTTCCTATCAGCTGGAGCATACTGGCAAAAGCTGTCATTTCTCGGGCACATGCAGCACAGATCTGAGTCCATTGAACCTAGCATGTGCATCATTGCTCACGACCCGATATTGACAGATCTAGTACGACGTTTGACAAGCAAAACCCTGAGCGCCCTGTCAAATTCCAGCCGGTCTTCATTTGGTCAGGTACCGCCACTTTTCAGCTTTCACCAAAGAAAGACTATTGCCACGCAATTCCAGCTTTAGACGAGACGTGAATCTGCGCATGTGTGCACGTCAAGTCTTCTCGCGAATTCACCGGCAAAATCTTATAAAAAAGATTCACCAGCAAAATCGACTGTGCCACTTTGGCGATTGATTATTGGAAGGAAGTTCTGTTCAGCTGGGGACGTTTTTCTTTTGAAAGGACTTCAGGATACTCGACCTGGTTTGCTGCTGTTCTTGCAGGCGGAAAAGGACACACTTACATTATGAGGCGGGCGGGTCGATGTATGCATATTCACCACAGTTGCTTCCCAACTTTGCTCTTGCATAGAAAATACACAATGATGTTATCATGGATTGTAATTCGACTACAGGAGTTTTTTTCAGGACGTGATGCACCTACAGGAGTAGTTACATCATTTAATACTCCTAGTACGTACGTCAGTCAGAGCATATTCCCTGTTTCCCTAGCCATCACATAAAAAAAAAAGGGGGACTGCTCGCAATATTGGTCAGCCTTCAGAGCATGTCTGAAGATAATTAATCAAAGAAATCCTATCTCATGATAGGGAAAAAATGCAGCTTCTTTCGCTATCCTAAAAAGAGCAAAAATATTGGGTATACTGTATACACCTTTTTTAAAGCGGTTTTGCTAGTTAATCGTCTAAAATTAAGCAAAAATCAGTCGAAAAACCTCTATAGTTGAATTGCAATCCAACCGATCCCCTATTCTCTTCCTCCTCTCCCCGGCCCTAGCAACCTCCGCTCTCTGTTCTTCTGCTGCCATCTGCCCTCGCCGAAGCATCGTCGTCGTTAGGGTTAGTCCGGAGTGCAGGGTTAGGGTCGGGGTGCACCACTTCCCTAGTGTAAAGGGAGGCCAAGAAGATGGATGCCCGACGGTGGGAGGCGGTGCAGCGAGGCGCTGCCGGAGCTGTAGGTGGCCAAAGAGTGGTGGGCAGCGATCGCGGGGGGTTCGACACACGCGGTCGCACAAGGCGGCATGGTGGCAGGAGGATGAAGGACAGAAGGACGGAGCGGGGAGGCGGCGAGGGCGCTATCGGGCAAGGATAGCGAAGGGAATATGCCCTAGAGGCAATCATACAATGATTATGTAACGTCTTTGTTCATGTACTTATGATAACATTGCTTATCGGTTCCATAAATTAATGTCACGACTTTGTTCATCAAATACGATTTGGTTGTGAGACACATTGTCATTGTGATATTGTTCTAAGCGATCCCTAGTCCATATCATTACGAGGAGCGGTAATGATTTGATCAGCATATATATTGATTGATGGTATTGTTTCACATACCATAGATATGGAGATATCAAATCAATAATGTGGACACGTGTTAGAGAACATCGATGGTTGGATAGACCTACTCCGAGACGCTGCTGAGATTGTTATCTACAAAGTGTCATCAGCGTGTAGTCTTGAGTGGTATACCTATATGGTCCTTAATCCTGAGATCATTATGGAGACCCAGCTTGTGGAGTCGTATGCTTTGGTATTATCAAACGCTACACTGTGACAGGGTAGTTATAAAGATAATTATTGGGTATGCTGCGAAACATGGCATAGGGATGTGATTGATCAAGATGGAATTTGTCCCTCTTTGATAACGGGAGAGATATCTCTAGGCTCCTCGGTGTGGATGGATAAGAAAAACGCATGGCCGTGCTGATATGATTAAAGAGTTAATCATGATATTTATATGCATCACATTGACGAGTGAATAGTCGAACTATCACAAGGGTGGCACGTATCTCGCCTTGAGCTTGACTGGTATCGTGCAGCAAAAGGATCGGTATGTTGAGTGTATCAGGGTTTAGCTGATGAGATCATTATGTGCATTGGGGGTCAATATGTATTGCTAGGTACCACTATTGATCTGTGGATTGGAAAGGGACTTTCCAGATTCATGGCCGACTTACACATGAACCTAACGGGTCACACACTTAACGGATTGAAAATTATTTAGTGGATTTGATCCATTAGAAGAAGGGCTTGCGCGCGGAATGGGCCTCGACTAGAGCCCACCAGCGCATCCATAAAAGGGTAAGCTTGGGACAGTGCGCGGGTGATAGACGAGCTCTCACCAAGCCCTAGCCGCCGCGACCCTCCCGCTCACCCGAAACCCTAGCCGCGTGGTGAGGTTCTAGCACACCTCGCACAGCGTTCCTTCCCCAGACGTGTGGATACCTTTAGAGGCGCTGCCGCACGTGGACACGCTGATCGGTGGAACCTCTAACGACAACGACCACAACGATCTCGCGGTGTTCAACTACAAGCACGTGCTATTCGGCGTTGCTCGAAGATGTTTGACGATCGGCGAGGAGGAGGTGTTCGGTGTGTACGACTACTTCCTCGACGCCCGTAACTCTGCTTCCGCTGCCTCTGTGCGTCAAGGGTAACGATCCGTGATCCTCTACTTGCATGTGATCTTGGGTGTTCGCAGTAGAAAAAATTTCGATTTATGCTAGCGTAGCCTACCCGTTCCCTAGCAGGTAGGAGATTGGTGGGGTTGGGGCGGTGGTCAAGATGCGTGGAGCTTGCTCATATCCTTGATTCTAGGAATGTGGCTTGATGTCTTGTGTACAATGTTTGGTGTATGAAAAATAAACTTCAAATCAAAATAAGTTTTTTTTTACAAATCTTTGTTTCAATTTGGTTTGATTTTAAACTTGATTCTTAGTCTAGTCAATTCATTTATGACCATTGTTAACCTTGATTCATTGTTACTGGTCATAAGTGGGAAGACACCTGCTTAACTCACCTATTCTAGCCCGATCCTTTCTCCAAAACTTTGAAGTTCACTCCATTCAAATTCTGTTCTAGATATCATCGGACTGTCCGATAGCTAAGTATCAGACTGTCCGAACCGTATCGGACTGTTCAATGGTTAACTATCGGACTGTCCGATGTGAGTGGCAACCATTAAAAAGGGTGGAGGTCGGGTTTTCACCCCCACTTCTCCATTTTTTTCACTGCAGCATTCTCCCTCCCCACTGCTCCTCTCACTCCTTTGGCAATTGAAGTTCTTGGGGAGTGGATTTGCGTCAAGAATTTCTTTCCCGGCCTCCCGGGAGTGAAGATCGACACCCGATCCAATGGCATTTGGACTCTACTGGCTCTTCCTCTTCACTCGAGGTAACTAGGGCTAGAACTTTAAATCTCCTTTGTATCCCTAGTTACCACTTGAAATCCATTGATAGAAATCCTCCATAGTTTCTCTAGAACCTATTTGTGCTAAGACATTGGTGTAGACTTAGTCGATTTCGCGGATTTCGCGAGTTAGGGTTAGTTGCTTACTAGCAGTCTATCAAGTATCGGACTGTCCGAGGCCTATCGGACTGTCCGATTGTTCACTATCGGACTATACGAACCCCTTCGGACTGTCCGATACATGAACTTCGGACTATCCGATGATGATAGCAACAGTAAAGCAACTTACGCCTAACACGACTAACTCCTCTACTGTCTTAATTGATCCTTTGCTACTCTCTCTCAGTTCTTCACCATGGATCCTAGCCAAGTCCCGCCACAACACTGCTCTTTTGCCTGCTCCTCGGGGTCCCCCGGTACTCCCTCTTCCTGCCCCAGCTACATCGGGGGGCAGAGCAGTGCACCTTCACCTCCGTCTCCTTCCCCTGCCCAGGCTGTTGACAGCAACTCAGAAGAAGAAGCAGAAGACGTGATTGGTCCTCTCTTCCTGACTGCCCCGCAGAAATTTGCAAATCAGTACGCCAGGAGGGTAATCAGTTACAGGGGGAAGGGTGCTCAGGCCCGTGCTCAGAGGAACAAGGACCCTCTGGTGTATGAGAAGATGGAGTTCACAGATGTGAGATTTTGGAATTTCTTCCAGCAGGATTGGTACAAGACCGTGATACTCAATAAGAAGCAGCCTATGGTCATAATGCAGTTGATCGACTGGGATTATATGGAGAAGGCCAACAATGCCATCTTCAATCAGGTTATCCATGTTTGCGAGAGGCACGACCTCAGGGAGCTTATGGAATTTAAGTATGATTGGAGTGTGGAGGTCGTGGCCCAGTTCTTTGCCACTGTATACTTTGAAAGGGACAGGGTGTACCCGATTAGGTGGATGACTCAGGGGGTCTGGTATAGTACCACCAAGAAAGAATTTGGTGAGATGCTTGGTTTCTCTGCTAGCGTCCTGAGGAACAGGTTTTCTCTATGAGGAAGGCAGATACTGCAAGTTGGGCACTACCGTGGGGATCAAACCCCTCTACGATGTGCTCAATAAGCTATTTAGAAAGACTCTCACCCCAAAGGAAGGAGATCGCTCCAATATCTCATCCTTCACAAGAAATCTGCTTGAGCGAGTGGGTGATAAGGATAGAAAATTTGCTATGGTTGATTTTATTTAGAATGAGATTCACCTGGCTTCTTTTGACCCTAAGAAGAGCTACCCCTATGCCCCCTATATCATGTTCATGGTCGAGAGGGTCAATGGCCTCAAGTTCCATAAAGAGATTGCGCACACAGCCTATCAAGTCAGGGCAATCGACGGTGATCGTCCCTCTAGCTCCAGGGGTGCTTCTTCCTCACAGCCTGCTCCTCCAACGGCTGCCCCTGCGGAGTCCCAGGCATCTTCGCATGTGCTCCGTGCCCTCAGGGCCATCTTTTGCCTGTGCAAATCTGAGAGGACGGCCAGAAAGAAGAACACTCACAGGCTCAAGGAGAACACTTGCAGGTTCAAGGAGATACAACGTCATCTAAACCTCAAGTGCTCATTTGATGGATCAGAGGTAGAATCAAGTGATACAGAGGAGGAGATCCAGAAGCTCTTCGACGCAAGTCGGAAAAGAAGAAGAAGATGATCAGGATGAGGATGACGAGTGAAGGACTTCCAAGCAACCTTCTTTCTCTTTTTGGTGTCTTGATGCCAAAAGGGGAGAGAACGGTGTAGCTTGGGAGATGACTATCTATTATCTATCTATCTTTAGCCTTCCATTGCTAGTCATATTTGGAACTTTGTTGGATGTTGCTTTAGCCTTCCATTGCTAGTCATATTTGGAACTTTGTTGGATGTTATGGTTTTAAAACTTCTGTGATGGACATCTATTGTAATAGGCTAGAACTTGCTACATTGACTGTTATTATGTGTTGTTGAACTATGTTGAATGTTTAGATGCTATTTGTGGTTGTTATATGGCTATTTGTTAAATCTGAATTATGTGCCCTATGTATGACATATGCATTTATTTAAACTTTGTTGATCAATTATTGTTAGAGCTCCTAGGATTACATTGATTTGGTGCACTTGGTTTATCACATTTCTTTTAATTGCACACATTTAGGGGGAGCCTCAAAAGTAGTATGTATTGTCTATTAAATCTTATTCAATTCTATTGCAAGCTACACATATTGTCATCAATCACCAAAAAGGGGAGATTGAAAGTGCATCTAGGCACTTAACCAATTTTGGCGATTAATGACAATGTGTGCATGGACTAATGCGTTTATTTGAGAAATCTTTCAGCTCTATGCTCAAAATAAAACGAGGATAAAGATTGGTGATGCCCCAAAGATCTAAATGGAGAAATGATCAAGACTATTTAAATTGTAAGATCTTATAATTTCTTGAGTCCTACAGATGACCGTACTATTAAGGGGGAGCGACAAAATAAGGTTTTTTTGAAGAAAAAGTGCTCAAAGGATGAAATCTAGTGCGTAGGTCAACACATATCAGCACAACATCTCATTTTCTATCGGACTGTCCGATACCCCTCGGACATTGTCTGGATTTCTGAGTTTTGGGTTTCTCTATCTGTCAGCACGCTCTTCTATTGGATTGTACGATAGTTGCCTATCAGACTGTCCGATACCCCTCGGACTATCCGATTTTTACAAACTTGGGGCCCTCTGGTTCACAGTGCTTAATTCTATCGGACTGTCCGATAGCTGCCTATCGGACTATCTGATAATCATCGGACAATTACCCTCGGATTGTTTGATTTTCACATATTTGGGTCTCTCTAGTTCATGCTGGTTGTTCCTATCGGACTGTCCGAACCTAGCCTATCGGACTGTCTGATATTACACAGAATTGACCCTAACGGTCAGATTTTGAGGGCTTCGTATTTATAGCCCTCACCTCCTTTGGGCAAAGGGTTGGCCACATTTTCACCTGCACATTCAAAGCTCAAGCCCTCTCTCTCAAGCACAAGCTCACCTCCAACTTCTCCTCTTCCAATCCCTTGATCAAATCAAGTGGGAGGGATGAGAGGAAGAAGATTCAAGTGCACCAGCGTTCTAAAGTTCATCCTCGAGCACTTGGCCATCTTCATCCACATTTTGCCACTCTATTCTCTTGTAGTTTGAGGGCTCCTAGATGGTCTAGGAGTTGCCCTTGAGCCACCAAGGATTATGGTGGCCGAGGGAAGGATTGTGAAGTCCGGACTCCGCCTCCACAAGGAAAGGAGTCAACTAGTGGATTTCAAGGGAGCTTGGTGCAGATCTTAGAGAGGATTAGGGTCAAGAGTGACCTAGGCTCATGTGTGACCGAGCCCACCTCAATAGAGACGTAGGATTCCCTCAAGAATCTAAACTTCAGGAAAAATTTGTTCGTCTCCCTTCCTCTCTTGCGTCCTTGCAAACCCTAGTTGATTTTTGTATTTGATCTACTTATGCTTTAGGGTTTGCTGTAGATCATGTATTTCATAGTGTCTCTCGTGTGCTTTCATTGAGATTTATTGCAAGGATACTAACTCAATTGCTCCAGTTTGGTCCTAGATTCACTTTTGTGTGTACAGGTAAAATTCACCTTCGGACTGTCCAACATTCAACCATTGGACTGTCCGATACCCTTCGGACTGTCTAACCATCTACCATCGGACTGTCCGGTATTGGTAAAAATACTTCTGTAGTTTTAACTCTGAATTTTTTTTAATTTCGCCTATTTACACCCCTCTAGGTGACATATCGATCCTTTCAAGACCCCCTACTCAACTCGCTCTAGTCGTCGCTCGTCGTCGCAACGCTCGCCACTGCCAACCACCGCTCGAGCATGCCGTGCAGTCGTGCCGTTGCTCCATTTCCGAATCGTACCCCTTTGGTTTTGGGCTTACACGTAGACTCCATTTTCGTCCCTATCTCGCGCCGCCTAGCATCAGGGCTCCGGCTAGCCCAGCTCCCTGGAGCTTCCCTCGACTACTAAAGCCTGCTGTCCTAGGGTGGATGACGGCATGATGTTGGACTGACGTCGCGAGGCCATTCTTCGGCTCGCAATCGCTGACAGGTCAGTTTAAGTGAAGACGGGTTTTGGGGAATACGTATTCCCCATTGGTCGTGCCCCCGGTCTAACCACACGATGCATAGGCCATTCTCGGGTCGTATGGGCCACACTCGCTCGCTCAGCCCAGTACTGTTTAAACCTTTTCCAGCCTTTTTGTTGATTTAGATAAATGCAGTAATGAATTAGATTATTTAAAAAAGTAAATGGCTTCCAAAAATCATGAGAAAATTATGAAAAATACTACATTACCTACTAGATTTAATAAAAATATCCAGATGAACAGTAAAATAGAATTGTGCTGCTGTTTTAGTTCATAGTAATCGAGATATTGGTTTATTACTTTATTTAATTGGCTAATAATTTCATAAAAAGATGATAAAATTCTAGATAAGCATAATTATGATTTAGATATTAATAAATTTATTGCACAATTTTAGGACCAATATTGCTCTCTGGATGATTAAATCGAGCATTTTTACCATTTTCCTTATGAGTTAATAAGACAGAAACTAAATCTGATTTATTTTAAATATTAAATGACTTCAATAAAACCTCAGATTTTTACAGAGACCTAGTGAACCATTGAAGAAATTATTAAAATATTGAATCCTGGTTTAGCCTAGTAATTATATATAATTGCCTAATTAGAGTAATGTAAAACCTTATTATAGGAAATTATCTTTTACTATTAAATTAAATTCAACTAATTATACCACAGTAACAGCAAGCTAATATTTTTAGGAATTACTTCAAACAAAGGTTTATTTTAAACTTATATTCTACATTATGGGTATTTTAATTAAGATATTTACTACATCATCGTCATCATCATCATAAACTACCCAACGACCCTACTACCGTTATCTTTTTGTAGACTATCAAACATGAGTAGACTCATGGAACTTCCTAGATACCTAAGAGAGGGACATAACAACCATCAACGATCGTTGGGCTAATCGCATTGCATTTCATGCATCATACTTTATGATTGCACTTTGGTGTTATATTTATTGTTCTTTGAAAACGTTTCATTAATTAAACACGGGAAGCCCGAGGGCCACTTCGAAGAACAATAGGAAGACCCCCATGGCTCTCAGGGCCAAGACGAGTTAGCATTCAGTTAGATCATATTGAATCCCAAATTTTCTAAACTATTTTATTTACAGTATCAAATTGCATGCTCTTTAAGTATTTATGCCTACTTGTTTAATCATGATATATCATGTCCTGTTTATTACTTGCTATTGCTTTACCATGATGATTTTGCATTGATGAAGTCATCTCTCCTTTGATTCTAAAGATGATTGCTTTGATGATCACCCTTATTAGCCTGGTTAGGTTAAATAAAATTATTTAGACATTTAAGTCTTGGTTAAAAACTTGCTTAGACATTGCTTAGGTCTAGTTAATAATTTTAGGCTTAGCTGCCTTGGAACGGTGAGTCGACATTCATCGGACATGATGATACAATGAACATGGTTAACTGGAATTGGGCCTAGCATGCCAGTGTGTGTATTTGGGAACACAAATGTGTTCTGGCATATGGATAAGGGTGTGAAGCAGCTTGTCTACATGGTGTGAAGAGGGCTATCCGTTCAAACATGGTGCGGAGAGGAGCGCAGGGGCAACACGCGTACTGTCAAGTGCTGCCACAGGATGGTTCCGTCACAACGTGTGCAGGGCACATGGAAGAATAATAGCTAAAGAAGGAAGACGTTGTGGATAAGTGTGGACTGATAGGATCCAATGTAACTCTTAGAGTGGACCATACGGCGTGTAG
Organism: Olyra latifolia; assembly: GCA_036346145.1. Classification (NCBI taxonomy): domain Eukaryota; kingdom Viridiplantae; phylum Streptophyta; class Magnoliopsida; order Poales; family Poaceae; genus Olyra; species Olyra latifolia. Next base: position 29,341,273 of record CM070526.1, read on the forward strand.
TGAGGTACGCAGCGGGAAGTCGCTAACCATGGACTTGGTTACTATCACCACAACACATTGCCATCGCGTGGTAGTGCGGGCGTGGGACCCGGCGGCTTGCTGGACAGCGACACAGTAAACCCCCGTTCGAGGCGAAGACAAGCTCATGTCGTCATCCGAACAGATGATCTAGGTCCTACGTTGCAAGGAGCCGTGACTCTAGTGCGGGCTTGGCAACCCAGCTAAGGAAGACCGGGAGCTTCGGACACGTAAGATCTACAACGGGTACACCACACCCGGAAGATGATGGTGGGAGTATTGGAGGAAGCCTAGGATGGGTTGTAATATGAATTAGGAGATGAAAACTTGAATCATTGATTAGTAGAACTTTGGGTCAAAATTGCTAAGTCATAGATTTTGATTTACAAAACTTGCCTTCTGCAAAATAAACAAACCCCCAACCTCTCCTTGAAACCTCTATCATTATATGCATTAGGTTGGGTGTTAACTCGCCAGCGTGGTTTGATTGCGCACTGACCTCGCACACACTCACTCTTTTAGATGATGAATATGAGCGAGACCCTACGCTTGTCATGAAGACGGAGCCTAAGAGTACGCTGACGATCAGGACGAGGCTTAGGGCGTCTCTCCAGTCAATTGCTTAGGCATAGCCGGTAGGAGACTCTTTTGGATCTTTTCATTATCTTTGCATTCTGATGACGAACTTTTGTTCTCGAACTATTTGGGCCAATGTGTTGTGTTGTAATACTTAATTGCCATTGGGCTTAACACAGGTATTTACTTTAATATAAGACTTCCGATTGTATGAAATGATCTGGCTATGTAAATGGTGTGTCCTAGTGTACTGATCCAGGGACTAGTGCAGATTAAGTGGTGGGAAAGGATGCGAGCCCACAGCTGGAGATCGGCCAGGAAACCTCGCAGGCCTCCGCCCTTCTGACGTCACCCCCGACATCGGCCGCGCGACGTGTCACTGATAAGCGGGATCCATGCTAACAGCTTTTAGCGTTTAAATGTCACTCGCTTAAGCGCTGTTAGCCGTTGACATGTGGGTCCACCACCCACCTGTTAGTATTACAGGAGACATATTCCTAGTTTATGCTTTCAGTTCGCGGGATCGTTCGGGCCGCTTCTGTTTCGCGGACCGAACCGTATTGGACCGCACAGTGCCGATTTCGGCCCAATTCTATTTAGGAAATTCAGCCTTTTTCCTAATTTAAATAATCCAGCATGTGTTTATGATTTTGTAAAAAATATAACTTCAACTCCTAAAATATTGGAAAAATTATGGAAAATACTAGAGAGCAGGCTGTATTTAATAAAATTGTAACTTTGAACAGTAACCTATTGTTGCCCTCTATAATATTCCAATATCTTTAATTCAATCTTTTTAATAATATTATAAATAATATTTCTATTAAAATAAATTAGTTTATGATTTCCTTAAATCATAACAAAATTCCAGAGATAAATAGAGGTAGTTTCAAACCTCAAAAAATTATTTGAATAATTTTAACATCATTCCTGTTCTCTAGATAATTTGTAGAAATAATTAAACCATTTTCCCTAAGGATTAATATTTCTATTAATCAACTTGATTTATTTAAAATACTGTTTAAACTGTAAAAATTCCTAAATGTTTACAGAAACCTTTCCAACTCAGGAAAAATTATTAAAAATATTCCATCCATTTTAACCCTTGATAAAGTTTATCAAATGAAATAATAACCCTATTTGCAAATAAGTTAATATTTTAAATCTGTAAATAATTTTCAAAAATTATTTTCCAGAAGGGGCAATATTACCTAAGGGTATCTAAGGCATATTCATTTATGTTTATTTGATGACTCGTAGGATTCTTGTCTCGGTATTAGAATTCTTTGTGCATACATGCGTCATCATTTGATTGCATTTATTTATGCATGGTATTTATATTTTCGAGTAGGCGTCGAAGATCTCGAAGAAAGGTTCCATGACACTGAGAAAGACTTCCAAGCCTTCGGACAAGACGAGTTAATATCCTTAGTTTCTGTCTTACCCAGATTTTATTAAAATTATTTTGATTCAAATAAGAAATTGCATGCAATATGAATTTAATAGCTAGCTTGCTAATCATGTTATACACATACCATGGACCAGCAATCCAGGAACGATGATCCACAACGGGATTGTCGAATCCTGGAATAAGATGGTGGGTTTTTGGAGGAAGAATAGGAACGGCGATTCTAGCAGAGTATGAGTTTGGTCCGGTCGTAGCATGGAATGGTACAGGGTCTAGACAGGATTGATAACTTGAAAAATCAGCACTATTAGCACTCTCTTTCCTGATGAAAAATGGCTAGGTCATAAGTTTATTACTATAATATTTCCAACTAGCTTATTGCAATTAAACAAACCCTATCCTTCCCTTGGAGCCCTTATTATTACTTGCATTAGGAGAGTGTTAACTCGCAAGTACGGTTTGATTGCGCACTTACCCTCACACTCACTCACTCTTTAGATGGAGAGCACCTGGAAGATTCCTATGCGTGCTTCGAGGATGAAGAACCCGGATTGAAAGATCAAGAAGGTTAGGGCGTTCCCTCCAGCCACTTGCATGAATACATAGCCGCTGGATATCTCTTTTGTTATGAAGATTTTCGCTTTTGTACTCTGATTTCCCTAGTGGACTGTAATGCAATTTGGCCTAGACGGCTGTGTTGTAAAACTATTCGCCATAAGGTATTACTTTCGTAGTTATCTAGATTACCCTGTTAGTTATATGCTTGTTCAATCTGGCTATGTAATGGTGTGCACTAGCCTACCGATCCAGCGACTAGTGCAAGAATCATTCCGAAGGACCCTCGAGCGGGGCCCCACGGTACTAGACATCAATACTCAGATAGGATTAGATAAGATCAATTTCTGAAGAAGCAGTGAGAATTGATCAGTCAAGAGCACAAGAGATGCTTCATTCATATGCATTTTCTAAACCAAAGCACCCTAAGTAGCTTTTACATTTCTGTTCACCTTCGTTTCTATGAATAGTAGCATTTTCTGCTCATTGCTCTATTAACCGTACAAGTCCCAGTGTTTAAAAAAGGAAGACAGGACATGCAAAGATTGAAGGCAAGGAGATGCAAAGATTAAAGGCAAGGTTATAAATCGCAATTTTCGCAGCTCCGCGGCGATGTCTCGAAAATGCTATAAAAGCTATCGCAAGCTATAGCGAAAGCTATCCTATTTAGCAGTTTAGCATTAAAATTATGGAATATGAAATATTTACACAAGATTTATCATATCCAAGTAAATTAGACAAAAGAGGACACTTTAGAATAACCAATGCATATCCGTAAGACCATAATTAGGGTCTAAAATAAGTATAATGCAATCCATGTTGAAGTTGTGATTGCATATGAAGTTCTGAATGAAGGGGAATGGTAGGCTACACTAGAGCAAATCAAAATTTACTACTGCGATCACCCAAGACATCATGTGAGTAGAAAATCATGGATCGTAACCATTGACGCGCAGCCATAACGGAAAGAGAGTTGGAGTAGCCGGTTCCAACATCGCGCACATCAAAGTACAGGAAGTAGCCATTCACGCCAAGTCGAATACCTCCTCCTCGCCGATTACCACTGCAACACGTTGCACGTACTGTCGTAGAGGACGTAGTCTGTCGTAGAGGACGTAGTCTATCTCACCGATCGCCTCCTTCATGTTGCCAATCAGCGCCGCAGCAACCACAGCTGCGCCTCTACGAGTATCCACACGTCCAAAGGCAAAACACGGTGCGTCGGTGTGCTAGCACTGCACAAACGCGACTAGGGTTTCTGGGAGATCGAATGGGACACGATGGCTAGGGTTTCGTGGTGGCAAATTGGTTAAGCCCATCGTGCCACCCCACGCCTCCCCTTATATGGAGCATACTAATGGGCCTCTACGCTAGAGGCCTATGAGAACTCTAATTCTCCACGGATCAATATCCGTAAAACCCACTAATAGATTTAATTCATTAGGTATGTTTCAACCCATTAAGTGTGTGACCCGTTAGGTTCATGTGCAAGTGGTCGTGGTCCCAGAAACCCTTTTTCGAACATGTCAATAGCAGTTCCTAGCATGACATATTAACCCCCGAATACATAGTAACATCATATCGGCTGAACTTTGATATACTCACATACTGATCCATTTATCACACGATGCCAGTCAAGCTCAAGGTAGGATATGTGCCGCCCTTGTGATAGTTCGACCATTCACTCATTCACTCGATCTTGTGATGGATTCTAAACCGTGATTAACTATTTAATCACATTAGTATGTGAAAGTGCATCTAGACACTTAAGCGATTTTGGTGATTAACGATAAACACATATAATGACAACTGTTTGTAAATGACAGACTTGTATAAATACTTGGCTAAGTAATTGCCTAGTGACAAACCTATAATATGATTGTATTGCTATGAGACTAACATGTTTATTGCCAAGTTGAATATTAGTCTCATCTATTTAGAGGAAATCATATATGCCAAGTGGACAATCCATCCATCCTAGCAAGGTAAGTCTCACATATACAAATGGGATGGGTAGCAAATATGAGGTATGCAATCTCGGTAACCTTCTATATATATATTTATTATTCCATTCCTCTTGTGCAGGTGTATCGTGAGCTCCAAGAAACATATTGACTATATATATGCACATTGATTGATGTCATATCTATTTATGCATATATATCCCCTTGAGTTCAATATGTATCTTGCTTCTAGTATACATGTCTTAACTAGAGTTAAACTTCACATTGCTATGACTTGACTTGATGCATGCATGCTTTATTTGCATATCTTCTTATGCACATCACTTAGTGGAGTTTAATCTAGATTGTTCCACAACTTCACTCTAGTTTGAATATTATTTGCACATGTGTAATTCTTGTATATTCTATCATGTGCTCCATTTTAGTTAAGATTGTGGGACTTGCCATGGTTTAGTTGATTTATCATATTGGCAATTATCTTTCTAGTGCATCTAGCTCCATTACATATTTATCATGATGCACTTAGTAAAGATCTTTTCTATGTCAAGTGTTTCTGTTTAATATTGTGCTTATTTATATAAAACACTTGTTATACTTAATTGCTCACAAACATCAATCTATTCATACCTATTGAGCTTTTGGACTAATGTCTTTCATGAGTGGTTTGGAAAGAATTAGGTCCCGTGAGTATGTGTGATGACCAAGGTATGTTAAAGGATGACGGTTAAGCCAAGGTCAACAAGACGGCGGTGTCACCAAGAGTTGAAAACTAAGTCAAAATCAATTTACCGTGGAGATCATCAGGAAGGATGATCAAGTCAAAGTTGATAGGATGAGAATCTCATGAGGTGCATCGAGTCAAGTTGGACAAGGTGAAGGCGTCATCAATCTTTTGGTGGAGGTCATCATGCATAATGAAGAAAAAGATGGCAAGTAACTATCTTGGACTTATATTATCTTTGATTTAATTTAAGTCGAAGGATTGCCGTACTATTAAGAGGGAAGCGATGGAAAATGACTTCTAGATGTGTCAAGTGCTCAAGTGATTCATCCTTGTGAAACTTAGTTGGAGAGTGGTGTTAGCGGTATTGGAAATTGAGAGTTATAGGTCTCCCTTGCCTTCCTTGTGAATTCTGCTTTTATCCTTTGGGATTTGAGAAGTCAGACCTAGTTGGTTGTGTAGCTCTCGTTCTTAGCTTTTCGTAGAGTCTAAGATCACCTAAAACGAAGTCTGGAGTTAAAAGTTATGTCCGTTTTCGTCGACGTGTGCAGTGGCTGTTTTCAGGCCTCGGACTGTCCGATGTTTTGTATCGGACTGTCCGATATAAGCATAAATCAGACTATCCGATTTCTCAGAGTTTGGGGTTCTCTGTCTGGAGATAATTTTCTGTTCAGACTATCCAATATAGCTTAAATCAGACTGTCCGAACTTCCAGAGTTTGGGGTTCTCTGTCCCGACTTGATATTTTGTTCGGACTGTCCGACCTTTGACCCTCAGACTGTCCGATATTGCACAGAACGGTCTGTAACGGTCAGATCCATGGAAGTTCTTATTTAAAACCCCCCTCTTCAAATAGTCGTTGCCAAGACTGTGTGAAAGTGCCTCCCCTTGTTCTTGAGCCCCCATAGCACCCCTCCACTCTAGATCTTAGTGATCCCCTTTTGAAAAAGGGTTGGAAAGAGTTGGGAGGAGGGATTGAGTGAGAATTAGAAAAAGGGTAGGGATGTGATTCCTCTGTGGATTTAGTGTGTTCTTCAGCCCTAGTGACCTCTCCACTCTTTGATCTAAGTGATCCTCTTAGTGAGAAGGGTTAAGAAGAGTTGGGAGGAAGGATTGAGCAAGATTGAACCTTTAAGCACTTGAGTTCATCTCCAAGTTTGTTCTTCGTGGCATTTGTTACTCTTGGAGGTTGAGGACTCCTAGACGGCTAGGAGTTGGTCACGAGCCACCAAGCTTTATATAGTGCGCCGTGGAAGTTTGTGAAGGCCGGTCTCCGCCTCCAAAAGGGAAGGAACCACCGAGTAAACCAAGGGAGCTTTGTGCGGACTTGGTGAGGAAAAGGGTTGAAAAAGACCCCGGCTCAAGTGTGATCGAGCCACCTCAACGGAGACGTAGGATCCCCTTAAGGATCCGAACTTCGGGAATAAACATCGACGCATCTCTCCGCTCGTGGTTCTCCATTTCTAGTCTCAAGTTTGATTTACTTACTTATTTTACAATTGAATTGATTATCTTATCTTGTATGAAACTACTACACCTATAGTTGCTTGTGAACTATCTTTGGTGTAGGTGGTATCCTTGAATTTATGAGATTTGAATTGAATTCAAAGCCCTCTGTTTTCTGTGCAGACCGGACAGTCCGATACTTGCCTCGGACAGTCCGATACTCACCCTGTACTATCGGACTGTCTGATACAGCTTCCGCAATTAACTCTGTTTATTGTTTTAGAATTTGTAATCGTCTATTCACCCCCTCTAGGCGACATCCCGGTCCTTTCAGTATGGCCATGCACTTTTCAATCCAATCATATCGAAGGGCCTAGAGACATCTCTTATTATCGAGGAAGGGCAAATTCTATCTTAATTGCTCATACCCCACGCCATGTTCCATATCATACCTAAAAGCTATCGTTATAACTATCCAGTTACGGTGTAGCGGTTGATAGCCCCAAAGTATAAAACTATGCATGCTGGGACTTAATGGCGAGCTCAGGTCTAAGGATCATGTAGGTATACCACTCGAGACACACAGATGACATATATAAAATAACAATCCTAGCAGTGACTCGGAGTAGGTCTATCCAACACTATGTTTCCTAACATGTATCCACATGATTGATTTGATATCCTATATCTATGGTATGTGATATCTCTATATCAGTGTGAACGATATTTATTTATAGAACAAATAACATATTATCCAAGCATACATAAACATAGACGTGATACAATCATCTCCAATATCGCTTATAGGGCATATCACTAACACTGAATCTCTCTACAGAAGAAATATTTTGTATGTCTTATCTTAGTCTTTCATTATTCATGAATAAGATTAATATAATAGAAATAACTAATTAAATAATTGATTAAAGATTTCTTGCTTGGTTCCAACTTGATGAGTTGTGTGATGGTATCTGCCAAAGGAGATAGGAAAGAGAGCAACACCCAAAGAAGCAATAAAGGCAAGGGCAACAGAGGGAGGGGAAGGAGCAGCCACCGGAGGAGACCGAGGATATGGATGGAGCAGCCACTAGAAGAGCACCGAGGCAATGAAGGGAGCAGCCATTGGAGGGACAAAAGTCAGGGAAGAATGTGATAGAGCAACTGCCGAAGGATGTAAGGGAAGGAGTAGCCGCGGATCGTCGAAGGAGCAGGCAAGCATAGAGGCAAGGAGCAAGGTCTCTAGATAGTCGCCATAGGGTAGGGAATACCAAAAGGAACATAAAAAAATGACCTGCTAGGATTTCCTTGGGTCAATTTGAGCTATTTTAGAAAAGAACGGAATAACACTGCTATAGCCTGAGAAGCGCTAAGCTCTGTAGCACCGCTATTTTCCGCTATAGCCTGCTTAGCTGCTTTAGTATAACAAAGGCCTATAGCTTAGCGTTTAGGGTAAAAAAAAACGCTATAGCTATAGCCCGCTATTAGAAGTTTGATTGAAGGATTCTTCATGATTCGTATGATGATATAAGGAAATACCAGCATAACCACTTCTTTTCAAATGATTGCGTATACTTTGCAAAATACAGGAGAAGGCCATAATTCAGCTACATATTGTTATACAGCTTTCTTTTAAATAAAGGATTAACCTTGGTTAAGTTTTACTAGTCATTTTCATTCTGAAACTATTCCACATGAGTATATTGTTGATTATCTCTGTTTTTATTTTTGAAATGGAGCAAGCTTATGTTGCTCGATCAGTTAGACGGACAAGTTCAAAGGTGTAAAAACTATGTACAGAGATGGATTAAAAAGAAAATAAAAGTTAAGGAGAAACTAGGGAGGTTATTGCCCAAACGTGGCTATCCTCTTGGTGTTCACATTCTGAACGATAAAATGTGAAACACCCCATCTACTGTATATTGTTGACTATCAATTGTGGCAACAATTTACTATATATAATTTAGGGATTAAGAAAAAGTAGTGAATATATGAGAAATAACTTCAGATGAAAGACAAGAAGTGCAGAACTGTCTCAAACAAACACCTGGCTAACATGTCAAAAAAACATAAGGGATGGACCGGAATCCAAAGTTCTGAAATGGAATCTCCACATGCACACAATACTTAACCATCATCTCACGTGCTCTTTCAAGATCAAAAACAAACAGAGCATGTGATGGTTGTTTCTTTATAGTTGCTATGAATCTCTTCCTATCGGCATCAGCAATGGTGGGCATGACTCAGCAATATGACTCCTGAGACTACTAGTTCTAGACTTCGGGTTATATGTAAGCTTTAGTTGGCAATATTTCCAAATAGCTTTTGGGACATGATCAACTATGACTACATTCTGCTCGAAGTGCTCCCAAACTTTTGATCTCCTATTTGGAGTAGAAAAGGAAAGCTCTTCTAAGGAATCTCCAGAACCAGAAACCTCCGACGTATTTAGAAACCTAGTTGTTAATAAACATTAGCAAACGTGTTGAAGAGAAATAATGAATTAGCATTCTAATCTCTTCTAAGAAAGTGAACCTTATATATGCAACCATATGAATTAGCTATCTAAGCAACCATATGAATTAGCTATCTAATAAACCATATGAATTAGAATTCGAAGCAACATATGGGGAAAGCACTTTTTTTCCATACAACAGAACCATCAGTATAGTTAGATGTAGAAGTGTACCTTGGCCCTTTGGGCAATTTAAGCAGAGGATGGACTAGTTGGTGCCACCGTTGACGAGGTGGCCATAGACGAGGTGAGTCTACAGCGTAATACTGGTTGCTGGCCAAACTCCAATAATCACTTGGCAGTATGTATGAGCAGAGAGAGAGAGACTACCGGAGTCTGTCGTCCATTTTCTTGCCTGCACGCAAGCTCGATCTGGAGTCGTTCTTGGCAGCGACGGTGCTCGATCTGGACTCTACGGTTGTTCTTGGCGGCGACGATGGAGGGGAGGGAAGCGACCAGGGGGACTGGGGAGGGAGGCGGCGGCTACGGCGACGAGGAGGGGAGGGAGGCGGCGGCTGCGGAGGGACGCTAGGGGGAGAGGTCGAGAGGAGACGGCGGGGGAGGAGATCCAGTGGCCGAACCGAATGGGCAGCCCACGGTTTCAACCCGAAAATTAACACCGCCAACTAGTCCATCCCAAACCAGTAGCCTATTCTCACCGATCCGATCCAGTCCATTTCAGATTTCAGAACATTAAAACCCATTCAAAGAAGCCCAACTCAAAATCCAAACCGAGCCACCCATTCTCACCTAAACCATTAGCAGGCCTACCTCCAAGCTGCACGACCGTAGCAACAGTCATTGGACAATGTTTCCCTGGGTCACCAATGATCAGATGCTGTTTAGATCAACGTAATAGCGACCTCGATGATCAATGGAGATGAGTATGGAAAGATATACAGCAAAACATAAACTCAGATTTCAAGTCCTAAACTCTTTGCTCTTTGGATGCAATGAAGAGATTAATATGCAGGTCAAATTCACAGATGTAGATACTAGTTTGGGGTTCTTATCAAATCCTGCTGTAGATAGTTTGGGGTTGCTTATCAAATCCTGCTGCAACTGCAACCTTTTAAAACAAAATGAAGGCCAATGGTGATTTCCTTGCTCCACATGACCACATTCCCTTTCCGTTCTACTAACTTCCATTTGCTAATTTCATAACCTTGATCGAATAGAAATGGAATAATAGCGGTAGCGAACCGGTCGAGCACGGAGTGAAACAGAGCTGCTCACCGCACCGGTGAGTCCGCCGGCTTATAAGTCTCCGTGTGGAAGCGCCCCCACCGCCTCCACCAACCTGCGGCGGCGGAGCAACCGATCGTCGGCAAAGTTTGAGATTTTGGGGGCCTCACGGGTCGGTGGAGCCGAGCGGAGGGAGGAATATTCGAGCCGTCGCGGGCCTCGAGTCTGCGACAGGCGACTTAGCGTTGGCTGGCGGCGGCGGCCGGCGGGCGGGAGCCGCCGCGGGATAGTCCCGGGGTTCGTCGGCGCGGTGCCAGTAGAACAGGTGGGAACTGACAAATGCCGGTCGAGTACGAGCGACGGATTAAGCCCGGCCATTCGGCCCGGGAAAGAAAAGCCCAATAACTGTGTTGTGGGCTGACCAGGCCACCTCACCTTGAGGCCATCGGCCTAACGGCCCAGGGTCCATGCGTTCTCGCCGCTTGGTCTGGCGATTTGGGCCCTGGTGAATGAACGAGTCGGAGAGGCGGACATGGAGCCTGGTCTCGGTGACGGCGAATCCACGGCGCCTCCTCGTCGGCCGCCGGCGGCGAGTCACACCGGCCGACCTGGTAACCGACGAATTCCACCCCCCCCCCCGGGTAATGGCACACGCGGCGCCCTTCGTCCCTTTCTTTTTCCGAGTTACCAGACGCGATCGGTACTAGGAGGTAGAAAAAACTCCCGTGAGGGTTCTTGGATGCCGCCGCGGCCGAATGATTTCTTTGGAGAAATTGGAGGAAACTGTGCTCATTCCGCTGCTTGTTGCATTGCTCAAGTTGTGCGTCCTGCCTGTATCGGAGTGATCATTATGTTTGTGATGTGGGGGTAGGCAGTAGCCGGGATCGTTCAAACCAATTACTCAGGTGTTCTCGTGGTGTTGCCATCAATACAGATTTCTCTGTCTTCCTGACCGCTTCTGCCTGGTCCCGGGCCGAGTTGAGCCTTACATGTGCTGACTTCGCGCTTGGTCGGCTTGCCTCGAGTTAGGATTTGTGGCCACATGGTGGATGCTAGGGCCTCCTGTACTAGAGATTTCATGTTATCCGGTCATTAAATCTAACCAAGATTTTCTTTGCCGCTCTCGGCTCAAGTTCTTGTTCTGGAACATTGGTGAGATTTTCTTTGCCCCTCTCGGGTCAAGTTCTTGTTCTGGAACATTGGTGATTTGATTCTCTTTTGGTTAACGTCCTACGCCGATGAAAACGCCAGGATAAAGATGACTTTTAACCTGCCCAAGTTACCAGCCCTGGTCTTCCTTCTTTCTGCTGTGAGGATTTTGCGTGATATTGATAGTTTTTATCGAGATGCTGGCTTAGGTGTACTAACATTCCCCTTGCAAGAAGAAAGTGTTTTCATGTTGAGCAGCATCGTATTTTAATGCTTAAATGATGAAAACCAACTGACTCAAGAAAGTTTGGTGACAGCTGATTATGCAATCAGTAATTGTTGTACCTCTCTTTCTGTTGTGAATCTTGTTGATCAGGTGATAGTATTATTGTAAATAATACTTACCACATTTGTATTGTATCTTAAATCATAAATGTGACAAGTTCGAATATGCAGTTCCTCTGGTCAGCCTACATCTCCTCATGAATAAGGTGTTGTTACTGATTACACATCGTAAGCTATACATGACTGTGATAGTGTCATGTATAAATGTAAATTATTAGTTTGCACGATAAGAACATGATTCAGATGTAATCTGCCAGAAGAAATTGGAATTTGGTCATGTTACAGACAAGACGATGATCTGCAATATGTTTACTCTTAATTGTTACCAACTTGTCTTTTGTAGATAGTGACAGCCAGACTATTTTTACTGTCACATAACTATTGGAGGGCTATTTTACTTTCTACATGTTATCTGTTGGGATGCATTTGATGTAAGGGATACATGATTCGTAACTGATGCTGTTTCGCAATGATCCTGTGCAACTGTACTCATTTCTACTTGTCCTTGTTCATAATGTGGATCTGCTGACATCCAAAACAATCATTTTCATAGTGAAGAGCAAGTATTTTACAGAATTGGCAGGCGCCAGGTTGCATACAGATTTTTGTTTGGTTTCTTGTATAGGCTGCTCAGACCAGATGGTCCCTAACTGAACTATTAAGTATGCTCATGTGGTATATTTTGAGAATGTAGGCTAAAACCATGGCCCATGAAAGCAAGAGGTCCCGCATATTAGTAATGCCCATGCTTGTCATCTTTTGTGAAAGCAAAGAAGAGTTTTCACTCCATTTGGATATCTCTTTTATAATCCAGAATTCTTTTCATATCTTCTGAATTAAGGGGCGAAAAGTGCAGGCAGGCTGAGAGCCTGAGACTGACATCAACATGACAACATCCAACTTGTGTAAACCTCATTGTGCCATAGATCCTTCTTCTTTCTGCACACTGGTATGACTTAAGAGAGAGTATGTACTGGTCTATGGATCATAACAAGTTCTTGTAAGTCCCGCGTCTTTCCTGTGCTAGTATCACTTGACGGTTGGGTGGAGGGCTCAGGTAATCAGGTGTATGTTTGGTGCTACAACTGTACATGGGAACAGCTGAGCAGGTTGGTGTGTTGATGTGATCGAGGAAGGATGGATAGGTATGTTCTGTCAAATAGCTCCCGGATTCTTGGATATGTGGGACAAAACAGGGCCATGATAAGCAATTCATGATGGTTCTTGCATGTGCAGCGCAGGAATGTTGAGCTAGGGACTGATCAATTTATACTTGTTTTATGTTATTTTGGTCATAATAGAAGTTGGTGCCTAGTAAGAAAATTGGACAGTACAGTGTTCTATTATGTAAAATTCACTTTTGATAATCTGGTATTACCAAATGATATGTCTATCTCCAAAGTATAGCCTTCTATCTTTTTAAATAACAAGATGTATTTTTTTTTTGTTCCAGTCAAATTGCTGACCAATGGAGTTCAAATGGTCAGCCTAATTATTGGTTGACCGCTAGCTTCATTAAGAGGCACTTGAAATCATTGTGTTTCGCACATGCTGAGATGCTCTTTTTGCTCATTGGCAGGTTACTGTAGATAACCTCTGTTTTGTGCACTGGCAGATCAAGTAGATGACGACACAAGTGCTGCCTGACTGTTCACATTGATCTTGATTTTGATTGCTCGATATGAAAGCAGAGAGAATCGTTATGCTGGAGGTTGGTATATTTCCTGTGCGAACTATTGCATTTGCATTATTTCAAAAACATACTGTACCAGTGTACCTTAGATATTACATGTACAGTTGTTTTTAAGACAAAAGGGCATCAGCCCCAGTTCCTTTTTATTGAATTGACACTGACAATTCGTCACTCAGTAGAGCGGTGCGTAATATGATCAGCATCCTTTCATTTCTACAGTTTAAATAGGCCATGTCAAATAAAGATCATGTGATCTTGACCTTTTTTCCATGCCTGCATGGTAATGAAAGAGGCTGTTTCATTACTCCTGGTTGCTTGTTTTGAAATTGTCCAACTGCACCTAAAACTGCTAAAACAACTGAGCATTTGATATAAATGAGAAGGCAGAATCCAAGGTAGCATCATGTACTAAATTGGCACAAGCCAGGACAGGAAAGGAGAAGCTGTTCAAACACCACTGCCACGTAGCAGCACACAATGATTTTTTTTTTTTTGAAAGATATGTAGCAGCACACAATGACCCAACTATGTATATACTCTTAGCTGATCTAGCCTGTCCATCCATAAGGCCTCTGCTACATATCAGTACGCGTGCAGCTCCATAGCTGAAACTAATTAAACAAGCATTCCTAAACACTCAGAGCTAAACACCTCTAAAACATCCATATGGCTACAAACTATAGTCCACGAGGGCACCAAGCTGCATCAGTTCGCCATCGCCTTCATGGACTTGGGGGCTGCCTTGTCATGGCCGGCGTTAGCCTGCGGGGCAGCATTGAGGTCAGGGATGGGCGCACGGCCGCCAGGCGCCGCCGCGCTGGCCTTACCCGCCGCCGTCGTCTTGGCGAGCCGCTGCTTGAGCTCGGAGAGCAGCGCCTGGTTTTCCTGGTTCAGCAGCTGCGCCTTCTTGCGTAGCCGCTCGTTCTCCTTGAGGATATAGCAGTTCTGCAGGTACAGCTTCGCGTTCAGCCTGTCCATCCTGAGTGATCACCTGCCACCAAACAGGGCAACACATGTTAGCAGCAGCCGTGGCAGTGGCATCCCTACGCGCATGGGCCCCTGCTTCAGGCTTTCAGTCATGCAAGGTACAGTAGTACTCTTATTTTGTTTTGTTGCGTGCTTGAGCCATGTAACTCGTGTTAGGTTCATGCTGCTATGACTGCAGAAAAGAAGACTTAGGAAGCTGAAACAGTGAAGTGTATCGCGCTCGAGATCCAATAAAAACACCCAGGAGACTGTCCCTGCTGCGGCAACATCCTCAGAGGCAAGGCCACAAGCCATGTCATGCTTATGCACACACTGTAAGACAAAACAGAACACTAGGCCCTAGCACTAGTACAGTGGACTGCAGCCAGCGCATTACCACCCCTGAAGATTCTAGGTAATAATAAAGAAAGGGGAGGGTTACCCGCTCTAAACATACTATTACAGCTGCGCCAATGTTAATAGAATATATGGTAGCAGCCAGCAAGTTGCAGAGCTATGCCACGACATTGGCACTGGACTGGATTGCATTGCATGCAGCTACGCGAGATGCAAAAGTAGAAGCGAACAAAAAGGGACGCAACTCAAGAAGCACGTAGTGCCTACTACACCGAGAAAGAAAGGAAGGACTAAGGAGAGGCCCCATTGGCACGCATGATTGTGCATGCATGCATGCAAGAGGAGAGCATCACCGCCGAAAAGAAAGCGATGAGACGGAGAGCATCACCTCGTTGGGAGCCCGAACGCCTGGTGCTGCTGAGTGGCTGCTGCTGCTGCTGCTGCTGCTGGGGAGATGAGATGGAGACTAGTGACTACTAAAGCAGAGGAGGCAGGAGTGTGATGAGGCTATGAGATTGCTGTGGGGCAGGGAGAGGCAAGAGGTCTTCTTCCCAGTGCGTGTGACGTTGTGAGCTTGTGCTTGTGCTTGTGCCTGCTCATTGTGTTGGGTGGTGGGGCTTATTTATAGGCGCACGAAGCCTCATTCATCGTTCATAGATGAGCTAGCTAGCTCTTGAGTCTTCCCTGCCTCTCTCTCTTCCAAGACCAGAACGCCTGGGGGCTAGCTGTGCGGCTGACCCCGCGGGGCCCGGCGCGTTAGGCCGCTGCACGCACGTACGAGGGCGCTCTCATGAGGGCTTAGAACGCGAGGGGAGAGGGGGTATCATGCATGGTCGTGAAGGGGACGGCAAAAAGGCAGCGGCGAGCGGAGGAGGCGGACGGACGCCGGACGGAGGAGGCGGCAGGATTAAATGGTGGCTAATCATGAGGCCGGGGGGTGGCTGGCCGCTGGCCTCACGTGACGCTGGCCGCGTTTTTCCTCGCACGCCCCACCGTTGCCGTCACGCTCGCGGCCGCACGGCGCCGGGGTCTCTCTTCACGGATTGTTTAGTACGCATTCGTATCCTCTGCAGTTGCATGGTAATGTCGTCGTGACATTCACTTGATCCACGTACCCCACCTATTTCAGAATCGAAGTCTATGTTTCCGTCCAATTTCAAAACTAGATATAAGGTAAAAAAAATAGAAAGCAATTAAATCAATTGAGCACCAACCGTGTCCAATTTTCAAACTCGTACAACTATGGTGTTTGATTATTGGAATAGAAATGCAATCCCGCAGGTATGCGTGGATACAGGCACGTTCACAACCATCAGATCCGCACCAAGATTCGCACAACGCTCCCATCCCTACCTCACATTTTTTTTCAAAAAGATCCTTGCATTTTTCAAACAAAAACATTATGGTCATTCTTCCACCTACTCCTTTCCTTCTCTTTACTCCTCCCTGTGGCGCCACGGTTGACGACCACTGAACCACCCGCTCAAGCTGCTGGGCGCCCAAACGGCGAGGCGAGGAAGCACAGCTTGACACGGCGCTGCCCCGCTAGATGTGATGGCTTGAAGTGAGCATGTCGATGGTCGCAGCCATACACCGTTGTGGTTGCCTACGGTGGCTCCCACAGGTGGCACCACCATGTTACAGCAATGACAACTCGATTAAGCTCAGCGTAGCCTGTGGCGCGGCGGCAGGAGACATGGAGAAGGTGGTCGGTAGCTAGAGTGGAGATGGCCATCGCCGAAGTGGAGGGAGAGAGGGAGAGAGAAGAAAAAAGGGGAGGAAGGGACTTCAAACAAGATTTTAAGTAAGGGAGTGGGTTTTTTTGAAAAAAATGGATGAGAGAGGAAGTAGAGGTAGGGCACGAATCTTGACATTATCATGTAACATAAATGATCTGAATTTGATCTGAATTCACTTAGTAAAGATTGTGTGCAACGGCAAACTCATGAGCGTTGCTTGGTAAAGCTAGGGTTTGCGGCTGAGCTGGCCCGGGTTCGAAACACCTGGCGGCCACCGAGTGCTAGGGATTTATTTCTAAGTTTGCCCCTTAGGAGAAAGAAAAGTATTGCCCGCAACAGCCTCGGAATGTACCTAAGGGTCCATTTGAAATATAGGAATTTTCATATAAAGTACGACAAATCGCACCATTTCTCATGTGATTTAGTTTGATTTCCGTGTTGCAGCGGCTGCGGGAGGGGCCCCTGCTTCTCAACCACCCGGCACTCCGCGAAACGGGACACACATACTTACCTGGAAAAAAAACGACGTACGAGCCCTAAAGCACGCTCTCGAAGGACCATCCTTAACGTAGCCGAAGCCAGGCCAGCTCCCATTTGCCAACAAGTGAAGCGATCCGCAGCATGCAACGTGCATGCATGGACACGGTCGTCGGTCACCCCTGTCACCGGTGGCCATGCATCGCGCACACACACCTTTTTTTTTTTGTACTTTTACAGGAGGTGACAGGCGCAGTAATTTCTGCGCTTTAGGTGGCCAAACCTAACGTCGAGAGCGAGCCAAGAGCCGTGCGACCGTGCGGTGTTTGAGAGAGAGAGAGAGAGAGAGAGAGGGGAGTACGACGACGAGAGGGAGGGCTTCAAATGATGATGATGATGGGCCTCGGCCGGCCCAAGATTCGTAATGATGGCTCGTCTCCGGGTCCTCGCTCATCATCACGCGCCATGCTACTCCTCTCTTCCTCTCCTTAACTTTTCTTCTCCTCCTCTTTTTTCTTCTTCACCGTCTCTTCTTTTATTTGTTTATTTATTACTAGGACTGTTAATTGCTTACTGCGACGCCGCCCTTTAATACCACCATCCTCCGGTGATCATGATCCCCCTCTCCAGTCTATTGAATGCCTCAGGATTGTGGTGCCCTTTTTTACCGTCCTATCGCCTCCGGTTTTTACTGCCTGGCTTATTAATGAATTTTTTCAGCTTCCTTCATTTACCACCCCCAAACACCTTTGGTGATGTGGCCCGTTTCACCTCTTGTTGAGTGTGATTTGTCGCAAGGGATGACGGAATCTCCGAAAGTCTGAAGGCAAAATCTCTATATGGCGGCAGAGCTGGTCTAGGGGCAGAGACAAGGAGAGGGAGTTAAAAAAAGAAAGAGAAGGCAAATAAAGGCAATGATGCTGGACAGGCTGGACTCTCTAGGATGGATATATGAGATGAGAGCAATTTTCTTCAGCTAATGCGCGCCCTAAACACATGTTCAGATGGATCGCTGTGGACTGACATGAATGTGGCCGGATCGGCGAAATTACGATTCTGCCCTTTTAGAACTCATCAATGTTTCGTGCAAACATTTCATTTCACTTTTTATTGATAGGGGAGCTGCCAAGGAATAAATGTTTTGGATAATGTAATGTAAAGTGTGAAGAAATTTTAGAAGATGAAGAGAATCTTTTAAAAATATGGTGAATAGTATTACACAAGATAGGATTATAGAGAAGCTACCAGGGATGCAATCCGCACTAGTCCACATCAACCCTAGAGGGCACCACATCTACATAGCCAAACATGTGACACAAATGTGTTCATATAATCCTATCAAAAATGTGAATTCCCTTTTAAAAAAGGTTAATTAAATAAATATCACTACAAAGTTCCAAAATTAGAGAATTCACACCACAAAGTTGTCAGTATTTATAACATTATCTTTATAATATTACAAAAATTATATAGATGTCATTATAATTCGAAACACCAAAAGTACCCTCTCCCTATTTCTTCTTTCTCTGGCCCCTCACCCGTCTCCTCCTTTGAGTTAAATTAGCGCTCTTAGAGGTAAAATCCAATCTAGTTCCCTCGGCGACCAAGGACACCACGTAACCCCACATGGGAGTGGGACACGAGAGTTTACATAAATCCTATAAAAAATTGTACATTCCACTCTAAAGACGATTTTGTCCCAAAATAGAGCTATAGACCTTGGGACTCACCGACAAGATCGAGAAACGTACTGAGCATGAAAAATTTATAGTGGAATGCTACGGAACGGGGTACTGTTTCTAACCAATCTGACGGGGTAGTTTGTGGAGGTCACGAGCGTTGCCGAGCCGGTCTGGCTCGTTTACCGTGGGCCTTGCTGCAATCCCCACGCGGCCACGCCCTGGTTAGCGCTAGTTAGCGTCACCCACGCGATGCTAGTTGCGCTGGATGCTACCACGTATGAACAAGCCATCGCAATGGACCCGCTCGTCAGCGTTTGCTACTTGGTGCTGGACGCTACTAGCTATGCACTATTGCTTTTTTTTTCATTTGATTTCTATCCTGTATTTTTCATATCTATTTTAACTTAAATTCAAATCACATGAAATAAAATTATTAACTCTTGTAAAATCCTAGTCTATCTCTATGTTAATTTTTATATTAAGTTTATAATTTATTTGATTTCAGATATTATAGATATCGAACTAACCTGACCAATGGATACTCAATGATACCCCACGATCCGATATTTCATGATACTTGGATGTCTCAACTCTTGATGATGCACGATACTCGACGATACACTTAGGGTGGGTTCTCTTGAACTTATCTTATCTACTTTATTCTTGTAGCACATCACTTGAGATATTTTAAGAGAGGTAGCCTAGATAAGTAGGATAAGTACTTATCTCGAGTTTTATTTGACTTATCTCACTTTTTTATTTTTTAAGTCAGATTTTTTATTAAATAGGCGGTCTATAAGCTCTCTAAATCCCAAAATTAAAGGCCAACGAGCTCGAGGCTAGGAAAAATACTTATCTCGAGTGATGTACTACAAAGAATAAGTAAATAAGATAAGCTCAAGAGAACCCACCCTTAGCACTCAACGACTTGATATTTATCGATACACCTTTGATACTCGACAATTCCCAATACTCGATACTTCATGCTAGAAAATACCTTATACTTGATTTTGATATCTGATACTACTGATACTTGCCGATGATATGGTACATGATACCACTGCTACATTGGAAGGTCTTCTGTGTTACACAACGGTGACACTTGCCGAATTTCAAAGGGCTGTATAGCGTGCTCTTCTGTGTTACGCAACGGTGATACAGTGGTAATGTATGTTAGCTCTAACACAATGATACAACATGGCGATTATATATCTTAGACCTATCTATTTGTTCTGGAGGACACCTTCGACTTTTTGTTACTTAAAAAATAAGGGAAATAACATTCTCTATCGAAAAATACATGATTTTTTAAAGAGAAAAAATGCATGATTTTTAAAACGGCTTGCACGGTTGCATTACTCTTGGTTATATTCTCCACGCGCACGATCCTGACATCACAATACCGGATGTGTAGCAACAAGGTGATACACATTGTTGAATCAAATCTGTAACTGGATATTGTGAAGGAAATTCTCGGTAAATTATTTCTTAATCAACTTATCCAACGTGCAATGTACGAATTCTCGGATCCACACAAAACAATCATACATGGCCCCATGAATCAAATTCATAATCATGCAAATTAGCAGGATAGAAATCAAATGAAAAAAAAAAAGCTTATTACAATGGACAATTAGAAATAGTACATGTATCAACCGGGCGACGGGCGTCACGGGCTGCCTTAGCTTTGTTTTTTTACACTAAAAAGTTATCTTAAATTATATTAAAAAGTTATAGATTTTTGTTGGGCAGTTTGGAGAGGCTAAAATGGTGTTAACAATTGGTTTTGAGAGTTTAGAAAAGAAACTTTGTTTAAAAAATTGGTTTTGAAAATTTTGAAAAGAAACATTAAGATCTTACAAAACAGTTATAGAGTTTGGCGTATAAAAATTGACAAATTTGTAGTTATAGATTTTAATTTTAATTTAAAATGAGGAGAACAAGGCTTGAGAGTGTCTCACCATCGACCGCCGTCTTGACCCTCAGTCTCATGAGCCTTGTCATCGCGGGGTGACGAAGTTGTGATAGAAGGTGGCCTGGATCGTGTACAATATCGGAGACGTAGCGTCACGTGATGAGACCAAATTAAATTAATTATTGATCAAAAAAATAACTTATGTGACATGGCATCTACATGTAACAAATGATAGTTATATCCTTACCGTCACAGGAATATATTAACATTTAGATTGGGAGGAATGGCCGGGTTTTGGATGATCCATATTTATTTTTATTTTTGTCTACCGTAAAAGTTGTTTTTATAGCCGCGCTGGTCGACTGAACTCCGCTGCGGCAAGCTGGCAATGATAATCCTATATACCGGTGGTGCAATGATTCCTGTGAGACATGGTAGTAGTGGTGCTACTAGCAGCGGCGACCTCTACCATGACCATCCCAATAGATGCATGGGCTCGATCGTCTTGCCCTGCTGCTGCTTGCAGCAAAGGCGCTAAGCTAGCTGGTGCCTGGTGCTGCCCATGGAGACAGGCAATCAAGATTCCAGGGGAGTACAAGTGTACAGCCATGATCACCAATTAAAAGCAAAGCCATCATTCGGATTTCCCCTTCCCGTGTGCTCGTGCCACATTGCCGCCCTCGATCGCCTTCTTCTTCTTCTTATTATTATTCCTTTGTTTTTTCCTTCTCAACTTGTTGCACCACTCGAAAGCTTCATCGATGATGCTGCCGCCACACTCGGAGGCGGCAGCTACTGCACATGTTAGGGTGCGTAATGCGAGCTCGATCGTGGTGAAAAAAATTCAAAAGCAATCTTTTACTCGACCTAGATAAAGTTGGATCTGTTGTTTTCTTTTCTTTTTCTTTAATCTGATCTTTAAGATGAGAAATCATGCACTGAAAAGCAAGCTTCACAGGAAAAGGATCTGTTGTCACAACCTTCGGTTGCTGAACAGAGAAAGTCGCTGCAGAGATGCGCATCGGACGGTCAAAGTAGAACTTAGTATATTCTGTTGTTTTTGTCGTTTCTACTGTGTCTTGTTAGGAGCTGCGTCTCCGTCGAGCGTTCCGTTGCGTTGTGGTCCTTATATGACCAGGTCGGGGATGTAACAGAAACTTATGCCAAAAGTAATCCTAAGCAACAACTCCAGATTCCCATCCCCAAATTCTCTTGTCTCTCCCGAGTTCTTCTATTTTCTCCTCTCAAATTCCACCAAATTGACTCGGGTTGTGACAAAAGTGGTATCAGATTCACGATCCTGCCTTCGATCCGTGTAGCGGTGTGAGAACAAGGGTTGGGGAACTCGTTTCCACCGTAAAATTCCTTAGTTCAATCGCCGTTCCAGATCGGAGGGAAATCTGTGGGAACAAGAACAAGTTATCAGGTTCCATTGCTTCTTGCTTGGTGTAATTCCTGGTCCTTGTTTCTTTTCTCCGTGATTGGAAAGCGACACAGTGAGGGTTGGGGTTCGCTCTGGTAAAATCCCCGAGCTGTTAGCCTTCCCGAATCACAAATCTTCACCATGACGAGAACCAATCGTGTTGAGGCATCTGAAGTTACTGATGGCCTGTTTGCTACCAAAGGGGAAGTGGATGAGCTGAAGCAAACCCTTGAGAAGATCCAGCAAAACCAACAAGAGCAAACTAAGCAGATTGACCAACTGCTCCAGTCCATTTCTTCCCTGAATCTTCAAGCTGGAAGACAAACCCCAGAACCAATTTCTAACCATGCTTCTAGCTACCATGCTAATCACATCTTCCAAGGTACTCCATCCAATTTTCAACCCATATTTCCACCCACTGTACCCAGATCAGATCACCCTAGCACCCAACCAATCTCCATGCTCTCAACTCCTCTTACCATGCAATTTCAAGGTTCACACTCTCCCCTACTCCTGAGCACCCAATCCCCACCACTTATACCTAACCCGCCCATTTCATTGCCAATACCTTCAACTGTTTGCACATTACCTATTCTACCTAATCAACATTGGCAGACACCCTTCTGTACTACTACACCAAGCTATCCCATGTTGGGCAGTCCTTCCCTTGCCAACCAGGAAGAAACATTCTATCACACCCAGTTTGCTAAAGGCCCCAAGTTGAAC
Organism: Olyra latifolia; assembly: GCA_036346145.1. Classification (NCBI taxonomy): domain Eukaryota; kingdom Viridiplantae; phylum Streptophyta; class Magnoliopsida; order Poales; family Poaceae; genus Olyra; species Olyra latifolia. The sequence goes on from CM070526.1 coordinate 29,364,130, forward strand.
TTTCCTGAATTCGAAGGTGATGAAGTTGATTCCTGGATCAAGAGAGCTAAGCAATACTTTGACATTGCAAATGTCCCACTACAGCAAAGGGTAGGCATTGCTATACTGTACTTCAAAGGCAGAGCTATTCAGTGGCTAACTAGCACAGGTCTCAATACAAATCATTTATCCCGCATCAATTTTGTCGATTGGTTAGTACTCGATTTAATGATCAATCTGAGTTTGATGTGATTCTTTGGGTTTCATGCTCTCAAACAGCTAGGGTCAGTCTCTGAATATATTGATACCTTTGAGCAATGCATGGGTTTGGTAAAAAGATATTCACCTGGTTTACCTGAAGAGTACTTCCTCAAGAGTTTCATTGCTGGTTTATCAGATTATTCCAAGAACCTCATTCAACTTCAACATCCCACTGATTTAAGCTCTGCCTACTGGATGGCCAAACGACTGGAACAATCAAATTCTACAAAAAGGCCTACGCCACATCAGCCTAACAATGCCACCAGACCATACAGACCCCCAACCTACCCTTACCAAACCAACAAACCTCAGCCTAAACCAGGAACCACCGATACTACCATCAAATTACAAACTGATTCCAAACAAGCCCTGCTGGATAAGGAAAAGTGTTTCAAATGTCAGGAAAAATGGTACCCTGGTCATAACAAGCATTGCAAAATGGCAAACAAACTGAACAATATGGAACTCTTGGAGGAACTTCCAGAACAACAAGTTGACATCACCACTGATAACTTAATTCAGTTGGAATCTGAAGAACAACTCACTGAGACTACTGATCCTGACAATATAGCCTTACTTTCTTCTCATGCTGTTCAAGGTACCATGGCAGCCAGAAAAACTTTTACATTAACCATCCAAGTGGGTAACCAAAAGGGTACTGCATTAGTGACACTGGAAGTACTATTTCATTCATAGATTCATCTTTTGCTATTAAAGCCCAGTGCAATATAACTGAAGCTCCAAAGTTAACAGTGATGGTAGCTAATGGAGAAACATTACACTTCCAATCTTGTTCTGCTCAAACACCTTATGTCATCCAGGGTACTGATTTCATGGATAATTTCCACCTCATAACACTCACTGGATATGATGTTATTCTGGGAGTGGACTGGATTACAAAGCACAGTCCAATACAGTTGAATTTCAATACTCAAGAATTGAGTATCACATATCTTGGCAAAGACATCAAAGTTTTTAGAGATGAAACCATACCCCTCAAAGACACCATCATCTCAGTACAGAAGCTGCATAAGTTGCTAGCCAAAGGTGCAGTAGGAGCAGTCCTATGGGCAATATCAGTAGACAGTCCTCCTCCACCAACTGAAGCGCCTCCTCCAAAATTTCAACGGGTACTGGATCAATACCCAGATGTCTTTGCTGTACCTACTGACATCCCACCTCCAAGACAATGTGATCATCAAATTCCCTTGATTGATGATACCAAGGTCACTTCCTTGAGGCCATACAGATTGGGCCATAAACACAAGAATACCATGGAAGCTCAAATTGAAGAACTCCTCAAGACCAAAACTATCAGGCCAAGTGTAAGCCCATTTTCCTCTCCTGCTATTTTGGTCAAGAAGAAAGATGCTACTTGGAGGCTTTGTGTGGACTACAGACAATTAAATGCCAACACAATTAAAAATAAATATCCTATACCTGTAATTGAGGACTTATTGGATGAACTTCATGGAGCTACCATCTTTTCTAAAATTGATCTGAGGGCTGGCTATCATCAGGTCAGGATGCACAAAGAGGACATATACAAAACAGCATTTACAACTCATGTGGGTCACTTCGAATATTTAGTAATGCCTTTTGGTCTAACAAATGCTCCTGCTACCTTTCAAGCCCTCATGAACACAATTTTGGCCAAATACTTGAGGAAATTTGTGTTGGTTTTCTTTGATGATATTCTCATCTATAGCAAATCAGAGGAGGAACATGTTTATCATCTGCGGTTGGTATTACAAGCTTTGAGAGACAATCAGCTTTTTGCTAAACTCAGCAAATGTTCTTTTGGCCAACCTCAAATAGAGTATTTGGGACATGTCATAAGTGCACAAGGAGTTGCTCTTGAAATGTCCACAATTCAAGATGTCTTGAAGTGGCTGTACTCAAAGAATGTAACACAACTGAGAGGATTTTTGGGCCTCACGGGCTACTATAGACGTTTCATTCAGCATTATGGCATTATTTGTCAACCACTTTTTGCTGCCTTAAAGAAGAATTCCTTTATGTGGGACAATCCTCAACAAGAAGCCTTTTGTAAGCTTAAGTCAGTAATGACATCTCCACCTGTGTTACAGCTTCCTAATTTCTCCAAACCTTTCATCTTAGAAACTGATACTAGTGGTAATGGTTTGGGAGCAGTCCTCATGCAAGATGGCAGGCCCATTGCATTTCTTAGCAAAGCCTTGGGACCTAAAGCAGCCCAATACTCCACCTATGAAAAAGAAGCTCTAGCTATTTTGGAGTCCTTGAAGAAATGGAAACATTACCTTCAAGGATCTGAACTGATCATCAAAACAGACCAGCAAAGTCTGAAATATATACAAGACCAGAAACTCTTGGATGGTATCCAAAACAAGCTCTTAATGAAATTGTTGGGATACAATTATAGAGTGGAGTACAAAAAAGGCCGAGAAAACAGGGCTGCTGACGCCCTTTCCAGAATCTCCCATACTACTTATGCTTTGGCTGTTTCTACTGCTATTCCTGCTTGGACAAAGGAAATTCTAGCCAGCTACAAAGATGACACCTGGTGTAAAAATTTGATCACCAAATTAACAGTAGATCCCTTGACTGAAAAATACTATTCTACTTATGGTGGACTACTGAGATATAAAGGCAAACTTGTGGTTGGTCAATCTGAGGATATCAGAAACAAAATTTTGGAAACCTGCCATAATTCTTCATTGGGTGGTCATTCCGGGAACAAGCTACTTATCATAGAATTAAACTACTTTTCTCTTTGGAAGGGTCTCGAAGAACCGTGTTAAACAATTTGTTAGAATTTGTCCCACATGTCAAAAGAATAAGGCTGAGCATACTCCCTACCCTGGTCTTCTTCAACCACTGCCCATACCAGACAAAGCTTGGACATGTGTTTCCATGGATTTTATTGAAGGTCTGCCTAATTCACATAATAAGAATGTTATATTGGTGGTGGTAGATCTATTTACTAAGTATGCCCATTTTGTAGCCCTCAAGCATCCATACAGTGCCTCTCAAATTGCTACCTTGTTTTTGGACAACATATATAAATTGCATGGTTTACCCAATCATATCATCTCAGATAGAGATAGAATCTTCACAAGCAAAGTTTGGCAGGAGCTTTTCAAAACAATAGGGGTCCAGCTCAGACTAAGTACAGCTTATGATGACCCAATCTGATGGTCAAACCGAGCGCGTCAACCAGTGCCTAGAAACATATCTCAGGTGCATGACATTTGCTCATCCTAAAGCATGGTCTGATTGGCTTCCATTAGCAGAATGGTGGTACAACACATCTTTCCACACATCACTGCAAATGACTCCTTTCCAAGCTTTATATGGCTTCCTCCTCCATCGGTCACGTAAAGCAAGCTGCTAGCGATGGTTTCTGAGGAAGAGACAAAAGGGTTGTTGCAGAGAAGACAGCTAGCTGTCCAGGTCATTCAGGATAACTTGAGAAAAGCACAAGACAGGATGAGAAAATATGCTGATAAGAAAAGAATTGAGAGAAATTTTTCTGTTAGAGATATGGTTTATCTGAAACTGCAGCCTTATAGACAAACTGCTTTGAGCATTCATAAATCCATCAAGCTGCATTCCAAGTTTTATGGCCCTTTTAGGATTTTGGAGAAAATTGGTAAAGTGGCATATAAACTGCTGTTGCCGGATGGTTGTCTACTACACCCAGTCTTCCATGTAAGCCAATTGAAATTGCACTTGGAAAAGAAAGCTATCCATTCTCCAGGTTTGCCTCTTATCAGTTCTGATGGTTATATCCATGTCGGCCCAGAGTACATTCTAGCTCAAAGGACAATTCCAAGAAACAATCAATCGATTACTACGATGGTGGTTAAGTGGCTTAATCTTCCGAGAGCGAGCGTCCACATGGGAGGATGCAGCTTTCATCACCAAAGTGTTTCCTGCTTTTAAACCTTGAGGACAAGGTTGCTCTTCAAGGAGGGGGCAATTGTCACAACCTTCAGTTGCTGAACAGAGAAAGTCGCTGCAGAGATGCGCATCGGACGGTCAAAGTAGAACTTAGTATATTCTGTTGTTTTTGTCGTTTCTACTGTGTCTTGTTAGGAGCTGCGTCTCCGTCGAGCGTTCCGTTGCGTTGTGGTCCTTATATGACCAGGTCGGGGATGTAACAGAAACTTATGCCAAAAGTAATCCTAAGCAACAACTCTAGATTCCCATCCCCAAATTCTCTTGTCTCTCCCGAGTTCTTCTATTTTCTCCTCTCAAATTCCACCAAATTGACTCGGGTTGTGACATCTGTGTAGGATCATAGGATGCTGGATGCATATGAAACTGCTCTGCTGATCTGCTCGCTGCCATCGCCAAGCTACTCGTGCTCTGTGTACGTACAAACTTGTGATGATGCCACCCGATGCACATCTACCGTGTTATTCATTTCAGGATCATAATTGGGTGAAGCTTCCTTATTTTGGAGTACTCTGGTCTATCCGATCGACTGATCAAGAAAGTTATTATATGTAATCAAAATTTGAAATTTTAGTTAGGAGAAATTCCATATTTTGGTTCATCAACCGTGGGCTACTTTTGATTCCAAAAATACAATAGCGGACAAGAGCGGTTGCTCATTTGTGAAAATTGTTCACGTCATTTGACCGGATCAATATTGGATTTAAGCGGAGTGGTACAAGTTTGACATAGATTTTTGAATAAAAATGTTTTCTGGTATAGAAATTAAATTGTATATTTGAGTTCTTTATAACTATCTAAGATCATGGAAAGTTTTCCTAAAAATTCTGTTTTTAACAATTTGCTATCATTTCCTCCTCTTGTTCATATACTAGAAATGCAATATAATTTTATTAAAAGAACATAAAAAAGGGAAAAACTTTATGAGCTCAATTATTTTTTTTGGAAAATCAACTATGCAATTTAGTTTGGTGTGAGATCATGTGATGATGTATTAATAAGTTTTGCATTTGAACTTGTGTGCATTGATCCATGTTTGCAAAATTTGATTTGGGTATTAGAATAAAGAGTCGGACCAAGGCCAATAGAGAGCCGGACCAAGACCAATAGAGGACCGGACTGGTCTGGTAAGGCCGGACCAAGTTACAGAGGCGGTTGGTCCGCCATAGCTCTAGGCCAGACTTGGTCCAGTCCACAAGGCATTGTAGGCCGGACAAACACGCTTAGCTCGCGGTGTTTCTTATTTTTGGAGATTTTTCCATGCTCAAAATATTAAGTGTCATATATAAAAGTTGTAGAGAATTTCATGACACATCTTTTTTATGTTGGCAACTTTTGCATTTGAGCAACGAAAAAATTCATTGAAGTGGACTGTTGTGTAGGGACTTAGGTGCTTGTGGTCAGTACGTTATGTTAGAATTGCTGAATACTTTTGTTTGACATGTGCTTTATGTCATTTTCATGATGGTTTGATGTAGTGTAGGTGTTCATGGACTAACGTCGACAAGTTGAGATATACTTGTTTCCGGTAAAATGGTTTGCTTATCTCATATGCGCAGGTGACTGGAGTAGGTGGACGACGGCGAAGGTAATCGAAGATATGGATGGGTGATCCACGGTCCAGGTGATCAAGGGTTTGTGCGAGTAGATCGGAACCGATTCTAGCCACATGGACAAGGTTGATTGAAGAAGAAAGTTTCAAAATGCGCAAGTTGGTTTGGTCCAAAGGAAGTTGGCGTGGCGGATTTGGCGACCAAGAAAGCGATGGATGGCGGTTTTGGAGAAACCACGGCGCGAGAAGTGGTTTAGGTTTCGATTCAGCTTGAAGAGGAAGTTGGATCGAAACGGGTTACCAGGTGTCATGTATGACCCACTTTGAGAACCGTGTTGCGTGTGAGAGAGAAAACCCTGTGTTTTAACGGGTTTCGGGTGAGCCCAATTAATGTGTAATGAGAGTAAACCCTATGTGGGATGGCCGATTGAGCCTCCACTATATAAGTGGTTCATGACCTTAGAAATAGATGAGGATTTTTGAGAGGTTTTCGATGTTTTTGTTGAGACGAGGGAGATAGGTTTAGACAAATCACTCAAGGTTTGTTAGAGATAGGTTTGTGTTGATCTTCCCCAATCATTTCACTGTAATCATTCCTTCTTAACCATCAAGCAAGCTTCAAATCATGGTTTGAATTTTATCCTCCCTTTCTTCGATTCGATTTTTGCCTTGTTTTTGAGTGTTCTTGGCTTGAATTTTAAGTAATCTTGTTTCCTTTATTTTGGTTGTGTTAGACCTGCCATATAGGATCACAAAACATGTAGGAAGTGATATGTGGATATATGGATGTTTGGGACCTTTTCCTAGCTCGTGCACTATCCATGATCCCATATTGCCATTAATTTATTTATTCATGCTTGTGATGGTTGATTATGTGTATATTAGTTGTGGTTGTGTGATTGTCTACATTGCATTGTACTCTTGTGCACGCTATGCCAACGAACTAGATTTGTATGCCTTTTTGAACTAACCCTGGTTTCGAAGCATGAAAAGTCTTGGATCTCATGGATGTATATCTTTCTAGTGAGAAGGAGATCATATGATTCATCGCATTATCTTTTGGATCATCTTCCTCAATTTCTTGCATACATCGTGAATCAACTACCACTACTTCAGCTACATTTCACTGCCTAGCGGTACGACTTAGGTTTTGTTTGCCACACCTTACCCCCTGTGCATAATTCCATATCATGAGGGGTTGTGGTTGAAGGTTTAGTTGTTAGAGCTTAGAATCACTTTTTGCACTTGTCTACTCTTAGGCACATATTGGGTCTTCTATTGTGTGATATATCCATGCTAGGTAGAACAATGAATCACCCTTCTCTTAAAGACCATGTGGAGTTTGTAGCCTATCTCTCATCCTGTGAGTTTTCTAACCATTCCATGTGAGGTGAGAATCTTGGATGCAACTTGAGTAAGTTTGGAGCAGTTCGTTAGCTTCCTCTTTCTCTTCCAAGTGCTTCTAGGCTGTTTTTCTTTGCAGCTTGTGTTTAGGGGGAGTTTAATCCTTTTTGTGCTTATGTTGGACAATTTTTATATAAAGGGAGAGTTCAATTCTTTAGGTGATTACAATGGGCAACTTAATGTGCATGGGTGAGTTAGGGGTTGTTTACCAGGCTCATTTGAGAGGGAGTTTGCTATTTGTAAGGACTCGGATGCTCAAGAGGGGGGACGAATTGGGCTTATCAAAATTTTACTTTCTAATCAATTTTACACTTGTTTTCAAAGCTTAAACAAATGAGAAAGTTAAAGATAAATTCTTTGAACACAAGTAATATGTCAATGTGATAGCAATCCTAGAGTGAGGTGAACCAAATACAACTAGACAATCAAGATATACAATTAAGCACAAGATAAATGTTATGAGGGCTAAGCACTAACTCAAGGATATGTAAAAAAAAGTTCAATCTAGGAGCTAGTAGCAATCAACATATGGCAAGGGGATAGATAGCACAATAATCATGTCAAGATTATAGCACAATAATAGTCCTGTGGTGCTTGGAGACTTGCCGGTCTCCCCTAATCCATATTGAGGATTAATCCTCGCAAGGATAAGCTCCCTCTCTGGGCCAATCGTCTCTTCTCCACTAATGGTTGCTAGTTCCTCCCAACAGAGATGGCAAGCAGCAACGCAACTCACACGATTTTCTTGGACCTTCTCACACTTCTTGAGAAGGTTACCAGCGCAGACGCTTCCCATACTATCTAGGTGCCGGCAAGCATCAAGAGTAACAAGTCCGAAGCCACTTTATCGCACCAAATCAAGCTCTACAGTGATGCACACAAGACTCATTTGGTCACTCACTCCTCTCACTAGGGTATCACCAAATCCACATAATATGCTGCTCTCCCTTTTTCTCACCCTCTATTGTCACTTCTCACACTTTGGGATACACGCAAAATCTCAGCCAATCCAACCTTCAAGCCCCCAAAAACTCACCCACAAAGGAGCCACTCAAGGGTTTAGATAGGCCTAGATCTAAAAAAACTACTCATTGGAAGAATGGTAGTGGCACGCAAACAATCTAAAAAAAATCCTGGATTGTTCCAAAATAACTATAAAAGCCCCTTGACTGTCTGGCCCTCTGGGCAGACCGTCTGGGCTCCGAATGGTAGTACTGACCAAACCGTCCGCCCCCAGAGACTGTCCGGCCCCCCAACCCAGACTGTCTACCCAATACTACCAAAAACCCTCTTAACTGTCTGGCCCCCAGGCCAGACTTTTCACCTAGTACTACCAACAATCTGTTTCCTCCTTTTCTCAACCCGAACCTACTCCGGACTGTTCGGCCTTATATTGCCTGCTTAACACTATGAATTCTTTATTACCCAAAGATCGTCTGGTTTGAAGAAAACCACTAAGTCCAGAGACCTCCCGGAAACCCTCCAACCCACTCTTAGACAAACACAAGTCTGAACACCTCTCGGACACCTCCGACACTCTCGCTACACTCCTACGACACCCTGACACCTCACTAAACTCAACTAGGATTTCGGAGACTAAATGTGCATCACCCGAGAGTTAGGAACCGATCTTATCAACACCGATCCGGATCCCTCTTAATAGTACGACGACTATCCTACAAACCCGCTCTTTCAACCAACTACCAAGACCGATAAAAGGCTAAGGAACATCCTTAACCCTACACTAGCCATACCTTCGCCTTACGCATCCTCTTAAAGCTTGATATCCTCCATCTGTCTACTTTGACACGACCCCAAATCTTGATGATTTATCTGTCCTACCGACCTCGACTCAATCATCCTCGTTGATGATCATCCCGTCCCATCGGTCTCAACCTCGTCATTAACCTTTGGCAATCCTCTCGTCTTATTAACTTTAACTTGATCATCATCCATTAATTCCTTCTTCACTTGACGATATTCTCCTAATTGCGATAATGCCTTCGTTTTATCAACCATGACTCGACCACCGTTCTTGATACATTCTATATCTCGCCGACCTTGGCTCGACCATCCCCTTGATAGTCCTCTTGCCCTATCGACCTCGATCTTGTTATCAACCTTTCGGTGACTCGCCGTCTTGTTGAACAGAACTTGGCCATCACGCCTTAACGCCACATAGTCGTCATTCACCTCCATAGGACCTAATCCTCTTCACATCACCTCATGAAAGGCATTAGTCCCAAAAGCTCAATAGAAGAGAATATAAATGCTATTCATGATCAGTTAAACACCATAAGTGTTTCACAATAAAGTTCAACATAAATAAAAACACTTGACATATGATCGTTCTCTAATGTGCATCTTATGGGAAGGCTTTATATCAATATGCACATAAGATAAGAATGCTGAAAGATGTTAACTAAATTTTAGGACATAACAATCAATCAATATAATTTAATCTTAAATTTCACTTAAAGTGTACATGAATAAGTATATGAGTAAATACACATGTACAATATGATTAAAGACATGTAAAGTTATTGATTCAATAAAAGAGATAATTAAGAGTATGGATCAATGTAGGAGACAATATATCAAACATGATAAACTCTACTTAAGTAGTGCATATAAGGGTATACAAGATAAACATATATGCATAAATACAATTAATGACACAGTGAAGTCTATCTTACAAAATAGGTAAAGTATCACATTAAGAAGACAATAATAGTATGAATCCATATTGTGCAAGCGAGTAAAACATTCATTGAGCTCACAAGATAATTATGTACAAATAGATATGGAATGAGGTAATGTGCATAAATTCACTCAAATAACATTTGAACTCAACATGTGCTTGTATAAGAGCAATGTAACAATAGATATGAGTGGGATATTGAATTGCATACCTCGACTTCGCATATTCATCTCATTTGTATATGCAAGACTAAAATGGATCCATCAACTAAATTGTTAATCTCATAAGGTAATTACAAAGAGACATACTTTGAAAGGATGAAAAGCTTATCCATTTTGACACTAAGGATTTCTCTATAAAAATAAGACTAGAATAAACTTAACAATGAACATGTTAGTCTTATAACAATATATCATATTAGAGGTTTGTCATTAGTCAAACACTAAATTAAGCAATTATTAGATTTACAACACATACCTTGCTTGGATGAACAAATCTTTTATATATATATATATATATATATATATATATATATATATATATATATATATATAGAGAGAGAGAGAGAGAGAGAGAGTAAAGAGATGACATCAAATAAAATATATTAGTCTCGTAAGGAGCATTATCATCGGTTAGCGTTTATCATTAATCACCAAAATCACACAAGGGCTACCTTGAACTAATAGCATCATTTCTTATAACATATGTACATGCTTGCATCTTATAGTATGAAACTTTGTCTATTATCCTTAGTTGACCTACTCTCTTCTAAGTCTACATTTACCATGTTAAATGCCTGTGCCTTTGTCGAATTCTAGATATTATGCCAACTTGCCTAAGTGGAATCCCTAAATTCAACCTTAAATTGTCTAAAATGATTAGATAAGCTTGTGGTAAGTAAGGGTACTTTGAGATTGTGCCATGTTAGTTTACAACTTGCTTGCTTTTGAATCTAGTGTTTAACTCTAGCTTGGGGACACCTTTTATGTTTGAATCACAATTCTTTTCTTGGCCATCAAATTTTGGTTTTGGTTTATTCGAGACTTCATCAATTCTTCCTACCAAGATTTCTTGTCATTGCAATTAGGCATGAACTTAGAGGGAGCATTGGATGACCAAGATGATCTCCTTGGTGTCATGCTACAAGTGCTCGCACATGACTTGAATTTCTCCTTGAAAAAGTGCTAATGTGCACATTGGTTCAAAAAGAACAATTTTAAAATTAAAAAAATAGGAAAACTAAAATGTTAAAGTTGAGAAAACATGGTTCATATTTGAGAACAGGTGCATTCTAGATGATAAATGTTAGATTCTCAAGTTTGTATGCTTTATATGGCATGACTCTTATTGTGCTTCTAATATGTTGCTCATGATGAACATTATATTTAGCTTACACTAAAACGTAATATCTCTCTTGAGCTTGTTGGCATGGTAGCATATGTTGGGCTTTAGCATGGTCAATGTTAGAATTTTGATAGCTATCATGCTTACTATGGATAATTCAGTTTGGTAGAATTTACACATCATGGCATGCTTAGATTCATTTAGTGCTTTATTGCTTAGTTGACATGGGAGGTGTGATCCCTTGTGCACTATATTGCCAAAGGGGGGAGATATGCTCGGAAAAGGGTGTGTTTGGTGGATCATTGACATGCATATAATCTAGATGAATCTCAGGCATGTTTTCCATCTTAATATAGAAAACTAAAAATTTGAAAAAAAAATATTGAAAACACCAAAAATGTCAATAGGTGATGAATTTTGGTTTGGGAGGTGTCCACTGCCATTTTACACTTATCCTAGACCGTGTATGCCAAATTGTGGCTTTGAGCTTCACTTATACCTTTTGAGTCATAATTCAGAAATTTTAAATCAATTTTGCACTTGTCTCGCTCAAACACACAACCATATTTTAAAGGGAGTTGTTGTCAATATACTCATTAAGGGGGAGATTGTGAGATCATGTGATGATGTATTGACAAGTTTTGTGTTTAAACTTGTGTGCATTGATGCATGTTTTAAAAATTTCATGTGGGCATTAGAATAGAGAGCCAGACCAAGGCCAGTAGAGAGTTGGATCAAGCCAATAGAGGGACGACCAAGTTATGGAGTCGGTTGGTCTGTCGCAGCTTTAGGCTAGATTGGGTCTGGTCTGCCGGGCATTGTGGGTCAGACCAACGCTTGTAACATGCATTTTTCCTTATTTTTGGAGGCCTTCCGTGCTTGAATAATTAAGTGTTAAATATGAAACTGTAGAGCATTTTATGACACATCTTTTTCATGTTGACAACTTTGGCATTTGAGCAACGGAAAAATTCATTAAAGTGGACCGCTATGTAGGGACAAAAGTGCTTGCGGTCATTTATATTAGAATTGATAAATGCTTTGGTTTGGCATTTGCTTTATGCCATTTTCATGATGGTTTGATGTATTGTAGGTGTTCATGGACTAATGTGGATCAAGTTGAGATATACTTGTTTCTAGGAAAATGTTTTGCTTGTCTCATGTGCACAGGTGACCGGAATGGGTCGACGTCAGTGAAGGGGATCGAGGCCGTGTATGGGCGATCCATGGTCCAGGTGATCAGGGGTTCACGCGAGTTGATCGAAACCGGGTCTAGGCACGTGGACGAGGTTGATTGGAGAAGAAAGTTTCAAGGTGTGCAAGTTGGTTTGGTCTAAGGAGAATTGGACTGGTTGCAAACTTAGCGACCAAAGAATTGATGGATAGTGGTTTAGGTCTCGATTCAGCTTGGAGAGGATGTTGGATCGAAACTACTGAGTTTCATGAATGACCTGCTTTCAGAACCATGTGGTGTGAGAGTGAAAACCCGGTGTCTTAAGTGGGATGGCTAGTTCAGCCTCTACTATATAAGGGGTTCATGACCTCAGAAATAGTAAGGATTTTTTAGAGGTTTTAAAGGCTTTTGTTGAAACTTGAGGAAGATAGGTTTAGACAAATCATTCAAAGTTTATTGAAGATCAGTTTGTGTTGATTCTCCACCAATCATTCCACTGTAATAATTCCTCATTAACCATCAATCAGCTTCAAATCATGGTTTGAATTTTGTGCTCCTTTTCTTGGATTTGATTTTTTCCTTGTTCTTAAGTGTTTGTGGCTTGAATCCTTCGTAATATTGTTCCTTTTGTTTTAGTTGTGTTGGACCTGTGATTTAGAATCACAAAACGTGTAGGAACACATCTAGATTCACCTTATACAAGCTTCCCAACGATTGTGGTCATGGATTGAATTTTTTTTTTACATGCCCGATTCATGACTTAGGTTTTAAAAAACACAAAAAGATTGAGTTTTGGGAACTATAGGCTTGATTCTTAGGTGCAATAGGTATTAGACATCTTTAAAAAGTTATATTTCAAAGTTGAGCTCAATCAGACGTTCCAATCAAGAATTACATGAAATTTTGCTTTGTCTCGGACTACGAATAGTGTCTAGTTCGGCTCAACACTACATGTGGTCCAGCCTAATACTAGTGTTGTTCCGGCCAAACACAGACTTGGTCCAGCCCAAAAGAGAGAGAGAGAGGAAGGAAGGCTATTTCAAGTTTGTGTCAATTTCTAAGTGTTTTGTCTCATGAATTTTAGTTCTAATTTGATTTAGTGCTTGATTGTTCTGCCTGATAATCGAGACTTAGGAGTTGTTTAAATTTGAACATTTAGAATGTTTGGGACGCGTTGTGAGAAAAGGATCAAAATTAATTTAGCTACTATTCACCTCCCTCTAGTCACCTATCAGTTCCTTCATATGGATTAAAAAAAACTGAAAACTGTGCAAAACTTTAGATCAAACATGTGTTATTACCTCGGTTATTAGAAACGTTGTTAAATTGACCCGATGACCTGCTGTGAATAGTTTTCACAGCTAAGAGCATCTCTAGGTGGCACTCTATAATATTGTTCATCTAGATAGAGTAGCTGCTGGAGAGAAGAAATCTTTTAGAGTGTAGTGTAAAGTGTGAAGGAATTTTAGAGGGATAGATAGAGTGTGGAATGAATAGTGTTATAAAGTGGAAGAATAGAGTACCATCTGGAGATGGTCTAAGAGATCAGTGTTTACCGGGTACTGTACGTAGACCAAAACAGACAACAGCCACACAGGGACACCCAGGTAGACTTTTTTCTTTAGTTATCTACATCTTTCAAAATATTTAGATTTGGTACATAAAAATTATATATAGATTTAGTTTCGAAAAGTAATTCAATGATTTTGTAATGTTATTGCACTTTATAAATCGATTACAGCAATAATTATTTGTCAAAGTTGTATGGAGGTACCATATATATCTTATCCAACACAAGAGTTTTTTTTTCTACTGCAAGAAGTATTTCCCTGCATATGTAACATAAAACCGACCCGTCTTTTCCGAATAAAGAGCTGTGCCAGGAAGAAGCTGTTGCCTTCCCTGCTCAGATCAGATGGGGGGTGCAAATAATGGGCTGCATGGTTTCTAGAAAGGCATGATGGAAGAAGGCAGATGCAATGAAGTACGTGGGCAGAGGGAAGCAGCTGCCAGCAGGAGGAGGAGGACAGAAAGTTAGATATGCATGGCGCATGATGGATGGGCGGGCTCCGGCGAAAAAGGGCGCAGCGCCGGCCGGGTCGGTCAATGTGCCGCATCAATTCGCTCCACGGAAAACTTTTCCCTCTAAAAGCTAGCTACTCCAGCTAGCTATCGCGAGCAGGAAATCCAACACGTTAGCCGTGTCAGGCCAGCGAAGAATTATTATCGCCGAGGAGGAAGAGCAGACAGGAGCTAGCTTCATAAGCATCCGGCAAGTTTTCCTTCGTATGCGTGCTTTCTGCCGGTCTAATTCCATCCTGTGCTACGCTGCTAGTGCTATATATACCTCGCATGGCGAAAGCATAAGCAGAGACCAGCTATAGCCGAGTGTTCGAGTTCAAGGCCGTGGTATATATATGTGGAGCGTAGCATGCATGATGGTCGCAGTGTGCAGAGGTTTGAGCTTTGCATGTACGGCGTGTGCATGGCTACCTTTGGCTCTTCAGCTATGGCTCCAAGAATCTAGATTGGAACATGGCACTACAGAGCAGCAAGGTTCCGATAGATGCAGGAAATCGATAAGGACCACTACTGTATCTGCGTACGGTACTGGGGGGACACATGCATGCATGTATAATGTATGCAATATTCTAGCTTGGGTGTAATCATCGTGTACTTCGATTAGCAAAGACGTGGGGGGAAAAAATTGTAGATACAGTGTCCAACTTTGTGTAAAAAAGTGGAAAAAATATATCCGGAAATTTTCACGACAGTTTTCAGTTAAGCGTGCCGCGGTAAAACAGCCGCGGCTTTGTTTATCTGTCAGAATCACAACATGGTGTCTACGAAACTGGCTCTGCATTAGGGCAATTGGCCAAACAATCGAAAGCCCGTGCCACCTAGCTAGCTAGCGCGCTAGCTGTTGCGCCGATGCGAGGCACTCAGGCAGGAGCGGCACAGACAGGCACAGCTACAGTAGGGATGGATCGATGCAATCCAGTGCCATCGCATTGAAGCGTATGCGTGTGCATGTGCCCGCCCCCTCTTGCTCGAGTCAAACAAGGCCCCGGCCTTCCTCCCCATCATGGCAGCCGCGAGCCGAGGAGATCCAGGCCGGCCGGCCTGCCTGCCTGCCGGGCATCATGGCCTGTACGTACGCGCGCGCGCGCTCGCTTCCCGGATCATCATCATGCGTGCCGACGCCGCGACGCGCGGCTAGCTAGCTATGCCGCGCGCGGCAGGGCGTGTGAGCGAGCTACCCTGTGTGCTTGTCGCGTGCGCGCGCTCGATCGGCTGTGCCATGCAGCGGCGCAACAGCTCGCGTGGCAACGACGTGTGCGTGCTGCCGAGACACCGATCGGCGCGGGCGCGAGCGAGGGAAGGCACGCAGCAGCATGTGCGTGGCGAGGTCCGTTGGTATGGACTGTGGAGTGATCGACGAAGTGGCATGCGGCGTTAGGCGAGCGAGCTAAGGGCTAGCTGTCCGCTTGGATGCTGCGCTTCTTCCTGAGATGGCAAGAGCGACGGATTGGCGCTTCCGTGCCGTAGGTGGTCCCACGTGTCATTGTCAGTTTTGGCATCACTGTAGCGTTCTGGATAAACAACTGCGGCTGCACTTTGGGAGTTTCAAACAGTCCGAGAAAACGGCTTCAAAAGGTTTTGGAACATTTTTAATAGGCGTGACTTGGTGTCAGTTGATCGAGAAAATCATAAGTTTCAGTTGACTCCTCATCCATTTGATTTGTGCTTTACTGCTATATTTTGTTTTAATTTGTTCTTTCTCACGAAGCGCCGTTCTTTTTTCCAACCATCATCAATATTCTAATGCCGTCATGAAGCGCCGTGCTCTACAAAAATTATATACGAGTACGTACAGGCCATTGATCTTTCAGATCACTAGCCTCAAAGTTTGTTTGGTTTATTCATCTATCAATTACTATGTGAACTTTGCATCATCTTGTCACATAAACTTTTTTACAGTTAATTATATACTTTTTACATATCTAATTATATGTAAATTTAATTATTTACTAGTGTAAAATCACGTTGACTGAGATTTTGCCTATTTTCAGACGACTAACTGTCAGCAAAATCCTTTTTAATATCGATGTAGTTTTGCCATAAAAACTGTACATAAGCTGTTCGAGACGGGTGAGATCCGTAGAGCGAAGTCAGATTCTGAGCTTCTGGCCGAGCCAGTTAAATGCTCTTCACAGCTCGCGCAGCTCCATGATCGTCTTTGCTGTGACATGCAACACCTGCAAGGTAGCTGCATCTGTCCACGCGCCTGTTCAGTTCGCACGGGAGAGGGAGGGAAGCTGATAGATACTCCTAGTATATCGAATCGAACCGCATTGTTCATGCACGCATGCAGGTCGCTGGATCACCCTGCCAGATGCGCGCTGAGCTCATGCTCGATCTGCGTGCTGGGGGCCAGGGGCCGGTCGCCTCGCCGCTCGGGCTCTCCTCGGCCTGACACGGACTCCGTCGCGTTGGTAGCGTCCGCCACAGTGGCCTAGCGCTAGCGCTAGCCCGCTCGAGGGAGGGGAATCAATCATGCGCCGCGCGCGCGTGGCGTGACGCAAGCTTGACCGGCCAGCGCCGTGCGCATCACATCATCAGCAGATCAGAAGAGCTAGCGCCGAATCTTCCTCGACCTCGAGCAAACGTGCATGACTCTCCCTGACGTGGACCTCCGGGTCAGGTCGACCGGACCGGCGAGAGGCGCCGCAGTTTTTCACAGCCCGGATGATTCAAGGTTCCCGATCTTGGCAAAATATTCCTGAGTAAATTCTTTATTTGCCTGCCACTTAGAACTAGCCTTTTCCCTAGTCTTGTAGGATAATAAACCGCTTCAAACCAAAAATGTCTTGAAGATATTCTTAAAAATTTTGAAGTTGTTTCTTAGTAGAACTCTTGGAACTCGATATTAGGTATGATCTTAATCTTGATATGGTAATTAAATCCGTTTCATGTAAGAGTAGAATCGGTTTCCTATAAGAGCCTAAGCAAGTACTGCCGGGGAAGCAATCCTAGCACCTCATATGTGCTCTGTTTTCTCGTCGAAGCCTGCATGCTCTGTTTGCAGCACAGCCCGGCACAGGTGCATGCTTTACACACGTTTCAGCTCGGCTTAGCACTCTTTTGGCTTTTTTTCTGTTGGTTTTTTTTATTAGAAAAGAGTGGATCAGTTTCGAGAAATAGATTGAAGAATCTTTTAAAGTCTAATTTAACGTTCAGCTCAACCAATCAACTTATTCATTCTATCCAGCCACTCCGAACATTCTATTAAGTTAGAGATAGCCAACGGGCCAGCCCGTTTACTATACGAACCAGGTCTAACGGGCCAACAGGTCAGAGTCTTGGCCAAAACCTTGTTCGTATGTTGGCCCAGTTACAAGCGAGCCGACCCATTTTAGCCTAAAAATTATTTTAAAATAGGAAAATAATTATATTTCAGAAATATAAATTATAATTTAAAGAAATACATTATATATCATAAGAAGTAGACATATAAATGTATACATTTAATTAAATAAGTGTGCTATAGGAACGGGCTAAACCAAACCGCTACCATACAAACCGAACCAGGCCAACCTAACAGGCTAAGGTGCCAGCCCAAACCCAGTTCGTTTGACGGAACCAAGCCAGGCTAGCCTGAACAGTACAAGCCAACCTTGTTCGTCCCTATGGCCTGATCCGTTTGGTCACCTCTACTCTAAGTGGCCCACTAGTGAGGAAGCACACCTTGGATGGTGGAACTTGCGCTAGATATTAGAAGGGCAACAAATATTGATGCATAAATTAGTATATCGAGGGAGCCATTGTAGTGATTAATCAATAGAACATCTCAAATATTGTAGGTACTATAGACTTGCATAATTTTTTTTTGCGGAGGTGGGAGGGCAAGGCCCACCTAGGCCCAAATGAAGTTCCGCCTCTATGCACCTGCACGTGTACATGCTACATGTTGCTGCTATTGACGCAAAGATGATGACGCGCGTGTGAGCAACTACTGATACTAGATACCGTGGAGTCCCGGGAAGATCAATATGCTTGCCAGGTCGACGTGTGATAGATCCTGAGCCAACACTCGAAACCCAGTTAAGCAAAACATCTTTCTTAGAAGAACACATACCAATTTGGTCCTAAACTTTCTTCATCACCCTATTTTGGCCCATAAACTCTAAAAGTGGGCTAGACTAATTCTCAAATTGTTAAAAGCAGACTAGTTTAGTCCATTGACCAGTTAACAAAGTGGTTTTAAGCCGGTTTTGCTAACATGGCTTCCACATAAGCGGTTTTAGATGATTCCCCCTGATGTGGCGTCTAAGTATGCAGACACATGAGAGAGAGAAAGAAGAGGACAGTGGCAGTGTGGGAGGACGGGTGGTAGTTGGCGATGGTTGAGCATGTTGTAGTATCGATGGGGAAGGAGGTGGCACCGGCATTGAAAAGGGCACCATGTCATGGCGGTGCCAGTAGGGTAGGGGCGACATTGATATTGGAGGAGGGTGGAGCCGACAGTAAAGGAAGGTGTCAACGAATTATGTCGGCAATATACTTTATGGGGCTATGCGTAAGACCGAAACCCGATGGTAATACAGGAGACAGATTTATACAGGTTCGAGCCCTCTGCGGTGGAGGTAATACCCTACTCCTATGCTCGTGGATTGTATTGGGGTTGATCTCGATGGATCAATGTTGAGGATGGCTATGGATCGATGTGATCTCTCCTACCGAACTAGAGGCCCCTGCCTCCCTTTATATAGTGGAGGGAGGTAGGGTTACAGACAAGTATCCTAGTTGGTTATGGAAACTGATGATCTATCCTTTCTTGCCGAGTATGTAAGTACCGGATTACAACTGTGTCTTTCTTGTGATACAAGTCGGGTCTTCATGCGGGGCAGGCCTGTCTTCTAGATGGTAGGCGTGACCCTGCTCCGTGAGGTGGTCCGTCTAATTTGTCTCCGTGAGGATACCCGGGGACCATATTATCCACAGTAGCCCCCGAGTGCTTTATAGCCGAGTTGATGCCTTCTCGGATGTGTGTCGACCGAGTCATACTTCAAGTCGAGTACTCCGACTGGAACATTCTCTATACTGAGTGCTCCATTGGCATGCAAGGAGGCTGTGAAGGGCTCAAGAAAGCTTTGCAGTTGAAATCTCGAGTGACTCGGCCCAATTTCTTGAGTCTGGAAGTCGTAGCGATGGTTGACGCCGCGGCGTGAGTAGAATGTCGATGCAACCGCCTTAGCGCATGTGAGAAGCCTGGCGTAGTAAATCGGCGCGGCTGTCCTCGGCGCAATGCGCGAGAAACCGGCGTAGTAAGTCGGCGCGGTTGTCCTCAGCGCAGTGCGCGAGAAGCCGGCGTAGTAAGTCGGCGCGGTTGTCCTCGGCATAGTAAGTCAACGCAGTGCGCGAGAAGCCGCAAGTTGGGGTGGCCGTCCTCGTCGTTGCCGGAGCAACGAGTCGGCGTAGGGAGTCGGCGTGGCTGTCCTCAGCGCAGTGCGCGAGAAGCCGAGTCGTAGTTTGCGCTCGGGGCGCTGGCGTAGGCATGCAGCCGAGCCATATAATGTACTTAAGGTGCTGGTGTAAGCGTGTAGCCGTACCGAAGTTGGCGTAGGCGTGGAGCCATGCCGTAGATTGCGCTCGGGACGCGGGTGTTGACACGTAATTGTGCCATGGTCGGTGCTTGTAGCGTAAACACTTCCTTGAACCCTGTAACATGTACATGTAGGATTTAGGCAGTATCTGAATATGAAAACATTTGGTCGGATATAAAATCCGACTATCTTTATGTGCGAAATAGCCATTTTTTATTTTTCTTACTTGATAATTTTTGTTAGTCCGAATAGTTTTCTTCCTTTTGTTATGCACTCTGCCCGACTAGTCTAGCCCCTGAGTGTAGAAAGTTGGCACATGGCTTTTTATTCTAGGCACGCGTTTGGGTGACGTAGAGTTCGCCGTGTTGTGGGTTCAGAGCTTCACTACTTAGAATTATAGTGCACTCGGATTTCACTTAAATCACTAAGTAACAAAAACAAAAAATAACTATGAAAAAGATGGATGCACGCAAGTGCACGCAATTATGTGTAGCCTCCCGACTTACTGCTTAGTTGGAATTCAACTAAGTAGCAAGTCAAGAAATAACATGAGTTTATATGTGAAAAGATTATGATGATGAAAAATTTAGCTGCTTTGCTGACGATGATGTCGTCCTTACTTTTGAGCTTTTAACCCTCGGACGTTATCACCTTATAGACTTGAAGCGCAGACGTGGGCTTCCAGCCATGCCGAAGGTTGCGCCGGTATTTGGCGTTGGCGTGAAGCCGCTTCGAGTTGACGAGGCATCTTGGCCGAGCCGTATGATGCACTCGGTCTTTGGCGTGAGCGTCGTACCGTGCCAAAGGTTGTACTCGAGGGCAAGTTTACCGAGGTTGTTGATGATGAAATCCAAACCTTTAAAACGAAAAACTTGGCCGAAGGTGAATTCGACGGCGCTACCGCCGAGAGATGCCACCGAGTTTGATGAAGATGATCTTAGCGCTGCCCCTGCCTGGCGCGCCAACTGTCGACGAATTATGTCGGCAATATACTTTATGGGGCTATGCGTAAGACCGAAACCCGATGGTAACACAGGAGACAGATTTATATAGGTTCGGGCCCTCTGCGGTGGAGGTAATACCCTACTCCTGTGCTCATGGATTGTATTGGGGTTGATCTCGATGGATCAATGTTGAGGATGGCTATGGATCGATGTGATCTCTCCTACCGAACTAGGGGCCCCTGCCTCCCTTTATATAGTGAAGGGAGGTAGGGTTATAAACAAGTATTCTAGTTTGTTATGAAAATTGGGGATAGAAATAGGAAGTCTATTTCTATCCTTTCTTGCCGAGTACGTAAGTACCGGATTACAACTGTGCCTTTCTTGTGATACAAGTCGGGTCTTCATGCGGGGCAGGCCCGTCTTCTAGCTGGTAGGCGTGACCTTGCTCCATGAGGTAGTCCGTCCAATTTGTCTCCGTGAGAATACTCAGGGACCATGTTATCCACAGAAGATCAGAGCCGATGGTGGAGGAGGGGCAACGTCGTCGTTGGAGAAGAGGCGGAGCTAGCGGTGGAGGAGGGCAACGCTGGTGGGGGAGTCTATGACAGCGGGGAGAGATGGAGGAGGGCGACATCGGAGAAAGATAGAGGAGGGAGACGGGGGTGGCGGGAAGAGATAGCGGACGGCAGTTGTGGTGGCGATGGGCGTCGATAGTGGAGGAAGGGTGGCGTCGATGGGGAAGGGATAGAGAGATAGGGAGAAGATGCAAAGTGAGAGAGATTGAGAGAGAGAGGGGGGAACACTTGTTCGCCACATCAATGCCTTATGTGAACGCCACATCAGCAAACCCCTTAAACCACCGTGTTGATCGATAAGAAACCAAACCGATCCAATTTTGACCATCCGAGGACTAGCCTAATCTTATTTTAGAGTTCAAAGGCTAAAATGTGAGGAGGGCGAAAATTTAATGACAGAATCAACCGGCTTTAGGGTGGGTTCTTTTCAGCTTTTCTTATCTACTTATTTGCCTTATCTCGTCACTTCGAGAATTTTTCGAGATAGTCCCCAGAGCCGGTTGGCCTGCAATTTTGGGGTTTAGAGAGCTTATAGACACGCCTACGAGATTAAAAAAAACCGACTCAAAAGTAATAAAAAAGTGAGATAAGTCAAATAAGACACGAGATAAGTAGGATAAGTCTATCTCAAAAAATTCTCGAAGTGACGAGATAAGGCAAATAAGTAGATAAGAAAAGCTGAAAAAAACCCACCCTTAGAGTTACAAATCCAAAATGAGACGAGAGCGAAAATTCAATAACGAAATCAATATTTTTTTTCCTTCTTGAAAAGTGGAAACCATCTTGAAACCTAGCATTTGCAGCCCAGGCCCGTTCAGCAGCATCACAAGTTGTACACAATTAAACACACGTTGCACTGTCCAGTGCTCGATTCCGTGCTGGTAGCTAGCTCGCCTGGTTCTGATCAGGCCTGCCACTGGGCATGATGCAACTGGGGAAAAAGAAGCCAAGGCGACTGGATATACACTTCAGGTGGGGAATTAATTGCGCGACTGTCTGAACAAGCCGGCCGCGCCGCCGATGATGGCGCGGTTGAACAAGCAGCCGGCGCAACGTGCCGGTGAGGCTGAGACCGATCTGCCGCTGCTTTTACTCGGGATTCCTCTTCTCCTCGCGATCAATCGATCGGCGCCAGGACGGCGACGACGAACGCAGGGGGACAAGAAGGAAAAAGGGAGGGAGCGGCCGCCGGATCCCCATCGAACGGCCCGGAGAGGGACCCCCGCCGTGCAGCGGCAGCGGGGAGACTCCAGTCTGCGGCCACCGCGCAGGCGGCTGCAGCAGCCTTGGGGGTTTCGCAGAATGCGTTGCCAGAAAGAGGAAAAGTTCAGGCCGCAGATCGAGAGCAGATGGAATGATGATGGAGAGACGACCAAAGCCACGGAATTAAGATGGCCACCAATCTGATCTGGATCTGGTCCGAGTGTCTGACGGTGTAGTCCAACCCGACAGAGCCGAGGAAGGTCCGAACAGGGCACCTCGTTTGATTGTCCAGTACTGCGCGCGCCGAGAAAAGTTAGGCCGGTGAAGAAAAGAAAAATCATGCTCCTGTCAGTCCACATGGTGTGAACAAAGAAGTTGATGCATCAATTCAAAACTGAAAAAGAAAAAATGGCTTGTAGCTTTTGCATCAAGGAACAGTTTGATGCCTAATTGCAGCATGTTTTCTTTTCGATTGCCACATAAATTGGATTGTTTCTTATGTAAATCGTGTTCCAAACCGAGCATGACCAGATGCAGCATTTTTTTGGCAGTATGTTCTAGCACCATGCTGATAGACTAGGACTTCAGGTTAGCATCTCCCAAGTAAGATGTGGCTAGAATCTGTACAATATATACGCCATGTTATAACCATTGAGAGCCCGTATTGCCGGCTAGATCCCAGCAAAAGAAGGGCATATGTGCTTTCAGTAAAAATGTAGCAATATTAGACCTTGCCATGCTTGCAAAGTAAAAAGAAAGATCAATGATTCATACAAAGAAGTACCTATGCTATCTTTGAAGCAGAGGGGACGCTATAAAAATATCGGAGATTGCATAAAGTACTACGACGGTTGAGCTATACAAGACTTACCCTAGGGATATGTACCTAGGGAGGATAAGACAAATATAACATACTCAGGATGATACCTTGGAGGATGATGCTCCAGAGTGGGCCTCTTTACTTATGGGCCACTGAACGTGTAGACATGGGCCACAAATAGGTGCATCTGGATGGTCGGTCCGATGCTTCCGCTGTCTTGGGAATTCTTTCACGTTCAGACTTCGAAGCCTTTCGGATATGGATGTTTCATAGGACGCAAGTTAGCATGTTTATAGGATATACCTATAAATCTGGTAGAATTCTAACTTATCTGAATAGATTTTTCAGGTCGTATAGAACCAAGATTGCGTATACCTTATACTATAAATACCCTCCCAGGGGAGGGGAGGGTATCATCATTATTATTGGGACCCCCGGTTTTTACCAAACCAGACCCTCTGTATTACCGGTATGAGTTACAAGGATCAGTGCTCATAACCACAGTGAAACAGAAACATGATATCAAAACAGAGCTGCATTAGCTATTAAAATAGTTCAGAGCGCGGCGAAGCAATATATTACATTAGCTTAGAAATATAAAACAGTGTTAAGCAAAACAAAATATTATAACTAAAAGTAGTGTCCCATCACAGCCACAGGCACACGTTGAATGGGAAGCGATTAGTAGTCAGGAGCATCATCCAGGAAGATATCAACGTTTTCTTGCGCGTCCTCATATTCATGACCTGCTCATAGATTGAACAGCCCCGCATAACAAGCAGGGTTAGCATATGACTGCTAGCAAGTCCTTTCTAGGAAGGGTCAGGTTAAGGTTTACCCTAAGAAAGCTTAGGGTTAATTTGCATAAAAGCATTTTACCTAGAGTTATAAAAGCATTTAAGAAACAAATAGAAATAAATAGAAATTCTCAAAAGAAACAGAATTGAAACAATTATTCTCTTAGGTCTCAAGTTCTCAACTCATAATTCTCAGCTCATTATCTCATTCCTCAATTCTCAAATCTCAATTTTCATATAGCAACTCATGATTCTCATCTAGCAACGGCACACACGCCGGAATAACCTTACCCAAGTCATTTTAAGATAGGTGATGCTACGTTATGAAAGACCACTGAGACGCTCTTCAACCGGGAGCTCGGCCATTCAAATGGGTTTACTCTGCAGAGGTCGTACGCTTTACCCGCAAGATACCATATCCTCCCGTCGAAGGATATCATAACAAATTTTTTCAGAAAATTTACCCTAGGCTTACCACGGTCGTACCTGATACACACAGGTACCCAGAGAAATAATTCCGCACAGGTAAAAATATGATTTTTTGATTTTTTTTAAATTATAAAAAAATTATGTAACATCAAAATACAACGAAACTTTAAAAAAATGGAGCCATAGTTCACGAAAAGGGTTCACAAAAAGTTTTAATTTTTTTTGGAAACTTTGATTTTTAAAAAATTTTTGAATTTAAAAAATTGTGAATTCAAAAAAAAATATTTTTTTATAAACATAAAAAATGAAGAGAAACTTGAAAAATGAATAATAGGTTCATGAAAAGGGTCACACAAATATGATTTTTTAGAAATTTTTGTTTTCACGATTTTTAATTTTTAAAATATCAAAAAAATTTAAAGTTTTCAAAAATAACAAAACTTTTAGTGGACCCTTCTTGTGAACCTACGGTTCTATTTTTAAAAGTTTTGTTGCGTTTCGATGTTGCATAATTTTTTAAAAAATTTGTAAAGCTTGTTACTTTTATGTAGTAGTTAGCTTAGGAACTAGTAGCTAGCAGTGTACCAGCTGCGTGGCGTGGGACTGGTCGCCCCATAGTGGGGCGATCACGGTCCAACTCACGGCAATCACACGGTGCCTGACGGACGGTGCACCGATCGCCCGGTGTCGGAGCCCGTTTTTACTAAACCAAACCCCTCTATGTTAACAATACGTGTCCCAAGAATCAGTGCACGTACCCACAGTAAACAGAAACACAATACCATTAGCACGCTGCATTAAATAGAAAGTACATCAGAGTGTTGCGGAGCAATAGATTATATTAGTTCATAGTAACAGGTCCTGACTAATGCAAATAACAAGGTAAACCAAAAAGTGGCGTCCCATCACGGCCACAGGCACACGCTTATCCGAGAAGCTGTTAGTAGTCCGGATCCACCTTCGGGAAAACAACAACGTAGTCCTGCGAATACTAGCAAGTCTTTCCTAGGAAAGCTGAGGGTTCTTTTGCATAAAAGCATTTAACCTAAAAGTATAAAAGTATTTAAGAAAACGGTAATAAATAAATAGCAATTCTCATAATAAACAAGAAATAACTGGGTTCTCATTTTCAAGCTCAAGTTTCCAATGTCTCGTATTTCTCAAGTCATCATCCCATGTTCTCAAATCTCGTATGCCCATCTCATTCACATCTAGCAACGGTACACATGTTGAAAAACCTTACCCGGGTCATATTAATTAAGGTGAAGCTACATTGTAAGGAGCCACCAAGTCGTTCTTAACCGGGAGCATAGCCATTCGAATGGGTTTACACTCTGCAAATGTTGTACGCTTTACCCGCAAGATGTAGTACCCTCCCGTCGAAATGTACCATAACAAAATTCCTTAAAAGTCTAACCCCGACCTTGCCATGGTAATACCTGATATCCACACAAGTACCCCAGGAGCTTCGACTATACCTGATGTTCACACAAGTATCTCGAAGTTCCATCCCTAGGCAATACACCGTTGGTGACGCATCCCTCAGGACCTCACCCACGGTGCACGTACCGTGACAAACTCGACGTTATTCTCCCTCTAGATCAGGCTCGTTCCATACCGAGTTTGCGGTCGCACGGGGATATCTTGGTTAAACCCGTCACAATCGTCAGTCCTTATTCTCGGAGCGGCAGTCAAGCACAAACCCAAGTCTCGTGCACGAAGGCACCCACCATACATTCCAACCGCTCCCGATCCCAATTATTAGTTGGTTAAATTTTAATTAAAGAGTGATCAAGCCCACCGTAACCAAGTTCACCAGTTTCATTATCAGATTCACAATTCTTAAGATGAATATAATAATGATCACCGCTGCGGGGAAATCACTCCCCGATGTTTAACTAAGCATTTCTAAGCCAATTAATAATGAAAACAGTATGATAGCATTTAATATAATTTATCCTAAGGTTTTTCATGGCAATGGGTGCATAACATAAAAATGAACGGCATGCACTGGGAATTTCTAAAATAAATACGCATATTTTAATTAATTAGCGGTTTGGGCAAAATCTAGAAATTAGGATTCTAAGGGAAAGACTTGCCTTCCAAAACTCTAGGGTCCTGCTAGATGTCGGCGGCATCGGGGTACTCTCCTTCGTCACCGGCACGATCTAGCACACGCAAAACGAAGCAATAAACAATAAATAATCAACACAGTAAATAAATATTTACAAATTATATAAAATTACAGTAGGAAGATATGATTTTTATGAATTTATAGAAACTTGAATTGCCGGAATCATAGTTCGGATGGGATCGCGGTGAAATAGTGAAGTATCACTTTTCACTAAAATCCCAGAAAATGGAAAAAGAGCACTGGGCCACACAGGCCAGCACTGCGTTGCGTGGGCCGGCCCTAACTGGGCTGCCACGGTTGGGCTGCTATTGCGCAGCCGGCCCACTTGGGCTTTGCCCGTTGGAGGAGAGAGAGAGAGGAGAAAGAGAGGAGAAGAGAGAGAGGAGAAGGGAGAGAGGAAAAGGGGACCGATGGGGAGAGGTTGGGCAGCGCGGCGGCGGTGGCGAGGGCTCGCTGGCGGAGGAAGAGGAGAGGAGGAGAGGAGAAGAAAGAAGAAGATAGGAAGAGGGAGGAGGAGTAAGAAGAAGGGAGGAAGAAGGAGAAGGAGAAGGAGAAGGAGAAGGGGCGGCAGGGGAGAGGTGGGGCGGCGTGGCGGTGTGGAAGCTTCGGCGGCGGCAGTGTGGATTGACGACGACGACGCCGAGGCGCTGGTACTGCACATGACATGCATGCCTGCATGCATGCATAGCAGCACTGGAAGAGAAGGGATGAAGAAAAAGAAGAAGGGAAGAGGAAGAAGAAGAGAGAAGAAGAAGGAGGAGGAGGAAGAAGGAAGAGGAAGGAGGAGGGCAGGTGGTGCATGGTTTGAGCTTGTGGCGTGGCGGCGGCGACGGCGACGTGCCACATGGCATGCGTGCACAGTAACATGCGTGCACATGCATGCAGCACGGGGAGGGAGAAGAAAGAGAGGAGAAGAGGGAAGAAGAGGGAAGAAGGGAGGAGGAAGCAGGGGAGCTCACCGGCGGCGGCGTGTCCGGTGAGGAGGGCGAAGTGGCCGATGGGGAGGAGAGGAAGGGAGAAGTGGAGTGAGCGTGAGAGAACGAGAGAGAGAAGAAGAGGGGAGTGAAGTGGAGAGGGAGTGACAGTGAGGGCGAGAGAGAAGAAGAAGGGAGGAGTTGGCAGGGAGGGGGAAGCAAGTGGCGAGGAGAGAGGAGGGCAGGTGGAGGGGAGAGAAAAAGAGGAGAAACAAAAGAGAAAAGAAAAGAAAAGGAGGATGACGCGCGGGACCCACTCGTCATTGAGAGAAGAAAGAAAGAAATAGAGAGAAAAAAGAAAGGTTTTTAGAAATTAGTTTAGAGCTGTAAATTCATTTTGAATAAAATCTAATAAATTCGGTTTGAACTTATAAATAACAACTAGTTTTTGGCAAAAGCAAGTTAAGAATACGAAATTTAATTTAGAAAATGAAATGGCTTTTAACTATGTCATGCAAAAACAAAACTTTTGAAAATGTGACATGCTTATTTGCAAAGTTTAACATTTTACATGTTTTGTGCAAATGCAAAATGCAGATGAAATATTTTTATTTTATTTATATATTTTCTTATCATTTTTATTTTTATTTTATTTATTTTTTAAAAAATGAAGATGTCACACCCAGGCAGCGAGCAGCGGTCGATCGCCCGATCCACGGGCGACGGGCGTCTATTTTTGAAAAATTACTAGTCCAACGTATATTTTTTTTAAAAATAAATAACAAATAATTTAAAATAAAAAAATTCGTGGGAACTGACCGACCGGGCTGGGCTACCTAGTCCACTTGTCGTCGAAGCGCCATGGCCCAGTGCTTACAAGAAGCCCGAAAACAGAACTGCAGATACGGATCTCGAAGCCCATCACAGATCAATTAAGCCCGAAAACAGAACTTACTACTACTGTTAGGCCGTGACCATAGCATGAGACGCTCGAGAGGCCCAGCCCCAAAAGATTTTGATGGCCTCGGCCACTCCTGCATTCTCGCATTATTTCCGTCCCGGTAGTGCTAGTGCTTGCTCTGCTCTGGCAGGCTGCACGGCTGCACCGGTGATGCAGATGCTTCAAGCAAGCTGGGTGGTCGCCTACTCGCCTCTCCCGGAGAAGTCCCCACCAAGCAAAGGTTGCCGTGACGCGATCCCCCGCCGCGCCGGCGCACCGGCGCGCGCTACGCTTCGAGCGAAAGGTTTGCGCAGAGCCGTCTGTCACATCGCGGCATTCCCATTCCTTGACGCCATAGACGACGACGCGCACCACCCTGCCATTGCCGTTGCCATGCACCACCAGCACCCCCACGCTATATGGTCCGCGTGCGACGATGCCGATCCCGAGGTCACTGCCCACCTGTGTGCACGACGGCGCGGGGGGAGATGGCGGCGGCGCGTTTCGCTCTTCTGGTCGTCTCCGCCGCCCTCTTCGCGTGCTCCGGTGCCGCCGCCGAGTACGTCCGGCCTCCCCCCGGGCGGGTAGTCCTCACGGAGCACACCAAGGGCGCATCCCATCCTCAGCAGGTACTGAAAAAGCAACGCCGCCCTGCACGTGCACGGTCGCCATTGCTGTCGCGAGCGAGTTGATGCAGAGCGCGGACTCTTGCAGGTGCATGTATCGGCTGTCGGGGCAGACCATATGATGGTGTCATGGATCACGGACGACAAGCACGTGCAGTCTGTGGTGGAGTACGGCAGGGCCGCCGGGAACTACACCATGTCGGCCACCGGCGACCACACCTCGTACCGCTACTTCTTCTATTCCTCCGGCAAGATCCACCACGTCAAGATCGGCCCGCTGGCTCCCGGCACGGTGTACTACTACCGGTGCGGCATGGTGGGCGGCGAGTTCACCCTCAAGACCCCGCCCGCCGATCTCCCCATCGAGCTCGCCGTCGCCGGTAGGCAGTTATCAATGCCAATGATCTAAATCGAATGCGTCGTGGAAGCTAAGCGAGCAGAATAATGCTCGAAACTCAATTTGCAGGGGACCTTGGACAAACCGAATGGACGGCGTCGACGCTGGCCCACGTCAACAAGTCGGACTACGACATGCTGCTGGTGCCCGGCGACCTCGCCTACGCTGACGCCCAGCAGCCGCTGTGGGACACATTCGGGCGGTTCGTGCAGAAGTACGCGAGCCGGCGGCCGTGGATGGTCACGGAGGGCAACCACGAGGTGGAGGCAGCGATGGCGCCGCTCCCCGAGGGGTCGCCGCCGCCGTTCGCCGCGTACAGCGCGCGGTGGCGGATGCCGTACGAGGAGAGCGGCTCGGCGTCCAGCCTCTACTACTCCTTCGATGCCGCGGGCGGCGCCGTCCACGTCGTCATGCTGGGCTCGTACGTCGACTTCAACTCCAGCTCCGAGCAGCACATGTGGCTGGCGCGCGACCTCGCCGGGATCGACCGCCGCGCGACCCCGTGGCTCGTCGTGCTGCTGCACGCCCCCTGGTACAACACGAACGCCGCGCACGAGGGCGAGGGCGAGGCCATGAGGAAAGCCATGGAGCGCCTGCTCTACGAGGCCTGCGTGGACGTCGTCTTCGCCGGCCATGTCCACGCCTACGAACGCTTCGTGAGTTCTTTACTTCGCCTCCGGCAGATCTACGTGATTGTTCAGTTCAGCGTGAGCTTGACGTTACGCGTTCTTGATACGTTGTTGCAGACGAGGGTATACAACAACGAAGCGAATCCGTGCGCACCGGTGTACATCACCATTGGCGATGGCGGCAATAGGGAAGGGCTTGCGTTTGAGTAAGCAATGCTACACAAGGCACCTTGATTTTTACTTCTAAAAGCAGCGTTTTTTTTTTTTGGCATTGCTTGATTCGTCGATCGTTGGGGGTGGTAGCTTTCAGAAGAACCACAGGCTGGCGCCGCTCTCGGTGGTGAGGGAGGCGAGCTTCGGGCATGGCCGGCTGAGCGTGGCGAACGCGACGACGGCGCGCTGGACGTGGCACCGCAACGACGACACCGACTCCACCGTCCGCGACGAGATCTGGCTGGAGAGCCTGGCCGCCAACGGCGCGTGCCGGCAGGGCAGCCCCGACGCTGGTTTCTCCAACGACGAGTTGTAGGGCCGTACCGCTACGGATCTTCAGATTATGTGCCGAAAAGTTTGTAAACCTGCCGTGCACCGGTGCGTGCCGTGGGAGGTGCTGCCTAACGGACGCACGTGCGTACCAATTTGCCACGGAGACGGCGTTCTCGGGGGGATTTTTTTGGAAAATTGCATCCATGTCAATAGAAAGTTGCTTTATCTCACAAATGCCACTGCAAAAGGAGAAATATCCTTAATACCGTAATACATTATAAAGTTAGATTCCTTACAAATATGCCACTATGGACATTTCTGCCCTTCATTCCATTCAAAATTACGATCAAAATACCACTCCCTCACCTTCTCTTCTCCTCCTCTCTCTTCCTCCTCCTCGAACATGTGACCGCCGCTAGCGCCGCTAGCGCCGCCATTACCAGCATCCTCCACTCGCGTCGTAACCTCCCCGACCTGAGCTCCTCCACCCACAACACTACCTCCCGTCCTAGGCCACCTCCTCCTCTTGTGCCACGCGCGCCATGGCTGTGGGACGATGAGATCAGTCGACGATAGGAGCACAAGACGGCGGTGCAGGCGGAGGAGGCCAGGTCTAGGGACAGCAGTGTGGTGTAGGTGATTGCGGGTTGGGCTTGGGATGGCAACGCGGGCGGTGGCGCCCGGGGTTGGGGATGACGACTCGGGCGGTGACGCTTGGGGTTGGGGATGGCAACAGCGTGGGCAGTGGTGGCCAGGGATGGGGATAGCCGCGGCACAGGCAGAGACGACTGGGGCTAGAGACGGCAATAGCACGGGTGGGACGATGGTGGCCAGGGATGGGGAGGGCGGCAAAGCGGGCGTGGCGGCGGCAGCCAGGACAAGGGACGACCGTGGCCCGGGCAGAGCTTGGTGGCGCCGGCACGATGGTGGTACGAGCTCACTCTAGGGAGCGGCGGCGCTGGAGAAGAGAGGTGAAGGGTGAAGCCAGAGGTTGAAGAAGAGGGAGGGTATCTTGGTCCGAAAAGGTTACAAGGACTTCATAATGGCATATTTAAAATGAATCTAACTTTATAATAGCATTAGGGCTATTTTTCACTTTGCGGTGGTATTTGTGAGATAAAACAACTTTCCAGTGGCATGAATACAATTTTTCCTTTTTTTGTTCAGTGAGCATTGCAATTTTTAACAAAAGAATAAGTTTCATTCGTTAAAGTGATTGCCTTTTTACAAAGAACCCCCTATCTAAAGGCAAAACTACACAGACCACCTCATGGGGCTCAAATGCTAACAAACAACAACCTGTGACTGCCCTCTGACCACCGTTACGACGAACCCAGCCAGCGAAGATCAACGGCGCCGCCACCAGCTTCCTCTTCTGCAACCTGAACTCCATAGGGAAACGGATACGGAGATCGACATCAAGAATAATCATGACAGCTTGACTATCTGTATGGGTCACCAACCGATATGGGTGACTTTTTTTTGGGTCTGGTGGGCATCGCTTGAAACCACACGTTTGGCCCTCTTTGGAATACCGACCGATTCTCGTCAGAACTAAATTGTTTCCGGTGAAATTTCTATAAAATCATTACACTCCAAATAAGGCAAGATTCGAGCCGGGCTTGAATCAGTAATGAATACATGGTCAAACTTGAGAAAAGCTCAAGTTGGGCTTGACCTTGGGCGAAAGCTTGGATCTGGCGCTTGGGGTGGCAGGATGTTGGGAGTGATCTCGTGGCTAACCTCTTAACCCGAGTCACAAGGGCGGCTAACAACCCCCTAATCACTCGCGCCCAGATTGGGGGCGCACAACCAACAAATGGTTGCGGCCCCCTGTTACGCAACACTACATAAAAGAACAGTACCAGCTCCTCACGCGCACGTTCTATCTCCCGTAAGGCTAGCTCCCTAGTCGATACCTCTAAGCCCCCTCCCGATCTAGGGTCTCGCACTGCAGTGACGGGAAGACCGCCGCCGTACATCACCGACGCGAGGTCATCACGGCATACCAACTCCCTGCGTCCTCTACGGCTTCTCTGCATCGGCTCATCGGCCAAGCGGGCTTTATAGGCCTAAACATACTCATAGGCGATGGCATCATCAGGTACCTGTAAGATCTAGACCCGTTAATTGATTTTGTGTTCATGTGATTAGGCTAATGATCCCGTTAGCTTTCGCATTAAGACTAAATGTTAACAGTTGGTATCAGAGCCGCATTAGCCTAACCTTGAACCCTAATCACTTCGGTTAGTCCCTAATTAAGTTGATGATGCCTCGGTTAAACATGTTTAGGAGCTAATTATGTTTAAATTAACCCTAATTTATCATTGTTAGCTCCTAATGGTCACGGGTAGCATGTAGAAGGAGGGCAATCACGGATTGAAAAAAAAACCAAATGATGAAAATCCCCAAAACCGGAACCCTACTTTTCCTAAAATTGTTTTATGTTTCGGATTTACACAATATTTATCCAAATTCATGGCTAATTTTATGAGATTAAGAGGGGAAAGGATAAGATAAGCCCTAATTTTGAATCCCCGTCAGATTGAACCCAAAATCCCTAAATCCCGAAACCCTAGCTACCTAAACGAGCCAAATCGGGACGCATTTGGGGCGAATCGAGGTGCACCTGATATTCTTGCCGCCGCCGACCCTCTATTGGCGTCACCGGTGTGCTTACGAGCCACCGTCACCGTCGCCAATGCGCTGTTCCTTCGCCACGCGCGCGCCACTCATCGTTGTCCTTTCGCTCGTCGCCGCCTCGCGTGCGACGCCGGGGAACAACTCGACGGAGCTCCCAGCATTGCCGACACCGCGCAAGCACCGACGAAGCGACTCCGTCGCTCCATAAGTAAATCGCCGCCGCGCTCTCTCATCTCTCTCTCTCTCTCTCTCAGCTCGCACGGGAAAATCGGATCGGTAGCTAGGGTTTTCCCCGATAGGGCCTTTTTGTTTAGGACGGCTCAATCCGGAGCCGTCGGATCAGATCCAGCGGGCGCCATTCCTTGCGGCAACACAGCGGCGTGGTAGGCCATGCGCAGGCGTTAGCTGGATCGGCAGTGCGTGCGGGCATTAGTTGGGCCGGCAGTGCACGCGAGCGTTAGCTGGGCTGCGAGGATGCGCAAGCTTTAGCTGGGTTGTGGGGGCGCAATGAGCTGCGCTGTTACCTGGGTGGAGCCAAGCCGAGCGCACCACTTAATTAATTTTAGCGCCTTTTCCAGTAAATTATGTTTTCCATTTTGTGTGCACTAGTTAATGATCTGCCCAATAATTATGTATTAAAATTGATTATAATTTCTGTTAAATGGCATAATTTTCTTGGAATTAATTTTTTGTCTCTAATTAAAATGGAACCAACGAGAAATTTTAATTGGAGATTTATGATGTTAATTTTATGTGTGACTCATAATTATAATTTTGACCAACGTTAATTTATAATTATGTGTTATTTTAATAGTATTGTTCTTTTTCATTTTCAGCCCAACGGTGATATGAATTGGAATAATAACTTTGCTTGCATGTATTTAATTGTACCAATGTAGATTAAAATCATGCTAAGTATTATTTTATGTTTTTAAATTGTGCCATGTCTTTTAAATTCAGCTGTTGATCCGTCCAACATTGCTGCCACCATTAAGGGGATTGAGCAGCTGACTGGGGCCAATTTTCTTGCATGGAAAAATTCCATTGAGATTGTCCTTGGCTGTTTAGACCTTGATTATGTATTGTGTGCTGCAGCTCCCATTGCCCCTGCAACTACTGTTGATGATTATGCTGCAAAGAAAAAGGAATATGATAATGATGCAGCTAAGTGGGAGCGGTCTAACCGCATGAGCCTAATGATTATGCAGAGCAGCATCTCGCCTGCTATTAAGGGAGCAATCCCTGATTCAGAGAAGGCGAAGGAGTATTTAACTAAGGTGGAGGAGCACTTTAAGGGCTCTTCCAAATTTTATGCTAGTATTCTCATCCAGAAGCTGCTAACAACAAAGTATAATGGCTCCGGGGGTATTAGGGAGCATATCATGTCAATGATGGACATGTCCGCTAAGCTAAAAGGCTTGGACATGCCTATCTCAGATAACTTCTTAGTTCATTTCATAATAACCTCTCTACCCCCTGAGTATATTCCATTCAAAATTAATTACAACACTCAAAAAGAAAAATAGAGTATGAGTGACTTAATAGCCATGTGTGTCCAAGAAGAGGACAGAGTGAAGGCAGACAGAAAGGACAATGTGCATCAGGTTGGGTCCAACAAGAGAAAGGGCCAAGGTGATAACAGGCCCAAAAATAAGCCCAGCAACTCACCTAAGCCTGATAAATCTAAGGGCACTAACCCCACATCTCCTAAGAAGAACAACACGTGCAACTTCTGTGGAAAGGAGGGGCACTATCAGAAGGACTGTGTGGGTTTCCTTAAGTGGCTTGCCAAGAAGGGTAATGACGTTATCCCTTTTGTTGATAAATCTCTTTATGCTGACTATTCACCAGATTCTTGGTGGATTGACTCAGGTGCCACTGTGCACGTTTCTAATTCCTTACAGGGATTCAGCATAGAGAGAACCCTTCCAGGGGGGAGAGACGAATCAAGGTGGCGAACGGAAATGAGGTTGAAGTCAAAGTTGTTGGGTCTATCTCCCTAGCTTTGGAGAGTGGTTTTAGACTTCAGCTTAATAATGTTATTTATGTACACTCCTTGAGGAGGAATTTGATTTCAGTTGCTTTATTAGATGATGTTGGCTATTGTTTTGTTTTTGGAAACAATTAGTGTGTAATAAAATTTAAGTCAAATAATTTTGGTCTTGCCATCCGACAAGACAGGCTTTATATGCTTTCTCTCTTCGATCTATATGATAATGTGTGTGATGTTCCAAATAAGCGCAAAAGATGTAGTGATGAGACTTCGTTGAAATTGTGGCATCGTCGTTTAGGTCATATTTCGAGGGGAGAATGGAGCGTCTCATTAAGGAAGAGATACTCCACCCCTTAGACTTTAATGATTCTGATCACTGCATTGATTGCATTAAGGGCAAATATGTCAAACAAATCAAGAAAGGTGCCATACAAAGCACGGGATTTTTAGAATTAATTTATACAGATATTTGTTGTCCTTTTCCTGTGACATCTGTAGATGGGTATGACTCCTTTATTACCTTTACTGATGATTTCTCCCGCTATGGGTATATCTTTCCTATTCGTGATAGATTTGAATCCCTAAATAAATTTAAAATATTCAAAGCTGAAGTAGAAAATTAGCTTAACCTAAAAATTAAGATAGTAAGGTCTGATCGAGGGGGAGAATACTATGAGAGGCATGCCCCTTACGGGCAGATCCCAAGTCCCTTCGCTAAGTTTCTTCAAGAAAATGGCATCGTAGCCCAATATTCGACACCTGGTGAACCTCAACAAAATGGTGTGCCTGAAAGAAGAAATCGTACTCTTATGGATATGGTGCGTAGTATGATTAGCCATTCTAGTTTACCAATTAGTCTGATGATTGAAGCACTAAAGACAGCTGCCTATATACTTAATCGGGTTTCCAATAAATCAGTCATGAAAACACCTTACGAATTATGGACTGGGAAGAAGCCGAGCTTAAAATACTTACGCGTATGGGACTGTCCTGCTAAAGCTAAAGTCTTCAATCCACTATTTGGGAAATTAGACCCTAAGACAATTAGTTGCCACTTTATTGGATATCCCAATAGATCAAAGGGATATCGATTTTACTGTCTAGATCGTATCACCAAGTTTGTGGATACGAGACATGCAGTGTTCTTAGAAAATGCTGAAATCAGTGGGAGCTTGGAGCCCAGGAAAATAGACTTTGAGGAGGTGCGGGATTTTATAACGCCACCTATGATTCATGAGCCTGTTTTTCCTGTGGTCTAGGAGGCTGCACCTCCAGTCGAAAACATTATGGCTGCACCCCCCTGTTCAGGACTCAGAAATGACTAATGTTGCACTTAATGATCCTCCTAATGATGAGCCTCAACAGCTCCCTGTTGTAGCTAATGAACCTATAAGGAGATCACAGCGAGAAAGAAGCCTGCCATCCCAAATGACTATGTTGTTTACATGAATAAGGATATAAATAACATAGGGAAGGTAGAGGATCCCACCTCATATAAGGAGGCCATAATGAGTAAACATTCACCTAAGTGGCTTGAAGCCATGCAGGATGCATTAAAGTCTATGAGCACTAATGATGTATGGGACTTAGTAGAAATTCCTGACAGGGTCAAAATAGTAGGCTGTAAATGGGTCTATAAAACCAAACATGACTCTAAGGGAAATATCGAAAGGTTCAAAGTAAGGCTTGTAGCAAAAGGCTTCTCACAAAAGAAGGAATTGATTATAATGATACATTCTCACATGTCTCATCTAAGGATTTGTTTAGAATTGTCATGGCGCTTGTGGCTCATTCTAGAGCTACATCAGATGGATGTTAAGACTGTATTTCTAAATGGTGACTTGCATGAAAATGTATACATGGCTTAATTGGAAGGTTTTGTCGTGAAAGGCAAGGAACATATGGGACGTAGACTTAAGAAATCAATTTATGGATTAAAGCAAGCGTCTAGGCAATGGTATCTTAAGTTTGATGAAATTATTAGAAAATTTGGGTTTAAAGAAAATGAAGTAGACCATTATATATACACTAAGTTTAAGTGGAGTAGACATACCATCTTAGTTCTTTATGTGGATGACATCTTATTGGCCAGCAACAATATGGATATGCTGTTCGAAACGAAAAGATTTCTTTCCTCAAATTTCGATACGAAGGATCTTGGTGTAGCCTCTTATGTTTTAGGCATTGAAATTTATCGAGATAGGTCCAAAGGAGCTTTAGGCTTATCACAAAAGGCATACATAGACAGAGTGCCGAAGAGATACAATACGTATAAGTACTCTGCCTCGCCTGCTCCTATTGTTAAGGGCGATAAATTTGGGACATTCCAATGTCCAAGGAATCAATATGAATCTGATCAGATGAAGTCGATTCTTTATGCTTCAGCTGTCGGAAGCATTATGTACTCTCAGGTCTGTACGCGCCCTGACTTAGCTTTTGTAACCGGGATGCTTGGCAGATATCAGTCAAATCCAGGGTTGGACCACTGGAAAGCCATTAAAAAAGTCTTGCGTTATCTGCAATGTACTAAGGATTACTTGCTCACATATAAGAGGTCTGAAAGCCTTAAAGTTGTAGGCTATTCAGACGCAGATTTTGCGGGGTGTGTGGATACTGAGAAATCCACGTCAGGTTACATCTTCACCCTGGCAGGAGGAGCTATCTCATGGAAAAGCTCCAAACAGACACTTACTATATCGTCTACGATGCAAGCTGAGTTTGTGGCATATTATGAGGCTACCGGGCAGGCTGTATAGCTAAAGAATTTTATCCCGGGACTTAGAGTGGTAGACAGCATTTCGAAGCCACTCACCCTATACTGCGATAACTAACCCGCAGTCTTTTATTTGAGTAACAACAAGTCAAGTGGTGCTGACAAACATATTGACATTAAGTATCATGTTGTGAAAGATAGAATCCAGGATCAAACCATTAGTGTGAAACACATAAGTACTCAGTTTATGCTTGCGGATCCGCTCACTAAGGGCTTACCACCCAGTGTATTTCGTGATCATGTTGCCGGCATGGGTATATTGGGAAGTCTCTGATTCTGAATATGAGGGTCATTAAGCAAACCAACTCCCATTAAGAACAAGTAATCTACCGATCGAGATGAAATATGTGCACTATAGGTATTGATGTCTCATTAGCCGATCAATGTCTTTTGTGGCGCTTTTCTTAGGACACTATTTTATCGAGAGAGGACTTATGATTTTAGCCTTTCGATCAAGTGGGAGAATGTTGGGAGTGATCTCGTGGCTAACCTCTTAGCCCGAGTCACAAGGGCGGCTAACAACCCCCTAATCACTCGCGCCCTGATCGAGGACGTATAATCAACAAATGGTTGCGGCCCCCTGTTACGCAGCTCTACATAAAAGGGCAGGACCGGCTCCTCACGTGCACGTTCTACCTCACGTGAGGCTAGCTCCCTACCCGACACCTCTAAGCCCCTCCCGATCTAGCGTCTCGCGGGAAGACTGCCGCCGTACGTCGCCGACGCGAGGTCATCACGGCATACCGACTCCCTGCATCCTCTACGGCTTCTCTGCATCAGCTCATCGGCCAAGTAGGCTTTATAAGCCTAAACATACTCATAGACGATGGCATCATCAAGTACCTGTAAGATCTAGACCCCTTAATGTTACTGATTTTGTGTTCATGTGATTAGGCTAATGATCCCGTTAGCTTTCGCATTAAGACTAAATGTTAACACAGGGCTGGCGACGCTAAGGGGCGACAGTGACAACAACACTCATGGTCGATGGGGATGGCCGTGTCGGTGTATTCTACACCAGGGTGCCATCTCCACCGTTGTTGTGTGGGACCACAGGCACAGGAGTTAGAAATACAGATTTATTGCCAAAGAATTTAGCTTGTTGCGTGGTGCATGGAGGGGCGTGCATGCCTCATCATCGGGCGGCAGCAGCGAGCACGTGGTCGTCCGTGAAAGCAAAGTGGGCGATCGAGCCCAGATACTGGCGACGAGCACTTGGCCGTCCGGCGAAAGTGCAGCGATCAGCCCTCGGCTGGCGATCAGACACGTGGCCATCCATGGCGGCAGAAGCGGTGATTAGGCCCCGGTGCTAGGCGACCAGGACACGTGGCTAACTGACAAGATTGGAAGGCATTCGGGCCCCACTGTCAGTCAGCTTCGGACGTGCACGGCGAAGAAGGGAAGGCTTCCCCTCGAAGTCTTCTCCCGGATAGCACCGAATCGGGGCCATTAAATGCAAATGACCAGGCTTGGCCAGGCGCATAACCCCTCCGACGGCATGATTGCCTATCCCTGCAACTGCTCCTGTTCCGCCTGTGCTGCCCAAGGCAGGGCGGGGAGGCGCGCATGTCAGGCGCCCTCCCTGTCGCGTCCAAGTTGTCCTTCGGACAGGACGGGGCGCTGGCAGGTGGCGGTACGGACGAAGAAACCGAAAAAGGATAGTGGCTACAGTAGCCACTGTCATTAATGTAACGTTCTCTCTCCACTTGCTCGAGCCAGCCCCGTAGTATATAAGGGGAGTTCATGTGCATGGAGAGGAGGGATCCGTTTTGGAAGGCACATTTTCCACTAGCAACAAGAGCTCAAGCAGGATGTAAGGTTGTTACCCGCTTCGGGAGTCTGAACCTAGGGAAACCTGGCGTGTTTTTTAGTGTTCTTGGGTAGTTCATCCAGAGCAAGTGAGGAGAGATGCGCGCTAGCTACAAAAAACCCCCTCTACCGAACACCGGACTACCCCCTCGGACAAATCTGCCGACTGAAATGCGCCGACAGGCCGAGAGCTTAGACCATCAGCAATGATCTCTCTTTCCTATTCCCATTTCCTTCACGAAGAGATTCTAACGTTCTTAACTGCTCCAACAGATTTCCTTCACCTTTCTCCTTCGAATGGGATTCTCTTTTCCATTCTCTTCAGAAAGGGATTTCTCTTCTTTTTCTATATCATTTTCTTCGAAGAGATGTTGTTGGAGATGACGAAAAATATAGAGAAAAATATAATATAGAAAATGGAGAAGAAAACGAAGTGAAGAAAATATGGTTGCACATGGTACTAGGGATGACGATAACAGCCAGAGGTGGTGCTTGGTGTCGTGCCGTCGTGGTGCCTAGGGGAAGTCATGAATTGGCAGCTACTCAGGTGATCAGGTCCTGGGAGGCAGTGCAGCCGTTGTTAACTCTACTCTCAACCAAATATGCCAATGGGTTGGACCAACCCCTCCAACAAGGATTATCAAGTCGAGTCAAATTTAACCTGAACTCAAGCTCGAGATCAGCTCATTTAGCAGGCTCGAGTGCGATGTCTCGGTCGATCAATCCCTTATTCCAAACAGGGTAGCCATTTTTGTGTGGAGTACTTTGCACGCTTTTGCGTGCCTTACTACTAATGCAATTCAATAAAAACTCTATTTTAACTCGCTTGTGCTTTCTCTCTCGTTTTTTTGAAAAACAATCAATTTGAATTTCCTTTTTTAGACGGTTAAACCAGATTTCTCTGATACCATAACAGAATTACGAACAGAGTTCTTTTGGACCACATCAATTCCACATCCCTTACCTCTCTCAAAAAAAAAATCCACATTCCTTATTCTTCCAACTATTTTCCCACGAGGTGCACCAAACAAGAGAACAGAGGGACGTGATCCAAACATTTTTTAACCTTCATTACAAAGGCTGAATTGGAAGATTATTACATCAGGAGATCGATCATCATTTTTGGCAAGAAGGCTATGTTGCGTAATATCCACATGGCCCAATACAATGGTGCCAAAACCACCAATCTGTGCTACTATGTTGCTATCAACTTTAAGGCACCAGGGCACCACAAAATATTGCTTAAAAATTAAGAGACCCAGCTCTGCAGACTGCACTTGTCTCGTTTGCATTACAACAATTTCTTTCGATAAAAGCACATCCTCATCTCACTTCATGCAGCCGTGTAGTCACTCACTCCCATGTGATGATCCCAATCCATCCTTATGCAGGATGAAGTCAAAACAATTCTTGTTTTTCAGCGGGATTTTCGTCTTTATTCTGAAGTGTTGATCAGGAAGAGAGATCAATCTGCAAATGCTGCACAAAATAGCTCTAGTGGTGTACACATAACTGGATCTCTAGATTCTCAGCGCTTTGGGCTCTTGGCCTACACGGCGCAGCACTCCACCTGCATGGCTTCACCAGGCCCTACTCGCCGACGACGATGAGGACCCGCTCGCCTCCGCTACTCCCTCGACGGCGCCGGCGCCGGCGCCTCCGCAGGTAGAGGAGGAAGGCGAGGAGGCCGAGCAGCAGGGCGAGGCCGCGGATGCGTTGGCCGCGGCCTCGCCTCCCCCTCCTCGTTTCACGCGGCGGCGGGAGCACTTGGTTCAGAGGTTGCGCTGCTGCCGGAGAAAACCGCGGCTTTTGGCGCTCCGATGGTGGCTCTCCCGCCATCTTTGCTCCTCCATGGCAACTCCCAGAGGTTTCTCCAACGCAGCTTATATCATACCTCTGTAGCTATGTGCTGGGCTGTTCTTGGAGTGACGCAAGGAATATGGTTAGCTAAGGCTGATTGGGCGACGACAGTAGCATGCAAGATGGCCGAGCAAAGGCAGCTGCTAAAGGGCGCAAAATTGTGTACTTTGTTTCAAGGCACGGCAAGGAATCGCGATCCATTTCCAGACTTTAAAATGGTAACTCGATGAAGAGTTTCTGCTTGGACATAGGTGTACTTTGGTCGAGGCAAACTATATCACGATTTGAGTTGGAATTTGGTTTTTCTGAATATATGTCCGGATGAAAAATTACAAAAATATACATCTGCCATCGTTCGAAAATGACAAAAGAAAGTGTACTTTCAAATTAATGGACCATACAACAGCATATCAGCAGCTATAGCATCTATCGTCACTTCAATTGAGTATTGACGACTCAGATATCTGGTTTCTGCTAGACACTACTCTTTATCGGATTATCACCACTTCAAATAGTCAAGGAGATATATTTTAGTAATCTTTTTTCTTCAGCCATGTATTAGTGCAACATAATTAAGAAATATTTTATTTTAAAAATCCGCACATATAAATCACAGACCACAAGCTTCATCGTCCAAGCTTTATTCGAAAACATCAAGTAAACAAAGTAGCTAGGATTCGATCGGCATGCATTTGAATCTTGAACCATGCCAATCCTGTCCTAACCCAGAGCTGAGCCATGCATATTCGAGCAACACTTCGCTGCGTTGCCCACACGAGACATCAAGTACTTCTCTTATTCGGAAACCATATATAGAAATATAACTACTACTAATAACGTAGCAGCAGCTAGCACATGTAGGCAAAATAACCAGCTCGAACGGTACGGGAGCTCCACTTCATTTGCAGACCAGGCCGGCGCTGCCCTTCCCGCTGCCGCACATCGCGTCGGCCGGCTCCTCGATCAGGTTGAGCGGCCCAGCGCGTCCGTTCTCCTCGCCGGCGAACCGCGCCACCGCGCAGTCCGTCGCGAAGATGTCGGACACCTGGTACTTGCCGGCGCCGCCCATCACCGGGATCTTGGCGCCCATGTCCACGCCGGCGCTGCTGACGTAGTCTGGGCGGTAGGTCTGGCCGAGCACGCCGTG
This sequence comes from Olyra latifolia, assembly GCA_036346145.1. Taxonomy (NCBI): domain Eukaryota; kingdom Viridiplantae; phylum Streptophyta; class Magnoliopsida; order Poales; family Poaceae; genus Olyra; species Olyra latifolia. Next base: position 29,407,213 of record CM070526.1, read on the forward strand.
GACGTCGGCGCTGATGGAGTAGAACTTGAACGCCACGTTGAGGTGCGCGAGGCTGTCGTCGGGGGTCAGGCCGTAGCCGTGGATCCTCGAGTCCTCCTCGGTGACGGGCACCGCGTTGGCGACGATCCGGAACCGCCCGTCGAGGCGCACCACCACGCCGTTGGCTGCGCCGGTGCGGAAGACGGACAACGCGGGCGCGGCGGCCGGGCCCCAGCTGGCGGCGGGCGCGGCGTCCAGGTCGACGGGCGCACCGTCGAAGGTGATTGCGAGGCGGTCGACGGCAGCGTCCCACTTCACGGTCCTCCTGACGCCGAGGTACAGGCGGTGGCCGCCGAAGCGGATGCCGAGGGCCTGCACCCAGGTGAAGTCCCGCGCCGCCTGCGCGTTGCGCTTGCCAATGAAGTGCGCGTTGATGTGCAGGTTCTCGTCCGAGAGCAGGCAGAAGTCGGCGTCCCTGCGGCCGTGGAAGAGGAACTTGTTGCCGTCGCCGCCGACGAAGCGCGGGTCGTAGCACTCCGTCCCGGTCAGCTCACAGACTGTCCACAGATCGTCAGAACCGCGATCAAAACCTTCAGCTTCACAAAGAATTAATGCACACAGAGTCGCATCGCGTGCATATGCTCTTACGGCAGACGAGCTTGCAGGAGGGGCAGTGGACGTAGCAGGAGTCGCGGCAGCCGCGGGGGCACTCGCGCGCGAGGACGGTGCACTTGGGGTCCTGCGCCGCGTTGCTCTTGTTGTAGCAGCTCACCACGGTGGGCGGCGCGCCAGGGCTCATGTAGATGGGGTTCACGTCGGGGTTCGACAGGACGGGGTCGCTCGGCTGGGCACCCGCGGCGGCGACGAGGACGGCGGCGGCGCAGGCGAGCAGCGCCGCCGCGCACGGCCGTACGAACGCCATCCGTCGCCTCTGCGTGAGATCGATCGATCGACTATGAGTGTAAGGTAAAAACACTTGGGTGTGAGTGGTAGCGGTGCAGGAGCGCGCGCGCCTTGATATTAACATATCATATATGGCCAGTGGCCAGAGGTGCATTGCCTCTCACTGAACAAGTGTCGTTGGAAGTAAGCATGGCTTTCCAAGTATCAAGTCTCAGCAAGTCAACCGCTTCCCGCTGGTGATCCACATGAAACGATTCCATGCTTGTCACTCCGGCGAACGCCGGTGAGAGAGAGTCAGATTGATGGAGCAGCTGATGAAATCTGGGTGCTTGTTCTTGATCTTGGTGTCGAGTGCCATCTTCTCTACGTTATGGCGTCGACAGAATCTACGTCATGGCGACAGAATCTACATTGGCTAGCACTTGAACTAGCAACCCCACTTCCATCAGATTGGGCAAAATAGTTTATCCTCCCGTTTTTTCTTTACAAAAAAGCAAAGTACCAGATGCCCCTGAGCGTTTAGTGGAAACCAGTTGATGATATGGAGTAAGCCCTACTAGTACCAGAAGAGAAATCTAAAGTGGCCACTGAAAATTTCAAGAAATTTGCATCGATGTGGTTAAAATGACAAAGAACATTAGAATATCGAAGGATACATATACGCCATCTTGAGTGGAAGAAGACATAAGTACGGTATAATCTTCAGAGGAAAACGTACCGCACGGGGCACGGCCTTGCCCTTAACAGGCACATGTTGGTGTTTGTGTAAACATATTAGAGCTATATTTGCTATCTTGCTTCAGGAAGCTGCTCCAAGAAAGTTAACTACTGATCCGCAACATCTGGATCATATAGTGATACTCGTACAGCTGGATGAAGCTACCTTCGCAGCTTGCATATCCTACCAATAGCAGCTTCTACAGAGAACCGATTGAGTATATCAATAAATTTACTCCATTGATAAGGAAAACAGCCCAGCCTGTCGTTAACTCTTTGCACATGAGGGAGGAAACTAAGCAGATCATTTTTGATATAATAAGTTCACAAGGTAACAAAGTGCCCAGACTGATATCTTCGAAGTATAAAGGTTTATGGATCACCATATTTTAACATTCAAAATTGCAGCTACATATAAGCAAATCCATTGGTTAGAGAATACAATGGATGCTTTGGAGGCATACCACTGTAGAAAGCAATCAGTGAATGAGTTCACCATTAACACATCATAAGATAACACATTTTGCAAATGAGAACAAGGATCTAACCTACCAAAAGAACCACCTCTTCCTAACTGCAGGTGTTGTGCCTTCCCCAGAAGAGCTTTGGCTCTCTCTTCTTGTCATCCCACGGTTCAGTGCTTCCAACCTTTTCCTGCATAGAAAAGGTTGGAAATAGAATAATGTAAAACACCAGTTTGAACAAATAAAATGAAATAACTAAGTTCATATGTGCCCTCAAATATGGGCAATTTCACCACGTGGCAAGCATGGCCAGCGGTAAATTGATCATATATAGGCAACTTCATTTGGAGAGAGAACTGAAACACTCCCTAAAAATATTTATAATCTGCTCAATGCCAAGCAGATAACCAAATAGCAAGGATTACAACAGATTAAATAAGAAAATGTTGATGAAGAAGGTAATACAGAAACACAAAAGGACAAATGATAGACAGCGTATTCCATCATTGAGATATACCAAGTATTTGTGTACCTTAAGATATCATGTATATAAGTATATTCAATACTTTGGCTTGAAAATTATTTCCCTTCATTAGACTGAGCAGAGCAGGCCACAGAGAGAGGGAGACATACAAACATAATTATATCAGTTATTTTGTAAAGAGAACATCAAAGAAGATCTCTTTGTCAGCAATCATTAAACAAACTACTTTTTTTTTTGCAAGGAAGCAAACTAGAGAACACCACAAGAAGTTTTCCAGATGTTTGCACACAATGGCATCCATCATCTGAATTTAAATTAAGAAGCTACCAAATTTAAGGTGTAAGCACTATGGAACACTGGGTTTTTAATGTTCATTACTCATATATACAAACCAGTTCAATGTTCATAATGCATATGTACAAACCAGCTCTTTCAATTAGTACAGAAATAACATAATCTAGAACATGAATCAGAGAAAGTTAAACAACTACCTTGTATCTTCGAGCTGTCCATGCAAACTCCACCTTTGGCGAAATCCTTCCATACCCTCAAGTCCACTAGCAAGAATCATGCGCCTATAATAAAATTACAACATTACATTCACGATGATTCCCTCTGCACAGTGTAATCTAACTAATAAAACAAAAAAATGTTTCTTAGCAACAAAGCAAAGCTCTTACAAGCAAAAGGCTGTAAACCATTTAGTATGGTGCTGAAGTATGGCCACGGGGTAATTTTACACGTCATTTTTTAGAGGATCAGTTCTACTCATAAGTTCTTGGAACACCGGAACAAGCGCTACTCGTAACTCCGTGGAATACCAGAACAAGTGCTACTCATGGGAAAGACAGTCCACGTGCATTATGGAGGCCTAGAAAGCTCCTGCTGGTAGTCCGTCAGGCCAGATCCATGCGGCTATCTCAAATGTCACAGAACTCTTCTAGCAGCTGCAGGAGGCTATAAGTGTCTCCCAAGGAGCACAGGTTAAAAACTAAACACCAAGTTATATCAATCTGGAAGCGCTGAAGCATACTGTATACAGTTATTTACATGGCCTTTCCCTCTTCTTAACCCTTCTTTTCTCACCAAACTCTATAGGGTCAAGTTGTTGAGTGTTGACCTTGGCCTAAAGTAGTAGAGTATGAGAAAATTTGTGTTTGGCAGAATATCGAGAGAACATACACTGAGCACTTAGGGTGGATAGACCACACTTGTCCTTTTACTACCTTGGAGAGTTCAAATAGCAAAACTTATCTACATTCCCAGCAACTTTACTAACTTGTCTTTCTCAGAAAGCTAACTAGAAAATGTGGCTGGTACTACAGAGGTTTAGTTCATCTTGGCTTGCTTGCTATCTGGGTCCAATAGGCTATAAGACAAATAGGTCTATCTGTCTAAGCACGAAAAAAATTTCAGTGTGTGAGCTACAAAAATGATAAAGGGATGATATTTCAAATCATACTATCATTAGCCGCTAAGGGGATCGTTATTCATGGGAAATTATTTCTTACAGCGTGCAGCTTAGACAACCAAAAAAAATGCATTACCTACGAGGACTATCATTAGAACACAGCGTACACCATATTTATTTGTGATAATGAGAAAAGATATACATGTGAAGACTGGATATTGGTGAAGCTTTCAAAATCATTATCCACTTGAAATAGTAGAGTTTGCCAAAAAGTTGGATTATCAATATATGTAAGGACAAAAGCCTCTGTTCTTGGGGTACCTTTCGAGCAGTGTGACTTCCGATTGGAGTTGGGTAGCTCTTTCCTTTGATTCTTCAGGGGGCATCGAAAAACCCAGTTTATATTCACTATCCTGCAGTCGCTTTCTTATTTCGTTGTCCTGTAAAAATTAAGGTAGATAGAAGCACAATTTAGTAAACAGGAAAAGGAATTAAACTGCAGCCTCAGATGGGTTTGATATAACAAACCCTATTCTCCGCACATTGTCGGTATAGCACAATTTCGTCTTGGCAAAATGGTTCAATATCATTGATTTGCAAGCCTGCATTATAGAAATTACACTTTCTCTTCTTAGAACACTTTATAGAAAAAAAAAACATGATTTAGATGTCAGAGAAACCAGTCACTCACATAGGAAAAGGTTCTTCAGGATACCATCGCAAAGCTCAACACCTTCAAGGACATGTGACGCAATCTCTTTCGGTATGATGGGGGATGGGAGCCCACGCATAAGATCATCACCAACGAGAATGGTCTCTTCCATCGTTTCTTGTTTATCGACTGTTGAGAAATAGGTATGACATATTCACACAATGAGGCACAGGCACAAGCAGAAGTTACACTAATGCACATACGTAGCATCTATGATTGGCTTCCTTAGTATGAGAGTAACGCTGTGTGATACTGACCAGAAATCTGAGGTTGAGACTAGAAACACATTGATATGGTTCTTACAAAAATCAGAAAAAAGAACAAACTTTTGTATTATCTAGAGCATTACAACCTTTTCATTTGATCTCGTTTAGAAAATGGATCCATTTTACACAATGTTGTGCAACACGATGTGTGTGTCGCTCTCCCTTCTTTTCTCTTTGTTCAATGAAACTTCACTACTACGCAGCTATAATCCCGGTTTAGAAGATGATTCCTTCGAGTTGCAATTCCTGCCCCCAAAATTAACTTGTCTCACGAGTTACCACAAGTGTGCTATCCGTTAAACATGGATGCCGAAACTAAGCCTATCAATCAACATTACAATTACTACGAAGCATACGGTAATCGACAACGCCTTGTTCTATCTAAACCACAAAATACCCCCAAAACACGGATCACGCACAGGGAACACATGAGAGCAAGCACGAACGTACCATCCATGGTGGCCTAGCAATATTGCACGCCAAACGTTGGCCTAGAACAACCTGTGGCTGGGGGCCTGCGCCTAATGCAGACCAGCTCCCTGCAGCAAATCAAAAGGACAATAAAAGAAAGTTAGGCTAGGTTTTGTCTCCGCAACGCGAAACAGGCGGAATTTCGTCGAACAGTTGGAGGGCGTCCGCTGGCGCCCGGAGTAGCACACATGACGTGATGGTAGGAATGCGCGGAACGGAGGGATGGAGCCGAGAGGACTGAGTGCAGCGAAACGAAGAGGCGGTGCTCGGAGGAGGATCACCATGTGACGCGGAGTGCGGCGCCGGCGTTGAGCGGGGAGGGCGCTCAGGGCGGAACCGCGGAAGGCCGGGAGGCGGGCTGCCGTTGGTGCTGGAGGAGTGGAGGAGGCGGATGAAGTCGTGGAGAGGGGGACGCGGGGCCGGAATAGGCTTCGGAGGCTGGGAGGCATCAGAGAAGGCGACGGCGGTGGAGGATTCGGCAGTGTCATGGACTCACGGCGATGGACGATGGTATGAGCAGACGAGGAGGCATCCACTGCATAGTGCTTAGAGGTGCGTGTCTCTCTTAATAAAAGAGAGGTCCCTACCAGCTCGGCGGCGGCCAGTCGCGCCGACGGCCACCGTGAAATGGATCGGAGACGGGGACGGAGATGGTGAATGCGCGAAGGGGATGACGATCGACGAATTTTATTTTACTAGTTGGGTGCCCGTGCAACGGATTGTCAAAATGAGATACATATTATAAATCATGCGTACTATTGAAAAATACTATAATAATAGATCACATTTTCACTTGTCAAATAGAACATGCAGGACGAACGAATATGTGTGAAGATAATGTTTAACAAAATATTTTTGATTCCCAGAATTGACACAATATGCTGCATATTCCTGCACCAGATGATGAAAAATCAATCAGTGGAGTGCCATGGTGGAGAGGTTTCCTCGTAACTGAAAAATCAGTCAGTGGAGGAGTTTTACATGTTCTGCTTGTTTTGCATCGAAGAATTTTTCATGTGTTTTGGCACATGGCCTGAAGCAATCCATGCTGAAACATTTATTTTCACAAGCTATGCATTCTCTGTTAAAGGCGATACCACGCCAATGAATTTTGATTTTTTTTTTTGTGGACATAACATGTATGATCTGGATATGCAATAGTATCTTTATGTTTTTGCGCAAGTACTGCTTCCATATATCACTTGGTCAGTATTTGTTGTCTTGTAGCAGAAAAAATGTACCTTGGAGTTCCCAGGCCATAAGAATAACTCCATAAAGCTATCTCACACTGATCAGTTTTGCAGCAAAAATGTTCCTTGCAATTTTCAGGCCATAAGAATAATTCCATAAAGCTATCTCACATTGATCAGTTTTGTACAAAATTGCAGTGCTTCAACAATTTCTATTCCACCAGACAAATTAGTCTCCTACCTCTATTAAAAGCTGACAAAAATAGCATGGGCATATAAACATTTGCTCAAGACTAACAAAATAGAAGTGAAAGGGTGCATCTGTTTATACAACTGTGAATGGCATAAATTACACAAACAATTTATCATACACTATATTTAATTACACAATGATCACACAAGAGTATTCACGTTACACAAAAATAACTTTTTGTAATTAAAATACTCCACTGTAGCATTTGAAAAATACATACGCAGGATGGTTATCTTCTTCTAGAAATCAAGTTTTTCTATGATCTTTCTTCTGATTTTTTTTGCTTCCGGTGCAATGACCAACCAAATTTCCTGCAGTTTGAGGGCAAAGGTCCAAAGATTCTTGGTGATCTATAAACAAGAAATCAGGACTGCTGAATGAACATTCTTAAGATAAACATGATGACAGGGGTATTGGAATCTGAAGAACCATGCTCTAGCCATTCCATGTTATGATGGCTAGCACTCACAAAGGTCATAACTTGAAGCTGTCAGATTCCAATGTTTTGAAGAGTATGAAATGCATGTAGCAAAGCATCATATTACAAGCCTGAACTTTGTAGAGCAGACAGTAGTAACCATACTTTAGCACACAATGATCGTACAAGCTCATCAGTTCAAAAAAATTTTAAAGTACAAGTTTTCTTTGCATTCAGTTCAAGCTCATCAATGAAAGGCACATGATAGTTCCAGATTCCAACATTTCCAACAAATGTATAACAGTTAAAAATAGTCATTATTGAATTTATGAACATATTTATTAAGGATACACCAATTGCAGAAACTCCACCAGCCCATCCTTAAGGGAGAGAGGGGGAGAGAGAGAGAAAGAGAGGGAGGGCAAGAACATACGAAATTGTCATGCTACTGCATTGCAATCCACACATGCGATGGAGCTAAAGATGGAATGAGAAGCATTAGGTTGCTTCCGACAATGGCCATTGTCGTCCACCTCGCCCCATCTCCCTCTTTCGCCATGCGTACAAACCATACCCACATCACCCCTCCTCCTCCCCCACCTGACATCAACAACACAAAACCACCTCAAATCCTCTTGTCCTGTCCTCTGAGTTAAAGTTAGCCCCAAAATAAAGAAATGACAGGAGCTAACACATAGCATAGTATCATCTTGCAATTAAGCCATCATGTGATTGTACCATTCAAGCAATTCACATCTTTTTCTTTAAGCAGTAAGCAAATCACGGTAATATAGGGATGAGGTGTCGAGATCAAAGGGATATGGAAATACTACAATACTTGGAAGAAGGGGAGAAATGGACCTGGTAACTATTCTAGGTGGAAAATTAACAATATGCCAAAGGTTGGCCATTATATAATCTTTTCCTTCTAGGTGCGATAAGTAGAAGCCGGTGGATTGTTATGCCCTTTGCATGCTCTCATCTACGTGAGTCATCTCACTATTCAAAGCGACGAACCAAGCACTAACAGATTAGAGATCGAGAACCAAATCGTCACAGTACCTCGGATTAAGTGGGCTTTGGACTCTCAATTGTCGCATCCCCTTCCACTCGCACTTCTTCTTCGGTTGCAATTCCTCCTTGGCGTCCTTCTCCATGCATCCAGCTCTTGTGACTCGAGCTCGGCATCGTCGTGACAGAGATCCACCACGCGGAGGCGGTGTGGAGCGGGGCGTGGTCACGGAGTTGGAGGGATAGAGGAGGATGAAGAGAGGCCCTATGGAGTCGGAAGGGAGGTAAGAGAAGCGGCTCCCGGGAATGGGGAGGAGGTGAGAGAGAGAGGCGGATGGGCACGCGGTATGGAATCCATGGATTTGCAATAGGGAAGTGAGAGAGGCGTTCAAATCAGAAAGGGAGATAAGGGAAGCATTGTCGGCCATTTGAGTGGGTGAGAGAAACCTACCACCATGGCTTCCACGACCACTCGTGCCGTGGGACGCCGAGTAGTGGCGACCAAGGAAGAGTTGCCGCCACCGCCGCCAGCCGATAAGGCGGTTGAGTGCACGTCTATGCATGATAGGATTGCGCTTCTGCGGGAGTGGAGGGTATAGGATTGGAAATTAGGCGGAGCGGGGAAGGGGAGGACGCCGTGCTCGGACTGGGGAACTGGGGCGGTGGAGTGGGAGGAGGAGCACTCTCGGATTGGGGATTACGACGGTAGGAGCCAAGCCAAGGCAAAGACAGAGTGCCTCACTCGGATTGGGGGATTGGGACGGTGGTGGTCACAGATGGGGGAGTGGAGCACAGCTGAGGACGTATCATTTCACCACCAGAGCGAGCCAAGCCAGGAGATTGGATTCAAAAAATTTTGAAAACGACATACCACCACCACAAGACACTTTTAATAGTAAAGATTTTATATTTATTTTTATTCCAAATTAAATAAATAATATTTGATATATTTTAAAAAATAGACACCCATCGGTAGGGCGGGATAGAAAATCTGTCTGACCAAAGGACGGTTTTTACAATTCCTATCCAATGGAAAAAACAGATAGGACGATTTGGCAGGTTGTCTGGGAAGCATGAAATCTCGTCCGTTAGTTAGGTGTTCTATCCAGCCAAACAAACATGCGAGTTTTGCCCAACCAAAAAGGTATTTTGATACTTAGTAAAGAATTTTTTGTTTATTATTCAAAAAAGGGCCCACAACCGTGGCGTGGCAATGGGCTTGCCGCGGTACCAACCTTTGACAAGTGTTCCCTTCCTGAAATTACAAATGGTATACATAGCGAATGGTCCCTACATTAAACATATAGCATCTAAGTGCTCCCAAATTAAACTTCATTAAATAGAACAGTACAAACAATTAATACAACCATACATTAGGGAACCGAAAGGAAATGCATGGAGTAGCAATTGTTGACGATTTGCACTCGTCGTCTACTGGGTGCATCGAGGTCATTTTACCTTCTTCCATGCTTCTGGTAGCATGGCCCTGGCATGGCGTGCCCTCTCTCGATTCTTCTCCCTCTCAGCTTCAAGCTCCGCTGCCATCTCCTCATTCCTTTTACGCACACGCCCCTCGTACTGACGTTTCCATTCTTCCTCCCGTCTGAGACAATGGAGCTCTTGGCCTTAGGTGTAATCTCAATATCAAACCACTACTCAAATTCACATAGAGGCAGCGGGGACTGCACGTAAAATGTGTTAGTATATCATTTCAATGGAAAATAGTAGTGAGTAATGGAGGTAGAACGTTTTTATCTTTCATACAGGTCCCTACCAGCGTAGCGCTTTCTCTGGTGAGTCGAATGCGTAGTTGGAACACATTCAGCACCTCACCATGTATGTGTCAACCTCGTGAGATCGCACAAGTCTGCACTCATCACCGCACATACACATGGGTGGACGAACTCCTAGAAGTGGGATGCAGCTCAGGTATCCGCTCTCATTAGGAAGGAGATCACATGTCTTCTCTTTTTCTTTTCCTTTTCCTTTTCCACTTCCTGACATCTCCTATTGTCTCGTATGAAAGCCAGGCAATAGTTTTGAGGAGGTGCGTGTTAGGGAATATAACTTTTCCGACATTCCTCCTGAACAAAAAACATCACGTATGAATTATTTCAAATATATATTTCCTTTCCTCAGATCTACGCTAAACATTGTGTTAACAAGTCATTTCCTCATATCTATTAAATACCTCATTATGCTACTCTACCTCAAATGTGCTCTACAAATTACCCTAAAATAACTCGTACCTACTAAACATGCAAAAAAAAAAACAAATTGTGCTATTGAAACCTACTTCTATTTCTTAAATATCAAATAAACTACTATCTACAACATACACTAATTATATGCAGGGGCCTCTCTCGGAGGTCCACCGAATGATTCTTGTACTAGTCTCCGGATCGGTAGGCTAATGCACATTATTACATAGCTAGATCAAACAAGCATATAGCGAATAAGGTAAAATGGATAAGTGCGAAATTAACGCCTCATGATGAATAGTTTTACAACATGGCCGTCTAGGCCAAATAGCATTACAGTCCACACAGAAGATCAGAGTACAAAAGCGAAAGTCTCCATAACAAAAGGAGTATCTAGCGGCTATTTATCCATGCAAGTGGCTAGAGGGAACACCCTAAGCATCTTTTTAGCCTTCAAATCTAGGTTCTTCATCCTCGTAGCACATGTAGGGGTCTTCCAGGTGTTCTCCATCTAAAGAGTGAGTAAGTGAGTGCAAAGGTAAGTGCGCAATCAAACCGTACTTGCGAGTTGACACCCTCCTAATACATTTTAATGATAAAGGCTTCAAGGGAAGGCTAAGCTATAAATTCAGTCTAGCAGGATGGGCCTGTGTTTCCGTCGGCTATGCCGATGTAAACGGTGTCACGTGTCTTGTTTACGTCGGCTTTGTTCTACGGCGGACATAAATACTCGTATTTACGTCGGCTTATCCAGGGCAGACGAAGAGAAACTTTATATTTGTCGACTTTCTCTAAGTCGACGTAAATAATTTTGGCTGACATAAATACGTCGGATTCCTATAGTGAGGGTTTGTTTATTTGCTTAAATCCAGTTAGAAATAAGAGTAGCACAAACCTATGATATAGCCAATTTCATTAGGAAAGAAAGTGTTAATGAAGTATTGTGATTTCTCATAATTACCAATCTTGTCTAATCTCGATACCAACCCATGGTACGACTAGATCAAACTCAAACTCAACTAGAAGCACTGTTCTTGTTCTTCCTCCAAACACCCGCCATCATATTCCGGCATTTGGAAATCCTGTTGTGGATCATCGTTCCTTTCCTTCGTCCAAAGCCTCCGCAGAGCGCTTTCCGCTGGAACTCCATACCTGCAATACCGCACTATGGCCACGCGTTGTGTCGGACACACTCAACACTCAAACATATTCAAGGGATCTTTGGGATCCCGCTTCTCATGGCCCGAGAGCCGGAGTGCCACACTTCGCTCTGTGCCTCAATCTCAACAGGTTTACGACCTTTCAGTCCAGAGCCACTCTAGGCAACAGGCATAATCTCCGGGTCTCAACCCGTATCTCAGCCCACAGGCTCACATCTTGAGACCAACTGACACAACCTATAACCATACCAACCCATACCATATCCAATTTATATAATAAATAATATTTATAGTGGTGAGCTAGTGTTCACCACTATGGGGTTGTTGTACCCTGAAAACAAGTATTTATAGACCAAAGTGTGTCTAAGCAAATTTTACCCAAGGGCTAAGAGTCCAAATGTTGTACTTGTTTTTAATTTGGTTACAATGGATATGACTATCAAGACAGTTATGGTATGATATTCAAGGTAATTATAGCATTGTAAGTAAAAGTGTCAAGGGTCATGGTATGTAGATAACATAATTAACAAGCTAGGGATTAAATTCATATTGTATGCAATTTCTTAATTGAATCAAAATAACTTAAATAAAAACTGGATAAGACATGAATTAGGGATGTTAACTTGTCTTGTCATGAGGCTTGGAAGTCTTCTTCGGTGTCCTGGAACCTTCCTTCGAGGCCTTCGACGTCTACTAAAAAATAATAAAACCATGCATAAACCAATGCAAAAAAAGACGATGCATGTATGCACGAAGGGAAATGCTAATACCGAGACAAGGATCCAACGAGGCGTCAAATAAGTATGAATGAACATGTCCTAGATACCCTTAGTTATTATTACCCTTACTGGAAAATAATTTTTGGAAATTATTTATAGAATTAAAATATTAATTCTTTAGGTATTTAGGGGTTCTTATTTTATTTGTCAAACTTTACAAGGGTTAAATGGATTAAATATTTTTATTAAAATTTTCTTGAGTTGAAAATGTTTCTGTGAAAATTTGGAATTTTTTGGAGCTCAAACAGTATTTTAAATAAATCTATTTCATTAATAGCAATATTAATCATTAAAAAAGGGTTTAATTATTTCTACAAATTATCCAAAGAACAGGAATGATGCTAAAATTTTTAAATAATTTTATTAGTTTCTAAACTATAACTATTATTCTATGGAATTTTGTCATGATTTATGGAAGTCATAATCTTATTTATTTAAACAGAACTTTTATTTACATAATAATTTAAAAAGGTTGAATTATAGATCACTGGAATAATTCAAGGGGTAAAATAGGCTACTGTTCAAAGTTATAATGTTATTAAATCCAGCTTGCTATCTAGTATTTTTCATAATTTTCTAATATTTTATGTGATGATTTATTTTTTGGAATAAATAAGTTAGGAAAAAGCTAAAATTCCTAAACAGAACTAGGCCAAAATTCACATTGTGCGACCCAGTGTAGTCCGGTCCATGAAACAAAAGCGGCCCAAATGAGCTCGCGAACTAAAGACGTAATCCAGGAATACGCCTCCACTAATACTGACAGGTGGGGTCACGAACCCACGTCACTGGCTGACAGCGCTTAAGCGAGGGAGATTTAAACGATAATCACTGTTAGCGTGGGCCTCAGCTGTCAACGACATGTCGCGCGACCGACGTTGGGGTGACGTCAGTCGAGTGACGGCCCGCGAGGTTCTGCGGCCGATCTCCGGCGAACCTTCGGTGATGTATTGACAGTGTTACGATTCACTATCCTAGTGGTTTATGATCGGGATTGGTTTGGCTAGGTGAGAACTAGGACGTCCTAGCTGGAACATCGCCAGCGGCGAGCCAGAACGGCGACGCCATGGGCGCAGGAAGAAAGAAGCTATGGGATCATACTTCTCCGGCAAAGGGAGGGGGCGGCGGCTAGTTCACCGGTGCAAAGAGCAACCAAGGACTATCAAGGAGCTACTTGAGGTGGCAACGAGCTCGAGAAAAGACGGAGTCGAGCTGGCACCGTGGAGGAGGTGGCGACCGAAATAGGGGAGTCGCCACCGAGGAGCTCCGGTGGTTCCTGGCCAAAATTGAGCACAGTGAAGTGAGGGGCGACACCTAGAGATGCTAGGGACGCGAGGAATCGACCGGTGTTGTACCGAGTAGGCGGCAAGATGAAAAGGGACGAAATGGAGCTCGTTGGCGGCAATGGCAAAGGGAGAAGAAATCGGGGCCGAGCCGAGCTTAAATAGCCTACGGGGTTGCGGGAGAGGAGGAGTGATCTTTGGTCGAGGCTCGAGTCTGTGCGACAAAGATAGCATGCGGAGCAAGATCTGACAATGATCTTGCAAGCAAAAGGCGATGGCCGTCTGAGAGAGAGGAGGAGGAGAGAGTCGAGTGGGCTGGGCAGGATCTGGGTTGGGCCTAGGTTGGCTGGCTGGACAGGGTTAGGCCCAAAGAAGAACTTTTGGAATTTTGGGAATTTTTTAGATATGAAAAGAATTTTGAAATTGGAATAAGAGTTAAGAGAATAAATAGAATTTAGAATTTAAATTTAGAATTCAATTTTAAAAAATCAAATTCCTTTTTTGAATAAGTTATTAAAGTTGAATTTTGCATTTAAGATGCAATTCTGGGACAATAATGAAAGAATTTTGCCTTTCCAAATGAGTTTTGAATTTTAAAGATTAGAATTTTCAGATGAAGAAGTAAATATAGGAAATGCAATTCAAATTTTGAATTTTGAAAAGTTTTAAAAGGGACCAAAAAAGGGCTGTTACATTATACCTACGTCCAAACTAGATTACATTGCACTAACTCTATTCACTTCATAGAGCTAACCAACTATGTTTTCACTAATTTAAAAATATAAAAGAAAAAAGTGACCTCGAAAGCACGCCACGGCCCCGTCTCCTCCTTCTTTCTCTCTCCCTCTTCTTGCTACTCCTTCCTCTCTCCTTCTCCTTCTCCCTCTCCCTCGGCTCTCTCTGTGTCTCTCTGCATATATGAGTGCGCAAGGGAGGAGGCGCGACCACGGTTGAAGGAGGGGAAACCCGCCCGTTCAACAGGCGGATTTTGCTCCACCCAAATCTTGCTCGTCGAAAGGGCAAATTTTTAGTCTGCCCAAATCCCGCCCAACCAAATGATGGTTTTTGTCCGGTGGGGCCCGTAGGCTGTTCGGAAGAATTCAACGCCCAACGGTCGGGTGGGATGGGTAAAACCCGTCCTTTGATTGGGCAGATTTTCTGTTCCGCCTGACCGCGTGATGACAGACGTCTATTTTTAAATATATTAAGCGGAATATTATTTATTTAATTCGGAATAAAAATAAAATAAAATAAAAGGCGACAAGGGTTGGGCTTCCATTTACACATGTAGTCCATGGACTTGGTTCACGGCCTCGAATCATGCCAGCGAATGTTTTTATTGGGCTACGCATGCCGCAGACGCATTGGCAGGCCAGCAGACCACTGTTAGGCTCCGAGCTATCAGGAGGCCCAACCTAGAGGCCCATGTACATGACACTGCATAAACCTACAGATCGCTTAAGCGCTCCACCGCCGCCGACGCCACAGCTGTCTCCTACTCTCCTCCGATCCAAGTAATGGCTCGCTAATCACCTCGTAGATGTCACTTTCCGTTAGAGCGATCTCTCTACTGATATTGTTGTTCTTGCTACTGCTGTGCAAAATTTGTGCTTTGTTATTGCTGTTACTGGCATGCTGTAGCGGGATTCCTTTTTTTTTTTTTTGTGGAATGGGTGCTACTTGTGTGATGTTTTCTGTGGTTGCGGTTTGGGTATAGATGGAATGAACATTGTGGTGCTAAATTTTGAGATGCATATTGGACTTATGACTAGCGTTTAATTCAACAATCTTGCAATAGTTTCTGCAAGTTCGTTAGCGAGTAAGAACTGCGGCATGTCTACTGTCTTAGATCTATAATGGAGGAAACTATTGTTCATATTTGACCCATGCATTTTTCTCTAGTAGAGAATTCCTCCTGAATTGCTTTCAGTTAGATACTATGTTATAAGAGGTGGCCTCAGCTCAATCATGTATTTGTTTTAGCTAAATACAATGTTCTAAGAGGTGGCCTCTGCCCACTCTTGCATAGATTATATGCAGATGCATGCTCTTAATATTTGTTTCTGCATTTAGCACGTGTAGTTGGAAGCATTTTGCTTCATTGTCAGGCGTCAGCTATAACATTGTCCACGTCAGCTACTGGAGGTATTGTTGGCTATCGACTTATTGTGGACAACAGGATATGAAGTCACTATGATGGTGGATTTATCAGTGATATTCTTTTCTAATTTGTATTGTTAAATTTAGTTGAGATGCATAGTACTCCTGTTGAAATAACATTGTCCACCACGTCAGTTACTGGAGTAATTTCTTTATATATTTGAGCCTGTATAGTGTTTGGTAGGTATCTATCTATTATATAATTAAAACATAAGCAAACAAAGCCACCATGTTAATTGAAGAAATTCTCATATGAATTAGACAAAAAAAGAAAAGAAGTACACCATCGATTATAATGGTACAATATTATAACAGTTTAGATTAGATTAAAAGAAAGAGTCTATATCAACTATAATAATAAAATAGAAGCAATTTAAATTCAGAATAAAAATAATAGAAAAAGTGTCCTTATATCAACTAAAGACTAGAAAAAGAGTCCATATCAACTATAATAAAAATAGAAAATCGAAATAAAAGTAATGGCAAACAAGTTCACATTAAATATCGACTACAATAATAAAATAAAAGCAATTTAAATTCAAAATAAAAAACAAAAAAAAGAGTCTTCTATCAGCTAAAGGCTAGGATTTAGACCTAAACATGTCTAAACATGTTTTACCCAAGGACTAGGATTCCAAATGTTTTAATTGTTTTTAATTAGGTTACAAAGGATATGACTATTAAGATAGTCTTGGCGTGATATTCAAGGCAATCATAGCATGAGGAGTAAATGTGTCAAGATTCATGACATGTGTATAACATGATTAACAAGCTAAGTATTAAATTCATATTACATGCAATTTCTTATTTGAATCAAAATAACTTTAATAAAATCTGGGTAAGACATAAACTATGGATGTTAATTCGTCATGTTATGAGGCTTAGAAGTCTTTCTCAGTATCCAGAAACCTTTCCAACTCAAGAATAGTGGCATGTATCTAATTAACCCTATCTTTATTGAGATAATATGTTTAACTATCTATCTGTCAAGTAGAAGTCACAGGCTGACTGTTTCTTTTATCAATGCTTTGTTCAGGATGAAGTTTGTTGCTGCCTATCTGCTCGCTGTCCTGGCTGGTAACTCCAGCCCCTCTGCAGAGGATTTGACTGCTATTCTGGAGTCAGGTGAACTCATCTAGCTGACCTTCCATTTTCTCTAGCACTATAATGTTGAAAAACCAATTGGTCATGCTCTTTTATATCAACTAATATACTAGTTGGTACTGTTTGTGCTTGTTTGTTACCAAGAAAGACAATTCTGTGACATCAATTTTGTTGATAGAGAGGGTTTCTCTGTTTAGTTTGAACTATTGATTCAGTCAAGACGAGTACAATGGTTTTTGAGTCAACTGGTTACGTTTGATGACATGTTGATTGTAATATAAATCCTGCATTACACTAGTTGGAGTGTTTTTTGTGTGCTTTCTACGCAAAATTCTTGGTATAACCATTAGCATCTAAATCTAATGTTAGTATATGTTTTCTGTATTGAAGTTGGTTGTGAGATTGACAATGAAAGGATTGAATTCCTGTTATCCCAAGTGAGTGGTAAGGACATCACTGAGCTCGTTGCCGCTGGAAGGGAGAAGTTTGCTTCAGTTCCATGTGGTGGTGGTGGTGGTGGTGTAGTTGTTGCAGCAGCTGCTCCTACCAGCGGGGGTGCTGGTGCTGCTCCTGCAGCTGAGTCAAAGAAAGAAGAGAAGGTTGAGGAGAAGGAAGAGAGTGATGATGTAAGAACAACTTTTTCTCACTATACCTGTTTTATCAGTTTTCAACTTTTCATGCTCGTTGATGATTATTCTGCTGTTACATATGCTGTGTAACTTTCATGGAATTGCCACCTTATGCATGGTACGATATCTTGTGAGCACGTGTTCTAATTCTTATTTTCAGAAGTTCTGACAATATAACTTGCACTTATTTCACGTCTGACCAGCTTATTTCTGGGCATTTATATTTAGTTGTCAATATATGCATGCATAATATTAGCTAGTGCTTTGATCAATCTGGATTGAAATCAACTGATTTATTGCAAATTTACTTGCAGGACATGGGCTTCAGTCTGTTCGACTAAATGGTGTCTGCTCTATCATCAATATCAGTCTTTGGGCAAGAAACTAGAGTCAAAGATATTTGGAATTTTAGCCTTTGTTTAGCTGACATGTAAAACACTGGAAAGACTATGCTTTCTACTATATTAGTATGTAGTAATCTGGCTGCAGCTTTGATGATTTATTTACTGGTGAACCATAATTTGGTATCCAATTTTGGTGCTCTATTAAGAACAACATTTTAAGCTTTGTTCATTTTTATGTATTGACATGTTCCGTGGCTCCTGTTGAAATAAGAACAACCTTTAACCAAGGGAGAAGCTTGGTTTAAAAATTTCAGATGCAAAACGGAATTTAAAACCTGCTCATGAGCATGGTAGAATTACTGCAGTGTGGTTATCTGAGCTTTAGCTACTATTAACAAACTTCATGTCAGGAAAGCATTCAGATGACCGTATGTACAGAACTTCTTACTACTACAAACTAAACTTGTTGATAGGAAAGCTTTCAGATGACCGGAAAGATCTCAGATGACAGCGTCATTGGTTTTGCAAGTGTCATCGATTCACATGGTTGCGAAGTAATGAGCCATTGATTGAACAAAACTTCTTACCACTATAAACAAAACTAATTGCTGGGAAAGCCTTCGTATGACTGGGTCATGGGTTTTGCAGGTTTCATCAGTTCACATGGCAAGGAAGCATTGAGCTTTGATTCACATATCATGCTAAACTCTACTCATTTTTGATGATTTCAGAACAATGTAGCTCGGTGTAGTTCCTTGTTGACGTAGGTTTTGCAGTTTGCTGGGCAAATCCTCATGCCAGTTGCTATTTGTATACCCTCATACATTCTCCAATCTCCACTAAAACTTGTTCTGCTTGAACGAGACTGATGACCTTGTCTCCTCCATGCATCTGTCTTCCCTTGCAAATGTTTTAAAGTCATAACATACAAAAATCACCCAGTTACTCTAGAATCAGTTACAACAGCTCTAGGATTTAGAGAAAATTGATGATATGCCCTAAAATACTTTGGCAATTGATAATATGTCTCAAAGTACTTTGACATTGATGATTTGCCTCAAAGTTCTTGAGCCAATTGATCTTTTGCCCTTTTTGAATATTTGACTATATTTTGCCAATCAAAGGAGACAAAAAGACTAATATGCCCCTCCCTCCTTGTATAGTGCGCAGTTGATATTGCGCCATGCATTAATGCATATATAAATATTAAATATAAGAGGAGACTTGATGCATATCTAGGGCATGAACGAGTCTTTTTTCCCTTTTTTTTCTTTTTTAAAGGAAAATAATAGGAGAGGTTCTTACTTTTTTTAAAAAGAATATGTACATATAAAAGGAGAAAAAAAAGAAAGAAAAAAGGTTGGCCCTGTTCTATTGGGCTCATGAGCTGTGACTTATCTGACTTATCTCGAATTTCGAGAATTTTCCGAGGTGGCCTCGAGAGTCGGATAGCCTTGAAATTTAGGATTTAGAGAGCTTTTAGACTCGCCTACGAGATAAAAATAAAACGGATTTTAAAAGTAATAAAAAAAGTCAGATGAGTCAATATTAGTCAGATAAGTCACGAAAATTTCAAATCTTATCTGACTAATATTGACTCATCTGACTTTTTTTTATTACTTTTTGAACCCGTTTTATTTTTATCTCGTAGACGAGTCTAAAAACTCTCTAAATCCTAAATTTCAAGACCATCCGACTCTTGAGGCCACCTCGAGAAATTCTTGAAGTTCGAGATAAGTCGATAATCATATTTCACGGTTTCAATGTAATGCGCCTAGTCTTTTCTGATTGGCAAAATATGGCTAAATATTCAAAAAATGGCCAAAGATCAATTGGCTCAAGAACTTTGGAGCATATCATCAAGATCAAAGTTCTTTAGGGTGTATTATTAATTGACAAAGTACTTTGGAGCAAATCATCAAGTTTCTCAAGAATTGAAATGCACAGTGAGTCACCAAATAGGGGTATTATCTCGCTTCTTCTGGAAGGCAAGATATATGTATGATCTTGACCTGATTTAAGAAGTTATGTGCTAATGAAATGTACATGTTGATTTTGATGCATAACCAACTCTCATGATTTTCTCATTTATGATGAGCAGCCCTGATGATTGTCTCATTTACGATGAGCCAAATAGCCCTTACATATCTACCAAATGTTGCTGGTGCCTACTCTCTTACGAGAAATCTCTCTCACGCAATCAACAAAATTGCTTTTCTGATTCTACAACTTATATATCAGGTACTTTGAACTTTGTAGTCATTGATGAAGCTCCTGTCAAGCAGCATCACAAACACATATCCAAGTAGTTTTGGGTTCAGACTGATTTCTGTTAACAAGCACACACCTGTGTGAGGTGACATGCTGTCTGTTTCAGGGGTTCAGGTCAGAATTGTCTGTTCCTGTTCATCCACAGTACTTGGCTACAAGCTTAAAATGGCTTCTGAATTTTAACTCCTAGGCCTCTTACATACTCGTAATCTCTCGGGCTATGGTGAGACCTGGACAAAAGCCCCTAAACTGTCTCCTGCTCATCAGGAATCACCCTGTCTGGCATGATCATCACATGCAACCCTTTGCAATGCATCCAAAAAACGTCTCACCTGCAGATACTCGTTGTGGCTGTCTGTGCAAGCTATTTGGGCTTTTGAAATGCAAATTGCAAGTACCTGTCTATGGGGGGCAAACTGATGCATCATGAGAATGGACAAGCAGTCAGGCTCAGGTAGGCCAAGTGCATTATTCCATGTCGTTCTTGGATTCTCGGATACGAATATCCATCTCTGACCCAGCCTCCACAGTTCCATACTCTAGAATACCACCAAGCAGCTGTACATCAGTACTTCTACATACTAGTAGCTACGCTCTCTCCTAATCTGAACTGTCGGCTGCTTGCTCTGCTGTTCCAAAGCACGCAGTCCTTAACCGCTGCCGTTGTGGTCAGGGAATAACTACAATACGGTATACAACGGTATAGCGAGTGTTACCGTAAGTATTACGATAATACGTGTTATACCATTTCAATGGTATAGCTTTATCTTTGGACCACTGACATATAGACCATGGCTGGCATGGGTCTCCATATCAGTGACCCGAAGTCCGAGTGATGTACGTCCGAGAAGCATGTATTTCTATATTATTATTGGTACTGCTGCAGACAAATCACTCCAATAAGCACCGTTCTTTTGTTGGCCCATAAACACAATCTGTACAGTTCTTGACATCTCATTCTTGCACAGCTGCATGCACCTTCAATCTCCAGCGGTGCCCATATCCACCGGTTTGGTGGCAGATCTTGCACGGTCGCCGCAGCTTTCCAGCGTGAACTATGGGCTGCACTTTGTGTGATCAATTCAACCCGTACTACGTACGGATCCCTCCCGTTATCACCGTGCAGTGACCATGTGAGATTAGCTTGATCTAAACTACTTATCCGCAACACAACCGAAATTCTTGTAGATGCCAAATAATTTGATTTCTCAATCTTGTTTTTTAAAAAATATCAAAATAGCTTCTGAAAACTCTTAAAAACAAGTTGAACTTAAGTGGATTGGCACTACTACAGGAATGACCTTTCATACCGGCACATCAGTACCGGTTATACATGAACTGGACCTGTCGATTACATCGATCTCGGTTCAACGGTCTCATTGGTCGAGGAACATCGAGACGGTGAAGAAACCACCCGTACTAATGTTCTAACATCCATGCCGGTTGGTGTAGCCAACCCAGTACTAAGAGGTCTAGGCGGGGAAGTGCGCTTAGTATCGGTTGCTTACACCAACCTATACCGATGCTTTAAACATCGATGCAGGTTGGTGTAACCAACCAGTACTAAGTTCCTGGTTCTTAAGATGGTTGGTTACACAAACTGCATCGATGCTAGAAACATCGATGCAGTTGGTGCAACCAACCCAGTATTAATTTGAACCCCTTCACGGCTAGTCGCTAGCCCCACACTTCTTCTTCTTCCTAGCTCCCACAGCCCCACCCGGCCAGTTCATCCTTGGTTTTCTTGGTTCCTAAACTTTTGCGGTTCCTTGGTTTTCTTCTGGTTCATTATAACTTGTTTTTATTGATTTCGCATTGGATTTTGCGATTCGCATTGGAATTTGCTTTGTGTTTAATCACATTTGACTGCATTGGAATTTGCCGTGTGTTTAATGGATCCGACCTTCTATCTTCCCTCCCTATATTTTCCTCCATCAACATGGAGAAAAGATCCGCACCATTTCGATCCCTTCTCTCTCTCGCCACCGCCACCACCACACCGCATTCCCTCCGCCATGGTTCGCCGCCTCAAGACTGCAGGCGACTTGCAATCCCCATCTCTCTCGCAACATCCGCCGCCAACGCAGCCCATCCACCTCTACCGCCCGTGCCGCCCCACCCACATCTTCCGCCGAACCGCCGTGCCGCCCACCCACATCCTCCGCCGCAACCTCGCGCGCCGCCCTTCGCCTCTGCCGCAACCTCCCGCGGCTCTCGCACCAACTGGAGGAGGCATGGAGGACTTGACGCCGGCGCCCGTCTCATGGCCGCCACCATATCAACCTCGCACTGGGAGGCGGGCTCGCTTGCTTTGCCATTGTTGCCACCGCCAAGCTTCGAGGATCGGATGCACATGGAGGTGGGGATCCCACGCGCGGCGCCGCCTAAATCCTCACCTGCGCCTCGTCCTCGCCTGACGATGACGAAATCGACCGGGAGGCGCGATGGCGGAGGAGGATGAGTAGAATATAGTTGATGTTTAGTTTAATTATATATATAGTTTAGTTATTATGTATGTATGTAGTTTAATTATGTAGTATGTGATAAACTATTTTGTGATCGAATCAATGAGATCAGTGTTTAATTATGTATGTATGTGATGAACTATTTTATGATGGAATCAATGAGATCAGTGTTTAATTATGTATGTATGTGATGAACTATTTTGTGATGGAATTAATGGGATCTGTGCAATGAAATGAGTTATGGTGAAATAGTGACCTGTGCAATGAATTGTTGATATGTGCAAAAATGTTCATCGACAAATGAGTACAAGTATGAATCTGTGAAATGGGATCTGTGCAATGAAATGAGTTATAGTGAAATGGTGATATGTGCAATGAATTGTTGATATGTGCAAAAATGTTCATCAACAAATGAGTACAAGTATGAATCTGTGAAATGGTGATCTGTGTAAATGCCAATTTGCATTGAAATGGACCGGCTGAAGAAACTAACCGGTATTGATTCGCTAACATCGATCGGTTGGTCTAACCAACCGAACTCGGCACGCTTATACCGGTTAGTTACAAGAACCGAGACCGATGTTAGAGCATCAAGACAGCCTTCCATAACATGGACCGGTGAAGAAACTAACCGGTTCGATTCTCTAACATCGATACCGTTGGTTATACCAACCGAACTAAATCTGCTTAATACCGGTTGGTTACAAGAACCGGACCGATGTTCAAAGATCAAGACAGTGGTATCTTAAACCGTACTAAGCGACCTTATTTGAACGATCCTCTTCCCCGCCTCCTCCCCACACCGCCAGATCAAGAACATCGCCGCCAAGAGCTTAGCTAGGCCAAGAGAAAGGGACGAGTCTTTGCCAAAATTTTGGTCATCTTACTCCCACCAAGTTAACCAAGATTAGTAACATCGTTCCTCACTACATTTGGTGTAAAATGGAGCTTCTTCTTTGCTTGAAATGTGAAGAAAATTTGATCTTTTGTCATGATCGATCAAGAAAACGGTCTGTACGCCACCAAAGCACCAAAAAAGGGAGGTCTTTGCCAAAATTTGGTCATTTTACTCCCGACCAAGTTAACCAAGGTTAGTAACATAGTTCCTCACTACATTTGGTGTAAAATGCAGCTTCTTCTTTGCTTGAAATGTGAAGAAAATTTGATTTTTTGTCATGATCAATCAAGAATAGTGCAGCGCCGGCCAAGAGCTTTAAGAAAGGGGGAGATGCTGCGAAAATTTGGTCATTTTTTACTCCCAGCCAAGTTAACCAAGGTTAGTAACATAGTTCCTCATTACATTTGGTGTAAAATGGAGCTTCTTCTTTGCTTGAAATGTGAAGAAAATTTGAGCTTTTCTCATGATTGATAAAATAACTAGTTGTGTAAGTTTGGAATTTGCTTAGATTAGATGTAGCTCGCGTTGAATGTGTGGATCTAGCTCAAATTTAGGTTTTGGTTCCATCGATCGATGAAGAATTTTCAAATAAATTTAATACTCCCTCCATTCCATTTTATAAGGCATATTTTGACTTGAGAAAAGTCAAACTTTATAAATTTTGACCAACATTTAATCAAATTATATGCATCTTTAATGGATAAAAGTTATATCAACATGTTGGCCTTTTAAATTGCTCTGAATACAATGTGATATTATAAAAATCGCCAATATATAATAAGAGAAATTAATGGTCAACGTTTGTCTTGAAAGACTTTTTTCAAGTCAAATTTAGGTTTTGGTTCCATCGATCGATGCAGAATTTTCAAATAAATTTAATACTCCCTCCATTCTATTTTGTAAGGCATATTTTGACTTGAGAAAAGTCAAACTTTATAAATTTTGACAAACATTTAATCAAATTATATGAAAGTAGTATTTGGAAAGGGTCCTGGTAGCAAATCTGTCCCTACTGAACAAGGTCATACGAAGCCCATTTGGAAGAAGAAGTCAATATTTTGGGATTTACCTTACTGGGAAGACTTAGAGATCCGCCACTCACTGGACTTCATGCATATCACGAAGACTGTCTGCGTGAACTGCTAGGCTTCCTAGATATGTACGGTAAATCAAAAGATACACTTCAAGCACGAAAGGATCTGATCTCATGGGACTCGTGAACGACCTACATCCGAAAAGAGAGCGAAAGGACAACATTACCTCCACCTGCGAGCTACACTCGAAAGCAAGGAAGAAAAAAAAACATGATTAAGTTTTTTAACAATGTGAAGGTCCTTCCGAGTACTCCTCGAACATAAGGAGACGATCAACACGAAAGAGAATAAGATAGTACACGAAATCACATGAGTGTCACATGTTGATGACACAGTTGCTCCCAAAGGACGCCGAGAGGTATTCTCACGGACCGGGTACGAGGACAATCGTAAAAGTCGTGCTCGTTCTTCAACGCGTGTCGCAGAAGGTCATCGAACCACGGAACTTATCTAAGCCGCAGGATGACGTGGTTGATAGTCCGTCGACCTTGAGATGATCTTCCTCCGTCCTTTTTGATATTATGGTCCATCTCATGGTCCACATTGTCAAAGAGATAGAAATTCTCGGACCGTGTTTCTACATAGTATGTTCCCTTCGAGAGGTACATGGGTATCCTAAAGAAATATGTTCGAACCGGTCTCGCCCGTAAATTGCATTACCGAGGTGTTGGCACGAAGAGGTGATTGAGTTACGTGTCGACTACATTGATGAGCTAAATCCGATTGGCGTCCCTGTTTCACGCCATGAGGGCAGGCTACGGGGAAAAGGAACTCTAGGGAGAAGAGAATTCTTTAGCGACGATCTACTTTCATTTAAACAAGCACATTTCACAGTCTTGAAACAAGCAACTGTAGTGGCTGAGTTTATCCATGAACATGACATGATTCTACGCGACCAGTACCTAGAGAAGTCAGAAAAGTGGATCGCACTAGAGCAAATGGATCGTTTCGGTGCTTGGTTACAAAAGAAACTAATGGGCTCCCGAACAGACAATGAACAGTTGAAACTCTTGGCTCGGGGACCATCCATGACAATCGTATCATTCCATGGGTATGAGATAAATGGGTACACATTTTACACAACTGCCCAGGATAGCAAGAGCACCAACCAAAACAATGGGTCCGTATAGATGCCTTGGACAAAATGGAAAGATGGACACCTACTATGGTTACATAGAAGATATCTGGGAACTCGAGTATGGACTTTTAAAAATCCTCTGTTTGGTGCCAATGGGTCAAATTGATACCGTTGAGATCGGCGAGTGCGGTATGACAACCGTGGACCTCAAGCAAGTGGCCTATAGGACGAACCGTTCGTGCTAGCAAATGATGTGACATAGGTATTCTACGTGATGGACATGAACAAGAAACCGAAAAAGCGAATGACAGGCCTACTAAAAGCAAGAAGCGTAGGACAAGCCAACAAGAAGATAACAAGCGAAGCGAAGACTAGCGATCGGCCAAGGCACCACGTGGTTCTCCTGTAAAAAAGGATCGTCGGAGTTGAGGCGTCCAGATGAAGAAGAGTACAATCGGTTCGACGAGCTACCTCCTTTTATGGTGGACGAGACATTACTATCTTGAATGATATAGAGAAACCCCTATGTATGCGACACGATCATAATGAAGGATCACTTGTAAAAACAAAGTATGTTAGCAAATAAGTCGAACCGTGTTATATAAAGTATGATTTTTATTAAGCAAGGAAGCAACAATTGAATTTATATAACAAGGTGAAAATCTGTATTAATAAGTATGATATGTTGGAAAATAATAATGTAAAGAATATATGAATTTTTAATTTATTTTATTTTTTGAAAATCATTTTAGTGTGGAATAAGTATGAGTTATTATTTTTAGTAAGCAATGAATCAATAATTGAATTTATATAAAAGGTGAAAATTTATAATAAATTTTGAAAAATTAAAGAGATTTCAAGACTCCCAACAGTTTTCTATAATTTTCGAGAAATTAATGGCAAATTAGTACCAATGACATGTGGAAACCACCAGAAATGGGCCCACATGTCAGTGAGCTGATCCCTATCTCCTAAGAAGGGTACAAAAAAGGTTCGTGCCGTGAAGGCCAATCAAAACCCCATCCTCTCCCCGGCTAGCAGCGTGCGCTTGCGCTGGCTCCAGTGCGATCACGGGTTCGAGCCACTTCGCCGTTGTATTCTTTTTATTTTTGGTGTAATCTATCGGGACTAAGTGAGCATTTGGTCTGGTTTGTTACACCAACCGAATCGATATCAACAAGCGATCCGGTGTAATACACCAACCGGATCGATGTGATGTTAGTCGGTGTATGACACCTAACCGATCGATTCTCATCATATAAATTCGAAAGGAGAAGTGCTTGGTTTTCCAATGTGATTTTCTTTAGTATCAGAATTTATAGTTTATACAGAATGTTTTATACTTTTGATTTTTAATTTATGTTTTATACTTTTGACTTTTAATTTATGGTACATGAATGTATTTGTGAGGACAAATCTTATGGGTCCAAAAACAACATATATTATAGGAAATGTACATATATTATATCATTATAATAATTTGCAAATAATATTGGTACCCTGTACAATGTCCCACGGGTTACCACAAAAGATGTTAAAAGCTAATTTCTAATAATATACTAAATAACTAATAATTAATTTCTAGCATCTGTCGAGACTAATCGTCGTCTTCGTCGTTGTCCTCCTCCTCGTTGGCGTCGGCGCCATCGTCGGAGGCATCGTCGTCGTCCTCCTCCTCCGACTCCGGATCGTCGTCGTCCTCCTCCTCGTCGTCGTCCTCCTCCGCGACGACGTCCTCGTCGTCGAAGTCCTCCTCGTCCTCGTCCTCATCGGACAACTCGTCCGACATGGACAACTCCGCCGGGTAGAAGACGGACTCCTTCCTCGGTTATGCATTTAATGCGCTTCGAGGGGACACTCATCCTCTAAGACGGCGGCGGTGGAGGCAGACCCGTAGGCATCGGTGATGGTGGTGGGGTGGAGTTAGAGGAACAGGAAGAGGCAGAGGAGGAAGACGCCATTGATCGAAGAGGAAGACGATTAATTAGGCAGAGGAAAATCGTCGGTTTTATAGAAGAGGCCTCTTGTCGAGGCAGAGGAAGAGGCGAGGCTCCTCGATTCAGCGCCAACATTGCGTCGTTCAATTCCACATAGTCCCGGTTAGATACACCAACCGGGATTCAGATAGTCCCGGTTGGAGACACCAACCGGGATTACTTCCCCCAAAATGGAGATCACGGACTTGTGGTTCCCACATGGCAGTGGTAGTAATTTGCCATAAATTACAAAGTATGTTACCAATTAAAACCGTGTATGAATTATGATTTTTTATGAAGGAAGGAAGTAATAATTGAATTTATATAAAAAGGTGAAAATCTGTTGAATTTATATGAATTTATATAATTGAATTTAAGATGGTTGGAAAATTAAATTGTAAAGAATATGTGAATTTTTAATTTATTTTATTTTTTGACATCAGTTTAGTGTGGAATAAGTATGATTTATTATTTTTTAGTAAGCCATGAAGCAATAATTAAATTTATATAAAAGGTAAAAATTTATACTAAAATTTGAAAAATTAAAGAGAAATTTCAAGGCTTCCAACAGTTTTCTATAATTTTCGAGATATTAATAGCAAATTAGCAGCGTGCGCTTGAGCGCGGGCTCCCAGCTCGCGCCTTTTTTTTGGCAAATCAGTCCCGGTCGGTGTAATTAAGCGGGACTAAGGGAGATTCCGTCCCGGTTGGTGTCCTCAACCAGGACTAAGTGAGTATTCCATCCCGGTTTGTGATACCAACCGGGATTGATGGTTCCTAGGCACTACCTAATGCGAGCGTTGGTCCCGGTTGGTGTAACCAACCAGGATTGATGTGTGATTAGTCCCGGTGGATGATACCAACCGGGACTGATGCCACCATCATATAAATTCTAAAGCGAGTGAGGTTGGAGGCATAACTGTTTTATCGTCTCCAACCTCTCTCGCCGACGCCTTTCGGCCCCGCCGTCCTCCTCCTCCGACGACCTCACAAGACGCCGCCGCCCTCCCCGACCCAGCCCAGCGCTCCGCCCGTCCTCCTCGTCACCGACGACCCCGCGTGCGCTGCCGTCCTCCTCGTCTCCGACGACCCCGCGAGCAAGGTGCTCCTTGTGCTCCTCTCTTCTTCCCTTCCCTCGCTCCTCCGCAAGGTGCAGGCCGGCAGAGCATGGGACAGTGAGTGCGGGCTCGGGCAAGCATGACGGAGGAGTGACACTGGCGGCACGAGCGGCAGAGCTTGGCATGCCAACAGAGCACAATCACGGTGCGCCCAGAGTGTTCGATTTAAATGCCCAAACCCACGCTGATGGCGGAGCCAGATTTCAAAGACTGGGGAGTAAAGTAGTTAAATTGCCAAATAATTGGTCCAAGATATAAATTTTTACATGAAAAAATAATTGTGAAAGACAATCTGACCTCCGTATCTTATTTATATGAATTTTGAGATGTATATGTATATGCCAATTTTATAGCAAATTTGAATTCTAAGATGTATGTCAATTAATTGTGAAATGTAATGTATATACCGTCCTAAATCACATGCGCCGCCCTCGATCATCTACCTCATCTTCCCACCGCCTCCTCGTTGTCACCCGCTTATGTATAAGTATATGTGAAATGTGCAAGTATACTATTGTTAATCTTTTTTCGTTAATTTTCAATGCCTTCTTATAGACTAGAAAACTACGATGGCGGAGAAGGGTTTGATGGAGACGAGTTCATGAGAAGTTTGATTTCGGAGAAGATGGTTACGAGCTCGATGATTCCATCGAGTCCGCAAGGCTGTCGTGGACTTAAGGCTCGCTGAGACCGATGAGACTCATGCCGAGGTCGCCGAGACGACCATGGTAATTAGATCGAACTTGTATATGTCGGTTCCAAAGATCATGCTAAGCCAACATTCTAACACGAGACATTATTGTACCATATTTTCAGATCACTCAATCGAGTAGCCAATCACGCCGCGGTTCAAACAAGAAGTCGAAGGCAAGACATGTTATCACCGAAGTCGGCGATAACGGCCAACCTCTTGCACCCTTAGGGCGATTGGGCCGTTCAATTTGGCATCTGGCGCCCACGTCGAGGACCATGTGCCGCTTAGCATCGTGAGATGGGATAATGTCCTCAAGATCTGAAGGACATGCTCGACCGACTGAAGGAGACATTCACCTTCCCCAAGGGACCAAAGAAGGTGAAGAGTTACACGCTCAAGAAGATGGACATCGCATTCCAAACATATAAAAAGAAGTTGAACACGGAGTACGTCAAGAAGAACCGAATTCCTGACTTCAACAAGTACCCAAAGTTGCAGAATCACTGGGATGCGTTCGTGAACTACAAGAATTCAAATGAAGGTCAAAGTTTGACCGAAAGGAACAGCCAGAATGCTCAGAAAAAGCAATACCACCACCACCTCGGCCCTGGTGGTTACAGCCAGGCGATGCACAAATAGGAGAAGAGGGAACAAGAACTGCTGGCGAAGGGTGTTGCACCCGCGACAATGGAATGGCCAGACAGAGCGAAGAGCTGGTTCTATGCTCACGGCGGCGGCCTTGACGATGATGGAAACACGGTGTTCGGGAATGTGCTGACAGATGTGGCGAAGACTTGTAAAGTCGATCGAGAATCTTCCAGGCACCTTCGTATCAAACAGGAGAACGACGAGCTTACAAGGGCCCTACAAAACCCGGAGCACCCTGGACGTACACGAGGCGTTGGCGTCGTTCCGTGGAAGATTGGGTTCGCTAAGGACGCCGCTACCTATAGGAGTCGGGTGAGAAGCAAGTCCCGACAGGCACAACAGCTCCTAATGCTTGAAGAACGCTGAATCAAACACAACAGAGCATGAAAGAAGAGATCCAAAGACAGTGCAGTTAGCCTTGAGCCAACGGCTAGATGCGGGCCAGAACCTCCCGCTAATCTGACCTCATTAGTCCTCAAGGCGCGGCACCAGTGCTTCCGTGGGTTGCTCGAACCGGACTTGAGCCATCGGCACGTGGGCGACATCACGCAGCGGACACCTTGTGAGCTGCACGTCCAAGTGAGGAACATCTCTTTCAAGGCGGCTCACGGCATGGTCGACCGGTGTAGCTGTGGTGGTCATCCATGGCCAACAGATAATGTCCTGCTACTGTGGTCTCGCCGAGGAGGTATGCCCGTGGTGCGAGGACACGGACCTCGATATTCCTTGAGGTGACGGGACTACGGGTTAGGAGAGGCGATCCATAATTTCATCCAATGGCGTAAGAAGTACATTATTTTTCGAGATCACATGGACGTGTCCTCTCCAACACCTTCATCACCTCCGGCACACATAAGCGGTCCGTCATCACCTCCATCGCCACCGAAGGAGATGTCTCCCGAAGAAGCCCGCCTCTGCACCAAGCCTCGACGCTAAACTCCAACTCTAACATCTTCGCCCAAGACAAGCAAGCTACCGCCAAAGAACAAGAAGAGGACGAGGTCCACCCAACCCAAGAAGCTAGTCAAGACTTGCAAAGCAGGCGCGACGATATGACGGAGGAGGAGACCGAGAAAGTAGTCAGAGCCGAGGTCACTAAATTTTTTAAACCCAAGTCACCAGAGAAGAAGGTTCAACCTGGTACGGAAGAATTTCTAAAAGGCTTGAGGACAGTGAAAAATTTGAAGGACAAAAAGGAAAAACCTCGTATATCTGACTACGAGCGCACATTGGTCAAGGAAAGGTCAAGAAGAAGACGTCAAAGAAGACGATGTCATCAGCTGATCAGAAGGCCAAGGAGATGCAAAAATTCATCGAAGAAACTGGTCTTCACCCAGAGCAAATATTAGGCGACATGCAGATTGAAGCCGCAGGTCGATGGCAATATACACCGGGCGCTTCCTTGGTCAGGCGTGAGGAGATTGTCCAGCTACCAACTAGGATGCGCCAATTTCATGAATGGTACCGGATGCGTTCAAGCATGGCCTAATGTCATTTGTCAGTCAAGTACAAGGAAGAACATTTTTTCACTACGACAATGAATTTTATGTCCAATGGCCAAGAATGTACGAGCTATACGGTCGAGACGCCATCGACGTGGCCATGTTGAGTTCTTTGGACTCTGTAAGTGTCTTATTTAATTGCAAAAATCCACCGTATGCAGCCCTTACACTATACTAACTTGCAAGCCTAACTAATTTCTTCTTATGTAGAATGGAGATAGAAAGATGCAAAAGTGTTTCTACTCTCAACACATGCTTCCTTGACCTTTTAGTTATCAATGAGACAGATGTTAAAATATCCCCTGCCGATACAGAGACCAACATATACAACGGGCTAATAGGTCAAAAATATCATTCAAAGATACTTTTACCCTATAACTTTGAGTAAGTGTTTTCGTACCGCCTCGTTCTAATCTTTTTCCACAACACGATGTTAGAACTAATTAGTTACCTATGTTCCATATATATGTACAGCTTTCATTGGATTCTTCTCATTATCGAGCTAGATCGTAGCATGATCACGCTTATAGACTCGTTGAGGAGACCCGGTTGAAAAGTACGAAAACTTGATCGACATTCTCAACCAGTATTCTTGTTCTTTCCATTATTGTGCTCGTTCTACTCCATTTTAAACAAATTCTAATCATGTTCAATTTGCAATCACGTGTAGTGCATTCGCACGGTTCCGCACTAAAACCGTGGGCTAATTCAACGAGAAATTTGATATTACACTTGCCTCTCGAGTATGTATGCCATCGGGGTAGCTTTGAGTTAGTTAACTTCATTTCCATGCATCCATTTCACGTTGTTAGCTTTTTTTCACCACAGTGTCGGTGTCACCGTCAGCACCAATATATCTTGGCTACTATGTGTGCCATATTATGCACATCTGGCCGGAGGTACTACCGACTTGCAATGTCGTCCGATTTCTCGCCATGATCGTGAGAGCGATCCAAGAACAACTCGCCTTTGGATTTTCGATAAGGTCGTAAATCCAAGAGGCGAAGTTTCACGCTTCAACGGCAAATAGGTGGGGCCCTTCGATAAAGACCGGTGAACTGTCGGGGTCAACATCTACGGCTACCAAGAGCGATGCACATAAAAGATCACGATGAATGTTCTGTAATTAAAGTTGTAATGAATGTCATTGTGATACCTAATAGTTGTAATTAAAGTTGTTAATAAAAGTTCTGTAATTTAATTATGAGTTATGCATGATTGATTATATGTGCTTTAATTAATTGTGACTTAGCACACAGATATATATATATATATATATAATAATAATATTAGACTTAACACACACAGACACATATATAATATATATTACCTCACACACACACATATATATATATATATATATATATATATATATTATTTATAGCTTAGGTGGTGCGTGCTCAAGACGGTTGGAGGAACCAACCGATCGAACAAGCAGCTTTATCGATACCGATTGGTGCCTCCAACCCAGATCGATCGGGCTTCGGCGAGGCACGGGTAAAGCCACGTGTGCTGCTTTCAAGACGGTCGGAGAATCAACCGCCCGAACAACGACTTATCACTACCGGTTGGTGCTTCCAACCCGATCGAGCGGGCTTCGGCGAGGCAGGCTAAATCCACGTGTGGCCTCCAACCGTATCGATACTATATCAAGACGGGCGAGGAACCAGATCGATGCCATGGGGCATCGGCCCCGGATATTCTGACGGTTCAAAACCAGATCGATGGCCGTTAGAACCGGACCGATGGCAGATCTGTAGTAGCGTGGCCTTTTGAGCCGCTTCTAAAAGTTCTTCTAATTTAGCTTTTATCAATTCAGGCCAGCATTTTAAAACAGGTTAAGCAGGGTTTGACAAGAACAGTGCGATCATTAGCAAATCGGTCCGGTTAATGATGTGATGCCGTACCTATACATTAGAGAAATTGGACAAAAAAACATCAACTTTTTTCCAGCTAGCTAGGTAAGGTTGGTTGGTGGTATGTCGACCTGCGTGACTTGACAAGTGACCCTAAGAGCTGTCGGATAAATAACACTTTTAGGTTTAATTTAATCAAATAAATTATAAACACAAACTAATTAACAAGTAACATCATACGACACGAATATATTATAGACATAGATGAAATAGATGTATTCATATATCCCTCTAATAAACTCGTAAATAGAGACATCAAAAAACTGTCAATTAGAGCGTCGGCGCAGCGGGACGGAGTAGTCGATATGTGGCGGTGCAGAAGACTAGAAGAGGCAAAAACCTTAGCTTCTTTTTTTTCTCTTGCTCCCGAGTGGCAGTCGTACGGTTTACATATGATAGGATGACGGTCGAACATGTCGCGTCTACGCAAGCAACTAGACCCAATTTCGGCGACCATTTACACATGTGCCGTGTGCCCGCGCCACCTTGGCCCTAGCCCAAGCCTGGCCTAGCGAGGCGAGGTAAGCGAGTACGCGCGTGCGTTCTTCTCTTTCTCTCTCCCACAT
This sequence comes from Olyra latifolia, assembly GCA_036346145.1. Taxonomy (NCBI): domain Eukaryota; kingdom Viridiplantae; phylum Streptophyta; class Magnoliopsida; order Poales; family Poaceae; genus Olyra; species Olyra latifolia. The sequence continues at coordinate 29,441,378 of CM070526.1, forward strand.
GAACTAGTGGGTGGAGCACACTCTAGTTGGTGTCTCTCTATCTCAATTAGCAATGTGGTACTAAAGAATTTCCACATCCCCTTTCATATGTAGGCCTTTGAGATTTTTTAGAAATTATTTCTAAATAAATGGGCCAAGCCCATATATTCCAACAATAGCATCCTCAGCAGGAGGTGCAAAATAGTGTTTATCTAACTTTTTAAGGATAGAGTCTCTACTTGAGAGAATGAATCTATTAAAGTATAGTATAAAATATGAAAGAATTTTAAAGAATAAATATAATTTGTAGAAAATAGTGTTATAGAGGAGAAATTTGAAGTGTTTTTGCTGAAGATGGCTAACTAATGAAATTAGGTTCTAGAGTTGCATTATGCATAGCAGGCGCCCGTGGTGTGTCCTTGCATCCAGGAAGAAACGGCTTTCTCTTCCGCGAAAGAACAAAAGGAACAGAAGCACGGTACACAGCGCGCGCGCGCGCGCTCTCTCTCTGTCTGATCGTCACTCCAATGAAATTCGCGACGGCTACCAATCGAGAGGAGGCCACAGTGCTTCGATAGTGTTCCAACTCGTTACAGTAGCCGAGGTGAAGCCTCTCGTACAACGTGGAAATGATCTGGGCCGCTGCACCCGCATCCGACGGCCGTGGTCATCCGCGGAGAGGCGAAGGAAACGTTGCTGGTTACGTCCGTGGGCTGCCTGTCCGCCCGTGCCGATCAGAAGCATCCAAAACGAACTGACAGCAACCATGCACAACATACATGCATGGCCGGGAAGAAAGGGACGAATCGATCGCGCCCCATGGCGGACACAGGGGTCGCAGGCGCGCGGCGGCAGCGGTGACCCACCCACGAGTGGCCACCGCCCCGGCGGCTCCACATACGTGATACGTACGTGCGTGATCACTCAGCACACATGGCGCGAGCCTTGGATACCTCCGCATCGGCATCGACGGCATGTGGCGGCCGGGCGCGAGGAGGATGACGCCGACGGGGACACCGGGACAGAGCAGCGCGTGACTGCGCGCGTGCGTCGTGCGTGCGTGCGTGCGTATTGTCTGCATCCATCGATCCATTGCCATGCGCTGCGGCGCTGCTGGTTCCCTCTCCCCCGCCTAGTGCCCCGCGCGTCCCCCGTTTCACTGCTGAAGGTAGGGTATGTTTGGATGGCGACCCGCGCTCGCCGTGCCCGCCGTCGGCTCGCCCTGGGATTTGGACGCTGTTTGGTTTGCTGCCGACGCCGCGGTCGCGTGTGCCCAACGTTGGCTCGCTCGTGCACAGTAAACGCGCGAGCAAGCGACGGCGTGGGCGAAGAAATCGAGCGCCGACGCCTGCCAACGCGCGCGAGGGCGTGCCCTCGTCTAGGGCGAACCGACGGCGGGCACGGCTTGCGCGGGTCGCCATCCAAACGTGTCCGTAGTCTTGGATTGTTTCTGTGATGTGCTCCAAGTGCCGCTGGGGCGGGACAAAGGTTAGACCTACTGTGATCTGCTAATTAGTAATTAGCATTAGTAAAGAGGCAGTATTAGTAATTGCACAATTTAGACTGTATTAGTAATCGCACAATTTAGACTGTCCTTAAGGGTAATTATATAATATGTCTATGATTAGGGGCTAAAACGTAAAATGGTTGGTCCTAAGTCAGGTTTGCACTATAAATACGAGGAGCGCTTGTTGTCAGGGCTAATTGCGATTAGTTGTGTCATTAGCATCTTCAGAAAACTACTCCGATCTAATCTTTTTCTCTGATCTAATCTAGAGAGACACAATTCACTGACTTAAAAGACCAAACTGCGTTAGGGGTGATCTGGACGCGAAGATTCAAGGTCTTCATCACGTTTGAAGGGGATGACATCATCAAGTTCAGGTTCTAATTCTTAATACCTAATTCTTAATCATAATTAGCACTGTATTTATGCAATTAGATAAGATTCGCAACTTGTTAATTCTCAGTTATAGTTTACATTTGGTATCAGAGCTGTTTGGTTGCATCTAAATGCATGAATCGTGCGAAATTAAGCCTATTCATCACTAATCTCCCTCTCTTAGGAACCCTAAGAACATGATTAGGCATGGATTAGCCCAATTTCACCCAAATTCGTGGCTAATTCAGTAAGTTTTGGAGAGGAAAAACATTAAAAAGGCACTAATTGGTCCCCAAATAGGCTGCACGAGGAAATCCCCAAAATTCCCCTTATGAATTAAGAACCCTAACTCGTTTTTGGCTTGGATTAGTCCATTTTCTCTCAAATTCGGCCTAAATCCTGCAAGGTTAGGGGTAGAGATGCACGAGGAAGACCTTAATTTCATCCCAAATTGCTCGCATCAAGAAATTCTCAATTTTGAGAAACCCTAAATCCCCAAATCATGAAGATATTGAGCCAAATCAATGTTGGGTTTTATGCCCAATAGTAATTATGGGCCACATGAGATGTGGGCTCAGTGGTGATGGGCCACGTATGACGTGGCCTTTATGGATACTGATCTGTGTATGATTAAAGTCCCAATGGACCTTTTTGGCATGTAGCGTAGGGGCCCACTATGGGGCTATATAAAGGGAAGCAGTGGAGGCTGGAGAGATAGACCAGCATTGGGGTTTCTTTCTCCACCGAACTCTAGTCGTCATCTCCTAGGTTGTGCATATCGGCGTTAGCATGCCGCGTGCAGACGTATTCCTCTCCCTGTATGTGTGGACTACATAGAGGCGTTGTGTTTGTGGCGCTGATCAGGGACAATCTACTACACGTCGGCGTTGGACGATCGATTACTTCTGTATGACTACGCGCAGATCAATCGAACTGGCTTCATCGACTCTTCTTCCGCTGCACTGCGTGTTAATTGCCTTAGATTGTACTCCCCAATTTATAATAATACTTTTTTGTCTGTCTCAAAGAAAGATTCACTCAGGATTGTCACGATGCTTGTTGCTTATTATGGCTTAGAGTTGCATCAGAATTGCGTCAAGGCAGTGGTACCTAAGGTTTAATGAAGTCATAAGGAAATTGATTTCAAGGAAAATAAGGTGGACAATTTCATATACGCTAAGGCTAGTGGGAGTAAGTTTATTATTCTAATAACTGTTTTTTCACTTCCGCTCCTGTTATCAATAGCGATACGTTTAGATTGTTCCAATATCCAAGAAATCAGTTAGAAACTAATCAAATGAAGAAACTTCCTTATGCTATAGTTGTTGGGAGTATTATGTACGCTCAAGTCCCGCCTTATTAACAAGGAACTGAGAGGTACATCCTTATTTATATGAAGACTAACAATATTAAGATTACTGACTATTCAGACACTATTTTGCAGTATGAATTTGTGACCTATTATGAGGCAACCGGGTAGGCCGCTTGGCTTAAGAATTTTATCATGAGGTCTAGAGTGCAAGACAACATTAGTAAGGCACTAAGAATATTTCGCGATAACGAAACCGCTGTTTTGCTTTCGAGTAACAATAAGTCAAGTGGTGTTGTCAAACTCATTGACATTAAGTGTTGTGTTGTGAAAGATAAATTTAGAACCAAACAATTAATGTCAAGCATATATACACTAATTTTATGTTTACTAATCCCATTACTAAAGGCTTGTTTTCAAATCTCTTTTGAGAATTTATTGTCAGCATGAGACTTAAGAAAGCCTAACTCTAGGAATCACTATTATGAGTTAAGTAAATAAGATCTCACAAATCTGATTCTAGGTATGATGAGAACCATAAGAAGGGAGCATGACTGCATGCTAAAGCTCTCAAAGACCATAAACTAAGATCCATAATGAGATCGAGTATTATGCTATAGATGATGGGGGTTTCAGTGATGATTAATAATCGCTATAACTACATTATCGTGGTATGGTGCTCTTCACAGATATAAAAATAATTGTATTAGTCGTACGATCAAGTGCAAGAATGTTAGAACTATTGTGATCTAGGCTAATTAGTAATTACCATTAGTAAAGGGCAGTATTAGTAATTGCACAATTTAGATTGTCCTAAAGGGTAATTACCTGATATGATTGTGATTGGGGGGGCTAAAATGTAAAATGGTTGGTCCCAAGTCAGGTTTGCGCTACAAATATGAGGGCCAGCCCTGTTGTCAAGGCTAATCATGATTAGTCACGTCATTAGCACCTTCAGTTAGCAGTTGACTCCTAAAATTACTCTGATCCAATCTGGAGACGCGCAATTCACTGACTTGAAGGCCAAACCGTGTTAGAGGTGATCTAGATGCGGAGAGTCAAAGTCTTCATTATGTTTCAAGGGGATGGCATCATCAAGTTCAGGTTCTTATTCTTAATCATGATTAGCACTGTATTTATGCAATTATATAAGATCCACAACTTTTTAATTCTTGGTTTTAGTTTACAGCAAGGCCACGTTAGGAAGGAGGAGATGCACGAGGTTGATGCAGCCCTGCCAAGGAAGTCGGTGCGCTACTAGAGGCCAATGTCACTGGGGTTGGACTCTGACTTCGGAGAAGAAACCACACCAAGAATAGAGGAGAGAAGGTGGACGAATGTGTGGGTGAATAAGGGTAGAAATGAGTCGAATTTGAGCGAGACAGGGTCTGACTCAGCTCATCGCCAAGCCGAGGTGAGTGGGATGACCAAGCCAAAAAACTAGTCTCGACAAGTCCTGTGGAAAGCTCACAAGGGCTTGCAAGCCAGAGAAGAGGTGAAGGAGGAGGCCTTCATTGCTCGCTACAGCGAAGAGGGTCGCCGTCATTGCCCTAGCCACCAATGTCGTGCGTCTTAGACTGGCCATGAAGAGGGCATGTTGCCGCTACCACCGTCATGGACTAGAGCTGTGGAGGAAGAAGGCCGCCACCGGTGCGTCGGTCAATGGAGTAGAGTGCCCCACCTCACTCAAATCCAAGCTCTTGTGGAGGGGGGCAATGGCAGCCACCATGCATCGTCATGGAAGGGAGGAAAAAGGTCGCCACTGTGGAGGAGAGGAAAGATGATGTTACCTCTAACTCAGCCACTAGACGGCACTGCATCCTAACGGTCATCCGCGCGTTGTGATACAATATGCCACTCGTGGAGTGCCCGTAATTTGCTAGAAAAAATGAGTCTAGAAAACTAAGGGGGTAAAACACAAAAAGAGGGTCCACATGCGAAACTGGAAACTTAGTGCCTAAAACTCTTAAGAACAAGGGTCTGTGCAAGAGATCTAAAAACCTTAAGGGCCAAATACTTAAAAATGGTAAATTGCATGTCAAACCAAGAAACTAGAGGGGACAATACATAAAATGGAAGGTAAACCCATCACTCATCAATCAACACCATAAAAGTTTTTTTATAGTATAGAATTATCTGTTTTAATATCTTAAGGGAATATTCCCATTTTTTATTATCATTTCATTCAGGATCATTTCGTTTTGTCAAATGAGGCCCAAATAAACACCAAACCCTTCTCGTCCCGTTTGGATGGTCTAGACTGCCAGTGACGGTTTGGAACATGATATTTTTCTTTGGTTTTCAAATAAGTGAAATTGATTTAGAGCTTGTTTCTTTCAGCGGTTGTGTTTGCTTATAAACTGAAAATTTATAGCTTCTCAATAAGGATATCTGAGGGATCAAAAAATTATAGAAAAAATAGTTTTGAGAGTTTTGAGAAGAAATTGTAAACCTATAAAAATTAGCTACCAAACGTCAAAGCGTTTGGCTTGTACGAAAATAACAAATTTCTAGTTTATAAGCAAGCACGACACTCTTAGGTATAATTTGTGTGAAATTCATTTCTTCGTCGTAAACAAGGGCCGAGAGGGGGTTCCCAGGGAAGGCCAGCAGGTGGCCGCCGTTCTATGGCCGCGGTTTGGTCCGCTGCCAGTGTCAAGCTTCTGCAACTGTTTGGTTTGGCACCGCGGTTTATTATTCACGGCACGTTCTTAATTTGCCCTTTATCCTATTCGGAGTAGGTCTATGGACTCCATCTTCAGCAAAAGACTAGCACAAAAATAAACACTAGGTCAGCTTGTTTGTCGCAGGAACTGTAGCTCGCCGTGATACGTCCCTGTTCAAAGCTGGATGAATTTGCTTTCCTTCTCTCTTTTCTTTGACTCGACCAAAGACGTCCGTGTCTTGCACCAGTGAAGCGCCACAAATAGTGGATCTAGTTTCCGTGCGTCACACTCCCACCTCAGCTGTAGTCACTTCTCCGCTGCCTTCTGTCGTTCAAAGTTCAAACCAACGTGCCTCGGTTCTAGATTCTCTGCCTTTAAGAATTCCTATCTTAGAGCATCCTAGTAGTCTCCCTAAAGCACTGTAGATCTGATTTTTTTAGAATAGAGTAGCTGCCGAAGAGAAAGAATCTTTTAGGTGCGTTTGGTTGGAGAGTGAGTGGAGTGGAGCCATTCCATTTCTGATTCTGAGAGTGGAGCGGATCTGTTCGGCCAAAAAATAGGAATGGATTGGTTCTGAATCTATGGAGAATATTCCATATAGAGAGTGGCTCCGCTCTATGAGAATCACAACCAAACACTCTACAGGCTAGAACAGAGTGGCTCCATTCTAACCAAACATCCTGAGACCTAAAACGGAGTGGCTTCATTCCAGTTGGCTACTCAACCAAATGCACCCTTAGAGTATAGTGCAAAATGTGAAAGAAGTTTGGAGGGATGAATCGAGGAGACGCTAACAGTATTTTGAAGAAAAGAATTTAAAGAGACTGCTGGAGATGCTCTTATCCCTATCCGACTATCTATTTTTTATCTAATAAGCCTCTTCTACTTTCTCCGTCTCCTCTCTCCTCCTCTCCTTGCAGGGACGTACAACGCAACTGCACTAATTGGCTCACATGTTTTCTGAAATACTTACCGATTTGGGACTTGAAAATCATATTTCAAAGCTCTGATTTGCGAATTTATCTTTAAAAGATAACCTAAAAGATGCGGCCTATTTCATCATTGAAGCACGGTCTCAAAGTCGTAGCTAGTTTTCCTACTACGGAGGACGTCCATTTTTGAACCACGACGGGGTAAGGATCCGTGCTTAGATGCCAACTTGGCGGTGGTTACACCAGTGACCGGACTGAAGAAAATCCAGAGGAGTGTGATGACCGAGGTCGTGCACCAGTTCAGCCAATATAGAACTCCTATACCAGTAGACAAGAGTACATTAAACACATCCAAGGAAGACTCAACTATATGTACTATATAGTACTAATAATAAATCAAGCAGCAAATCGCATCAAACAAATCGGCCGCGATGGCGTGATCTCATAATCGCTCTGCTTCCCATCTGAATAGTGCCAATCTTAAGTTACAAAGAATGGGAAATTGGCGTCGTAACATGCTGAATTTTATTTCTTTGCTTTAGAACACTCATTACTGCAAAACACCACATTAGTACCGGTTCGGAACTGGCATTACTGCCAGTTTTGAACTGGTTTTTGAACCGGCACTACGTAAGCAACCGCAGTGATAACCCAGATGATAGGACTTATCACTGTTCACTGCCGGTTTGAGAAAAGAACCGGCAGTAATAAGTCCTATCACTATCGGTTCTCAAGTGCATAACCGATTTTTTCGCCGCTGAGACTTACGAACCGAAAGTGATAAGTTATCACTGTCATTTCTGATCTAACGGCAACGATGGGGGGCAGGAGATTCCATCGTTTGTCACTCTCAAATATGTGTAATTCAGGATTTGCCACTCATATGTTATTGACATGTGGACCCTGGATCCACATGTCAGTCACACAATGAGTGGCAAATCCTAGAATGCACATCTTTGCAGTGGCAAATGCTGGATTATTTCATTTTTTAATAAAGAAGTTACATGGGTTGTACTACACAGGGAGCCACTAGAAGCGAGTTTTTTTTTTGGTAAGTCAAGCCGAACTCCCAAATTGTTTCTTCGGAAATACCAATAAGATTGGGAGCCACTTAGGATCAGATGTCCCATCCCAAACAAAAAACAGACATATTTTGGAAACAAAGCCAATGAATTATTGATACAAAACTCAAGTATTGTTGAAACATTTTACGTCTTGGAAAATTGTTCTATATTATGATTTTAGTGTTTATAAATAAGAAAAGGTGCAATTTTGTCCTGAATTACCCTGTTGAGCCAATTTGATCATGGGATGCAAACCGAGTGAGACTGGTCTTCAAATTATCAAAACTGAGCCGATTTGGTCCTCTGACCATTCAATAGGCAATTTTAAGTGACCATGGTGGTGATTTTCGGTATCGTGGCAAACATGTGGCGTGACATGGCGGTTTTTTGGTGACGTGGCATACTTTTTCTTTTTTAATCTTTCTCCTTCTCTTTTTTTTTTCTTTTTCTTCTCTCTTTTTTTTTCTTTTCCTTTTCCTCTTTTTTCATTTATGCACCAACACAAGGAGGCCACCGGCAAGTGGCTTTGGGTTACGTGCTCGCTAGCCACATGCCACATGCGATGAGCGAAGGCGTGTGGTGGTGTACCGAGGGAGGACGGGAGGGGTAGAAGCAAGAGGGACCTAAGGGAGGCGGCGACGACGGATGCTTAGTGCAACAGCGCTATATGCCCCTAGAACCCTCTCCTCTTATCCAGTCGTCGACCTCGTTTCCCTCCAAGCCACCGGAGCCCCCTCATCATCCCTCCCAACTACTAGAACCCCTCCTCCTCCCTCTCGACAACCACAACCATACCTTTTTCTAGGTTGTCGGAGCCCTCCTCGTTCTCCTCTCTCCAAGTCGTCGGAGCCCCATCCTTCTCCCTGGCCGTGCTGCTCACCGATGTTCGTCTCCGTCCCCGCTGTTAGTCACCACTGGATCAGTGCTAGCTCTAACATATGGAATGAAAAGAAAGAAATGAAGGAAAGGAAAGGAAAAGAAGAGGAAGAAAGGGCCACCTCAGAGTTGAGGTTACGGCCAACTCATCCTGCATCCATGCAAATTAGGCCACATTCGTGCCTACGTCACCCAAAACCATTTGAAAGCCGGGTTTAACCGGTCAAGGGCCCAAATTGGGACAATTTTGATAATTCGAGAATTAGTCTTACCCAGTTTTGTACCTCAAGGATCAAATTGGCTCGAGGACGATAGTTCGGTGACCAAATTGACACCTTTTTCAATAAATTGCAACAGTAATCAGTGGTTAAAGTTGTTTTATAAGACTCTATCGATGATGAAAACGATAACTATATATTACTGGAAGGAGTATAAACTGCTCTTGTAAAAAGAGTTTGGATACAAGTAAACTGGGGCAGGAGAGACACCTGGAGGAAGCATTGGATAAACGGACAAGCCAATCCGAAATTGTAGACACGAGCATTTCCCTTGAAGGAAATCAAGGGCCTGTTTGGTTGGGTGGATTTGTCTCAGTCTAGGCCATCGGATGCTATGTTTGTCTGTTTGGTTAGGTGTTTTCACCTTTATAGCGCCAGTCCTCGCATGTAAATTACCAGAATGGCCAAAGCTAAGCGTAAACATAGAAATCACCAGTGTCAGATGCAAAGGCCAAGAAGCATAAAAGATGCATCGAGGCCCACCGCCCAATGAATCGATTGCTTGCTATGCATCTCCTTTTCCATCTTTCAAAAATGTTTTAAAATTCAAACGATATCCAAATTTAATGAGGCAAAAAAATGGAACTGTAGGCTCAAGTACAAGTCTTGAAAAAAAAATCAGGTTTTTTGAATTTTTATTACCGTTTTTGAATTTATTGATTTTCCAATATTTGTTTTTAAAATTTTTAAGTTGAAAATTTCAGGTTTTTTGATTTTATTTTTTGAATTTATTGATTTTCCAGTATTTGTTTTTAAAAATTTTAAGTTGAAAATTTCAGTTTGTTGAATTTTTCATTTTTGCTTTTGAATTTATTTTCTTTGTTTTGGATTTTCTTCTTTTGAATTTGTCCATCCCAATCCTCTCCTAGTACAGCCAACCAAACAACATCTCCACACAACTTGTTCAATCTCATATAATTAACCAAACAACATCTCCTTACATCACCTCAGTCTAACTCCCACCAGTCTGGCTGAGTTGAAAAGGCACCAAACAGCCACAAATCTTTCCCGCGAGGCCAGGTGATTAAGATCAAGCATTTATAACGTGCAAAAGCAAAGATCGCGCTGTTCCTGCCATGCATTGCATCCATGTCGCAGAAGGGGTGGTGGTGGCGCCGTATCTACTCTACGGACGGCGAGGCGCGAGCCACGGCACGCTAAAGTGACAAACCCCACACATGTGCAGTTCGTACTTGTGGCGGGGCTTTGAAGGGTGTTCTGGTGTCTGTGTTTCGAATGGGCGTGCAGCGCAGCGCTAGCATCGGAGGCATTGGGCTGCAGGCCTGCAGGGTGGTGCTGGTTTTCAAAATTTCTGGAGGGAAAGGTCCCAGGAGTAGGCGCTACTCGCTAGCTCTACTAGGCAGCCGCCAGGTTCTTCCATAGTTCCATGGCCAACGGTCAGCCTCCTCTGGAAAGGGTTCTCCACGCGTTCCGTCTTCCGATGCGTGGAGCTGGAGCGGGAGCGAGAGATTCGACGGACGGATCATTTGCGACGGAGGGTAGCGGAGCCCTATAAATCCTAACGGAGGGAGTATGTTATAGCCGTGAGACTCAATCGTCGGATTCTTAATAAAAAACATAGGTGGACTCGTATATATGTTCTATATACGATTGCTACCATGGTTGATTTTCTTTTGATCCTGCATATTGTGTTATGTATTTTCGATAACGTACAGTGGCGCACTAACGCATATTGTTTGCTAAGTTTTTAGGCCTCTCATGACAAAAGTTATATGTATGAGTCTATAGTTCAATGTTTAAAAACCATGGTACGTTAAAGATTATGGAAAAAAAAAGGTGAAAGACTAAGGGGCTGTTTGGTTCCAGCCGCTGCCTGCCACGCCACAGCTGCCTACACGTGCCACAGATGCGGCGGCCGAATCGAGCGCCGCAAGTGCGGCGAGATGCGGCGGCAAAAATGAACCGCAACGCGTCTAAGCAAGCCGCGGCGTGCTGAAGGAGCGGCAGCAACCAAACGGAAGCCCAAGCTAGCGTGGCGTGCCACAGGTGCGGCGTGGCGGGCTATGGCAAGGAACCAAACAGCCCCTAAAATAGCAAGAATGCCACAATTTGGCAATGTTTACTCTAACGAGTGGTTGGAGATCTGATGGTCATTAGATCAATCCATCTAACGTCGCATCTCGTCGTCCACGTTTCTATGCACATCCATTCAGGATCCTGTCTAGAGTCAGAAACTCTGCCTCCTTCTCGACTTAGGCTCAGCTTGCTTCCCATTTCTAGCATGTCTTCCTCATCCACTCACAAAGTTCTTCTTCCTGATGTGCTCAATCCCCTTGACATTCCTCCCTTTCCTCAACCTTAAGCATTACTGGCCACGCTTCCTTGAGACACAAACAACCCTAGCGGAGCTATGTCCTGCGCCTTTTCCGCACCATAGTCCACAACGACAAGGACTTCCTTGCGATATGTTAGAGCTGCTCTTCGATGTCACAGTTGTAGAGTATTGCTGATCATGTATGTCTCACAATCACTGACTTTTATTTAGAGGGCATTGTGTATGTTGTCGAAGACCAAGGCTTCAAGTTGGCGATGGCACCACAGAACTAGACTGCCATGTCAAAGGTGTGACAATGAGAAAACGTGTTGAATGAGCGAAGCCAAGCAGAAGGGATGGTGCAGGGAGCGAGCCAAGGGAAAAGATGTAGTTTATTTCTAGCTCTGGACAAGATGCACAGAACGAATATGTGGAGTTTGCATTTGCAATGTCGATGAATAGCGTATCTGTTGTTGTTATGTCAATCAAGGACATGTTTTGTTTGCTGCTAAAATTTACCACCTCTCTTATGACAAAACTCATAGATGCAACTTTACCATCTTCAGCAAACATTTTAAATTTCTCATCTATAACAACTATTTGCTACCCTCTTTATTCATCCTCTAGAATTCCTTCATACTTTACATTAGGCTCTATAAGATTTATTCCTTCTAACAGCTCCTTTATCCGTAAAAAATTAGATCACCAGTGTTTTCTATCTACTGCCGCCGGAGATGCTCGCGGTTAAAAAAAACCAAGACACACTAAAAGTTCGGCAAAATAAAGATGAAATGGCTGGACACGTCCTTTACAATTTATCTGTGACCGACCGATGACACGACTGTATAGTTACAACAGATCGCACGACCCTCACTGGCTTTTATTTGGAGGGCATGGTGCAGCCGTGCAGGTTGACGAAGACGAAGGCCTTGATTGAGCTGGCCAAGGACACCATTCACTTGGACTGCCACGTGAAGGCGTCGCGGACGCGGAAGACACGCCGGACGAGCGGAGCCGAGCAGGAGGGAGGGCATGGGGAAACCAATGTGTGCATGAGATGTGAACGGTGAGATGCGGTCTGCTCCGACGCCCATCGGACTGGTTGGGCGATTCAATTCACCCTTCCCTGCGTACGAGGAATGAGCCTGCACGGCGGCGCGGCAGCCTGCAGCTGGCGTGGGCGAGGCGAGACTGCGAGAGGCACCGTAAGGCAAGAGGCAGAGAGGGACCAGCGAAGCAAGCCGCCGCATCGCGCGCAAGGAAGAGGAACAAATGAATGCGGAGACGAGCTGGCGGGGGATGGAGGATGGAGCGGCACTGCGGCACGGCGCATCACGGCGTGGAAGCAAGGCGCGCACGAGGCGCCTGTGACTGTGAGGTGGGCAGCCGCGGCCGGCACGCAGTGGCAGGTACTGCGAGCCCCTAGTACAGCACTCCCACTGTCCTGCCGCTGCCATCACCGGCATCACGAGCCGATCAGCTCACCCCGCCACTGCCACCGCGGCAGCAACGCCCCGGCTAAAACTACTAAAAAGAGAGCACTGATTGGATTAGATTAGCGTGTGATTTTCAGGATTTGCGTTTCGCGTCCGGGTGGTATTTGCTCTTGTCGCCCATTAGTGAATGGTGATCTAGTATACTCATAAACTAATAAAGGAAGAGTGGAAAGAAAAAGAGCCTAGACGTTTGTGTCTGCGTGTGTGATGAGAGAGAGAGAGGGACATGGAAAGGGCCAGGAGGGAGACGTGAAAGGGAGCAGGCTAGCATCGCTACAGAGGTATTATTAAATAGCGCCATAAATAAAGAAGCGTAAATCCAATGGGGGTGGTGGTGGGGGCGGGGTTTTTATCGGTTTGCGGTGGGGGCGCGTCGCTCCGTGTACGGTGGCCCTGATAGAATAGAGAGAGAAAGGCACAGCTGCAGAGAGAGAGAAACACACAGTGTCCCTCCCTGTGTGTGAGAGAGAGTAGAGGGCATAGGTGTGACCTGCGAGAGAGGGAGCAGGAGAGAGAGGCGGTTCTCATTTCGTCTTCCTCTTTCGAGCATCTCCTCGTGATGTGTGCGCATTGCTGCCTCTGCTGCTGCGCGAGCTGAGAGTGGGGTGCGGCTGCTTTCGTCCACTTCAACGCTTCTTCTCCCCAGCCCCGAGCCTCCAACTCCTCCTCCTTGTTCTACTCGTCACCGCTCATTCAAAACCCTAAATCCCGCCGCCGCCGCCGCCCTCCCGCCGGTAAGGTTCTCCCACACGATAAAAACCCATCGGTTTTCTTGTAACTAGATCTTTTTTAGTTTTGTCTCTGTGTGCTGGAGCTTTTGGCTAGCTGTAAGCTTATCGCCAGTTTTTTTGGGGGGATTTTGCTCAGCTGCCTGTGTCCTCTTCTCACTTTAAGCGCTGCGGTTAACGGATCTTGCATCATTTTGCGAGGAAAAGAGCAAAACCCCGCCCCACCTACCTCATCTATGTTCCTTCTGCTTTCTTTCTTTCTTTATATATATTTTAAAATTTTTTAACTACGGGGTGTGGGAGCTGGCCGGGGGAGATAAAGAGGAGAGTCATCAAAATCGGCTGAAGCTCATGATGTTTTTTCTTGAGATTTTTAAGATTTTTTTCTCCACTATGTTAGTGTTAATCTCCTCCTTGTTGTGTAGCGCTAGGTCTTCTTTTCCTCCTGGAAAAAAGAGAATTTTTTTTTGCACCACCTGATCCAGCTCATGCTTGCTCTCTTGCAGGGGGACGTCATGCCGGTTCTTGATTCGGGGAAGCTGCTTATTTGGTCTTCAAACTGCAAGCATCCACTGGCCCTAACCTGAAACACATCATCCGCTGTGCGGCCTCCGCCCAGATGCGGTTGATGGTTTGCGAAAACCCGTGAGTTAATGCTCTAGGTGCAGCTCCTGAGGTAGCAGTGCTCAAAGAGGATGGGTTCTTCAGGGTGCTCGGAGATAGTCGAATTGGTGGATGAGACTAAAGATGCACGTCTAGGCAGGGTCACACACCTGAGGGTGAGGGTGAAGCCGGTGGGGCAGGAGCATGGAGCGCGGTCATGCTCTGTTGAGGACGATCTCGACCGGCTTATCAGATCGATCAATGTGCGCACGTCAGCCCGGGCTTCTGGGCAAACGAGCACGGATAGGAGGCTTATTGCGCTTGGGAAGTCGCCAGTGTCGAGCTCTGAGATTGTGGAGTCTGTGAGCCTGAAGCAGGCCCTGAGGAAAATGTGCATCTCCCAGGCTTCAGAGATGGCTGCCATGAAGAGGATGTCAAAGCCAGTAGGTTTGTCAAATGCTTCGGAAACTGGGCCAATTATGAAGCTTCATACATCTGTTGCGGTTCAAACCAACGAGGAGCAGGATGAGAAGAATAAGGTTGGGAAAATAGCTGCTTTGCCTGATAAGACAGCAGTAAATACATCGGTTAAGTCAATTGAAGTAAAAAATAAGGCCCACAATAAGAGCTCAGTTAACAAGCATTTGCGATCAGCATCTCCAACCACAGGAAAGGTTCAGAAAACCAGAATCCAAGATGTGATTAGTAACAAGTCATCAGAGGCAAGTGAAGATCCATCTGTGGTTAAACAGAGGAAGGGCAAGTTAGCAAAAACATCTACTAGTCCCCGGGCTGTCCCAGTAGGTGGTTCACGCCTGGTGAGGCCAGTGTTTCGTAATAAAACCTCCACAAAAAAGAAGGTTAAACCTGAACCATCTGCAGCAATGGCATCCCATAAGCATATTGAGGCAAAAGGTTCAAAGTCTCACACTACTAAGCAGCTGGATGTCCTTCACGATGAACCCAGAACTCCAGCTCCAATCAACAAAAAGGTTGCTGTTAACTGTACTGGCACTGAAGGAGCTGATTCTGGTACCAAAGGGTGTGGTGTTGGTGGGATCCATGGCTCAAAACCTGGTGAGTTTTTGAGATCAAAGGAAAAGGGTGAATGCTCCCAAAGCTCAAAGAGCAGCATGGGTGATTATAGCACCAGCACGAGCATCAGTGATGATAGTTATGGCAGTTTCAGTGCTAATGGAAGCAGGCCTCACATGTCAAAAGATGTGAGATGGGGAGCCATAAGGCGCATAGCGATACAACATGGGAGCTTGGGATTGAAGAACTTCAAGCTTCTCAAACAACTTGGCTGTGGAGATATTGGCACTGTTTATCTAGCTGACTTGGTGGGTTCAGATTGCATGTTTGCATTGAAAGTTATGGATATCGAATACCTAATAAGCAGGAAGAAGATGCTCAGAGCACAAACTGAGAGGGAGATACTGCAAATGCTTGACCACCCATTTCTTCCTACTCTGTATTCTTTTTTCACAACGGACAATCTGTCTTGCTTAGTCATGGAGTATTGCCCAGGTGGTGACCTGCATGTCCTAAGGCAGAAGCAGCCTACCAGATGCTTTTCCGAAGCTGCTGCTAGGTATGGAGCTTCATTCATGTTATTTGTTTGCTATCTTCTTGTGGTATTGCAGTTGAATTTTCCATGATGGATCTATTTTACACTGACTGACCAAAATTCACATTTAACTGATGCTGGCAAATCTCTCAGCATTTGCTACCTGATTGATGATTTTTAGTTATTGGTTGTGTAAGGAATTATTTAACTCACAAGAATTTACATTTTAACAGGTTCTATGTTGCTGAAGTTCTCCTAGCATTGGAGTATCTCCATATGCTGGGGGTCATATATCGTGATCTGAAGCCAGAGAACATTCTTGTTCGTGAAGATGGGCACATCATGCTCTCCGATTTTGATCTGTCCCTGAGGTGCTCCGTGAGTCCAATGCTTGTGAGGTCATCATCAGTAGGCAGAGATGAGCCTCATAGGCCTTCTGGGCCTTGTGCAGAAAGCTGCATCGATCCACTGTGTATCCAACCATCCTGGGCAAATTCTTCTTGCTTCACACCCCGGCTGGTTTCTTCTACCCCAGCCAGGACACGAAGGCCCAGAGTTGATCCCCTGAAGAAACCATCACTTCCACAGCTTGTTGTCGAGCCCACTGATGCAAGATCAAATTCTTTTGTTGGGACCCATGAATACCTTGCCCCAGAGATCATCCGAGGAGATGGCCATGGTAGCTCGGTCGACTGGTGGACTCTTGGCATCTTTCTCTATGAATTACTCTATGGAAAGACACCATTCAGGGGACCTGGCAATGAGGAGACACTTACGAATGTGGTTGCACAGGGTCTGAAGTTCCCTGATAACCCAGCTGTAAGCTTCCATGCACGTGATCTGATCAGAGGGTTGCTCGTGAAGGAGCCGGAGTATCGTCTAGGCTCAGCAAGAGGAGCTGCTGAGATCAAGCAGCATCCCTTCTTCGAAGGCCTGAACTGGGCCCTGATCCGGTGGACCGCACCGCCGGAGACCCCAAAAAGCTTCGACGCCTCGACCCTTGCAACGGCACGCAAGAAAAAGGAAGGCAAATGCCTGGAGTTCCGGCTGAATGGGGACGACATTGAGTTTGAGCTCTTCTAGTCTTAGTAAGTAGTACTTCGTGTTTGGAAGAATATCCATAGCAGTCCCACGCTCTCCACTTCCTGCAGTTTTCTGTTGTCACTTGCCAGTGGGGAAGTAGAGTAAGGTCGGCTCTTATGCCTGTAACTTTGTTCCATGTTAATACCATCAGATATCAGATGAGCACTGGCGGACAATCATGGTCTTGTGCAAGTGCAACTGATAGAACATGCTGTTGTATTGTATGCAACGGTATTGTACTCCTGGGTGGCATATGGAATGAGCTGTTACTGGTTTCGCCGGGAAGTAGTGTAGTAACTGAAGTAAGGTCGAGTAATAAAGAAGTCCTGTAACTTTCTTCCCTGTTAATACCATAAAGTTAGGAGCACGGATTCTGCAGTTACGTGCATTTTCCGTCACTGTGTCATTGACTATACTGTTACGGGTCTGTTGCTGATGGAAACGTACGCCGGTTTGTGGATCAGTGATCAGTTACTGCCTTTATTGGCACTAGCTTATGCCACTGATTGACATCTGTGTTGCGTCCTGATGATTTCATTGCTGCAGTAGATCCCTTATTGGTGATCGGGTTACTAGAAAGCCAGGTAGAAAACCTTGATAATAATAATATCCCACTATGACGGGACTACAGCCTCTCAAGGTAGGCATTTTTCTCTACAAAAATCCGCTTGGCAATATGTACAAGACCTTGTCCTACAGCTAAACGCTACATCCATCAACCCTGAAGACTGAAGTCGCTCCTGGACTCACACAATGTAGGTCTTCCTCAGAACTTTCCTGCCACGCTTCCTCTTTGGACTGGATGTATCAGCCATGAGATTCAGAGCGTTAAGAATTTCCTCATCCTCGTTGTTCCAGAGTATTCTAGATTTATCAGGGTTCTCTAGCAGCAGCTTGGCCACGAGGAAGCCGGCAATGGACCAAGTTTGGAATAGCCGGGACTGTTTCCCGATGAAGCGCGCACGCTTGGTATCGTAGTATTCGGGCCATTTATCCTTGGCGATACGCCTCTCGGCCACCTCCACAGCTCGTTCTGCAATCTCCGGCCGGTTCATCTTGGTACACGCCACCGTGAGCTGCAAATTACAAGAGGTTGATTGGCAACTATAAGCCAGAGTAACAAACAGGTGGTAAAATCGAACTGAACAATCTACAAGTTTTCGACTATAGACTTGCTAAGCTGGACTGATGAACATCACTCAGCAAGTTCAGAATTGTGGTTTCCAAAAGAACGCATCAGTAGCGAACCTGCCACAACAATGTTGGCCATGAACCTCCATTATGGTACGACCAAGGCCTGCAGCAAAAGGAAAAAGTATTAAGAAATGCGCACAGTCTGCAAGTCTTGCACTCGTAGACGATAATCTAGGACTCACGTGTTTTTAGGGTCGCTCCCAGTAATGAATTTCCACTCTTGATCCTCAAGAGCAGGATAACATATCTTCATTGGCATCTCTGCCACTAAATCAGACCGTTTGGCTTCAATTAGATCCAGAATAGCATGAGACTGATGGGTCGTTGCCAAACTGCTTACTATTGACCACAAGTTCCCCAGAGAAAAGAACCGGAAATCCATGTGGGCTGGCTGCAGGTTTCCGATGAAGTAACCCCCTTTAGGAGGGATCCATTCAACTAGCCAGGGAGGAATCTGATCAGGATATATGTTGAACTTGTTGACGGCATCATAAGAGTATTCCTCTGTTTTGTATCGATATATCTCATTCAGCTTTCTCTTGTCAAGCCAATAATACTCCCTAATATGAAAGGAGAGTGCTATAAGCCTGCTATTTAAGGCACGGATCAACTCAGCGGATCCATCTTCCGGGGTAAGCATCTCACGTGCACACAAGAGGGCTGAATAGAACAGTGCCTGCACCAGAAATGATATGTGAATATGCATAAACAACAGAAAGTTATCCTCACCCATCCACAGGGATAGGGGGCCAGATCAGGTGACATGATATTAGCAGTAGTTAATGTCATGAATAACCATGTCTGTGTAGACCTAATGCTTTGATTAACTATAAGCAGTTTTTTTGGTAAAAAATAGACCTGCGCTTTATGTCATGAAATAAGCAACACCAAAAAGAAATATAAGACGTCCCAGGAACTCAATTACTTAGTCATTATGTAAAAAAAGATTAAAATTCAAATTATATTTACTATTTAGTCTGCACCGTCATCACATCTGTTTTCTTTGCTACGCCTACGGGTTTCTGAGGTTTTTTCTTTATAAAGGATGGATTTTCTACATGGAGTTGGCATGCACATGTGGAGAGCTGTTAAACAACTCCATGTACACGTGGAGTTGATTTTCCCTTTTTTAGAGGGTGTGTTTTTTATGTTTCATTGTGTTGTTACTTGCTACTTTCACACTTTCATGCTACCTGGATTTCCAATGGGTGTCCATGGATTCCCATTCGACGATCTATCATGCACGAGCCATCAGTGACCAGCAATGTGGGGAACATGTCAAACCCATCAGCTAAACAGAGCTTCAAGATCATTCTTATCCCTGTCTGGACATCAATTCTCTCCTGAACTGACAGATCCCCTGAACATTTTCCATATGCTCTCAGAAGTATGATCCACCATAAACCTGAAAACCATAATTAAGGATTGCCTTTTTACGCTATATGAAGAGTAACAAACAAAAGGAAAAATAATCAGATCCAACTTAACATGAATCAAAAGGTTTTTAAAAAAAATTACCTGAATCAACTGGTGCCACACGGCCTATAGCAGCTTCCCCAAAATCAGGATCAAGGACCTCCTCAGTTACATCGTCATCGCCGTCAAGCGGAATGGAACGCACCTTGAAACTAGCTGGCATCAAGCCTTGGCCAGGACTATGGCAGTCCATCGTTTTCTCCCAGCTCTATAGTTCGTGAACAGTCGGTTTTAGTTCACAAATTACAAACTTGATACATCATGGGCTATATAGTTTTCTTCATCAGAAAGGTATCTACAGAAGACAGTTCCTGATATAACTGTCAAGTGGATGCTGGCTTCAGTAAACGAAAATGTATCTTTCTTGATTTCAGCTAATTTCTCAAGAGTAGTGCTTTGGCTGTAGTTAGGTGTGCAATATCTAATTTAGGTGAATCAACATGAATAGCATACACATGAACATTAGAACTTTTTGCATCGAGACCAATCGAAATACGGAGGGGCTAATGAAAGACGGCAATGGCCGGACGTCACCTGGAGCTGGAGCGTGTGGAGGATGAAGTTGCGGACGATGTCGTACTCCCCCTTGAGCAGGAACGCGACGCCCGAGGGCACGAAGTCCCTGATGAACACCTGGTCGTAGTTGAGCGGGCTGGCGTCGCTCGGGTCGCAGGCGGCGATCGTGCCCACCGGGCTGCCGCAGTAGCGCACCACCGACTCCCGGAGGAGCCCCCACGCCTCGTCCTCCACGTCGTACAGCGCGCGCCTCCCGTGAGGCGGGAGAGCGGGCTTGGCGGCGCCGTTAATGCTTCTCCGGTCAACATCACGGGGGACCTCGAGGCCAGGATCGTGGCGGTGCTGCTGCACTCCCGGGTTGTTGCTGGGCAGCGAGCTGGGGCGCGGGGGGTTCCCCTTCCGCCCCCTCGGGCCCTTCCTCGGATCGGCTCCCGTTCTGAGCGGCGCGCCGGCCAGCCGCGCGGGGCACCCGAGACGCGGCGGTGCGGCCACCTGCACGATGACCTCCATGCGCCGATGGGCGATGGCTGTTAGGGGAAGAAAGGAGGATTCAGTGAGTCCGAGCCGATGGGTACAAGAGGAGACGGAGCGCGCGCGCGCGGGGATCACGTGAGATGAGTACAAAAGGAAGGCAGTGGATGAAGCTAGCTCCGCCGTTCTCAGGGAGGCAGTGGCACGCGCACGGAGGACGACGGGGAGGTGGTGAGGGCCGGAGATGGAGCGGCCGAACGGGGAGGATACACGTGTCCACCGCCCCGACGCTTCCCTCCATCGACACGCAACGCCGCCTCCTATTTTCGCTTTCGTATGCTCTAAAATCAAGTTTCTATATACCTCTTCTAAATCACTGTTTTCTCTATATATTTTCATCCTTTACAGTAAAACCTCTATCAAAAAGTTTATAGAGGTTGATATAAAGAGACTCTAAATTTAAAAGATAGTAGAGAGAAACTATAAATTTAAATACTAAAATAAAGACTCTATTAAAAAATAAGAGACTCTAAATATAAAGAAAAAGAAGATTCTGTTACTAGAGATGCTGAGTTACTTTAGTGTGAGCCTCAACGTCTCCATAGCACGTCGGAACCGTCATAGCCCAGTGGCCCCAGCCCAACCAGTCCTCCCAGTGGCCAGTGCTCGAGGCCTTGTCCTGCCCAGCCAGAACTTCACGAATTCATTTTTTTAAAATATTCAATTTTAAATGAAAATCGCAAGAATATATATCCGTTTTAAATTTTGCAAAAAAAACACCTTATTGATAATAAGGAGAAATCAATCTTTTTTTAAAAAAAAAAAAATATTCTATGCCACTCAGAAATCCCTAGACTCAAAACTATCATTACCAAATGACCTCACCCATCTGTATCATTGCATTTGCGAACTATTTCTTTCTTTGCCATTGATGAAAAGTCATTTTTTGTTTAAGCTATATAAACATTCTCAAAAAACCTAGACAAAATCATAGTGCTGTCAAATATGTAGTTTTTTCAATCTAGATTTTTTTAATATTTATATAATTATATTTTGGCCTTAAAAATATTGATTGACCGTTTATACATTATTTTGGTAACATATTTATTTGTGGAATACCAAAAAAATCTAAATTGAAAATATTACAAAATTGCACTAAGATTTTTCCTAATTTTTTGGAAAATGTTTACATAGCTTAAATAAAAACGACAAGTTTTTATCAATGACGAAGAAAAGAACAGGCCACAAAATAGGATGGCACATAGAGTTAGATGCTTAAGGGATGATAGTTATAGGATTTAGCACTTCTACAGTAGCATAGAACAAATTGCAATGGCTATATTTTCTTGTGATTATTTAATAGGAAATTGAGTATTTCAATAAAAAAAAGAGATCCAGAACAATCACGGCCCGGACGTAGCATCTTCTGGAAGGACAATGTGGAGTGTGGAATGACAGTTTTTGTAACCTTGCGAATGATCGTTGCTGCAGTGCTCAACGACAGCAGGTTCTACTGCAGAACCGGGCGGGGAAAGGCCAAATGTGCAAAATTGTTCGCTACAAGACCAAGAGTGCCCAGAAAAAGAAAGCCGAGGGCGGGAGCCAAATAAGCTGCGACCTCCAGCAGATGCACATGTATACGGTATCATTATCTTGTCAAAATACATACAACCCCAAGCGATTTGCACTCGAGCACGCAAAAATGTGAAAGTTGCACAACGTGGCTCAAGTCAGGAAATAATGGAATCCCCTATAATGCTTTTCCTTGCTAGAGTTAGATCCTAACAGTCTTAACAAACTATCCCGTGGATTGTTGAACTGCAGAACAGCAGCAGCGAAGACCCACTTCCCAACTACAGCCTCCAAAGAAGGATTTCAATGTGCGCCATCGTCATGGTCATTGTCGTTGTCACCTTCATAGTACTCGTCGTCACGGTGAATCTGCTTGTCTTGGGTATGCTCTGCACAACATATTAAACAGTTCTGTAATAAGTACAAAGACAAAGTTCGAACATGATAGATAAAGAACGGTTCCAAGAATGAGAAACAAGACAACAGAAATTAGAAACAAGTTGTGTTTGAACAGGAAAGTTTCAAAAACTAAAACTGAGAATTTATACAATATAAACATGTCAATTAATAAAAGTAAAATCACATTAATTTTTAGGAAAGAAAATGCAAATTGACCGGAGGATTTGCCATGCACCATGCTTCGATGGCAAGTTCCCGAATAAATCATTACTCATCTATATGAGCACCGTAAGGCATGCTAGATGTACTTCACTTACGATCAACACGCTCATCAGGATCCAGCTCGTCTTCATCAATATCTGGGATAAAAAAATCAGGTGGAACCTGCAAAATGATTCACAGTATGACACCTGTTCAGCAAAACATAGGCTACCTTGATGGAAGCCACCAATAAAAATTTTCATACAGATATTGTTTTCCCTAGCTAGTATCCAAATTTTTTACACCCAGTTTCAATTGGGAAGCTTCATCATGTCAGTGTAAATGCAAACTTACCTCTTGCATCTGAACACCAGGTGCATGCTGTATGGCCCGCAAACTCTCCATCACTTGCACTTTGATTGAACTGAGATAGGACTTACTATTTAGGTTGTCCTGCTTCCATTAAGCAATAAGAATATGGTGGTTATAAATCCTCAAGAAAAGAAATGAGGCACTAGGCCAGGAATAAAAAATCAAGCTGCCAAAACATCAAAACGACCATAGATCTCCAAATAATTGGATCACACTTAACAATTAAAAGGCTAAATGCACCTGACAGCAACTAAATATTTGTCTCACGCCAGGCAGGCATAGAATAGAAGAGCCAATGAGGAAAGGTTTCATACCATGTTCAAATTCTGTACTTTCAATGTATAATCTGGAGCAAAGTACTTAATGTATTCATTGTCTGGAATCTCTGCAAAGAAAATGCCATTTAAAACTCCACATCATGCAGCGATAAGAATTTATTACAGAACTTTCAACCCCAGCTTGATAGATTTGTTTTCACTTTAAATTGCTGGAGAAAGACAGAAAAGATTACTAGAAAAATGTTCATTGCATTAAGGGATTACTAGCTACTTTAACTAAAATGCAAAAGGCCTAAAAAACAAAATTGCAAAGGAACAAAGAAGTGAGATACCATTTGGGAGCTCCGTGTCTAGAAGGACCCCAGTTTCAACAGCCCAACAGCGTGCTACATTCTCTTTGGTATATCCACCGCCTCCAGTCACCTGCATGGTGAAAAATAGATGAATATCCAGAAAAAGAAAGGAAGTGATACAGTAATAGTTTTCTCCCTTACCAGAAGGGGAATGTTGAATTTCTTGACAAACTTTACACATTCAGCATGCCCTGTTTGTGAACACATATCAAGCTATAAGTATTAATAGATCAATCAGGTAAAACTTAGCTCAATAAACTAGGTTCAAAGCTCAATGGAGCCCCAAACACCATCAATTCAAGAAAACCCCCAAACAGCGACAATTACTTAATTAAGATGAGGAGGTTTAATGGTTCACTATTGCCCAAAAGGTATCCCCTGGACTACAATCTCATCCAAAAATATTAAACATTGTTAACTAATTATCCATCTAGATGACAGTTTTGCAGAATCTATTTTGAGTAATGATCAGGTTTAAGAACTATGGAACCTTCAATGGAGAGATTAAAGCACCCTAGGCGGTCCCGTGCCAATGAATCAGCCCCACATTGAAGAACAATAGCACCTGGCAAATATGTCTCAACAACCTTGGCAATAATCTACATGATAAGCATTATATGACTTGATTAGACTAAATAACAGTGACCTGAATACAGGGAACATTCAGCATATGGGTTTACCGTTTTAAAAAGCCTAGTAAAGCTCGTGTCATCTATCCCATCTTTAAGTGGAATGTTGATGGCATAGTATTTTCCTTCCCTTTCTCCTATATCCTTCAAATAACAGTTGGGTGAATCAGTATGAAGAGCGCATCCATTAAAATTTAAGCTATAGAATAAAAACAAAGGCCTCATCGTTACTTAACAGCATTTGATATGCAACTATTCATCAACTATTCGTAGGCAGAGCAAGATGCAAGCTCTGTCAAGTGTCAACTGTTTCCAACATGTACATAAACACAGACATAGATTTTCTGCTCATCTCGAATCCTGTCTTTTTCTCTATTTTGGGAGTTGTACACTACTGTCTCCATTTAATGGGGGAATTTTGATTTAAGAATCCACTGCTCAATCAAAAATAGTCATGGGGAAACCCTTCATTCATTGAGAAGCATTCATAAAGCATGTGCAAAAACAGTACCACTGGCCAAAATAAAAGAAATCATGAACAAAGGCACAGTCAACAATATGAAGCTTCAAGTAATAGTTCAAACATGACCAGCAACAGTTTCATCAATCACTTCTTTTTCATTTTCTTTTTTGTTCTGTACTCAGACGACAAACAAATTCAATTAACTACATGCATAAATGAATCAACATTACTCTTTTTCAGTATGAACATGCTCAAACATATACAATAAACATCCATTGCAACAATTAGTATTTACAACTTCTAGGAGGATAGGAGACGGTGAGAAAACAAGAAACAAGAAAGTGTTGCAATTGTTCTTTAAGCTAATGACAGTCTCTGGTATTATCAACTATGAGAAGAAGTATGCAAACCAACAGTCTTTTTGACCTACAGTCGGAGAATCTGTCTCTTCTGTTTCACACAAACCAAGAGTAGATATGACAACTTGACATAGCATGTAGGAGGCAAGGAACACCATATGCTTCCATGTGCAAAGTGAACAAAAACCAAATTACAGAAAAGTACCTACTACCAAATCACTGTCCGCATCATATATCAAAAATTAACAGTGGAGGAATCTAAGAAATTAAATCAAGGCAAATACATACAAAAAACATTTGTGAAGCTTGTTAGTGGAATATTACCTTGATATCACCTGTGCCAGGAAAGAACATGTCGCCATACTTGTGGAAACTTACAGTCATTACCCTGAAATATTAAAAAAAATCAAAAGTGCCTTGAAGATATACATTGTTATACATTATACTGTATCATGACACCATCCACATTAAAAGATAGAGATGGCAAATAAATCAGACAATAATGGTAGAATCAAAAGAATAACCATCAACAATACAAAACATATGTATGTTTTTAAATGGCAAAATCATGAACCTATCAGTGAAATAAAAGGCTTCTTCAACTCCATCTCCATGATGAACATCAATGTCAATATATAGAACCCTGGCGTGGTACTTGAGAAGCTCCAGAATTCCCAAAACCAGATCATTGATGTAACAGAAGCCTGATGCCTCACACTTTTTTGCATGGTGCAATCCACCAGCCCAATTAATGGCAATATCACATGTTTTCTGATTTAGTCTTCGAGCCGCATCTAAAACAATAAACCACAGCTTAGAGAGTTCATAAACTGGGAAGAAGCTTTGGTAATTATCATATTACCTAGAGTTCCTCCAGCATATATTTGGCAGAATTCAAACAAATTATCAAAGACCGGGCAGTCTTCTCCAAGATTGTCTGGGAACAAAGACTAAAAAACTTATCAGGGCGGAGTAAAAAAACAGCGAACATATTAAGAAGGAATAAGATAAGTAAAAAAAAACTCAAAAGGCATGAAGAATGTGTTCAATAGCAACTTCAAGTGGTTTTTTTTCCATAAAAAAGTCAATTTCCTTGAATCATCAAATAGACATATTGTGGAAAGTATAAACCAAACAATTTTCATTAAAGTGGAAATGATTAGGCATCAATTTGTATTTTGTAAATGAGAATAGTATGAAAGATCGTATAAATTTAATGTGTTCCTTTCTATTTTAATATAGTTGTGCATGTGAAGAACAAGTAAAACTATCTTAGATTCCAGTAAGTAAACTAAATAAAGTTATTATTGTGAAATTAGCAAAGCCTGGAAGAGTAGTGTGTAGAAGAGCAAACTTCATCATTCATACATCTAGTTAATTCACTTGCATATAGGTGCTGGGTGTCAGGAGTTATCCGGTGCAAGAACTCTACGTAATCAGCAGAGTGGAACTGTGCAAGCTCTGTCGGATATGCTTTGTGGGGTCTCTGCAGAAGTCAACAGATGCAGAATAAGGCATTAAACACTTAATAAGTGCAAAGGAAGGAAATAAACGAAATTAAGAGATGAGTACAGACATATATCTCCATTTTCTTGTGAAGTTCATATGACAAAACAAGATGATGTGTCATACAAAGACGATGTGGTTTCATTGGGTGATTTGGCCCAAAGTAGACATTTCCCACATCTCCTGAAATACCCATTGAGGCATTGACCCAAAAGCAGTTAAGCACTCAAACAAGTATAAAAGTTGAACATCTGGTTTACCAACAGTTAAAAGTAGTTTTCATGCTCAATAAAATGAGTGTTTTTCGTACAAATGGCATAATTAAGGACCTTGGATAAGCATTAACCATTTTTGTTGGTTACATAACATGTGGAGAGAGACATGAAGACAATGGACTGTTCAAGGATCTTTATTTGTGTGAAGAACACAGTTCTTTAGGGAATTATTGCTAGAGAGTCACATGAAAAGAACTGGCGCTACAACAACCATAGTCCATAGGTATATGTTCTTTTTTTCTGAAGGGCATAGGTATATGTTCTTAAGCAAAACCATCCTGACAGCATCCTCTTAAACAGATAACAAGAGCAATGATTACCATTCAAATCTCGATTGGAAAACTCAGCACCCTATCCCTACGTTATTTGACCTAGAACGAAGCATACATCACAACGCACATAGCGCTAAGGTTGAGCAACTCAAAGTAGTAGGCCAATGGGCAAGGTAGCCCCAATTTTAGTTGAATAACTCCTGAAAGTTCATACCATCAGCTTCTTTGCCGTATAATCACAGCACCCGCTTCGACAACCATGATCACACCCTATCATTACAAATCGGCCTACGACAAGGTCCCAGTAGTATGTGCCCTTAGGCTTCAGTATCGACATTGCGCGACGAGACATCCAAGAGAAGTAAGACCAGCGAGTTGAGACTGTGCAGAGAGTTAGGGTTGTGCGGTATGTGCAGAGGGAGCGACGGAGGCACAGCGAACGTACCATCGTAGAAGTAGGATATCCTTTCCTTCTCCAGCATGACCTCGCCCTCGAGCGGCCGCCTGCCGCTAAAAACGGCGTCAGCGGCGCCGGAGGCGGGAGGGGTGGGCGCAGGACCCGGGGAAAGCGATTAGCCCTAGAAAAATGGCTCTGGATTAGACCGAGCAGGGCGGCGGCGGCGGAAGGTGGTGTGGCCGTTCGCGAGGAGGAAGGGGAGATGCCGTGAGCGGACAGAGCGGTGCAGCCGTGCAGGAGGGGAGGGGATGCGGAATCGTTTGGGGAGAAGGTTCCAGATCGAGATGGACAGTCAGGATCGTGTTGACGCCAGGATCGGACGGCCACCATTGTCTCGCCTTGATGGATTGCCATTTCTCGCTGGGAAGACAAAAGTAAACAAAAATTACATATAATCCATGGACTTAAATAACAAATTAAAGTATTAAACGGAGACGATTTTAAATATTTATTTAGCTACATGACTTGGCAAAGAACACTATTGTACTGTCGACACAGTATGGTCTTTACCGTGTGATTCCACCTTAGTCTTATTGCAAACTTTAAAATTCCAATACCATGAAGGAATAATCAAAATTTTACAACTTCAAAGACTAGCATTTGAGTGTGTCTTTTTAGAATAATGGGATTTTCATTAGATCATTGACCAAAGGATTACAACCGTAGAAAAAACTATTACAATGCAGGCTCTTTTATATACATTGAACTTAACATGGACCATCCATTTTTCTTCATCCAAAGGCTTAAATCGGTGTTTTTTATACTACACTTGGTTGCCCTTGATCATATAATATACTTGAGGACGAAACAATAATTAATACTTTGGTAGTATATTTTTACAGATACAAAAGAGCCAGAATTATTTTGATCTATTGATCTAAAATAGGAGTTTTGATAGGCATAGATCTAGGGTTCATTATCCTTCTAACTTTTGTATTTCATGACGTAGCGATAAGAATAGGCGCCGCCAACGCCATTCCTTCCAAAACCGACACCTCTCCTCTTGTCTCCCGCACGCCAAGTCGGCAGGCGCCGCCACTGCCGCCCATCCTCTCCATCCCGGTGACCAACTACATCCCCTCCTATCTCACACACTCTGATTCGCCGCTGCACGTCCGCTACTCCCCACCCTACAATTTACACATGCACAAACTCGACAATCCAAGTGCAGAGAAGAAGCGATCCCCTAGCAAAGAGGAAGATGCAATGTGCACATAAAAACCTAGTGGAAAAAAAATACTTGGAGAAAGAGTACATAGCATACGTTTGCAGGGTTGCACAAATTGCCTCGTTAAAACCGTATATAAGAAACTTCTATGAAAACTCACCAAGGGAAAAGAGTACAATTCACCCAAATTTCAAGACTACTCTTCAAGATTAACATTGGGTATTCGAACTTCATATTCAAGATTTATTTAAGAGTATGTGAAGATTCTCCCTCTGAAATCTGCACTCTCTAAATCTTATCATCCTGATTCCTTTAACGCATCTTTCAAAGGTAGATGCTGGGAATGACTTAGTGAATAAATCTGCAAAGTTCTCACATGACTTACTGTGCAAGACTTGGATCTCATTCATCTTATGCATTTCATAAACATAGAAGAACTTGGGGTTAATATGCTTCGTGAGATTACTTTTCACATAGCCCATCTGCACTTGTCCAACACAAGCTGCACTGCCTTCATAGATGATAGTGGAAGTTTGTTCAATGTTCAAGCCACATGACTTCTGGATATGGTGAACTATTCTTCGAAACCATGCATATTCATGAGATGCTTCATATAATACAATAATTTATGAGTGGTTTGTCAACCTCAAGATGAGAGTCTGCTTAGACAACTTCCAAAAAATTATTGTTCCACCACAAAGAAAAACATACCAGGTTTGTGACTTGCCTATATGCAGGTCAAACAAGAACCCTGCATCGGCATAGCCAACCAAATTCAAATGGTGATTTCTTTCATAAAACAGGCCCAAATCTTTACTTCCTTGGAGGTAGCGGAAAACGTCCTTGATCTCTTTCCAATGCCTTTTAGTGGGTTTTGTACTATACCTGGCTAGCAAGTTCACAGTAAACGCAATGTCCGGCCTGATGTTATTCGATACATGAGCGCTCCAACTGCACTCGGATATGGGAATTCAGGTCTCAGGACTTCCTTGCTCTCTGGTCTACTTGCAATGACCTTCGACCATGGGGGTTTTCGCAGGATATACTTTCTCAAATCCAAACCTCTCTAATACTTTTCGAGTGTAGGATGATTGGTGCACTAAAATGCCTACTTGGACATGTTTAAACTGCAAGCCTAAACAATATTTGGTTTTACCCAACTACTTCATTTTAAACTCATACTTCAAATATGAGCTAGTTTCTTCTATTTCTTTCACTTGTCTCGATGATGTTCAAATCATTTGCATAGACGGAAATTATACAGAATCCATTCTGGGATCGTTGTATAAAAACACAAGGACAATCTTGCTATTTGTGTAGCCTCTTTTGCATAAAAAGTCACTCAAACCATTATACCACATTCTTCCTGACTGCTTAAGTCCATACAATGAATTCTTTAGCTTCACACTGTACAGGCTTCTATTTGCTCTGTCTTAGTTTGGGGCAGGGATGCCTTCCATTACTTTCATATAATTGCCTGAATCCAGGTTTCTATAAAGATATGTTGTTACAACATCCATCAATTTTATTTTCAATTTCAAGTTGACTACCATTGATATCAAGTACATAAAGGTAATTCCTCCCATTACCCCGGAAAATAGGGTTCTTCGTAATCAACTCCTAAACGTTAAGTGAAACTTTGTACAACTAGCATTGCTTTGTACCTTACAATTTCATTGTTCTTATTTTTTTTTCCAAACAAAGACCCATTTGTGACTTACAGGGTGTATACAGAAAGTTGTGCAGCACATAAGCCCAAATACCTCTCTTTTGTTCAAAGAGATTAATTCCGCGAAAATTATTCTTCAATCCTTCCCAATTCGGCCTTTTACTGCATTCTACGAGAGATGCAGGCTCAGGATCATGATTAATGATCGTGGCAATTTTCTTTGTAAAATCGATGTTAATATTGGTTGTTGCTCTATTCATGTATTCACCCGTTAATACAAATTTATGGCTATTTTATCATAGGATGCTTCATGTACTTCTGCTTGCTTTTAGCCACTATTTCCCGTTATAGGAGCAAGTCCTTTAGTTTTTCATTGTCTATGTGTGCGCACATATTTTCGTCGGCGGCTTCCTTTAATGAAAGGTTCAAATCTAAAATGCATTTCTTTTTAGATTCCTTTCCTGTGCCAGGTCTCAACTAGCTCCCCTTCTTGTTCTGGGGCATTTTTGTGATTAGCTGTGGTAAATTCTCTTGCATTCTATTCGTCGGACGTCTCCGAGTACTTCATGTTTGAGAAGCTAGAGTTCCCACTCCATTGTTCTGAGACCTCTGAATAGGATTGGGTATACCTTTTAATTTCTTTGGTATTTCAACCCTCTCTGGTGCATTTCGAGCAGGTACATGTAACTTAACCACACTTTAGATGATCAGACAGTTCATTTGCTAGATTCTGCAAATCAATTATCTTCTGGAATTCTAGATTTGCTTCATTATTGTGAGGATCATGATCAGGGATACCAGTGGAATGCCACATGATTTCCTGACATTTTTCATCCAATGGAGCTCCTCATCAAAAATACAATCAGCAAACCGGGCTATATGCAAGTCTCCAGCCATGGGTTCTAAACACCTAATTATTGATGCATTCTCATAACCAACGTATATCCCAGATTTCTAGAGAGGACCCACTGCAGTCCACTGCGGAGGTGGTATAAGTACATATACCATACATCCAAATTTTGTAAGGTGGAAAATTTTCGAGATGACCCCCTGCACTAGTTGCATAGGTGAATGGATGTTGTAGGCTGAAGATCAAAAATTGATGAGTGTTGTTGCATGCAAGACTGTGTGTCCTCAACAAGTGTTAAGCAAGTTACAACTTTGCAAAAGCGGCAGAGCAATGAATTTAATTCTTTTAAACAATGTCTCTGTTAATCCATTTTGCGTATGGGTGTGCAGTACTAAGTGGTCGACTGTAATTCCCATTGTTGTACAATAATCATCAATTGCCTTAGAAGTAAATTCACCAACGTTGTGCATTCGGATGGACTTCACACAATAACCAGAGAAAGTGTTCTTAATTCTAATGATTTGTGAGACCATCTTTACAAAAGCATGATTTCTCATAGACAGCAAGCATACATGCAACCATTTCGAAGAAGCATCAATTAGCACCATGAAGTACCGAAACAGCCTGGACAAGGGTTGTATTAGACCGCAAATGTCTCCTTGGATGTGCTTCATGAATGTAGGGATTTCATCCTTACTTTCATAATAGATGATCTAGCTATCAATTTCCCAGTGGTACATGTGGAGCACACATAATATTCGTGATTTGGAAAATTTTTAACATTAATGCTATGTCCCAATAAGTTGTTCACTATATTTCTCATCATTCTAAGACCAGGGTGGCCTAATCTACAATGACATAGAGAAAATAATTCAGAACTTCTAAAAACAATTTTCGGAGAAGTATACACTACCGATGCATTAATTCATGTGTAATATAACCCAGATTCAAAGGACGGATATTTCTCTAATACCATTTTCGCACATTCTACATTCTTCATAATGCATAAGTATTCTTTACCATTTTCTTCATTGGTTTCTACGTGAAAACCATTCGCTCGAATGTCTTTAAAACTTAGGAGAGTTCTAGTAGATTTAGGGTACAATAATGTTTTTTTTTGATTTCTAAAGTAGTACCCGTTACTAGTATAATTATAGCTCTTTCTGAGCCTATTATACATGAATCGCTGCCCGCGATTGTAGCAATACTACTAGTGTTCTTCGTGATCAACTGGAAGTATTTTATCCTTCTCAAAATGGTATTCGTTGTGCCACTATCAACAATACAAGCATTCTACATTGGATGCTACACAATTTCTAGAAAATACAGTACAATTGCGATCATAATGTGGCAAAATAATTCAAACATTGCTTATAGAATAATAGGAAAAAATAAAGTGCATACTTAATCATGAGAATTAAAATGTTGCTCTGCCAGAGCTTACATGCCATTATTCAATATTTACAAAAACCACAATCCAAAGAAAATACAAAGAGTTCATTCATGCACTAAATGAAATTAACAAAAAACGTGGTGGTCTCTGCCTCTATGTCGGACGTAAAAGACTTCTCTTCTTCATCCAGGATCTTCACTGCCTCCGAGAGGTCAAGAGGAGGGGAGGACGTTGCTGCTGGGATGTCCTTGTTTATGGAATCTTCATCGTCTACCATGACAAAGTACCCCTCTGCTTGCGCCTTGCCCTTTCCCTTCTTCTTTGCCTGGTAGGCGTCAACGATGTGTTTGGATTCACGGCAAATCTTTGACCAATGTCCCCAAGTGCCACACTTGTAGCACGTCTGGTCCTACTGACCATATAGCTTAACCGGTGGCTTTTCCTTGTCATACATTTTCAACTAGGTAACATACTTCCCTTTGTCGGCCGGCTCTTTCTCATCTCCACACTTCTTGCCCCTCTTTCTCTGAGTAGGCTTCCTAATCTTGTAGTTGTTGGCATTGACTTCAGTGTCAACGACTTTGCTACCTGGCCGAGAGACGAAGTTCTTATGTAGAACCTCGTCTTGTGACTCCGCAACTTGCATGACATCAATCAATTTGCTATACTCCTTGTATGCGTCCTAACGGTAGTTACGAGCACTCTATATTGCATTTAGGTGAAAAGTGGAAATAGTTTTATCAATCTTTTCATCTTTTGTGATCTTCCTGCCACAGAGAGATAGATTGGTACAAATTCTGTGCAAGGCAGAATTGCAATCACCCACGGATTTGTAGTCCGCAAACCTCAAACATGCCCAATCTAGCTGTGCTTGAGGCAAGATGGTATACTTCAGCTTTTCGAACCGTTTCTTAAGCGCAGTCCAAAGAGTCGTTGCACATTTCTCTGCCATATACTCATTCTTCAGGGTAGGAGAGAAATGGTGCATGAGTAAATGCAACGCCTGGTTGTTTTGCTCATCAATGGGCTTTTCATTTTTCGAGGAGCCCATTCTAATGGCAACTCAGAGCTTCTTTCTTCCGAGTATGATTTGGACGTCAGATGCCGTGAGGTAATTCTGGCCATGCGGGGCAAGCTCCTCGAACTCGTGACTAACGATGCCTGTTGTCTGCATATTTGCAAGATTCCTTCATTAGATTACTGCTTGTAATCTTTTAGAGAGTGGTTCCGTAATAAAATTTGCATAAAACTCATGATTTCCAGTAAACTAAAGGTAGCAATGAATACATATATAAAAGGCCGTAAAAATTCATAAATCATGCACATAAACATAAATAGCAGTAAAAGTAAGCTTCAAATGCAAAATGGGATCAAAATTCAGAATCCTAAGACCCGCTTATGCTAGAATATGTATTTTTAGCGAATTCAACACTCTTTAGGATTCTGTAATTTTTAGCGTTCTGGAAATTACTTCAGGTGATTTTTAAAAATTACGAGGGCCTTTTTGCGAATTTTCCACCAACCGGCCCAATTTCCCCTTTTTCCTTTTCTTTCGTTGTTTTTGTTTCTTTCCGTGGGCTGTTCCACCTTCTCTTTTCCCTCTATTTCCCTACCGGCTCAACCTAATGGTGGTAGCGGCGGCTGCCGTGACACAGGTGACGCACCGATGGCTAGGGCACGTGTGCAGTGGCGGCGTGGTCCAGGCGCGGGCACGACGGTGGCGGTGAGCATCTTTGGGCGGGTGCGTCATTGCGTGTGGCGCGAATAGCGAAAGAAAGCGATGTGATGGTAGTGGCAAGACAACGAGCACGGCGGCGGCAGGTGCCTGCACGGATGGCGGCGGCTCGCATGGCGGCGGGCGCGCAATGGTGGGTGTACGACGACGACGTCGGGCCGATGGCGACGCATGGCCTGTTGGGCAACGACACTAAGGGCATGAGACGCGATGACGCAGGCGCTTCGAGCGCGGCAACATGCGCGCATGGCAGCATGGCGTGTGTGCTGAAAATTGACGACTTCATGCCTTCGGGATAGAGTAATACATTGAAAGTAAACAAAAGTGCAATTCATATAATTCAAAATGAGTAATTTTACAATTGACTGATCGACATAAGATTGGTAACTTTGCATTGGTGACAGTGAATGCAACATCCCGGTCGGCTCCATGCCGGCGACAGTGATATATCTCGTAGATACCAAAATGCAAATAATATATAGGGAAAGGAGAGGGGATTCAGATTCAATTTCTCTTTACCTTTGATCAATCTTCTTAAAAAAAGAAGGGTTTCGTGCTGATAATATATTAAGAGGCCAGCGCTACCAGGTGTAGGCCAAAAGTCCTTTAATAGATTCAAAAAAGAAACACAGAAAGACACATAAAAGTGGAGGCCAGATATCGATATTTTTTATTTTTTCTGTTATCGTATGTACAACCAAGACCTCTTTCTAGCTATAACCTAATCTAGGATTTCGGCAATGGGTACGTAGGCCTTTCTCAGTACACTTAATTTTTCAACAAAGTGCACTTATGCTGAGAGCGGCGAGTAGACTTTTTTTTCATAAATAAATTTGAAAAAGTCTGACCGTACCTACGTACACGAAAACAGTATTACAAGTATACTACTGCCGCACTGCTCGCTTCCCCGTTTACCACCGGGGAAAGTGCCTGTGCCACCGGCGTACACGAAAACAGTCCTCTCTGCTCAGCTCTCTCCACCGGCGTTTACCACAGTTGACCCGTTCTCCCGAGCAACCGGGGGAAGTGCCTGTGCCAGCGCGATGGCTCCGCCGTTTAGCCCGTTTCCCCCTCCCGGCATGGTGATCTGTGTGGGAGACCTCCACGGCTACATCTCGAAGCTGGAGAGCCTGTGGGCGAACCTCCAATCGGAGCTCCCCGCCGACGCCTTCGCCACCGCGCTCGTCATCTTCCTCGGGGACTACTCCGACCGCGGCCCACACACGCGCCGCGTCCTCGACTTCCTCCTCGCGCTCCCGGCGCGCCACCCGGCCCAGCGCCACGTCTTCCTCTGCGGCAACCACGAGATTGGCTTCGCCGCTTTCGTCGGGGCTCTGCCGCCGCCCCCCGACGGCTCCCCCTTCGCCGCCACCTGGGGCGAGTACATCGACAACGAGGAGCACGAAGGGTGGTTCCGCGGCCCCGGCCACGAGGACATGCACGTGCAAGGGAGGAGGTGGGGCGGCGCCATGAAGGAGAAGTTCGACAACCACGGGATGCCGTTCTTGGGCTCATTCTACGACTCGCAGCCAACTTTCGAGTCATACGGCGTCGCACATGGATCACCGGGTCAGTGTAGTAGTAGTAGTAATTAGCTACTTTCTCCCTTGCTTAACCAGCTTATTACTTGTGTTCATACTTCCATCGCGTTATGAACTAGTGAGCAGTGACGCAATCTGTTGTTTAGTATGGACCTTGTTAACTCTTAAGTTGTGGCTATTAGCTTCAAAGTTTTGGCCTATTGACTATTGAGTGGCTGCAAACGTCAAGATTCACATCTCTTCTCCAAAATGCTGGCATGATATACTCTTATGAAATGTCAAATAGCTTGCATCACTGTAAGAAGGGAGTATGAAAACATGTCATTATTAATTAGCATCATAAGGCGATTGATGTATGAATTCGTCATAAGGCTGCAAATCTTAAGAAATTTTGACACCCTAAAAAGGCTTGAACTTGTGCTTTCATGTTTGTTAAAGGTAAATAAATGCATAATGCCACAATTGTATAAAACAATCTCATGAATAAGGAAACACCTATGATATACATAATTATGAGTATGATTTAAGAACTAAGTGCTTTCTCGAAAAAAGATTTATGAATAAATGAATTTGCGTACAACAAAAAAGCAAACACCACTACACCAGATGCATTTTATGATCCTTCGACATCGTTTTAGTTAAAATAAAACTTTGTTTTTATGGAAACACACATTTATTTAACATAACGATCTCGAATATATACATTTAGCCCATGTGATGACACCAAACAACGAACTCGTGTCTCTTTGTTCAGAGCGCAAGCATACTGTTGAGAAAGCTCTCATCAGAAGTTAACCGAACAGCTTCTAATTTCTAATGGTTTTAATTTCATCACAGCTATCGTGATTGCTGTACCAGAGGAACATAAGAAGTTCCTCCGCGACTTGGTCTGGATCCATGAGGAGGTATGTCTTCCTATTGTTGCACAACAAAAAGGGTAGGGTTGCTAGAGGAGTTTGCTTGCTTTGGTGTTTGATTTTATAGTTGGGTGGCAGGAGAACGTGCCTCTGGATACTGATGAAGGCCAGATCGTGTGCAAACTGATCGCAGTTCATGCTGGCCTGGAGAAGTCCATGGATTTAAATGAGCAGCTTAGAGTTTTGAGGACACGAGATACAAGCGTAGCAAATAATCGAATGCTTAGCGGGAGGCAGGATGTTTGGAACATACCGAAGGTGACTTAATATATATGACCCTTTCTCACTCAATGCTAATAGAGGCAAATGCTATACGTTTTTTTAGTTTTTCATGCTTACCGATTTGATGTAGCAATGTGGCAGCACCTTAACTCCCTCTTGTGTAGTTTCTCGAAGTGTACAAATAGATATATCATTCATTGCATTTCAGTACCATCTCTCTTTTTTCTAGAGAAGAGACCAACGTAATATGCATAATTCATTTGTAAATGCTTTGAGTTGCATTGGCCGTTTACGTTCTGAACGTAGAGGCCAGACTATTCCATTATCTAAACAAATTTGTAAATGCTTTAAGCTTCATGTGCATATATGTGCATTTTTACACTTTCTGTAGTACTCATTATTCGCAGAACGTGCACATTTTACCTCTACAATTATATTATATGTTGGACCTAATGTATAGTTGATAGGACAGTTTTTTTTTTAAAAAAAAGGCTGTATACAGGAACTGAAAATCCTGGTAACAGCTGGGCAAAAAGTTCCAGATTGGAAAACTTTGATCTATATTTGGAATTTCAATTGATGAGTATAAATTCCTGTCGGGAACTGATCAAATTTAAATTTGACAAATCAAAACCATTCAGGAGAAAGCTGGTACCACCGGAGGTCCATTTTTTGTTGTTGTTAAAAATTTGGAATTCCAACCATTGATAGGAACTGCAGAGTTTGGAATTCCAACCATAGGTCCTTTTTACTGATCTTGCAGTAAGAAGTATCTCTCGTAATTGATACTTCAAAAGTTTGCATGGTTTAGATTCTTTGTGATTGTCGTATTATTTCACAGGGAACTTTGCTGAGATAGGGTTAGGTCTGGAATTTCCATCTCATTGAAAATAGTCTTCTGAGGATTGAAAGTTATCCATGTTACATGGAAAATAGATAATGTTTTACTTTTCACTGCAATACTACATATTGTATTTGGTTGAAAATTTTCTTTGCCATCAGAGAAGGCAGTATGTGGTCTGCCTGACTGCCTCTGGCCGCAAGCTTTATACATTTTATTTACTTGTTCTGAACCTCCTGTGATTTCACTGAAACAAGCAAGCGCATGGTGTGTTGCGTGCCTGATCTAAAGTACGCAACGAGTGGAGATACGGCTCTTAACGTGGGCGACACGAGCTGTTATCGAAGCTAACGCTTTGACTATTTATTAGAGCCACCGCCTACGAGATTGAATCTCAAATTACTTTATTACTTGGATAATTCATAAAGAATACATTACATCCCTTTTATAAGGAAGACTAATTTGGACCTTAAGAAAGTAATTTCTAACTAACAACAACTAGTCTCTAATAGATAGAAACTAATAATATAATATCCTAACTTTCTACTTGCCCCTAGGGCCATGCGCTACAGTACCACTTGCTACAGTACCGCGGTACTGTTTATGGTCCATCTGAGGTGAGCCATGTTGGGCCTGCGCATAACATGGTGTTCATTGCAAGGGGGCAGTGGATGTGAAAGATTACCAACGACCAGTTCGTACTTATTATAGACGTCGCAGCATGATGTAGTTTCGTGATCAATAGACATATGCCCATAGGACCTTCGTTGTTTGGCAGGTCCTGCTATCTCTAGGATCTTTGTATTTTCATTCTTGTGCTTATCAAATTATAAGAAGAATAGAAATGCTGATGTATGTCATTTTTTTTTTCAGGATCTGGTTGGCAAGCAGACCATAGTTGTAAGTGGGCACCATGGGAAGCTCCACATTGACGGCCTCCGATTCATCGTCGATGAATATGGCGGTCGTGAAGACAAACCTATAGCGGCAATTGTTTTCCCCTCCAAGAAAGTGATCAGAAGTAGCCAATAAGGCCGTAGCACGGAGGTGGAGGTATTACTAACATCAGCTATCAGATGATAAATAAAAATGCAAAATGTGAAGATGGAACACGTACATGATTTGAAATGCACAGCTAGCATTTCTTGATGTTGTATCAAATTTAGGATGTAAACTGGTGTGGTGTCCCTGTTTTATCTTGATACTGTAATATTTACCATGTGATCCCGTTTCAGTTTCATTGGCAACTATTTGAAAATCGATTACGGAAAATAATATTGGATCTTCCCAGGTATCAGCTGGCCACCGGCTTTAAACCGGCAAAATGTTGTCAAATAAAAAGAATTTTCGACTGGTTATTGGCTGGTATTGACCGGTTACCAGCAGGTTAGTGATGAACATGGAAACAAGTTTTCATGCTGATAATAAATGGATTTATATGGTAATAATGGATGGCTACGTGCATTCTCACGTCCATTATTAAAAGGGCCAAAAAATATTTTCTGTAGCATTTTAATTTTAAATTGGATTGTTATTAAATCTTAAAAGTTTTGGACCATGTTATTTTTACTGGTCTAGACCGGTATCACGGACCGCAGTATGGCCGGCCGATGGCCGCTGATCATTTTATCCTTGCTCGGCTTCTGTTGATTTCCAAAGATCTTGCTGTGGAAAAAAAAAATCCATAAGATCATTTGGTTACATGGTTTCACTGTGACACCAAGGTTGATCCAAAAGAATTGAGCTATCCAAGCTTGAGTCCGGTTAGAGCCCAGCTCGAGCAAAGACCGAGTAGCTTGCCGAGCCCAACAAGCTCACTAGGCCCAACCGGCATCCCACATGCGGCCAACTAGAGCTGGAACTTTAGCTCGTGGCTCGCACTTCCTGGCTCGAGTGTTTGAGCAAGCCTGAGCCGAGCTAGGCCTGGCTTGCTCGTGGCTCGTAGCACAGGTAGATAGGCCGACGCCGGGGGCAGCCCAGCCCATTTGAGTGTCCGAATCTCCGAGCGAGACCGAGACCCACTTGGACACTCCTAGTCCCCACGGAGTCACGGACCCCATCTCTCTCCCCCAATTCCCAAACCCTAGCCACACAGCACCCGCACAAGGCGAGCTCATGGCCGTCGGCCCGCCGCCCCTTCCTTAACCCTAGCTCCACCCCGCCCATGGATAAGGACAAGCAGAGGTTGCCTCGTTCTCTCGCTCGTCCTCCTCTTCTCCCCCTTCCTCCTCTGCCCAAATCAATTGCTGCAACGGAGACAGCGTCGGCGAGAGATAGCTCGGGGGCCAGCATTGCTTGCATATCTAGCGCCACCGCTGGTGGATCCGGCGCGTCTACTGTCGCCACCCCTGGATCGACGTCCTCAAGCGCTGCCATCAGAAGAGGAGAGGCATCAGGCTCCTGCGCTGTCAGCGGAATAGGAGAGGAGTCAGGCGCCGGGGCCGCCGCCAGAAGAGAAGAGCCTTCGCGCACCTCAACCGCAATGCCACGTAATGGAGGACGTCAGAAGATTGCTGCACGAAGAGGGAAGAAGCCCGAGCGGCGGGAGGGCACCAGCACTACCATACCGAAGCGACCTCCGTCTACGAGCTCGCCGGCGGCATCCAAGGATTCCCCCATTGATAAAGGTATTTATTCAACACAAATTGATTTTTGCATGTATAGATTCTTGTAAAGGCAGCTCAGTGCATGGGGTATGAATTTGTTAGTGATTCATTGAATTTGTTAGTGCTCTGTGGTTCAATGCATGGGGTATTAACTTGTTAGTGCTCCGTGGTTCAGTGCATGAGGTATGATTATATGAATTTGTTAGTGCTTACTGCTCTCTAGTTCAGTGGATGGTGTTTGGTGTTAGTGTTTTGTAGAATATATGCTAGCTGATTGACTGTATGTAGAATTTTATGGTCATTTTGGTTTAGTCCTTGTATAATATATGCTATGGTAGCTAATTCAATGAATCTGTGTCATGACCATTTTGGTCTGTTTTTGGTGATTTCCAGAACCTACTATGCCCTCCCCAAGTGAATCAAGTGATAGCCAGGACACAAATTTTTCGGCTAGGGCAGAAGGCTCGAAGAAAAGGAAAAATTCTAAGGTCTGGACTCTTTTTACGGTGGTGACTGTCAAGTCCAACAGGAAGAAAGGGGAGAAACAAATAAAGGCACAATGTCAAGCATGCCATGCATCATTTGCGTATACTCTGGGAGGAACCACATCACATTGAAGCGACACATGAAGAGCTACAATGACTACAATATTCAAGTCATGAAGAGAAAAAAAAAAGGTCAACATTGGAGGTCTCACCGGCTAATGAAGCCTTAGTTTGTTCCTCCAGCTGGATAATGGGAGCTAGCCGCAATGAATACAATGTGTCGGTATGTGCCTTATGTCAATTTTAAATTGATTCATTTGTCTTGCTTAACCTAATATTTTGTTTGTTTCACTTGATAGGAAAAAGAACATGACATGGACGTCAAGATTGAGAGCATTCATCTTGTAGACAGTATTGTTGCTAGCAACTAGCCAATAGTAAGTGTATTTATCAAACAATTTTTTCCCACTAGTCTAGTCTACTAATATTTATGCCTCTAAAGGATTCTGGACTGGTGTGAAGAAGTAAAGATGGGGGAAGGATTTTTTTGCTGGCAGAGTGAAGGAACCAGGTGATGAACTGGTGATATATGTATGTGCAGTATGGCTTAAATTCCTTTTGGACTAATGTATAGCTTAAATTCCTTTTGGACTTATGTGATGAACTAGTGATACATGTAACTTTTGGGCTTTAACTGTGATTGTATGGCAATGTGATGACTTCTGTGATATAGCAACAACAAGCAAGCAAGTGTATGTAGGCTTATATATACTGTGAATCCGTGATGGTCATATCACTTGTATGGCTGTTATTGCCTTTAAACTTGGGACTTCTATCACTTTTGCTTGTATGCAATCAAAATGTGGTTGCATTACTGCTACAATTCTGCTACTATTTATTTCTGCTCATTGTATGGTCATTGTATCATTGTATGGTCTGGTCATTGCCTCATTGGTCTATGGAAATTGGAATGTAGATTGGTAATTTGGTACTGGTTGAGTCTGATGGAGTGATGGTTGATTGAATCTATTGATTGGTGCAATTTAGAAGCTAAGAATGTAACATGTTCATTTACATTCACATGAATTAGAAATATATGCTGCAAATGTACACCATTTTGTAGCAGATTGGTTTGGTCTGAACCTGGACTCACGAATTTACAAGCCAGCTTGCGAGCCGAGCTACGTTTCTAGCTCGCACGTTTTTACGAGCCGAGCCAAGCTGGCTCGCTCAACTAAACGAACCCGAGCCAAGCCAAGCCTGGCTTGCTCAAGCTTTGCTCGTTTCCACCCCTACGACGAACCCCCAATATCCTCCCTATTCTCCGCTCCTCTCCTCCTGTATGTGGTGGGTGAGACCTGTGTTTGTCGCCGTCCTAACTTCTCCTACCACTCTCTATTGACTCCTCCATCTTTCCATCTAATAACCCTAGCTGTCCCTGGGCTTTGGCCCCTACCTTCACCTCCTCTACCTCCCTATTTGCTTGGCACCCTCCATCCACCACCGCGATCTCCCTATGGAGAAAGTCGCCGCCTCTACTGAGCACCTCCGTGGAGCTGTTGAGGAGATGATCGTCATTGTCCCCACGTCTCGATCGTCCCCAGAGGACCGTCCTACCCTAGCTGCCACCTCGAGGTCCTCCCCACCCTATCCAAGTCGGCGAGTGTTGCCAATAAATGCCCTTGAGTCTCCGGTCAAGTGCCGCTTCCTTTGCTCGATGTTGTCTCTCTTTCGAGCTCAAAACCGAGCTTGAGCCTAAGCGCCAGTTCAGAAACAATTCAAGTCGAGCCTAAGCCCAAGCCAAACCGATCTCGAGGCTAGGCATCCTAGGTTCGCTCGAGGTTGGCTCGAATGCAACTCTATATAGGCAAGTATAGAACTACAAGTACCAACATCTAAGTTCTTTTTTTATTATTAAAAAGTCAAGTCTCTTGTGGTGAGTTGTGTTGCACTTCACTGAGCCTATTCTGGACAACATTTTTTTGCTTAAATTATTTGATGATCTTTTTAAATGATTTGAATTTTTGACACAGTTTTTCAAAAATATGGAAGGCACAAGATAATCATTCTCAAATCCGGTTTCTATTATCAATTTTGGTTTTTCAAGCCATTGGTCAATATAAACAAAGTTCAGTTTCAATATTTATAAGATAATACAGCATGACCAAATGTACTCTTAATTATTAACTATATGCTATTAGGGTTAGAACTTTAGCTCATGGCTCACAGCTCACTCGTAGCTCGTTTGGTTTTGGCTCGACTCGACTTAGGCTCCTTCAAAAAACAAGCCCAGACCGAGCCCATTTTCTTGCTCTACAATTTATCGAGTCCGAACCGAG
This sequence comes from Olyra latifolia, assembly GCA_036346145.1. Classification (NCBI taxonomy): domain Eukaryota; kingdom Viridiplantae; phylum Streptophyta; class Magnoliopsida; order Poales; family Poaceae; genus Olyra; species Olyra latifolia. The sequence goes on from CM070526.1 coordinate 29,484,678, forward strand.
CAGAGGTAGCTCGCTCTTGGCTCGGTGGCATTTGCATGTGTCAAGCCAGCCTACTTGTTTCCTGCTTAGCCCTTACCCGGTCGTACATATCCAATTGCCCTTGGCCCAAGCCCAAGGCCTACTATCTAGCGAGTCCCCTCCCAAGTGTCTCTTGCTCCTCTCATCTCTCTGCCTCTCATGCCGTCCCGAGAAAGCGCTGCCTGTGCCCTGTGGAATAAAATTTGGAAGGACCCAGGTCCTTCAAAAATCAAAAGGACACTGCCTATTTGGATGACATCTATCCCTCTCAGATCTTAAAACATGAGTGAGCACTCTCCAGTTAAAAAATTCCCAAATCTCAGCCCGTTCTCCCGTCCCATCCTCTCGTCTCCCATCCGGAAGGATCCGCCATCGCCCAGCCCGCCAGCAGCCGCGAGCCACCGTCGTCCAGCCCTCCGACCGCCGTCGTCTAGCCCACCGGCAGCCGCGAGCCTCGAGCCGGCGTTCTCCATCGGCCGCCCACGTCTTTCTCCGCCGGCCGCCCACGTCGTTCTCTGCTGGCGCCGCCGCCGCCGCCCCTTGTCGACTTGGAGTCCGCCGCCATCGCCGCCATGGAGTTCACCACCGTCGCCGCCGTCCCTCACCGGCGCCCTTCGTCGTCCTATGCCATTGCCGCCATGGATGCTTCTCCAAGTGTGATTTTGAACCGGATTTTAGTTTATAGGTTGTATGAAGCATAGCTTGTATGGATTGGACAAATTGAAACAATAGTGTTTCAGCCATGTACTGGATTAGCCATGTTCTTTTGAATTGTGAGTGCAATTTCCAGATTCTTGTTTGATTTCTTTCTAGAGCAATGTCTAATGCAGCAACAATACTTGTATTCAGCAATGCAGCATCAACACATGTATTAAGCAATGTATCCAGACTTGTATTCAGCAATGCAGCAGCAATGTATCAAATTTTGTTTCAGACTTCTATCAAGATTAGCATTGTTTCAGACTTCAGTGGACAGAACTTGGCATTGGATTCCAGTGGCCAGAACAAGGTTGAAGTTGATATACCAATCATTGTATGAATGCATCATTATCTAGATCCACAAAACTACTAAGCACATCACTAGCTGTTATGATTGATGAACAACTTATCACTACTATATAGCCATTTGAAAGGTACAGGTAAAACTGCAAACACTAATAATAAAAATGACAGCCATGAAATGATGCAAACTGAGCCTGGACGGGTAGATCATCATAAATCCAAGGTCAATGAATTCAGAGAGAAGGAAACAAGTAGCAGGAGATCACATACTTTATTCCACCAGCATTAATAAATATATGAATTAAGATCTGTATAGCTCAGCTTTGACCTTGTACCCCTTCCCCAAATGCAGAGCTGTGCAGGTTCAGCTTTCTTCTTTAATGAAGGGCAGTTAGTCCCCATCTGATCCTCTTGAAATTTACTAGTACTATTTTGCAAACACTATGTAGACCAAGACACAGAGTGCATTTTCTAATTGGCCATTCTAGAAGCTGGACACATATCACCCTCTGATAAAATGGCATTTCTAAACTGATATTTCTCACTAATATACAAAAGGAGACCATATACAATGTTGATTTGGCTGGTCATACAGCAGGTAAAATATTTACATCACCAGTATACAAACGGAGATCAAGTGTATAACACCTTGCACTATAACAAAAGGAGAACAAGTTATCCCATCAAAGTAATTCACTTCATGAATGTTGATGTGCTAGGCCCTTTATCAAAATCCAAACACCGAGAAGCTGGCGATGTTGTAGTAGTTTCATAGTGAGCTTGAAGTAATAGATTTGTAAATTCTCCTGGGATGGGTGGAACGAACACCATTGAAATGTCTTCAAGTGGCATCATAGTATTTGAGTGTGAAGCTCTGTCCATATTTATGTTTGATGATTGTGTTGCATCTTCTCCTGCGAAATAAATATGACAAAGTGAACGGTTGGTAGTTAACAAAAAAGAAATGAAAAAAATGATAAACAGATTATACGAAGAACCTTTCTATATTGTACTTTTAGGAGGTTTTTCTTGTTTCATTTCTCAAGTAAACTTTTTGATCTTTTCTGCAATTGACCCTTTTTATGTGGAGGAGCTCTAATTGATATATGCTCCTTTGCAACTTCCTCTGTGCACTCCAAAAAACATTGTGGAGCTTCGTTTTTATCCAAGTTAACCTGGCTTAACAAATCTTTGACTTCTAGAGTCAATTTCTCAAAACCATTATACAAATATTGAAGGACTTCATTTGAAACTTCACATTCGAGTGCAACAAATATCATTTTTCGACAAAGATGTGTACTTTGTGGTACAAAGTTGCCACTCTGGCTTTGTGTCCTACTTGCAAAGATCCCTCTTTTTGCATACTTTGTCCATCTATTCAATATATATTGAGGGGGTAAAACAATTATATCATTGTGGTTGAGGATTTTCAGTACATGCTTGCATAATATACCTGCATTATTCAAAATTTGCCAAATATGAAAAATAAATTCTACCACCAGAGGTAATATGTCAATAAAAATGCACATGCCGAGACAATTGTACTTTTTACAAGAACATGATACATCCATATCAACTGAATTAATGGTGACTCTTACTTCATCCTCACTATGATCCATTGCTATCACCTTGTATGTGTTGATCATCCCCTCTCGAGTTAGCAATGTGCATGACAGAGCAAATTGTTTTTGAAATTCCTCCTCGAAAACAGAATACATATTTCTTGCATATGATTCAGCAGCCGTCTTCAACATCGAAAAGTTATTGATACAAAGGACTGGATCTGAATTTCGTGATTTATAATCTTCATATAGCTCTTTTCGGCGAAGACGTGCGATGCACTTGTCATATTCTACCAAGATTTCTGAAATGGAAAGCTTCCTAATAAAAGTTCTCTTGAACACATTATTCATACCTTCGCTCCTTTGAGTGGATGCCATGTCTGCACAGAATGTATCACAACGGTAGACTGTGGCCCACTTATCACGCAAAATATACAAGTTCTGTATCCAGGAATTCTCTTCGAGGTTGTAAGCAGCTATCAACTTTTGCCACTTGAAGTCAAAGTGTGCCACCAACCTTTCTTCATACACACATCTCTTAAACTCACTAAGAAAGTCAGGATTGTTGGAGATTACATGGCTTAGATGCTTAATAGCATTTTGGTATATATGCCATAGGCAAAGACGATGACTTGAGCCTGTAAATACTATGTTAATTGCCTTTGCCATAGCCGCACACTGATATGTGAAAATGGTTTTTGGTTGCTTCCCAGACATTGCTTTTAGGAAGTTTTTGAATAGCCAAATAAACGAATCAGCACTTTCATCGCATAGTAATGCAGCTCCAAAAAGAATAGTTTGTTTATGATGGTTTGTCCCGATAATAGGAGCAAATGGCATTTCACACTTATTTGTTTGAAATGTGGTGTCAATAGAGAGAACATCTCCAAAGCAAGCATAATCTGCAATGGCCTGACCATCTGTCCAAAAGAAATTACAAATTCGACCATCCTCTTTATCTATCTGCATGGAATAAAAGAAAGAAGGGTCATCTGCTTTTGTTATCCAAGTACTCTAATAATGTTTGCGCATCTTGTGTTTCCAAATATTTTTTCCGCTCGCGGCCAATAAAGTGATTGCAATCCATTTGTAAGAATGGCACAATTCCATCTCCACCTGACCAACGTTGAAAAAAGTCATATATCATAGCTGCCTTAACTCCTGCTTCTCGCATTTTGCTAATGATATGCTTATCGGCATCTAACATACGCCGTTGCGATCTAAGCATGTCTGTCTTATTGGGACTTACAAATTGGTGATTATGAGCCAATTCTACTTTCTGCATCTTCCAAATACCGATCTTGTGGAAGCACGCTCTTTCTTTGGTGGCTGTGTTCGATTACTGTTTTTGTGACCTTCACTACTGCAGACCATATATTTGGATGATAAAGTGTCATCTGCTCTGTGTTTAACATGACACTTTTTTATACTAAACCCAACTCTTTTGGCATATGAATTGTAGAAATTGTATGCATCGTCCTCAGATTCAAAGGTCATGCCAACCATCGGCACTTGTTCACAACGAGCATTCTGTACAAACAGAAACAATAACTACACATTCTTGTGTGACCCAACCACTCAATGTTTCTAGTACTACAAGAAACATGGCATTACCTCCATGCCGAGGAAGACGACGAGCTGGGGCGTGCCATCCGACGGGCTTGGCTCCAAGGACGGCGGGCTGGATGGCGGCGGCGTGTCCTCCGACGGGTTGGACGATGGCGACGTGCCCTCCAGTAGCATGGGCTCGAAGAACATCGGCGACGAGTGAAGGCGCCGTCGCTGGCTCTGGTGGCGAAGTGACGGCGACCAGAACTGGCAATGGCGTCGTCATTGTATTGGCAGCCGGTGTTCCACACAAGATAACGGAGAACGGGACGGGATTTAGGGATTTTGACGCCGGCATTCCACACAGGAGAACGGAGAACGGGATGGGATTTGGTTTTTTTTTGCTAGAGAGTGCTCACTCATCCTTTAAGATCTTATAGGGACAGATGTCACCTAAATAAGCAAGATCCTCTTGATCTTTGAAGGACCTGGGTCCTTCCAAATTTTATTCCGTGTCCCGTCTCCTCTCTTCCTCCTCCCATCTCTCTCCCTCTTCCTAGTTGAGATAGGACAGGTGGGATGGCTACGGGCGGACAGAGCCTGGAGCAGCGGCGGGCAGCGAGCTTGGGTGCAGCAAAGCGGCGACGGTGGCCTCCGGTCCTGGCCCGACGAAGTGTGCCATCCTAAAAATTCTTCTCCACCACTAAAATTAGCTATTACATGTTATCTAGATTTAATTTTTATTCCCGGAGTTTTATGATTTCTGAAAAAGAGGCCTGGTTTTTTCGGTTCACCCTTGTCCTCACGCATGGGTTCTAGGCTTCTAGCTACTTCTCCCGAGTCCCGTTCTCCTGAGTCCAGCCACCGGCCACCGGGGAAACGACGCCGGCGTCCGGGGAGATGGCTTCGTCGTCTCCTCGTACGGTGATCTGTGTGGGAGACATCCACGGCTACATCACGAAGCTGGAGAGCCTGTGGGCGAACCTCCAATCCGAGCTGCCCGCCGACGCCTTCGCCACCGCGCTCGTCATCTTCCTCGGAGACTACAACGACCGCGGCCCGCACACCCGCCGCGTCCTCGACTTCCTCCTCGCGCTCCCCGCCCGCCATCCGGCCCAGCGCCACGTCTTCCTCTGCGGCAACCACGACTTCGCCTTCTCCGCCTTCGTCGGAGCGCTGCCGCCACCACCCGACGGGTCCCCGTTCTCTGCCACCTGGGAGGAGTACATCCAGAACGAGGAGCATGAAGGGTGGTTCCGCGGCCCCGGATACGAGGGCATGCACTGCCAGGGGAGGAGGTGGGGCGGGGTCATAAAGGAGAGGTTGAACCACGCGAGGGGGATGCCGTATAAGGGCTCCATCTACGACGCGCAGCCAACCTTTGAGTCCTACGGCGTCGCTCATGGATCCCCAGGTCAGTTTAGAATTTTAATTCTTGCCTACTCACTACTCTAGTAAGTACTTCTATTCGTGCTTGCTTCAATTGTCTATGCATTTTGAAATGGAACCTAACAGGCTGTTTAGTATATATCATCCATAACTTCTTAAATCGTCCCTTCTGGCCTCAAATGTTCCGAATCAGATCTCTTGTCCAAATGCCAGTATATTTCCTAACTCCTACATTTAAAATCTTTTACAAGATCACTTACCTTCAGAAATGCTGAAACCCAAGAATGCAACGAATTCATGCTTCTGCAAGTTTGCTAAATCAATGCACAATTGTCTAATTTTTCCCTTTGGTTGTAAAAGAAATGCACTATTGTCTAATTACAGACCTATGAATCTTCAGTAGGTTTTGAGGTACTATTCTCCAACAAATTCAGTGCCACCAGAAACCAAAGCTAGCCCAAGTCCCCTCACCACCAGAGTTTGCTACCACGAAGAGGCATAGGCGATGGTTAGTGAGTACTCGGAACATACTGTGTCGCTTCTCCAACTCCACCGCTGCTTCTTCCTAATCCCTGAAGAAGATGCTGTCACCATTTTCAGAGCTTCAAGATGCACCACTAGCGAGAGGTTTATCCTCCTCCTCCCTCTTCCTCCTGTCTACAGTGATGCGGTTGTCTCGGCTGGTCTTTGTCTTCTACCCTAGCCCTGCATCGCCTCAATATGCAATGATGATGATCACCATCACTGTGATTGGCCATGTTGATGCTTGTCACGATTGGCTCAAAGTTGCTCCTTGGCTCATCAAACCACGTCCGCCATCACCCATCATCCATGGTCACCGCTGGCCCCCAAATCCTCTCTCGCTCTCTGCATTTTGAAAAGACGAAGAAGGTGCTTTAAGGATGATGTTAACGTTAACGTGGATACACATGTGGGTGCCATGTATTATTAGGATGCCACATAAGCCTGCCATATTGGATAAACTGGAGTGGTTTAGAGGTCGTTTTGCTTTTGCACAATATCTAATAATTGAAGGCTCTGATTTAGACTGTTTCATAGTTCAGGCTTAACAAAGGTAAACCAATACTAGAGTTCAGGTTGGAAAATGGACTTTCCCCTTAATTTTAACATGATAAAACTTAACAAGCTTGCAAAGGTATTCACCAACAGTGCAATGTAATTCTTTGAGTATATACAATTAATCCATTTCATGAAACCAATAAACAAATTCATAGGAAAGTTCCCAGCAGAATGTAACAAAGCAGCTTCTAATTTTGTTTGTGGTTCTAATTTCATTATAGATCTTGCAAAGGCGGTACCTAAGGAGCACAAGAGGTTTCTTCGTGACCTGGTTTGGATCCATGAGGAGGTATATTTTCCTTTTTGTGTACAAAATATAAGTAGAGATGCAAGATGAGTTGGCCCTTTGGTGTTTCATGTTATGGTTGTATTGCAGGAAAATGTACCTGTTGATACTGATGAAGGTCAGATTGTTTGCAAGCTTATTGCGGTCCATGCTGGCCTTGAGAGGTCCATGGATTTGAATGAGCAGCTTAGAGTTTTGAGAAGTAGAGACACAAGAGTGCCAAAGGTTCAAATGCTTAGTGGGAGGCAGGATGTTTGGAACACACCAAAGGTGAGCTACTATTAACCTATTGCACTGTTATCAGAGACAAACACTTCACACTTTTGTTAGGTTTTTGTGTTAACCAACTTGATGTTGGTGCAACCTCAATGCTCTCTTGTGTAGTTTCTCAAGTTTGCAAATAGATACATAATTCACTGCACTATATTACCATCTTTCTCTATTCTAGGAAGGGTACCAACATAGTATGCAGGATGCTTTACTAGATGCTTTGGGCTGTGGCCTCTAGAATGCATTCTAAACGCTTTGAGATGTACATGCACATTACGTTGTCTGTTCTTCTGCAGTATTCAAGTTGTCTGACTACTGTTATAGAATACGGAGGCTTTTTACATTATTGTTTCGTGCTGTGCTAATTAGTATCATTGGGTGTTGATATTACATCATGTTATCAGCTCTGGTGGCACTAAGGGTGGGTTCTTTTCAGGCCCTTAGCCTACAAATCAATATATATATAACATGGTATCAGAGCTACGGTGCTCGAAACCCTAACCACCACCGCTGTCTTCCGCTGCCGCTGCCCCCAAGAGGAGCAATCTCAGGGGTGGCCACCTTGTTGGCTTTGCTTCTCATCTGCTAGGGAATCTGCTCGTTGCCCCTCTGGCCGTGCTCTGCAACAACAAGAAGCTTCTGCCGCTGCTCGTCATCTGCAGCTTGCCATCGCTCGTCACCTAGGATCTCCTCTGCCATATCCTAGCGAGGCTGGATCTGCTGCTTCTAGATCTGGTCAAAGCGCACCCAGGGACACCGCCAACACCAGCTCTGGGCATCTACGACGTCGTGGCTGTTCTGCCGCAGATCAGCACCACGTTGACTCTTCTAGTCGCTGATACGCTGCTCTGCTTTGCTGCTGTGCGGGCTCGCTGGCGTCAACAGCAACAAGAAGATCCACGCAGCTGCTCGTCGTCCGCCACCGTCACCGTACAGGTCCCCATCATTGATCTGTTCCACCTGATGCTTCTCCATGGCGCTGCCCACCGGATGCTGTCATCATTCGTCCCCTGTTGCTGGCTCTGCTTCCAGCATTGTGTGCTGCAGGCTGCTCTGCCTCCAGGAGCGTTTGGCGCCAGATCCGGTGGGATTTAGTTCGTGGGTCGTTGTCGTCTCCTCTGCACGTGGCTGCCCCTGTCGTTGCTCTTCTTCAGCAACTCTTTGGCCGATTCCTACTGCAACTCTTGGGTCTGCTTTGCAGTTTGCTCACAGCTGACTAATGAGAAGGCAAAAGAGGAAAAAAAGGGCTTTGGCTTTGGTTAAAAAAAGCAACATACACACAAAAAAAACCTTTTCTTGACCTCCACATGCCTCTGCAGGTTTCGCAGGTCTTGGAGTTTGATCGGCTTTCTCTCTTCTGCTGCCAATGCCGATATCTCTATCTCTGCTTTTCTGTTGCATGCATGTTCGGTCTTTCTATTTAGGGTTTCTTAGTCTTTTTTCGGTCGCGTCCACTCAAGTCTTCCTTGGTCTCTAAGTTCATCAATGCCGTGCGAGTCCACAACAGTTAGTCAACTTTCTTAGCTTGATTTGACAGACTTGATATTTTGTCGTCTCCTTGATCTCCTTTTATCCTTGTGTCCTGACTTTGCCTTTGCACTGTGTGCTTTCTTGGCTGTCTTATAACCATGGATGGATGGAGTTTTTCTGGATGTCCGCATATTATCACAACAGGGCTACATGCTATGACGACTGCAACAACATTTGCAAGGCCTAGACTTCGGATTTTTTTTGTATACTTTTCTTTTAGTATATTCTCTTTCAAATGCTATGCTATTGTATACGTCTTGCATTTTTTCTTTTTTTTTTTGTTGTTGGGGGGGGGGGTGGTTAGAGATATAATAGAGTTTTGTCTATCTAGGGTTCGTGTCCTTATAGGGATAGAGTTCTTGTCTTATACGACTCTCCTTTGTACCTTATATATACAGGCCATTAGGCTATATATATATATATATATATATCATATTCATAACAGTTCTGATGTTTTAAATGCACTTCTGTTTAAAATTGTAGGCCAATAGGCTATTGCGTATTCGCTCAACAACAATTATTATTCTAGTGTGTTGATCTGGTTGTCATTGTCTTTACCATTCTATTTTGAAACACTGCATCCATGTATCCCCATATTATAGAAGGTTAATTGAGTGCATTTTAGAAACCACACCAGTTTCTCTTGTAGATTGACACTTTGGATGGTTGAATGGCTTAGCTTTGCAATGTTTGTGATTATTTTGTGGTAAACTTCACTGCGGTTAAGTTTCAGGTCCAAAGTAATAATCTGTGAATTAATTGAAAATAGCTGATGAGAGTTAGCTTTGCTAATTGCGCCGTAACATTATGACAGACATTTTCTGAAGATAATGATTTGCGTTTTACTACAGTTCTACACTGCTTATTTGGTTGAAAGTTCTCGTTGCCGTTAGATTATCTGAACCTGGTAGCTAGTGGGTCTGCCTCTGGCTTCAAAGCTTTGACTTTCTTACAGTCTTGTTCTGGATTCTTGTGATTTCACCGAAACCAGCAAAACACATGGTGCATGTGGATGGGGGCAGTGCATGTAATAGACTGCCAGCAACCAATTCATGGGAATCTTTCCGTAGTATAAACATTGCTTCATGGTATGGGTTCATGGTTGATATATATGTCCCCTGTAGGAACCTGACACTTTCAAATTTAGGTCACGTTATCTTCATATTGTTTCAAATTTTGCTATTGCTAATGCTGTCCTTGTGAAATCAATCCGTGGGCACACATAAGCCCAGGTGCACCATTGGTTTTGCTATCAATTGATCAACCGTATCACAATAATAGAAATATTGATATATGACCTTTCTTTTTCAGGATCTGGCTGGCAAGCAGACCATTGTTGTAAGCGGTCACCATGGGAAGCTCCACATTGACGGTCTCAGGTTTGTCATCGATGAAGGCGGCGGGTACGAAGACAGACCTATAGCTGCTATTGTCTTTCCTTCAAAGAAATTGATCAGGAGTGGAGAGTGAACCACTCCCCAGATCTAATCTAAGATATCATCTGGAGCAGCGCTCTGAAACACGGAGGTGCAGGTAAATGTAGACGAGATGTGAAACAAGAGCTGGCATTTTTGGTCGTATGATGTCAAATTTCGTGTTGTAAACCGATGTTGTGTCCCCGTTATGCCTCGATACTGTCAACTACCAAGAGTTAAATGTGTGGTTGCACCATTATTTTGTTCCATTCCAGTTGCCATGACCATTCTGGCTGAGAACAAATGCATGATACTGATGCAGTATCATTCCCAGTTGTCATGAACACGAGAGAGATGAACGGCACCATACTTTTACACGTCAGCTTATCTTTTTTTCCCTTGCTACCGTGCAGTCGCCTTCTTGAGGTCGATGCACGGGTTTGGAACGGGCGTGTGCACGGTCCAGATTCGTTTCCACCCATGGGCCGTGAATTCAAGCGGTGGAGCCGAAAGTTAACGAAATATCAGAGGGAAATCGCCGAATCAGCGGCTGGGAGAACCGGAGAGCGCCTCCCGGTTCTGGTAGGCCGCAGGCCCAATGGCATCGTACCCGTCCTGATTTTTTTAATTTTTTATATTTATTTTTATTCCGAAATAAAAATTAATACGCCGTTTGAAAAAATTATATAACTAACCGCCGGGTAGGAAATAAATCCTGTCCATCTGTCGGACGATTTTTATATATATCTCGCCCGTTGGATGGGCGGAGCGAGAATCCCGTCCGTTGATTGGGCAAGATTAAATCCCGCACGATCAACGGGTGAGATTTAAAATAATAAAAACAATTAACGTCTCTTAGGGATGAGAAAGCCTCAAGAGTACATTGGTTAAAAGAGCCGAGTTAGATGCGGCTGCTCGCTCGTGGTCGTGGGTTCGAGCCCACTTGGCTCCCTTTTTTAAAAAAATAGATCCCACCCGTTGGTCGGGCGGGATTTAATCTTGCCTAACCAACGAGCGGGATTCACGCTCTGCTTATCCAACGGGCGAAATATATAAAAACCACTCGATGGACAGGCGGGATTTATTTTCCGTCTGACCGATGAGCGGTTAGTTATTTAATTTTTTAAACGGCATATTAATTTTTTATTACAAATTTAAATTAAATTAAAAATAAAAAATCTACCCGTCTAGGCCTTTTTGTTTGTTTCCTCCTGATGGCGAACGGTGATCTGGCCGGACTGGAGAGTGGCGATCGAGAGCGATCGGACATGTCGAGAGCGAAGGGGACCACGTCGCAGCAAAAGTTTCCGACGGTTCCTCCTCCTAGTTAGGGCTGGAAACGAGCCGAGCCGAGCTCAGGCTCGGTCAGGTAGCAAGCCGAGCCAGGCTCGGCTCGGTGATTCAGCGAGCCCGAAAGCTCGGCTCGGCTCGGCTTCGATCTGGCTCATGAGCGACTCGTTAACTTGTTGAGCGGGCCAGTCAAAGACTTCAAAGACAAGCATGGCAGCACTCTAGTAGCTATCCAGCAGCCAACATTGATCAACAGGTAACAACAACAGCAAAATAAAGTATAGAAACAACCATGATCATGACCAACCAAGCTATTAAACCCATGATGAATATTTTAGCCTTCAGATAATCCGACAGCAACATGCTTTCTGCCGGCTCGTTGGCTCGCGAGCCGGCTCGTGGCTCGCCTAAATTGAGAGCCAGAAAACTGGGCTCGGCTCGGCCTCGCCCCGAGCCACGAGCCAGCGCGAGCCGAGCCAGGCTCACCCGAGCCCGAGCCGAGCTGCGAGCCTCGAGCTTTCTGCCCAGCCCTACTCCTAGTCCTAGTCAACACGGGCCACCAAAGCTACACCAAAAGAAAAAATCTCCAGTATCTGGGATAATATTTGATGCACGGTTTCAGGTGTTCGGGTAGTGAGCATTTTTTTAAGAACAAGAATCCATTTTCATTGCATTAAACACTTCCAACTTACAAAACCACTCTTAAGGAAACATGATATTACAGTATCCACCCTGGCCCCTGGGGCTACAAGAGAAGCTCCCGAAACCTCTCCTCTTGCTGGCATAGGAGATGGCGAACCATGGTAGCATCCACAGATTAGCAACCTCCTTCTTTGGCCGATTCCTCACTACGCAATGGAGAATCATATCAACATCAAGCATCATTTACCTTGAATGCACAAGCTTCTATCTCGGCTCTGCTTGAGGAAGATGTACTAGATCCGCCACCAACAACCACCATCTCAGCCTGCATTCTCATTGACGCCGGAGTCTGCTCACATCTTAGACATCCTTGCTCTCTCCCTCCTACTAGTATCTTCCACCCCCTTCTTTGATCCGAAGATCTCCGAGACGAGGACGACGACGCCAAGGTCTTGATCCAATAAGACCTTCTGTGAGAAGTGTGAGAAGAGGCAAAGACGCCAGACGACCTATATGCCAGCGTCGGACCACCGAAGCCAAATCGGTGCACCTCTCTCTCTTATTTCTTCCTTTTTTGGTACTCGTCGCCGAAGAAGCTACAGGACAAACCCTGACGAACATCACAACTCCAATGCCGGAGCTCCCAAAGTCCGCCGCTGTCTCTACCGTCCAAAACTCTCTTTTACCTAACTTTATACTACTCACTAGACTACCTCTGCACAGTTTTCGGCTGAGATCCGGCTCTCCATCCCAACAAAGACCCCCAGGCCGTTGACGACGAGGAAGACGGCTAGATCCGAGCCAATCACTCTCTCCTCTTTTCTGTCCTCTCAGTCGCAGGCCAAAGGATAAAGACCGGCCCTCAAAAAAAAAAAAAAGGATAAAGACCGAACCGCTTCCCAAACGTATCGGGTAGTGAGCATTTTGATACTCATTTTTCTAGTCAGGATTCATAACTCATTAGTATTGCACGCACTGAAGTGAGGACTTTGGTAGCGCAGCGCCGAGGATTCGGTACCATTTCCACGAGGATCTGGATCACCAGCATATGCTTCCTCACTCGCTGTCTTGGGATTTTTTCTTCTTCCGGGATGTTTTGTCGTCACTCAGCGGCTTGCCGTTTACCGATGGAACCTACTGGACGTGCGAGTCACACTCATCACAGACACAAATGCAGCCATGCCTGAATCCTGATTCGCCGTGTGTGCTCATGTGATTGGCTAGCAAAAAGTGCAACCTTTTGCGCGAAGCAGAACTGTACGTCTGTACATGAAAAAGAGGGAGATGCGCTCCCCACCGTTGGTTCGCGATCCCCACGCCCGGCTGCGGCTGCCACCTCTGCACGCGCGCACGGGGAAGACGACGCCACACAAACCTCCCGTGGGGCCCTCCTCCGCTCAGCGTCTATCTCCTCTCCTCCATCCCCATGCACTGCACTGACCCCCCCGCCCGCCTCCACTCCACCTCCGCCGCACAAGTTGCTCCCCTTGCTTCTCCTCGCTTCCCCATTAATATCTCGCCGCTCCTCCGCAGCTGACTCACTGTGTCGCTCGGCTTGGGGCGGCGGCATTTCGGGTGGGCTAGGAGGGGGCGGTGGGGGGATCTGGGATGGCCATGGCGTCGTCGTTCGCGGTGTCCGGCGCGAGGCTCGGGGTTGTGCCGGCGCGATCCGGCGGCGGCGGGGAGCGGAGGGGCGGGGCCGACTCGCCGTCGCTGCTCTTCAGGAAGAAGGACTCCTTCTCTCGTACGTCTCGCTCGCTTCCTCCTCCAATCCCATCCCCTATTTGAGGCGCTCTCCGTCTCTCTCTCTGCCTGCGCGATTGATTTAGATTGGGAGAGAGAGCGTCCTGACTGGTTGCCGCTCGCGTGAACCCTCCTTTTCCCCCAATCAGTTCGTCCGCATTTCGCGTCGAGCGAAGCGATCGCGGTTTGTGAGACCTGCCATTGCCCGCGGCAGAATGCGTGTGTGTCGCCGTCCCTCCGATTGCTACGATCGTTTTCCCCCTTTCTGCTCGCGTTTCCTTTTTTGCGAGGCTGATGTTTTCTTATGGTTGTACGTGGTGGTGGTAATGGTATTTTGCTGTGTTCTCACTAGCGGAGTTGGTTTTGCGTTTGCAGGCGCAGTTCTGAGCTGCGCGGGTGCTCCTGGGAAGGTGCTGGTGCCCGGCGGTGGGAGCGACGACTTGCTGTCCTCTGCTGAACCTGAAGAATCACAGGTAACGTACTTGTGCCGGAGTTCTTTGTGCGCTCATCGTTCACTTACCAAATGTATGATGAAATCAGGTAGCGGAGGCGTCAGGTTTTGTTCTTCTTATACCAGCTTTGTGCACTGCTTTATGTATTTTTCTAGTTGTGTGACTCTGTCCATCTGCTGGTCCTTGAGCTACTGAAAACTAAGCTTGATGCGCCACCTAGCAAGAATACCACAGAAGAATGCACCCTTTGATTTTTGTGGTTATCATTTATTGTTCATCTGTGTCTTGTGTAGACACCTGAAGACAATAAAGCAAAGACAGTTGTGGAAGAGGAGACAAGCACAGCAGCGACTGAAGCAAGCTCAGCAGTTGGGGCTGAAGACAAATTTGAATCTTCAGTTGCAACTGAGGGCATTGACGAAGCAGTCACTGATGGTGTAACTAAAGGAGCTAAAGAACCAGTCGTGGAGGAGAAACCACGAGTTGTCCCACCACCAGGAGATGGACAGAAAATATACCAGATTGATCCAATGCTGGAAGGATTTCGCAATCATCTTGACTACCGGTATGCCTATTTGCTACTTTTTGTTATTTCGAATCAAGGTGTTTTAATCTTGCAAAAGTTTAGAGATATCAAAGACTAGGGATCACTTGCACAAGAGTTAATCCCCATGGTTCTGAGGACATACCGAAGTTAGATGGCTAAATGTTGAATTCATGACTGAACAACAAATTTCTGCGTACATTAGCAGGCTGTTTTTCCCCTTTGTGTGCTTGTAACTGTCACTTCTATCATAATGAAATGACATAATTTTGTTTGCATGTTCTTGATTTTTCTTCTCTGGAATCTACTTGGTTTTGTTACTCATAAGTGCAATACAAATGTCTGGACTTATTGTTACAAGTCCTGAGTGGCTCAACTGATTAGAATATGGTAAGTAGGCTGTAGATTTTAGTCTTTTACTTTGCTAATTCCTCTGCCAATTGGGCAACTTAATTTCCTGTCTTTGGTGCTTCCGTTGGGAAAGCAAACCTCCAACTTTGGTATTAATTTTGGTATGCCTTGGTGGTTTCAACAGATATAGCGAATACAAGAGAATGCGTGCAGTCATTGACCAACATGAAGGTGGCTTGGATGCATTTTCTCGTGGTTATGAAAAACTTGGGTTCACTCGCAGGTTAATTTAAACCCTATTGCTATAGAATGCATCTGCTAGTCTACTTGCACATCTTATGAGAAAATTCTCAATTCCGTTTTCCCCAATACTTTCCAGTGCTGAAGGTATTACTTACCGAGAATGGGCTCCTGGAGCACATGTACGTTTATGCAAGTTTTAACAGTCACCTTTCAAGTACTTATTCATGTTCATTATTTCCTAGCTAGAGTACTGAACTATTGCAGATAGTCTAGCTTATGCAGTGATTATTTTCTCGTCAAAATTCAAATGAATAGTTTGTTGAAGTTGCTGAACAGCTGCTTTAATTTGTAAGAACTGACTCTTGCATCCTATTGCAGTCTTCAGCATTAGTAGGCGACTTCAACAATTGGAATCCAAATGCAGATACTATGACCAGAGTATGTCTAGCTTTGCAATCTTCTATCTTTTCTTCATGATTATTAATATTTGTTTCATCTATTTGGATTTATTTTAGTTGTTTATACATTTCTCCAAGTCGAGCTTCAGTATGTCATATTAAAATACTGTTATTCCTTGTTGTCTAAAATTCAGTGAAAATAGTCTTCTGAATTCACAGTACTGTTGTACTGTTTACCCTTCAATAGACTGCCATCTTCTTTGATTCCTAACTGAGAAAATCCATTTTAAGGATGAATCCATGCATGCAATTTTTTTTGTATGCCCCTAATGATTGGTAGAACCTTTTGCATCTTGTATGCTATTCTATCCACAATATCTTATATGACATGAGTAGGTCTTCTTCATAGCCTATGGATGTATCTCCATATGATCAGTGAAGTTTTGCTCCTGTGGATACTGATATATAGTATGATCTTTTTCAGAATGAGTATGGTGTCTGGGAGATTTTCCTACCTAACAATGCTGATGGATCCCCAGCTATACCTCATGGCTCGCGTGTAAAGGTAGGTTTTCTGCCTGGCCAGTTATTTAGTGAGGTTGTAAGCATATTTAAAATGAGCCTCATGAGGATATTTTTCTTTTTTTTTTAGGTACGGATGGATACACCATCTGGTGTAAAGGATTCAATTCCTGCCTGGATCAAGTTCTCTGTGCAAGCTCCAGGTGAAATACCGTACAACGGTATATATTATGATCCACCTGAAGAGGTGTGTATCTACCTTACATCCTTTTAACTAAAATTCCTAGTTTTCAGTTTTTGTATATGCTAATGCCAAGTTTCAAAATTTTCTACCCACTGTTTGTCTCACTGACACGTGGGTCAAGACATTATTTTGTTACTTGGGAGTGCCATATACATAAATTTTTCTTTTTTTAGGTGGCAACTACCAAGGGTTATGTGTATATGGGGTACAAGTTTATTTGACGCTAGGGGGATGGCGGCTGTGGCTTGGAGATGGGAGAGAGCGTGGTCGCCAGGGTGCCCCAAGCGTCGGTGCCAAGTAACTGCGGGTGTGGAAGGAGCGATGAGCGCATGGTGCTGGACTGGAAGAGCAGGGTGGAACGGGTAGAGATCACCCGAACTATTGCACCTGTGAATCACGGCTCGAGTTCGCAGGTCCTTCACAGAAAAGCCAAGAGGATCAAATTCAATGGAGCAAAGATTATCTTTTGTAAATTGGCGGACAGATATGTGATTAGCAATAATATTGGGAGAAACGAGAATATTGGAGAGAGAGAGGGGTCGGGTGGGGGTGTGAAGGGTAGTGCCGCCGGTGGTGGTAACAGGAAGAGACGAACCATTATCGACAACGACTTTGGTGGAGGGACGGGGTGTGTTGTGAAGGATGGAGAGTTTACCAGGGTCGGCGGTGAGGTGAGACGAAGCGCCGGAGTCCATGTACCAAATAGATGGATCCGGTTGCTGCAGGGTCATAGCATTCATCTCATGGATGAGGGAGGCTTGATCCCACGATGGAGCAGTGGTTGGGGCGCCTGCAGGAGGGACCACCGGTGGTACGAAGAAGGCCTGGGGCGCCGGCGGCAGCGGCGTCCCGGGCGCTTGCTGTGGACATGGTCCAAGAATGCCGGGACCGGAGGAGATGACCAGCCACGTCTGGAAGGTGCCAGTGTAGGGGTTGAAGCCCAAGCGAGCACCGCCTGTGGGAAAGGCAGGGGGACGCGGCCCGGGATTGTAGCGACCCTGGCCCTTGCCCTTGTAGCGGTTATTGGGCGCGTCGTTTGCGAGCGAGCGATTCATTGCTGCTGCCGGTAGACGAGACGGCGACTTCTTTGAGCCGCTGTGGGAGGAGGACGATGGCGCCTCGGGCTTGGCAAGCTTGAGGTCGGCCTCCTCAAGGAGAAGCATCGAGCGTGCTGCCAAGAACGATGGGAGAGGATCATTCGTCTTGATTATGGTGGCGATGTTGCGGAAGTTGTCAGTCAAGCCACGAAGGAGAGTGAGGACAAAGTGTCATCACGAACAAGTTGTCCGATGTCGGCGAGGGCATCAGCGTAGGACTTGAGACGCTGGGAGTAGGCGAGGATGGAGAGGTCCCCTTGAGCCAAATTGCGAAATTCGGCCTCAAGGGACAGCGCACGTGAAGTCCTGTTGCTGCGGAAGAGTCCCTCCAGGCTCTCTCAAATGGTGCGTGCTGTGGCACCATGGGTGAGGACGATTCCGAGGATCTCCTCGGAGAGAGAGGCATAGAGGAGAGATTTGACCGCCATATTTGTGGACGTCCAGATGGTGTCAGGGGCGGCCGGAGCATCCTGGAAGAGATGACTGGTGGCGCCGAACTTGCCGACGAGGATCTCGAAAAGCTCGCGCCACCGAGTGTAGTTAGGTGGATTGAGTTCTAGGGAAAAGGGAATGTGCGAGCGCACGTTAATGGTGGAAAGAGCGGAAGCGGGATTGGGGTTGTAGGGCAGTAGAGCGCCGGCGGCAGGATGGAGAGGTGGGCCAGCATGGGGAAAAGCAGCGGCGGCGTTGTTGGGAGCAGGGACACCACCGGCAGGGAGACCAGCAGCTGCAGGGACACCACCGGCAGGGAAACCAGCAGCTGCAGGGACACCATCGTCGGCGGCGGCAGGGAAACGATCAGCCATGGGAGGGTAGGCGCTTGTGGCTGGAGCAGCGCAGGGAGAACAGACCTAGGCGTCTGATACCATGTTGGAAGATAGAGTGGAGAGAATTAGATGATTCTCATTGATAGACAAATAGTACATATATATAGTACAAGGCCTATAGCTGAGTAAGGAATCCTATCTCTAAATATGGACAGCTATCACTATATATGGTACAATAGCCGATCCTAATCAATCCCATTAATGGGGGATTGACCAGCTATGATTTGGGGGATCATGCCCTAAATATGATATATTCTAACAGGATTGACCAGCTATGATTTGGGCATGATTTGGGGGATCATGCCCTAAATATGATATATTCTAACAATGCAATATATATATATTTTTTGATCAGGATATTCCATTTTGACCTTTTGTGGCTATTTACTGAGTTTGTTAACATGCAATGCAGGAGAAGTATGTATTTCAACATCCTCAACCTAAACGACCAAAGTCACTGCGGATATACGAATCACATATTGGAATGAGTAGCCCGGTATGTCGATAAAGTTATTTTGACCTGTTTTGCCACTAATGATTTATTCGTCTCTATATGTTTGTTTTGTTTTTGTTCCATCGTTGTAATACTTTTAACTACCCAACTGTTAGTTGTTTCCTTAGCCAGTGTAACATATCAGGTGCGTGGTATCACTTGACAAAATAGGAAAATTTTGAATGTTTTTAAATTGGCAATGTGAAATTTTGTTTGCAGAAAAATTGTCATGTGTGCCCTTTTCATCTGATCATTCTTTTGCTATATGCTTTCCATTGTATTTGGAGGCAGTAGCATTGTGTGTTAAGGTAATATAAATCCTAAACATTGTTAGCCGGACCATAGTTATATATGAACACCATTCTTGTGGTTATAGCTTCATAGAGAATGTAGCCATATTAGTAGCTTACGATGACGAATGTTTGTCATCTATGTTATATTACTCAGACAGTCAGATGGTTTCTACTAATAATTTGTAGGAGTTTGTATTCCGTAATACTTGAGGATGTAGCTGAATATCTTAGTATAATCTGCTGCACAGGAACCGAAGATAAACACATATGCTAACTTTAGGGATGAGGTGCTGCCAAGAATTAAAAGGCTTGGATACAATGCGGTACAGATAATGGCAATCCAGGAGCACTCTTATTATGCAAGCTTCGGGTATTCACACAATCCCTTTTTTACATATGTGCCTTTTTCATCCATTTGAAGTTGTTTCATCCTAATGCTTCATACACAGAAATATTTGGATGGATTTCTTTTCGTATTGCAACAATGTTTAGTTTTCTGACTTGGTATGATCATGTTTTTTTTTTTGGCAGATATCATGTTACTAATTTTTTTGCACCAAGTAGCCGTTTTGGAACTCCAGAGGACTTAAAATCTTTAATTGACAGAGCTCATGAGCTTGGTTTGCTTGTGCTCATGGATATTGTCCACAGGTAATTAGTACAACTTTAATTTGCTTGTCTTATGTTTATCTGTTATTCTGGATGACAGGTGTCTATTGATGCTCCTATTTTGTTGTTAAATGTATTAAGCACATCTGGGTAAACTGATAGTTTCAGGGAACTTTGCATTGTAAGAGCTGCAAAATTTGATGGTATAGATGTGGAAAGAGGTTCATTTTCAATCAACCAAAGTTACTCAAATGGCGAAGTGCTCGTGACACTATAAAGAATTTGCAAGTTGAAGAAATAACAACTGTGTACCACTGACAAGTGGCCCCTGGCCCCACTTCTCAGCCTTATATTGGATGTTGTTTTCCAATTAAACATATTAGTTACTGTGCTAATTTTCACATACAGTACAAAGATAGCCCACACTTGATTATATTTCTCCTGAGGGAGGGAGGGAGGAACTTGCCTCTGGGCTCTGGTAAAGTAAGGAAATGACTGTAGATACGTGTCAATGTCTTCACCAAAGTGTTCTAAACAAATTGTACTTGATCGTTTAATATACAGGAGGTCATCCACTTGCTTTAGCCACTTGAATTTATTCTTGTGTCTGTAAATTGATAGTTTTAATGTACTTTTCATTCCACTCGCTTTAGTTGATCCTTTTCTGTTGCATAGCTTTACCAATGATTTTGTGTATCCTGCAGCCATGCATCAAATAATACCCTGGATGGTTTGAATGGTTTCGATGGCACTGATACACATTACTTCCATGGTGGTCCACGAGGCCATCATTGGATGTGGGATTCTCGCCTATTCAACTATGGGAGTTGGGAAGTATGTAACAAGCTACTGTCACCATATATTGGTTTACTGTTCCTGTTAATTTGTCCTTACTCCTTACATATGTAGGCATTCTGTTATGCAGGTCATAAGATTTCTACTGTCAAATGCTAGATGGTGGCTTGAAGAATATAAGTTTGATGGATTCCGATTTGATGGGGTGACCTCCATGATGTATACTCACCATGGACTACAGGTAAGCTATCAAGTGATTCTAGTAACTCAAATTCCGTGGTGCTGCCTTTTCTGTTCGAGGCACATCTTCATATCCTTTTTCCGAAACAATGCTATGCATCATTTCATGTATTATTACTTTTGCTGTTGAGTTTCAGATAGCTTCCTAGTAGCGCTTGTACACTTATACCTGATGAGATCATGAGAGTGATTATTGATTTTTTAAATCAAATTTGATATGTTTTATGCTAGGTTGCATTTACTGGGAACTATGGTGAATATTTTGGATTTGCCACTGATGTTGATGCAGTAGTTTACTTAATGCTGGTGAATGATCTAATTCATGGGCTTTATCCTGAGGCTGTTGCCATTGGTGAAGATGTAAGTGTTTTTGGTATTTTCTTTTCCGTGTATATTGATACTTATAACACATACCAATTAATTTAATTTTTTTCTCTCACGAAAACTGGGTTGTTACTCTTTTTATTTAGGGTAACATGTTTATATCTGTAATTTAGCTGATAAATGTCAATACACCACCTGTATCTGCAAATTTACAAATTGCGAGGGCATTCAGGCATATTCTTTGATGGTTGTAATTTCTTAATAGTATGCAGTTCTTTTATTATATGTAGCAAATATCATTTGATTTATTGCTTGTGGTAGAAATGGGCAACTTTCTTAATAACTTCAGAAGACTGGTGTACATGCCATAAATGCAAACATGGAAATGGCATGCTATCCAAGGATCCTAAAATATATTTAACTGTGTTATATATGTATTTGCAAGAGCAACATGGTTGAACCTACTGCCATGGACCTAGCCCATCAGATTCATGACACCTACATTCCTGTAATTTGCTATGGAATCTCGTTAATACTATCATTAGTTCTTTACACATTCATGGACCAGTAATCTGGAGCTTCTTTGGGTTCAAGGTTTTAAAACAATGGCAATGTGAACATCACAGATACAGTCAATTAGTCAAAAGGAGGTTCCATCAACATTAATTGTTCAACAAATTTATTTTGTCACCGAAACTGTTCTGTTCAGGTTAGCGGAATGCCTACATTTTGCATCCCTGTTCAAGATGGTGGTATTGGTTTTGACTATCGCCTTCATATGGCTGTACCGGACAAATGGATTGAACTCTTGAAGTAAGTGCTGGAATATTGGTGGTTACGTTAGCAAAGTGATCTATACCTGTAAACCTTTACTCTGTATCTTCAAATTCATGGAACAACTACTGCACAGCTTATATGACTGCTGTGAAACACTAATTGAATACGATGGCATTAATTCATTCCTTTCAAATCATTCAACCAACTTGTTGGATATCACACAATTACACATGCTTTTAATAATGTGATGCTGCTGCTCTCTTCCCTTTTTTCTATTTAGTCGATGCTGCTCTCTGCCCCTAGAAAGCTGTTTTCTGCTCCTCGGGTCATACTTGTTCCCATGAGTTATTTAGGTATTTCCTTTGAAGCTGTCGAATATTTGGTACTTAATGTGATAAAATTTAAATATTTGTTTTAACACAGGCAAAGCGATGAAGCTTGGAAGATGAGTGATATTGTGCACTCCCTAACAAATAGGAGGTGGTCAGAAAAGTGTGTCACTTATGCAGAAAGTCATGATCAAGCACTAGTTGGTGACAAGACTATTGCATTCTGGTTGATGGATAAGGTACCGGCTGCTACTTTGGACATAAAAGAACTGCATAATTGGTTTTGCTTCATCAGATTGTCTGTTTTTTTCTTGTGATAAATGGTTTGTTTCTTCGCTGATCACTAGCTATGGGTGCGTTTGGTTGGTGGGATGTACAAGGATGGAGCCATCCCATCTTATTTTTTTATATGTTTGATTGGTGTAAGAGAAGGGATGGGATGGCTCCCATAGAGAAATATTCTTTAAGATGCTGCATGAGCTCATCCCACAAAAATGATGGAATGCAGCCATCCCACTTGGAACATGAGGATGACAGTGGGCCCATCCTTGAAAACTGGGACGGAGCCATCCCATCCTTAAATACTAGGATGGAACTATCCCATCCTTAAAAACTGGAATAGAGTCATTCCATCCCACCTTGCTCTCTAACCAAACACACCCTATATCTCCAATTTTTTACTTGAGCAAAGATTGCTGGAAAACATGTATGCGGTGATTTGCTAACTTGGATGGTTAATGCTTTTGAAATCTTGGTTCTGGTTAATTTAATGATTTCTGTATTCATTCATTTATTGTCTCCTTTCGTAAACTAGCAGAAATCAAGTCCAGCTGCATGATCTACCATCCATATTTTCTTAAGTGAGTGACAGTAAAATCCAACTGATTGATGAGTTGTTTTGTTGAATTTTTAAATCTATTGACGTATAAGCATATGATACTTTCTGAAATTATTACCATAGTGCCCAAAATTGTGTCACTGTCCCAGAAAGCAGGGCAAGGGTGAGTGCCGAACTCATCTAGGATGGCATCTGCAGTATAGTAAACCAATCATTTAATGCAAAATGTAAAAGGTACTAAATCACATCATTTCAGCAGACGACACTAAGGTTTCATCATGGAGCTGTTCTGATCGTTAAATATTTGTTTAGAAACTTGGTCTAGGACTTTGAATTTTTCAGAATAACTGCTTTTGGCCAATGTCCAATGGAGTTGGTATTTTTTGGTTGATCCTGGCTGCGACTTGGTTTCAATATAACTTTAGAAAACATGCTTAAAAAGTGCTCCAGTAGATCTGATCAAAGAGTCTATATCTACAGCTCATGGTATTTTTTTCACGGTGTTATAATCTTTTCTTTCTAATTAGTTGTTCTTGTCAGAAAATATTCTAAAGGATTGACCATATAATGGACTAACTTATTCCCTTTCTAATTTTATGATTTTTGAAGACTGTAAAGTGATATAGGTCTCTCATCTTTCATTTCTTTATTAATTGAAGTTATCTTTATACCTGTTCTTTTTATTTTAGGATTATGATACTTGGTACATACAAAAGTGCAGTATTGTGTTGTAAATTGTGGATTTGATACAGAATAACATGAAAATTTCAACTTTCTCTTTGTGCAGGATATGTATGATTTCATGGCTTTGGACAGACCTTCAACACCTCGCATTGATCGTGGGATAGCATTACATAAAATGATTAGGCTTGTCACCATGGGTTTAGGTGGCGAAGGTTATCTTAATTTCATGGGAAATGAGTTTGGGCATCCTGGTCAGTCTTTACAATTTTAGTCCATTTTGCATGGTTGTTATTTGAAGTGATTTTAACTGTGATCTTTGCATTACATGCAATATATTGTTTATGAAGAGGAAGTTGTGATTTCTTGTTTTTTACATGGCAGAATGGATAGATTTTCCAAGAGGTCCACAAAGTCTTACAAATGGCTCTGTCATCCCAGGAAATAACTATAGTTTTGATAAATGCCGACGTAGATTTGACCTTGTAAGTTTCAGCTGTGCTAATTATATCATCTCACTGGGTCAGATTGCCCATATATTTCTTGGTTTAGGTATACTCTGTTTGGGAAGGATCAACATTGCTTTTGTAATGTTTATGTCAATGTGTTACCATTATTGAACAGTAAGAACATCATTTATTGGTCAGGGAGATGCAGATTATCTTAGATACCGTGGTATGCAAGAGTTCGATCAGGCGATGCAGCATCTTGAGGAAAAATATGGAGTATGTCCTGGTTTATCTTTTTCGCATAATTAGTTACAGTTAAATTTCTCTTTTCAAACAGTCAAAACTCTTTTTTGTTTCAATGGAAAGTAATAGAGAAAATTGAATGCAACTGTTGGTTAAAGTTCTTGAATATATCATGACTGGATATTTTTACTCATCAAATTGACAATGTAACTGCAGTTCATGACTTCTGACCACCAGTATGTATCACGGAAACATGAGGAGGATAAAGTGATCATCTTCGAGAGAGGGGATTTGGTATTTGTATTCAACTTCCATTGGAGCAATAGCTATTTTGACTATCGTGTTGGTTGTTTTAAGCCTGGGAAGTACAAGGTATGCAGTGCTTTGTCATTCTTCACCATCAAATACAATTTTCATTCCTACATGGTTATATAGAGGCTGTTGCTGTAGATATTGTACCGTTCATTTCATTTTCTCTAAGGACTCGCAAGAATTGTTTTCCTTAAAACTCTTCTAATAATGAAGTTTTTTTCCCTCAAAATTTATTCAAATCATTTTACCAGTTTTAGAGCAGCTCATTTGGAGAGGACGCAGCTGGGTTTGACCAGCTATTGATAGTTTCGGTTATTTCTTGTCAGGTGGTCCTAGACACTGACGATGGCCTCTTTGGTGGCTTCAGCCGGCTTGATCATGATGCTGAGTACTTCACTACTGTGAGTCTGGGCTCTGTTGTTGCTTATAGTATGCTTGTACTATTGTTGCACGCAACTCTAAATTAACCTCCCGTCTACGGATGGCTTGCAGGAATATCCACATGACAACAGACCACGTTCTTTCTCGGTATACTCTCCTAGCAGGACCGCTGTTGTGTATGCCCTTACAGAGGACTGATACTGTAAGACGTTTCATGCAAATAGGCAGCTATGATCAGGGAAGAACCCCAGAGAACTTGTGGAGCGGAACGCTGTCTAGCACAACCTAGCACAATTCTGGCCTGGTGCTATGCTTCCATGAAATTGTTCTGCTTCAGTGAATGCCAGGAAGATCGGATAGATAGCTTATCGCTGAGCTCTCGTTTTCGTGTGGCTTGAGAAGAAAACGGACCAACATGATGCCGTTTTCTCGAGCTGCACCAAACTACCCTATCTTGCACATTCCCAGTGATTTTTGTACATAACGATCTGTTGGCATTGTATCTTCAGAATCATCTGTTCAACAGACGTCAATTTCCCTTGTACTGCATACTGTTTTGTGCTCAATAAGAATCCAGTAATCTCATTTTGTGTGAGAAGGCGATGCATGCGTCCAACAGAGCCTGCCTGTTTTGCTTCTGTTTTCCCTCAAGATGTCTTTGGGATAAAACACTGTGCACCATTGTGCTTAGTAATTAAGTAGTCAACTAGACTAAACTTTTTCTTGTGGTACTTTAAGCCTAATTTCATAGGAATAGATTTCTACATGCCGCTGCAAATTGCCCAAATTTTGTATATATCAGCTTGTGTCTATGACTAGTGGTTTTTGGACCTAGATGTCATGAACATAATGATGACATATACGAATTTGGGATCTTTTTCCATTACCATATAAGGAATTGCTCTAATTTTATAGTAAAATACTATGGGACGGTATATCGTCCACACCCTTAACCCTAAGCAACGTTACAGGAAAACGGCAAGAGCCACTCTGCGTGCATGCACTGCGCTCGTGCGCTTCGACTCCCGCTGCTTCCCACGCTTGCATGTAGGGATGGAACTGATAGGGATATTTTTCGACCGACCGAATTGATTTGGATGATGATTTGGATAGTTTCACAGATATCCAGTTGATATCTCGGATAAGGATATGGATACAGATAATCTATATGGATACGGATACGGAACATTGATTATCCGATGGATACGGAATATCCGAGTTTTTGTTTAGATAATATCCGAATATGACATACGGATATTATCCGAATAACACATATCAGAGGTGGACTGGCGGAGAGGCTAGGCCACAGCCACTGGGCACAGCCACTGTCCACTTGATTTTTCTTATTTGTAATTTATTTTTAAATACCAGTCAGAATTTAAATGAAATTCTCAAAATTTTAATTGATTTTTCTCCTAATTTTCAATTTAAATTTAGAAATTTTGAATTTGTACTGTTTTAATAATATTGGTGCACAAATTTTTTAATTTTTGATATTTTCTTATTGTTCAAAATTCCTAATTTTGAATTTAAATTTGGACCGATTTTGGAAAAAAATAAAATTAGATTTTAAATTATCCGACTAATATTATTCGTATCCATGTCGATTCCGATCCGTATTTGATCTGTATTCGTAACCGATATTATCCGATATAATTCGTATTCGATTCTGTATTCTGCACTATTCGTATTCGATGAAAAATACGGATATGGATACGAATAAAACGATATTCGACGGTATCCGATCCGATCACATCCCTACTTGCATGCTCCCAGCGATGTCGCGCGTCCGTGAGCAAGCGGCCTAGCAAGCGAGGGCCATGCCGCATGTCCCCCACGCCGAGTAGGCACGTAGTGTATGGCACGGAACTGTTTCACTTAATTTTTGATTTCACAATTTCATCATAACTCCGTTTCATGCCAAACAAAATTTATAATTCATCTAAAATCAAGATCTAGTTTTCAATAAAGTTTTCATAATTTTATGAATTATTATTTTGTTTTTATTTGTGTGGTTTTTTCACTTAACCCAAAACTCGACGATACTATCGATACTCGACCCAATACCTCGAGACTCGATGATACCCTCGATATTCAACTCAATACTCAACATACTCCCGATACTCGACCGATAGTTGGCAATACTCTCGATACTTGACGATGCCCTGATGTTCGATTCGATACCTTGAGACCCGATAATACCCCCGATATTTAACCCGATTCTCCCAATACTCGACAATACCCTCGATAGTCAATCTGATACACGATGATACTCCGATACTCGATGATACATCTAACCAGATACCCCCAATACTATAACCCGATAAACTCGATACTCGACGATACCCCCCGATACTCAACTCGATACTCCAACCTGATACCCCCATACACGACGACGATACCTCTGATACTAAGCCTAATACTCCTGACTCGATACCCCCGATATTAGATGATACCCCCTCCGATACTGAACCAGATACACGATGATATCCGACAATACTCAACCCAATACTCGATGATACCCCCTATACTCAACCCGATACACGACGATACACCCTAATATTTGACCCGACACCCCCAATACTCGACGATGCCCATGATACTCAACCCCATACACGATGATACCCCTCAATACTTGACGATACCTCTGACACCCTTGATACTCGACGATACCCTCGATACAAAATCCCATACACGATGATGCCTCCCAATACTTGACAATACCTCTGATACCCTTGATACTCGATGATACTCGATGCTCAATAATACCCCTAAAGTTGCTATACAAAACAAGAAGATAAAAAAGAAAAGAGAAACCATAAATTTGGCTAGTACAGGCAATACGCGTGCGCGCCGAGCGGCATGCAGGCAACACGCCTGTGGGTTGGACCCATCAAACACCTACTCTTTTTGGCCCGTCCATGTGGCTACTTATGCTGCTCTAGGATAAGACTATCTCCAACCGGTTCCCGTCCCGGGCCGAAATCCCTTGGCGATGGGAAAGTGGCCGGGACGGGAACGGCAGCGCCGCTCCAACCGAGTCCCCTCCCGTGGCCGGTTCCCGTGGGAATGGAGAGAGATACCCGGTACGGGGAGATTCTCCATCCATTCCCTTGCGTCTGTGGTGACCAGGCGGGCAGCAACAACCCTTCCGTCCCGCGCTAGGTCGGAAGCCGGGTTCCCAGGTGGTGTCGGTGGCGAAGGATTCCGGCTGTTGCCGTTCGGAGCAGAAAGGGGAGAGATCGGCGTGGGAGTGGCCCCGGGGGTGGCGGATAGCAGCTGTTCCGGCGAGGGAGGAGGAAGGAGCGCCCGGGTTGCAAGGTATGTGCTTTTTGCCCCCATCCCGTGTAGGAAGTGCCGGATCTGTGTGTAAATTGGTAGGGTTTCGTCACATCGGGTTGATTGGAGGTCGAGCCGGTCGGATTTATGGTGGGATTTGGTGTTCGTTGTCGGATTTGGTCCGGATTTGCTGTTCGTGGTAGCACCGCTGCAGTCCCCGAATTGGTCCCGCCGCCGCCGCATGGACAGCCCGAGGTCCGCCCTCCCCCGGCCGCCCGATCCGGCGATCCGAACTCATTCCTGGTTTCCCCAGCTCCACCTCCCTTCCCCTCTTGTCCCTGCTCTTGTTGCGTCCCCCAATCCCTTGGCGGCGGTGCTGCCATGGCTAGGACCGGCGAGTGTGGCGAGCTGGAGGCAGGCCGGGGCATGCTTCCGGCGGTCTATTGCGGACCTCAACCATCACGGCAACCCCTCCTCCAAGGTGCGTACGGATGTACGGCCCCAAGTACTCTCTGGTCCTGCCCATCGTTGATCCCTTCCTCTCTCCCGATCATTTCAGCGCCATCGTCTCGCCGTAGCTGTTCTTCCTTCTTTAGCGTGGTCTCTGTACTCCGTGCTGCTGGTTTGTGAATACCACCAGATTGGACCGAGCTGCTAGCTACGCGCAAGAACCTGCTCCTCTGTGCTTGGATTTGGTAGGGTGTGTAGAACAAAGCATGGGAGCTCACTCAGGACTGTTTACTGTTTTATTTGGGTGAAAGTATCAGAGTTTATTTAGTAAAATTTTTTCCTTTTCTGGTGCATCCTGTGTGACACATTGTAAGGTAGTTCTTTGGCAGAGTTTAGTTACTACAATTTTCCCTTTTCTGCATCGTGTGTACCATTGTATAAGGTAGTTCTTTGGGAGAGCTGGAAATCCCAAGCCGAACTACAGGACCGATCAATTAGGGTCTAATTGCAGGACCGATCTGCATCGTGTGTACCATATGTTTATGATAATTCGAAGATCATCTTTAACTAGCCATAGAATCTATGCCAATATCTGCATGTGGACATGTATGTGAACATGGTTGAATGGAAAACAAGCCATTTGAATTCACCTCCGGCATGATCTCATTGATGGCTGCTAGTTTATTTGATTGGATATATGTCATCTTCAAAACATGTAGTTTTTTCTGCTATCAAGAGTTAAATCACTGTGAAGCTGACAGCTTGTTGATCATTAAACAAGATACTGACTGCTTATTGTCTTTAGGATTGTAAGACATACCTATTTTAAATTTGCAAAGTTCAAAGTTGACATCATTAGGTTAATGCTGGATTTATGGTTGTGATATTAAGATTTCATGTGACATGTGATATGAATGGATGTTTTACACAGAGACACCATATTTTATCATCACCTGAGTTATGCAACATGTAAATGTTGTGTATTATATATTCTCTACATGAAGAATATCTGATGATGTGTTCATGCTAAGTTGCTAAACAGAAAGGCACATATGAATATACCTGATCCATAGCATACATCCATCTTGAATTCTATAGTTCAGATTTAGCGCACTATATGGTTCAACTCGATGAGAATTGGTATTTTCTGATCTTAAGGTAGTTCTTTGGCAGAGTTTAGTTACTACAATTTTCCCTTTTCTGCATTGTGTGTACCATTGTATAACTTGTGAGAAATGGTCGTCAGACACTGTGATATTTAGGCCGGCCTTTTGGTCGAGTATTTTGAAATGGTTCGAAACCGGACACTATGAATGGTCGAGTTGTACTTTATTTCCCTGGAATATTTCAATCATTCGTGTTGAGTATTGTCAAATGGTTCGAAACCAGTCATACTGGAGCCTGATTGCTTATCTCATCGTGAACATGCAAGTTTCATGTGTCATGTCAGGATTAAGAAAAACCCGGTTCATTCCACAGAGGTACAACTATATGAAATTATATTTTAGATAACACAGTGACAAAGTCGTACTACAAACGAGGAAATTAAATTTTACATAACGCAACACGCCTGCTATCAGGCCTTGCTGAATTTATTACTGCATATTCCTGCATTCTACTCGCCCCATGACGTGTCCATAGGTGCTTGACGAGATCATCTTGAAGCCGATGATGAACTTCCCTGTCTCGGATCATCCGGGTTGCCTCAATGCATTGCAGTATGGACCTGTCTGGCCCACGGGAAACAGATGCATGTTCCCCCATTCCTTCGTACATGAACTCCTGTTGTGGCCCCTCCCTCTCGTCCTCGATGATCATGTTATGCAAAATAACACATGCAGTCATTATGTCGTGAAGGGTACTTTGCTTCCAGCACCTTGCCGGGCCTCGGACAATGGCAAACCTCGCCTGTAAAACACCAAAAGCTCTCTCCACGTCCTTACGTGCCGCGGCGTGCGCCCTAGCATAGTATGTGCGCTTGTTTCCACGAGGGGCCGAGATGGGCTTCACAAATGTGGCCCACTCGGGGTATATACCATCCGCGAGGTAATACCCCATGGTGTAGTTGTTCCCGTTCACCGTGCAATTCACCTCCGGGCTGGTGCCATCCAAGGTCCTGGACAAAACATGTGAACGATGCAGTACATTTATATCATTTAAGCTACCGGGCATTCCGAAGAATGCGTGCCAAATCCAAAGGTCGTACGAGGCCACGGCCTCGAGAACTATGGAGGGCTTTCGGGTATGGCCCATGTATGCCCCCTGCCATACCTTCAGGCAATTTTTTCAATCCCAGTGCATACAATCAATGCTTCCCAGCATCCCCGAGAAGCCTCGCATGTCACCTACAGCAAGAAGTCGTGCGGTATCCTCTTCTGTCGGGGCACGAAGGTATTCACCTTCAAATACCTCCACGACCGCATTCACAAACCTCTTAAGTGCTTCAACAGCGGTGCTTTCACCGATGCGAACATATTCGTCAATAGCATCGGCAGCTACACCGTATGCTAGCTGACGAATAGCGGCAGTCATCTTTTGAAGGGATGACAGACCAAGCTTCCCAGAACGATCCCTTTTTTGCATGAACCAGTCATCATGCCCTTCAACGGCAGTGGCAATCCGCATGAAAAGGTTCCTGTTCATCCTAAACCTGCGCAACCAGAACGACTCATTTCCAAAGGTTCCTACGAAAAACATTACTCCGCAAAATAATTACCTCCGCCTGAAGAAGGTATGGCCATACACCGGACAGTCGGCGAAGTAATCGTTGTATAGCCTTGCTGCCCCATCCAGATGCCCTCGGTTCACAACCGCATGCCCAAGAACAGAGCCCCCCCAATGGGGGGACATGCTCTCAGCAGCGATTTCCTCCTCCTCCGCAATACGGAGTAGGAGTTCGTCCTCGTCACCATCATCTCTCGTACGATGAAGACACCGAACACAAGAGCTCGATGCACGTCGATCCGAACTCATACTTACTATTTTGTTGGAAGAGGCTACAGGTATGTGAGAAGGTTGAGATGAAGTGGGATACAAGAAGGAAGAATGGGTCTTTTTATAGAACATCACCCTGGTTCCTTCCCCTAGAAGGAGTGCTTTCCAGGATGCCTTCCTTCTAGTGGAAGCCAGCCTACCACTTTCAGATATGGCTTCCTAGAGAAGCCAGTTCGAGTACTGTAGCATTCCTTCACTCCAAAGCTAGTCTCATTTTAATATTCCTCAGTTAATGTTGAGAATATTCATATTATTTTGCCGTACTTACAAATTTAAATATTGAAAGTTTAATTTTTTTCCTGCGCGAGTGAATATTTCAATACGTTATTTATATAAAAATATTTAATAATATTATTTTATTTATTTTTAATTTTATGTCATGTATATTATTGTTTATTTAATTGACAAATACATCATCGTACGTACGGCGTATGTCATATGGCGGTTACGTATGATTGATTAAAATAATATGTTTGGGAAGGGAAAGGAACGGGGGAAGGGATGCTGTTGGAGTGAATGAATGGGAAGGGAATGAAATCTGGAAAGGGATTCCCGTCAGAGGTTGGGAAGGGAATGGAAGTGTGGGAATCGGTTGGAGATAAAGGGATTCTTGGCTATCTTGGGTGTCCTCTTCCGTGGGACCATCTCGGCTGTCCTCTTTCGCCGCGGGAGTCACTATTGAGCTGAAAGCACATCCAAAAGATCGGCTAAATTGAAAGTATAACCATAGCTGCATAAACTAAAGAGGTTTGTCTAGATTGCCAACTATGTGATCACCCATTGCAGAATAAAGCCTTGAATGAATGATGTGCACCATCTGATAAACTGCTCCTAGCAATAGTCTTCCCATGGCAATCCGATGACCAATTATCAGTTTCACCGGCAAACCTTGATATATTTGTGTCAAATCGTGGGACGCACCACAAAAGACATAACTGTCCAACTACATCTTGAGAAAAAACGAAGTGTTCTTTGTCTGACACCAATCCATCTCCAATATTGTTGACCTTATACTGAGCGCATCCTGACCATTGGCCGATATGAGTTTGAGCATGGCCTTGTTGTCAAAAGCCGATACTTGAGTGCCATCTGGCCTAAACCCCCATATCAAAAGCCGATGGGACCAGTCTTGAACATAAACACATTAAAAGTGTCCAACCATAAGTAGCAAGCTGCAGCTAGCATCGGCTTGTTTGTTGTGATATCTAGTATGAAGAGAGGCAATCAATCAGCTATACACTATGAAAGGATCCAAGGGCCAAGAAGGGGAGGGTTGAGTTGGCCTTTTTACAAGTTTTAATCTTTTTGGGTTTTCCAGAATTACTTGTCTAAATTAAAGCTTTCTACTCTAAGCTTAAGGAAGAAAGCTAAGGGACAACCAAACAGGCACACAACAAGGGCTACAACAAGATTATAATGTGGAAACCGTAAATGCAATAAGGTAAAGGGCCAAGGGATAAAGAGTTTTTTTCCTGAGATTCGGAAAAGGCTTTTCCTTTTCTTGCTCCTCATTGGAGCACTTTTCACGAAGAGGAGTATTGCCCCGGCTTCACTCATGGTAGTCCTTCACCGTTCTAATAGATGGACTCTGACTTTGTACAACAACTTGGAGTCTCTCACGAGCTCCTCCTCAAGAGATCATCAAGCCCACGTCTCCAAGAACAAGAGCTAGAGTAACAAGTTTGAGATAGCTTGATTTTGTAGGATCAAGCCTTCCATTCAAACACACTAGAGACTTGACACAAACTCTGATGAACTCACCATATAGGTAGAAACCCTAGTTTTTAATGGCTCACACTCTAATGAACTCAAGAATGGGCAATGGAGTCATCCTCTCCCTGAGAAAGAGGTACCCTAGGTCCTTATAAAGCCCACACTCAAAAACTAGCCATTACGGCCTTGTTATAGAATAGGTCCGTTGCTGCCGTATGGTACGATGCTCCCGTACCATATGGGGCGCATGACTCCCGTATGGTGCGACGTCGTGCCGGACCATATGGGGCCCCTGGCTCACTTAGCCTAGAACCTTATTGGATAAAGCGTGACGACGTGACGTATGGTATGCTACACAGCACCCGGAAGAGTAATAGGGGCAACCAAGGAACCGCTCTAGAGAAAACTCGATAGCACGTCGTCTGATACCCTGTACTATACGGCGTGCTGCAATCAGCTCCACACCCTCTCTAGAAATAACTCAACGACACGCCATCTGGTACCCTGTACCATACGACACGCTAGGACCATCTCCACACCCTCTTTGGCAGTAACTCGACGGCACGCCGTCTGGTACCCTATATCATACGATACACACGCCCTTAGCACAACTAAACTAAGGGTCACCTAGACTCTAAAACCTAGTGTGTTACAAGGGGAAAACATGATCCATCAAGATCAACTTCTCAAACCCCTGGACACAAAGCACATAACATAAATCTCGGTGTTTTGGAAAAAAGCCTCCACACCGAGCTTATTTCTTGATATTGCGAGCCCAAGATACCTCCTTCTCCAGGCAAAGAATGGACATCTTGGTCACGAGAACCTGGACGCACCAACAAATTTTATCCTGGTTTGGGCCTCATAGGATCGGGGATAATAACCCTACATCCAGTTTATATACTAATGAGGAGAAACATGTAGACTAATACAAGTAATGTAAAGTGAAAAAGAATTGATAAAACGAAGTATTGACTAGATGTGTTTGTGGATATCAATGGGTTTAAACAAGTAGCTATGGTGTGCCTACAATCTCTCTCTATGAAGAGAAAAACCCTTAGTGACGATATGTGTGACGTGACTGGGTATGGTGATGCTTGTGTGGGCTTGGAGATCATTCTCCTTTATTTGCTCCATTCTCCTGCTTGGTTTCTGTGATGCATATTCCAGTGCTTATATAGCATTTCAGATCTGTTTGGGACAAAATATACTTGATTCTTGGTAGATATGAGTCTTGTCCATCTTTCTAAAGGTGGATAAAAGTGACGTTGTTTTTCCAACACCCAGGAGTACTAGCTCATCCTCACCCAACTACAAGATATGTATACCAATGGCTTGAGCTTTATACATGCTAGCAAAACACTAGCACGGTGAGAGGGCAAAGTTGGGATGAATATAGGTCCATGGTTCTAGTGCATCAAGGAACGATGGTCATCTCCAATGAAGAGTACCAAAACATGGCAATTCAAAATTACAGCCAACAACATTATTGGTAGTTCATAAATGTAACGTTTTGCCTATTGTACATTACAGATTCTCAGACTCCTTACAGTTGTAACGTCTTATGTTACCTTGTAGGTTCCTCATGGATAGGATTTGTGATTATTGTGAATTGCTATATGTTGTATGCATGTGCTTATATTTGATCTAATGCTTGATGGTATCATGGTAGGATGTTACTTGTTGTATGTGATGGCATGAACTTGTTGTATGTTATATGCTGCACTTGTTGCTACTTGTATGGAAGGCTAGAAGTATGTGACTATGTAATATGTATGGACTGTGGAGTATAGAAGACTAGAACCATGTTAATGTGATGGCATGAACTTGTCTTGTTATATGTTCTATGTTTACAACTTGTGAAATGTTCAAAATATCGTATAGGTCATGCCAAAATTTCCTACTATATTGCTATGGTTTTTATGTTTTATGTTTATGGCTTGTGAAGTGCCCATAATGTACCCTACATCATGCCAAACATTTTAGCAATTTTTAATGATTTTTTCTGATTCCCCCTGTTTTTCCCATTTTTTTGGTGTCTTTTCCATTTTCTGTACAAACCACCAACTAAACGGTAAAAACCGCTGAGTAATTGGTCAAAACTGTTGGCTAGCTCTTCAACTTTCAACAAAATTCGAATTTGGGTTCGTCCGGTTTGGGAGTAGTTTTAGCGAACTCTGGAAACCGAAACCGATGGAACAACGGCTTTTGATGGAACAACGGCTCTGAGGGCTGAAAAGGTTAATAAAACCCTGCACGTGATGTCACAAAGCCGACGACATATGATTCGCGCACGGTCACCCGTGACGCCTCACGTTGCATGACGAGTTGCACCAAATCTATGACCATGAAGCTAAAGGCATATGATCTATTTGCTCATAACCTCCAATGAAATTTGAATTTTCTGACAGCAAAGCACGTGAAGTTTGCTAGTTTTCCAATAAGACCCGACAAGCCCGATGAACCTTAACATTTTGAACTCCATTAGAACAAGTGTTTTTTCCTATTCAAATTGAAATAATATCTTGTGAAATTTTTACATTTCATGTAGATCATAACCATCTATCTACAACTTACATTGTTGAATATAAACCCATCGACATATATGTCTCACTCTTTTATCCAGCACTACAGTTCAACAGTCTACCGCCTTATTGCAACCAGTTTTGAAACCAATCAACACCGTCCATTGCCAAACAAGAAACTAACCCTGTCCATGCCCTGCAACTTTGTATTCAACAAACTTGGGGTTAGAGAAAGAAAAATGGAAGGAAAAGAGAAAGGGAAAGGATAAGGATGAGAATTGATTTACCTACAGTCCCTCTGAGTTTCTATCGTCTAATAAGTTACTCCTTGTATCCTTCAAACAAGCAAAGAGTTTACGATAATGCTTAAAGCAAACGTCCGATGCCTTCCAACGCAGATTCTTATCCATTCCCTCCACCTCCTCACTCGCACGTTCCCCTCTCTATTTCTCTCTCGCTCTCGCTTTCTCCTGCTCCTCCCTCTTCCTTGCTCCACCCCCTTCCCTTGCTCCAACTCCTGCTTCCCCCTCCTCCTCCTCCTATGATGGCAACAGATCAAGCTCGGTGGCTAACAAGAAGATCTCTGATGGGCTGTGACAGCGACGACGACGTCGAGCTCGTGAGGGGCGATGACGACGCGAGCTCATTTGGCAACGGCAGGGATCTCGATGGCGAGCTTGATGACGGGAGCAAGAGACCGTGGGGGTGATGGCGCGATGGTAGACGTGCACACTTTCCATTGGAAAGAGCTAGATAGAGAAGATATACACTACAATTTAGTTTGAAACATCATTCTAGTACGTGTGAAACATGGTTTTTTTATTATTGAAACATGGGTTTGCTTTGGTGAAATATGCATAAAAAACATGCATAAAAAATATAAAACATTTCTGTTCTACTCTTTTGAAACATGGTGTTTGCTCCTTTAAAATATTTATTCGTATGAGATAAAACATCTTTGGATAACTATGGGTACATTTGTTTCGATAATATTTTATTAGTAATTTATTGATGTTTCATTAACATTTTATTTCATTAGGGTCCACACGGGCATCAAACCCTCCCATAAAATATTCGATTTTTTATTAAGGAAATAAAGCGTCTGATTTGAATGCTCGCCAACGGTTTATTTCTGTGCTTCTCAATTCCCTTTCTTTCTGTTCTTCCCGTTCCCTCCGGCCAAACACAGCTAATCTGTATGCGCGTATGAGGTAATTGAAGTATGAGCTTATCTCCGTACTCGTGAGACCAAAGCAACGCATCCTGTTTCGAAAAGAAAAAGAAAAAAGAAAAAAGCGCATCCGATAACCTCCGTCCCTCTCGGTCTCCCGTAAAGGGAAAAATTCAGTTTATAACACTAAATTGGAAGGCCTCGCTGAAAATGACATCCAATTGACGTGCCTTTCAGCCACTAACCTTGTGCAAAGCAACGCATCCTGTTTCGAAAAGAAAAAACGGCGCATCCGATAAACTCCGCCCCTCCCGGCCTCCACCAAAGGGAAAAATTCAATTTATAACACTAAATTGGAAGGCCTCACTGAAAATGACATCCAATTGTCTTGCCTTTCAGCCACTAACCTTGTGCACGTGAATTTCTTCAGTTTATAACATTTTGGCCTTTTTTCTCATTTTTCCTTTTCTTTTCCTCCCCTTTTCTATTTTTCTGCCCAATTTGCCCCTACTCCCGCACCGATTGATAGTTGGGGCCTGCATGATAGTGAAATTTTATTTTTTTTTGAATTTCAAAATTCTGAAATTAAATGGTTTGAGTCAAAACAAAATTTCTGAATTTTAAAATTATTGGAATTTTAAATTTTGAAATTTCAGAATTTTAAATTTTCAAATTTGAAATTTGAAATTTTGGAAACTTATATTTTAAAATTTGAAATTTTAGAATCTTAAAATTTGAAATTTCAGAATCTTAAAATTTGAAATTTCAGAATTTTAAAATTCAAAACAAAAATAGAATTTTAAATTTTAGTTTTTCCAAATTTCCTAGTTCTAAGTTTTTAAACTAAACGGTTTGAGCCACTACCATGCGGGCCCCACCTGTCAGCCAGCGCGGGACTAAGGGCAAATTGGGCAGAAAAATAGGAAAGGGTAAGAAAAGAAAAAGAGAAAAAAAACCAAAATGTCATAGACTGAAGAAATTCGCGTGCATAAGGTTAATGGCTGAAAGGCAAGCCAATCGAGTGTCATTTTCAGCGAGGCATTCCAATTTAATGTTATAAGCTGAAATCCCCTGCCCCACCCCCCAAAGCGCCACGTCCCCAAAGACGCGGGGTGGTCCAACGGATGTTGGACCAGCGCCCATCCAACGCCTGTCCCTACCAGTTGGATGAGGATCTAATGGTCAGGATTGAATCTAGATTAAAACTTTATTATTTTTTTATAACGATGTAAAAACTCTAAATTTTTTAAAAAATATAAATATTACCTAATATGCATCAGGTTCAACATATATTTTGCTCATATTTTTATGATTAATATTTTATTAAAAACGGTTCTAAAGTATAAAATAGGCCAAAAACTTTTTTAAAAATATGATAAAAATATATGTTGAACTTGATGCATATTAGATAATATTTATATTTTATTAAAATTTTTAGAATTTTTACACAGCTATAAAAAAGTTTTGAACTTGATCTAATCCTGACCGTTGGATCCTCATCCGACGGCTATGACCATAGGACCGCCCCCGCGTCCTCCCCAGAAACCCCACAAGCCTCCATAAAAACACACACGCGGCGGCAACGCCGGCGAGATGTCGACGGCAGACGGGACCGAAGTGCCGTTCGAAGGAAGCGAGGACCACATCAGCAGGCTCCCGGACGAACTCCTCTCCGTGATCCTCTTCCGCGGTCATGCCTCGAAACTGCCGATACAGCCTGCACCGCCGTCCTCTCCACGCGCTTCCGTGACATGTGGCGCGCGACCCCGCTCTGCCTCGACGACAGCCAGCTCCTCGTCCCCGTTCGCAATGCGGACCATTGGACCCCTACCTGGTCGGCGATCATCGACGTTGTCACCCGCTCCCTCACCTCCCACCCGGGCCACGTCGCGCGCTTCCGCCTCGCCCGCATCTCCTTCGACGGCATCGTCCCCACTGCCGTGTTGGACTTAGTGATCTCGGCTAACGACTTCCTGAGTCCTAGGGTTAGCCCGCATCAACAGTGCCAGCAACGGACCGCGCTAAGTTCACGCGCGGCCGTGCGTTGATCACCACACGCGCTGGCTAACAGCCAGCAGCGCCATGATCGGAGGTGCCCCAACCAACCTTGGTTGAGGGTCCCCGTCGCCGCCCGATATAAAACCTAAAGGGGAGGCCAACTCACGCGCATGTTCGTTGCTATGTGAGCTAGACCCAAACCCTATCACCCGATCTGTTGAGATCGTGCACTGGCGACGTAAAGGCTCTCTTCCTCCACTGACTCCTCTCGATGTATTCATCTCGTGCAGTATAGCCCGCGCAAGATCCTCTCGGTGACTCTTCTCGCACCGTGCAGTCCGCGCGAGATTAAGCTCGGATTTATCTAATGGCATCTTCTAATCAAGGTTAGTGCATTTTTTATTCCGCATTATAATTAGTGTTCATGCTTATACTAGAAGATTACATGAAATTGACTAGGGCTCTTACATGTATAAAAGAAAACTTTATGTCTAAAGCAACTCTAATTTATAGACAAACTTGATTCTATCCTAATACGAAACGAACTCTTCTAACCTTATCAAGATTATACCTAACAATCTCTCCCTTAATCTTGATACTCTAACTTGTTGAAGCAGTCGGACACAACTACGACATGCTCAACTCTACACGAGACATGGGACGGCGACACAGCTACTCAACACCCACTGCACCTTGATTTCGATTTCAGGACGACGACACAGCTACTCAACGCCCTGGCCACAACTCATCGAAATCAACTCACCTGGCTCAACTTCAAGACGGCGTCACACCTCCTCAACGTCTTGGACACAACTTGTTGAAACCAACTTTTCCTTAAACTCGACTTTAGGATGGCGTCACAACTTCTCAACATACTAGACTCAACTCGTTGAATCCATCTCAACATGGAAACGGTGCAAAACTCATCTGCAGCACATGACTCTTCTCTGTCGATGACATAACTTACCACACAGCACCGAAGACACACGATCGATGTCGTTCCGCCTTAGCAGCTTCACTCTACTCGCCTCACCACTTTTCGATAAGCAACCATGCTCCTAACCCTAGAAGCATATGAGACCCTCTTGTCTCCGGCCAACCTCTTTTGCCACGTCGCACGACAAACGTGCCCACCTAGCACATGTGCCTAACGCGCCTTTTGTCAGCATCCGAGACCTTCCTAGCCTCTTTTGCCACGTCGTGGCGACAAACATGCCCACCTGGCACAAGCGCCCAGTTCGCTGCGACGCAGTGATAGTGCTCGTCTTCACAACCCCGCTCTGATACCAATTGTTGGAACTCCAGAATCGATCAAGCTACTTCACACCGTCTAGTTTGCACATGCACATATTCATGCATGCACGTTGCTAGCAAGCATGTCGCTAGTTTGCACCCATCAGCTTCATCATGCCCATGAAACGTGGCTTTAGCATGCATACGCTTGTACGTAGGTACATACGAGAACTTTCGTCGACTTTGCTCGTGTGCACACGTGTACAAAAGATATCGAGATGGTTTGGTGGTGCTCAGTCTCAACTGTTGCACCTTGTCTTTGACCCTGACCTTTATTTATACTAGAAGATTACATGAAATTGACTAGGGTTCTTACACGTATAAAAGGAAACTTTATCTCTAAAGCAACTCTAATTTGTAGACAAACTTGATTCTATCCTAATGCGAAACAAACTCTCCCAACCTTATCAAGATTATACCTAACAACCCGGACAAGCCTTTTCAGGAGGTGGTTTGCTTGTTTCATGTCCCGTCTTTCTTCCAAGTTAGCTCAGCTCACTGAGGTCTTGTACTCGCACATTGCAAGTTAACAGTACCACCAGCCCGGCAAAATCTGCTCAGTGAAATCCACAAGGCCTCTTTGGGAGCTGAGGTTGTGTTTGAGGGCTCGATGTGCGACCGTCTCACAGGCGTCGGCATTGAGCATGTGAATGCTCCATCTGACCCCTTCGACGGTGACCTCAGTTATATGGAGCCCAGCTAAACTGACTCTGATTGTTGAGGTTTCACTCTGAAGATAGATGATTGCTATCCATGATGCTGGCGTCTGCCCCTTGAAGATTACTGCATGCCCATGATGCCGCTGGCAGGCCCTTTCTGTTACATTGCACCAACTCTTTTAGATAATGAAAAAAACGTTACACTAACTGTTTTACTGCTTCGTTTGGCACTTGAGATACCTTCTGAATCTAGGCTAATTTCGTTACTGGCTTGCTGCGATTCACGGTTACGTTTGATGTACCTTCTGAAGCTAGACTAGTTGTGTTACTTCTGCTTGTCACTTTCGAGATACCTGAATCAATGCATTTTCGTTTCTTTACAACTACTAGCTCTGTTCCCTAATATTTATCATTTTAGTGCATATTTTGCTGTAAATATCTTTTTAAATATTTAGACTGGGTAAAAAAAAAGTGGGTGATCTAGTATGTGGTGAATGTGATCGAAGCCTTCTTAAAACGAGCACACTAAAATAGAATAAAAAATCAATAAAAAGTGTCCTTGCTGTTAGAAACCTCCTTAAACAAGAATACAATAAAGTAGGAAGCAAACTAATTAATCTCTTATCTCTACTATGTAAAGCAAGGAGTCGTGAGTGATGGTGACCGCCGGTATGGTGTTTCTTTTGCGTTTAGCCCTCTGAGCCTTTCGGTTTAGCAAAAAGGCTCATAGGCTCATCATTTATAGCGTTCAATTCCCTCGACTTTCCAATAGATCCCTCTTTGTTATGTTTTATCCCTTCAACTTTCCCATAGCCCCCTCTTTTTGCGTTTTAGACCTAAAACTTAATTCTGTTCAACATGGATGCCCCTCTATTTAAATATTACGATCCCCCTCCAATTTCCATGTTTCACGTTTCTTCGTAGCAATGGCACTGGAGTGGTCGATGGAAAGTATTCTTACAAACTCTGGGCCATTTGTTGGAGGCATTGGAAGGTCCAGATGGATTTTGAATGTAACATTGCAAGGAAGATGAAAGCACAATAACTCGCCGCTACCCTCTTTTTAATAGTATACAAATAAATAACATGGTGTTACCTAACATTTGCAAAATACGGACTCTAGT
The DNA here is from genome assembly GCA_036346145.1 of Olyra latifolia. Classification (NCBI taxonomy): domain Eukaryota; kingdom Viridiplantae; phylum Streptophyta; class Magnoliopsida; order Poales; family Poaceae; genus Olyra; species Olyra latifolia. The sequence goes on from CM070526.1 coordinate 29,527,101, forward strand.
TGAATCCGTGTAGGATGAAAAACCGAACGATGTCAATTTGTAGATATAGGATTGATCCGTTCCAAATAGGCATCATCACCGCTAGGTGCGTCACTCCAGGAATAATTTGGTCGATTTGTACCACAAAGCCCAAACCAAAACATGATCTAGCCCGATTTTCCAAGAATTTTTTTTTAAAAATATTTATTTTAATTCGTTATTTCAGAAATACTCGTTGGAATTGAAAAATTACGAAAATAGGCCCCCGTCGCCCCTATATGGGGCGATCGCCCCAATAAAAGGCGACAAGAGCCCAACCCCGTTATTGGCCGTCGATGCCAATCCTTTGGCGGTGGCGGCCGTCATTGTTGTGGCGAGGATATCGCCGAATATAGGGCGATCGCCCTAAATAGGGGCGACAGGTTCCAAAAAATTTTTTTTGGGCCTAAACAAATGCCTACCCTATACATGTATGATATATATTAGGACAAATTGATGAAAGGGGTAATTTAAAAAATAAAATTACATTGTGGTCCTACAGTGACCGATAATTGTGGGGGCCCCGCCGCGTGCGCCTGGGTCGGCGATCGTAGGACCATAATGTAATTTTAATTTTTAAATTACCCCTTTCATCAATTTGTCCTAATATATCATACATGTATAGGGTAGGCATTTGTTTAGGTCAAAATTTTTTTTTTCAAACCTGTCGCCCCTATTTAGGGCGATCGCCCCATATTCGGGCGATATGTCCCCCCCCCACCCACCACAACCAGCGACGGCCACGACGCCAAGGACGCCAATAACGGGTTGGGCCTCGTCGCTTTTTTATTAGCGATCGCCCATATAGGGGCGACAGGGCCTATTTTCGTAATTTTTCAATTCCAACGAGTATTTCTGAAATAACGAATTAAAATAAATATTTTTTTAAAAAAATTCGATTTTCCAATAAGGAAATAAGGCCATACAAGCCCATTGACCCAAAACTATTCAAGGCCCTTTAGAACGCAAGAATTTCTCTATTTAAATTAAATATGATTCATATGGAATTTCTACATTCCAAAGAGCGCACCCACCACCACCCCTCACTCTGCAGCATGCAGCTTTAACCCCTAACCATGCCCCTCACTAACCGAGCACTTGGCAGAACCAGCTTCCTCCCCCTGATTCAGAAGATAAGGGACCGTCTACCCGCTTGGAAAGGAAAGCTCCTATCCAAAGCTGGTTGCCTCGTGCTAGTCCGGTCCGTCTTATCGGTGATGCCCAATTACTTCGCCACTATCTTCCGCATTCCAAAGTGGACAATCAGGAAGATAGACAAGCTGCGCCGTTCCTTCCTGTGGGGGGAGGAGTCCACGCCCAACGGCTGCTCCCTCGTCAACTGGAGCACAGTTTGCCGCCCAAAAGCCCTGGGGGGACTTGGCATCCTTGACCTAGATCGCGTCGGTAGATCCTTGCGGCTCCGGTGGCTTTGGCTCAGCTGGAAGTCCATGGACAAGCCGTGGGTCAGTGCTTCCCTACCATGTGATTCGTCGGACTGGGCACTCTTCCGGGCAGCCACCTCCATATGTCTTGGGAATGGCATGGAGGCCCATTTCTGGTCAAACCGCTGGCTGAATGGCTCAGCTCCCGCCCTACTGGCACCGAACCTGTTTCACATAGCCAAAAGGAAGAACCGCTCGGTGGCCCAACAGCTAGCCAACAACAACTGGATTTATTCCATCAGACATCTTAACAGTCCAACTCACCTTCGAGAATTCCTCCTTCTCTGGCACCTTCTGCGAAACGTCACCCTGACACCTGCACAGGAGGACGACATCACTTGGACTGCCCACAGCTCGGGCTCCTACTCGGCCAAGTCGGCGTATCAGACGCAGTTCCTAGGATCGATCAGCTTCGCCCCCGCCAAAGCCATCTGGACGGTGCAAACTGAAAACAAATGCAAGTTCTTCATCTGGACAGTAGCCTTACGGAGGATCAATACAGTGGAGGTTCTTCAGGTCAAGGGCTGGCCTCACGAACCGCAATGCCTCTTGTGTAGAAATCTACAGGAGACCCAGCAACACCTCCTGATCGACTGCCCCTTCTCCAGGAGTGTTTGGCAGGAGACACTCCGCCCAATCTCCACTCCTCCCCCTCGGCAGGAGGAAGATCTTTTCAGCTGGTGGCTACACTCCCTATCGCCTCTACCCAAGTCTGATAGAAGGGAGCTCAGCGGGTTGATCATCTACACGGTGTGGAACATTTGGAAGGAACGAAACCAGCGGCTATTCCAGCTGGATAGTCTTCAGCCCAATCAAATTTGCGAGTTTATACGCAACGACGCTAAGGCTTGGGGACAGCTAAGGCTTAGATTACTATTGAAAGTTTGGTCACATTGAGTGTGTCCCGATTCCCGAACCGTCCCGATTCCCGAACCATCTCAAGAACGTGAGACTGGAGAGCGTATCTGACAACCCCAACATGTTTGAATTTGCACGATTCCTTCTTGCTAGAGTAAGTGTGCTACACATGATGAGGATTCGGTCCAGGGTGTATAGCCTCCCACAGCAGGTAACAGTACTACATGCCAGGCAAAATCTGGTCAGTGAAATCCAGAAGGCCCCCTTTGGAGTTGAGGTTGTGTCTGAGGGCTGGAAACGCGTCCGTCCCGCACTTTTCGGCATTGAGGATGTGAATGCTCTATCTGATCCCTTCGACGTTGACCTCAATTATATCGGGCTCAAGTAAACTGGCTCTGATCGTCGAGGTTTCGCTCTGAAAATAGCTGATTGCTAGCCATGATACTGGCGGCTGCCCCTTGAAGATTACTGCCCATTATGCTGCTGGCAGGCCCTTTCTGTTACGTTGCACTAACTTTTTTGCATAATGGAAAAAATATTACACAAACTCTGATTCGCTTGTCATTTGAGATACCTTCTGAATCTAGGCTAGTTTGGTTACTGCAATATATTCAGGTTTACGTTTCATGTACCTTCTGAATCTAGACTAGTTGTGTTACTTCTTTGCTTATCACTTTTGAGATACCTGAATTAATGCATTTTTGTTTCTTTACAGCTTCGTTTGAGTGTAAGAAAGTTTTGAATATTACGCTATAAATATCTTTTCAATATTTAGATTGGATGCATAAAATAATATAATGTATAGATTAGTCTCGAAAAGCACTTTCCCAATATCATAGGTTTATTGTGTTTCACAAATAAATTTGTAATAGTAATTAGTGGCCAAAGCTGTATTTTAAGAATCTTCATGCATAAAACGAGTTGTGTATGGCTAATATGTGAGTCCTAAAACTGTTCCTAGGACTATTGTAATTCCCGCATTAGTCCCTGGATCGGTAGGCTAGTGCACAAATTTATATAATCTGATCATTTGTATACAAGCGGTACAGAAGTTTCATCATTACATAACTGAATTAGCCTCTTTCATTAATTTACAGTACGACCGGTCAGGTCAAATGTCATAGTACATCCCAAAAGAATGTTCAAAGTTCAACAACATTGCGGAAAGCTTAAAATAACAAAAGATCGTCCAGCGGTTATGCAATCTTGCAATCAACTGGAGGGTCGCCCTAGACTTCATCATGACCGTCGTAGTCTAGATCATCATCCTCATGGCACCCATAAGGATTTTCAGTTTCATCTCCATCTAAAAAAGAGTGAGTGAGTATAAGGGTAAGTGCACAATCAAACGCACTTGCGAGCTAACACCCTTCTAATACAAGTAATGATGGAGGCTCCAAGAGAAGTCTACCAGTTCTTTTATTTGCATAAAGACAGTTGAAAATACCAATAACACAAACCTATGACTTAGCCACTTTAAAACCTTATTGAATAGTCATATATTTGTTGAATGAGTTATGACCAATGTAAACTTTTACCCAATCTATATCATCCTCTGGACCTAACCTCGGACACGACCAAATCTATCCAGACTTAACTGCTCCCAGCATACCGGTCCTGCTCCCTTCTCCCGCCATCTTATTTCGGGATTTAGGCTCTCCCGTTGTGGATCACCACTCTAGTGGAGTTTGTAAGAGTTTATGTCGAATATGTGTATGAATAGGGTTACGTTTAGACTCTGAGTTGTAATAGGCAGGTGGAGGATAGAGTTAGAGTTAGACTCTATGTCCTGGGCTCTATATAAAGGAGGCACTACCGTTGTAACTTGTAAAGACGACGTGGCTGTAGCGCAGGGCATGTAGGGGCCAGCGGCCGACATGTGGCCATGACCCGGGTGGCCCGGTGTGCTTGTGCTTTTGAGGAGGAACGCTTGTCATCGTGCCCCGCAAATGTAGGCAATCGTGCCGAGCTGCGTTACCAAACATCGTGTCTCCAGTGTCATCTAGATCTTGCATGGCGTTAAATTCCTAACAAGTGGTATGTGATGGTGAAGTCATATTCGCCAAGGTGGAGTTTTTAAAAGTTTGTGTCGAATATGTGTATGAATAGGGTTACATTTGGACTCTGAGTTGTAATAGACAGGTGGAGGATAGAGTTAGAGTCGGACTCTGTACCCTGGCCCCTATATATGGGGGGCACTGCCGTGTAACCCATCAAGACGACGTGGCTGTAGTACAGGGCGTGGAAGACGCCATCATGACATTGGAAGCACTTTTGTATCGGTGATGTGGGTGGCCAAGGTGCGGCATGTTTGCGCATGAGGTGTGTGGTGGCGTGTGGATAGTGTGCAGGAAGATGGCGGGTCTGAGGACAAGTCAGACTTATCGGGCGACTCTCAGTAAGCTGCGAAGTCTCAACTCGAGTCCGAGTACATGAATGTTCACACAAGACAATTTAGAACTTCTAGATGGTGAAGTCATATTCGCCAAGGTGGAGTTTGTAAGAGTTTGTGTTGAATATGTGTATGAATATGATTACGTTTGGACTCTGAATTGTAATAGGCAGGTGGAGGATAGAGTTAGAGTCGGACTTTATATCCTAGGCCCTATATAAAGGGGACACTACTGTTGTAACCCGTAAAGACGACATGGTTGTAGCACAGGGCACGCAGGGGATCAGTGACCGACATGTGGCCATAACCCGGGTGGCCAGTGTGCTTGTGCTTTTCAGGAAGAGCGCCATAATCGTGTCCCGCAGATGTAGGCAATCGTGCTAGACTGAGTTACCAAATATCGTGCCTCTAGTATCGTCAAGATCTTGCATGGTATTAAATTCCTAACAAATAGTATGTGACGCAAGGTGGTGAAGTCATATCCGTCAAGATAGAATTTGTAAAAGTTTGTGTCGAATATGTGTATGAATAGGGTTACGTTTGGACTCTAAGAACTCTAAGTTGTAATAGGCAGGTGGAGGACAGAGTTAGAGTTGGACTCTGTACAATGGGCTCTATATAAAGGGGGCACTGTCGTTGTAACCCGTCAAGACGACGTGGCTGTAGTGCAGGGCAGACAGGGGTTAGCGGCCGACATGTGGTCGTGACCCAGGTAGCCTAGTGTGCTTGTGCTTTTTGGGAGGAGCACCCGTAATCATACCCCGCAGATGTAGTCAATCGTGCCGAACTGCGTTACCAAACATTATATCTCTAGTGTCGTCTAGATTTTGCATGGCGTTAAATTCCTAACAAGATCCAATTTCCAATCAAATAAGTATCTACATTGTAGAATAAAAGGCACATGGAGGTACACTCAAGGTTTTGTTTTTCGGTTTGGAAAAAAATCGGTGGGGACCGAGAAAACCGATTTCACCGAAAGTGAGAAAATTCGGTCCAATTTTTTAAATTTCAAATTTCAATTTAAACAAAAAATAAAAAAAATCAACAAAATTGAGGTTGTGAGGACTTGAACCTACAACCTATAGTATTCTAAGACCTATAGTATTCTAAGAGTGGATGCTAATGACCAGCTATGCTAGCTTTGTTGTGAAGTACTTCTTTCAAGATTTTTTATATGTTTATGCAAAATTTATCAAAACCGGTTCTTTTTTTTGCCCAAGTTTATAAAAAATCGGCTCACACCATCTCGGACCAAAAAACATAACCCTGGGTATACTTAGCAAGCACAAATTTGGTTGCTCACTGAGCTGAACCACCGGCATCTCACTCACCTGAAATCCTGATGGGCGCCGCGGCTTCCTGGTAGTAGTAGGCACCAGCACATGTGTCTGGGAAAACATACCAAAAGCCATATCTGGAGACCCAGCCAAAGGGGAAAAACGAACTCGAACGCCACTAGAGACAGCATGAAAATCAAGCCGGGGCAAGCTAATAATCAATCTAACATTCGCGAGCGGACTTACATGCCATAAAAGCCAATATATGCATATAGAATAAACAATTACACTGTGTCAAAAAAAAAACAATTACACTGGATCTCCTCAAATTTGAGAATGAACCAACAACGCCGACAATCAGCATCACAAATTCATAAACATGTGCTGATTCGGCATCTTATCTTGTCAATAGAGAATGCAGGGTCAGAGTGGCACAAGTAATTTCAGACAATATACAAAAAGAGAATGCATGATTCACAAATAATTTACAAAATGCTTATTAATGATCAGAGAGTGGCACATGTAATTTCAGGGTTGGAACAGCCATTTGGCATCTTGATTCAAAGATTTTAGATGATGGCACCAACAGCACCTTCAAAAATTTTAAATATCAAGAAATCATGAATCTTCTTACCTCGTATAGGTGAGCACAAAGGTACAAATCCATCGTTGCAGAAAAGCAGCCGCGCCCTTCCCCTGCCACTTCAGTCGACGGCGCCCTTCCCTTGCTGCTGCTCCCGACCAGGCGCCCGACGGCGCGAAGCCCTAACCAGCGACTGCACCTGCCCTGCCGCCTGCCTTGATCGGCCACCTCGGCGTCTAGCCGCGCGTTTCCCTCGTACCATGGTTGCCACTTGCCAGCTCGCAGGCTCGCGGCCCCGTCTACTCCTGATGCGTGCGGCGTGTCTGCGCTGCTCGATAGACATTAGACAAGCCATCGCCGCCATGCCGGACTGTGCCGCTGCAGTTCGCCGACACCCTCGCCCTCCTGCTGCGCCGCCGGCCGCCACCCAGAGTGGTAGCACCTGGATTTCCTTCACTCCCCCGCCTCCACCCAATCGTCACCGTTGATATGTTTAACCAATGTACCGCCTCTTCGGTTCTTCCCCAGCTAGCCAGACTCTGCTTATCTGTTTTTTTTTTGGATAGCTCAACTTGGCATTTGAACATGATTATAGGTTTTCATGAGATCAATTTTCCGAGAAGCTGAAAACCCGTTTCATTTTATCAGATAGCGTGTAAGCTAACCATGCTTTCATTTTATCAGATAGCGTGTAAGCTAACCATGCTGCATTAGATTTTCTCTCGGTTACCCAAAAAATAAAAAATAATTACTGAAATTCCACTCGCTTTTGAATTTTTAGAAAAACACCCTCGTGCTGTTACAAGGTGGAGCGTTGCCGCAGCACCATACCGCTGTAGGGTCCTGCAGCGACATTGTAGCACTAACTCTGCTATACAGTGCCTCTCGAAAAAAAAAAAAACTCTGCTATACAGTGCGCACAAGCATGTGACGTGCAATGGTGCGGAGCTGGCAACGGATTGTGCTCATGCCGAAAGTTGATCATCAGTTAAACACACCGTGGGCTTAGGACTTTTGAAATCCCGTCAGCACCAATTCACTACTATAGATCGGCTATCGGTCCGGTTCTAACGGCCATCGATCGGTTTTGAACCGAGCAATATCCGGACCGATGCCCCATGGCATCGATCCGGTTCCTCACCCGGTGCCGATATAGTATCGATACGGTTGGAGGCCATACGTGGCTTTAGCCGTGCCTCGCCGAAACCCCACTCGATCGGTTGGAAGCACCAACCGGTAGTGATAAGTCATTGCTCACCCCGATTGATTCCTCCGACCGATCGAGCATGCACACGTGGCTTTAGGTCCTACTCGCCGAAGCCCGATCGATCGGTTGGAGGCACCAACTGGTATCGATAAGCTAGCTATTCGATCCGGTTGGTTCCTCCAATCGATCTGAAGAGCACCACTGAGCTATAAATAATATATATATATATATATGCGTGTGAGGTAATATATATTATATATGTGTCGTGTGTGTTAAGTCTAATATTATTATTATTATATATATATATATATCGTGTGCTAAGTCACAATTAATTAAAGCACATATAATCAATCATGCATAATCGATAATTAAATCACGTAACTTTTATTAACAACTTTAATTACAACTATTAGGTATCACAATGACATTCATTACAACTTTAATTACAGAACGTTCATCGTGATCTTTTATGTGCATCGCTCTTGGTAGCCGTAGATGTTGACCCCGACAGTTCACCGGTCTTTATCGAAGGGCCCCACCTATTTGCCGTTGGAACGTGAAACTCGCCTCTTGGATTTACGACCTTATCGAAAATCCACCAACGAAGTTGTTCTTGGATCGCTCTCACGTCGCGCATGGCGAAATCGGACGACATTGCAAGTCGGTAGCACCTCCGGCAGGATGTGCATAATATGGCACACATAGTAGCCGCATATATTGGTGCCTAACGGCTGACGCCAGACCTGTGGTGAAAAAAGCTAACAGCGTGAAATGGATGCATGGAAATGAAGTTAACTAACTCAAAAGCTACCCTGATGGCATACATACTCGAGAGGCAAGTGTAATATCGAATTCCTCGTTGAATTCGCCCACGGTTTTAGTACGGAACCGTGTGAATGCACTACACACGTGATTGCAAATTGAACATGATTAGAATTTGTTTAAAATGGAGTAGAACGAGCACAATAATGGAAAGAACAAGAATACTGGTTGAGAATGTCGATCAAGTTTTTGTACTTTTCAACTGGTCTCCTCAGCGAGTCTATAACTGTGATCATACTACGATCTAGCTCGATAATGAGAAGAATCCAATGAAAGCTATACATATATATGGCAACATAGGTAACTAATTAGTTCTAACATCGTGTTGTGGAAAAAGATTAGAACGAGGCGTTACGAAAACACTTACTCAAAGTTGTAGGGTAAAAGTATCTTTGAATGATATTTTTGACCTATTAGCCCGTTGTATATGTTGGTCTCTGTATCGGCAGGGGATATTTTAACATTTATCTCATTGATAACTAAAGGGTCAAGGAAGCCTGTGTTGAGAGTAGAAACACTTTTACATCTTTCTATCTCCATTCTACATAAGAAGAAATTAGTTAGGCTTGCAAATTAGTATAGTGCAAGGGCCCGCACGGTGGATTTTTGTAATTAAATAAGACACTTACAGAGTCCAGCAACTCAACATGGCCACGTCGATGGCGTCTGACTGGTATAGCTCGTACATTACTGGCCATTGGACATAAAATTCACTGTCGCCGTGAAAAAATTGTTCTTCCTTGTACTTGACGGCAAATGACATTAGGCCATGCTTGAACGCATCCAGGTACCATTCATGAAATTGGCGCATCCTAGTTGGTAGCTGGCCAATCTCCTCACGCCTGACCAAGGAAGCGCCCGGTGTATATTGCCATCTGACTTCTGCAGCTTCAATCTGCATAGCGCCTAATATTTGCTCTGGGTGAAGACCAGTTTCTTCGATGAATTTTTGCATCTCCTTGGCCTTCTGATCAGCTGATGACGTCGTCTTCTTTGACGTCTTCTTTTTGGACCTTTCCTTGACCAATGTGCGCTCATAGTCAGATACACGAGGTTTTTCCTTTTTGTCCTTCAAATTTTTCACTGTCCTCAAGCATTTTAGAAATTCTTCCGTACCAGGCTGAACCTTCTTCTCTGGTGACTTGGGTTTAAAAAATTTAGTGACCTCGGCTCTGACTACTTTCTCGGTCTCCTCCTCCGTCATATCGTACGCCCGCTTTGCAAGTGTAGCTAGCTTCTTGGGTTGGGTGGACCTCGTCCTCTTCTTGTTCTTTGGGCGGTGGCTTGCTTGTCTTGTGCGACGATTTTGGAGTTGGAGTTTCGCGTGCGAGGCTTGGTGCAGGAGACGGGCTTCTTCTGGGAGGCATCTCCTTCGGTGACGATGGAGGTGATGACGGACCGCTTATGTGTGCCGGAGGTGATGAAGGTGTTGGAGAGGACACGTCCATGTGATCTCGAAAAATAATGTACTTCTTCTGCCATTGGATGAAATTATGGACTGCCTCTCCTAACTTCGTAGTCCCGTCACCTCCGGAATATCGAGGTCCAGTCCTCGCACCACGGGCATACCTCCTCCATCGAGACCTCAGTAGCCCCGGCATTATCTGTTGTACTGGATGACCAGCCCTGGCTCCACCGGGTCAGCCATGCCGTGAGCCGCCTTGAAAGAGATGTTCCTCACTTGGACGTGCAGCTCACAAGGTGTCCGCTGCGTGATGTCGTCCACAGGCCAGTGGCCCAAGTCCGGTTCGGGCAACCCACCGGAAGCATTTGCTAGCCCGCCTTGAGGGACTAATGAGGTCCAGATTAGTAGGAGGTTCCTGGCCCGCATCTAGCCGTTGGCTCAAGGCTAACTGTACATGTCTTTGGATCTCTTCTTTCATGCTCTGTTGTGTTTGATTCAGGCGTTCTTCAAGCATTAGGAGCTGTTGTGCCTGTCGGGACTTGCTTCTCACCCGACTCCTATAGGTAGCGGCATCCTTAGCGAACCCAATCTTCCACGGAACGATGCCAACGCCTCGTGTACGTCCAGGGTGCTCCAGGTTTTGTAGGGCCCTTGTAAGCTCGTCGTTCTCCCTGTTTGGCATGAAGGTGCCCAGGAAGATTCTCGATCGACTTTACAAGTCTTCGCCACATCTGTCGGACATTCCGAACACCGTGTTTTCATCATCGTCAAGGCCGCCGCCGTGAGCATAGAACCAGCTCTTCGCTCTGTCTGGCCATTCCATTGTCGCGGGTGCGACACCCTTCGCCAGCAGTTCTTGTTCCCTCTTCTCCCATTTGTGCATCGCCTGGCGGTAACCACCAGGGCCAAGGTGGTGGTGGTATTGCTTCTTCTGAGTATTCTGGCTGTTCCTTTCGGTCAGACTTTGACCTTCATTCGAATTCTTGTAGTCCACGAACGCATCCCAAAGATTCTGCAACTTTGGGTACTTGTTGAAGTCAGGAATTCGGTTCTTCTTGACGTACTCCGTGTTCAACTTCTTTTTATATGTTTCTTCTACGTGTAACTCTTCACCTTCTCTTCGGTCCCTTGGGGGAAGGTGAATGTCTCCTTCAGGTCGGTCCAGAGCATGTCCTTCGTATCTTCAGGGACATTATCCCATCTCACGATGCTAACTGGCACATGGTCCCTGACGTGGACGCCGCATGCCGAATTGAACGGCCCAATCGCCCCTAGGGGTGCAAGAGGTTGGCCGTTATCGCCGACTTCGGTGATAACATGTCTTGCCTTCGACTTCTTGTTTGAACCTCGCTGACGTGATTGGCTACTCGATTGAGTGATCTGAAAATATGGTACAATAATGTTTACGTGTTAGAATGTTGGCTTAGCATGATGGTGGAACCGGCATATACAAGTTCGATCTAATTACCATGGTCGTCTCAGCGGCCTCGGCATGAGTCTCATCGGTCTCAACGAGCCTTAAGTCCACGACAGGCCTTGCGGCCTCGATGGAATCATCGAGCTCGTAACCATCTTCTCCCGAAATCAAACTTCTCATCAACTCGTCTCCATCAAACCCTTCTCCCGCCATCGTAGTTTTGTAGTCTATAAGAAGGCATTGAAAATTAACGAAAAAAGATTAACAATAGTATATTTGCACATTTCACATATACTTATACATTTCACATATACTTATACATAAACGGGTGACAACGAGGAGGGCAGTGGGGAAGATGAGGTAGATGAGGACGGGCGAATGATTGAGGACGGTATATACATTACATTTCACAATTAATTGACATACATCTTAGAATTCAAATTTGCTATAAAATTGGCATATACATATACATCTCAAAATTCATATAAATAAGATCAGAGGTCGATTGTCTTCCATTAAATACATGCTATGTTTTATTTTTTCAAGTAAAATTTATATCTTGGACCAATTATTTGGCAATTTAACTACTTTACTCCCCAGTGCTGAAATCCTGGCTCCGCCACTGCGTAGGTTTGGGCATTTCGTCGAACACTCTGGACGCACCGTGATTGTGCTCCTGTTGGCCGCGCCGCACTCCTGTCGCTCGTGCCCGCTTGTGTCACGCCTCCGTCATGCTTGCCCGAGCCCGCACTCACTGTCCCATGCTCGCCAAACTGCACCTTGCCGAGGAGCGAGGAAGGAAGGAGAGAGAGCACAAGGAGCACCTTGCTCAGGGGTCGTCGGAGGCGAGGAAGACGGCAGGCGTCTTGCTGGGTCGTCGGTGACGAGGAGGACGGCGGCCTGCTGGGTCGGGAGGACGGTGGCATGCTGGGTCGTCGGAGGAGAGGAGGCGGGGGGGAATGGCGGCGTCGGCGAGAGAGGTTGGAGACGATAAAACAGTTATGCCTCCAACCTCACTCACTTTAGAATTTATATGATGGTGGCATCAGTCCCGGTTGGTATCATCCACCGGGACTAACCACACATCAGTCCCGGTTGGTTACACCAACCGGGACGAACGCCCGCATTAGGTAGTGCCCTAGGAACCATCAGTCCCGGTTGGCATCACAAACCGGGATGGAATGCTCACTTAGTTCCGGTTGAGGACACCAACCGGGACGGAATCTCCCTTAGTCCCGCTTAATTACACCAACCGGGATTGATTTGCCAAAAAAAAGGCGCGAGCTGGGAGCCCGCGCTCAAGCGCACGCTGCTAATTTGCTATTAATATCTCGAAAATTATAAAAAACTGTTGGAAGCCTTAAAATTTCTCTTTAATTTTCAAATTTTAGTATAAATTTTTACCTTTTATATAAATTCAATTATTGCTTCATGGCTTACTAAAAAAAAATAAATCATACTTATTCCACACTAAATCGATTTCAAAAATAAAATAAATTAAAAATTCACATATTCTTTACAATTTAATTTTCCAACCATCTTAATACCGATTTTCACATTTTTATATAAATTCAATTATTGCTTCCTTCCTTCATAAAAAATCATAATTCATACACGGTTTTAATTGGTAACATACTTTGTAATTTATGGCAAATTACTACCCGCCATGTGGGAACGAAGTCCGTGATCTCCATTTTGGGAAGTAATCCCGGTTGGTGTCTCCAACCGGGACTACCTAAATCCTGGTTGGTGTATCTAACCGGGACTATGTGGGAATTCGAAACGACGCAATGTTGGCGCGAACCGAGGAGCCGCCTCTTCCTCTTCCTCTCGCCTCGACAAGAGGCCTCTTCTATAAAACCGACGATCTTCCTCTCGCCTAATTAACCGTCTTCCTCTTCGATCAATGGCGTCTTCCTCCTCTGCCTCTTCTGTTCCTCTAACTCCAACCCACCACCATCACCGATGCTGCGGGTCTGCCTCCACCGCCGCCGTCTTCCGAGGACGAGTGTCCCCTCGAAGCGCATTCGCCATAACCGCCGAGGAAGGAGTCCGTCTTCTACCGGCGGAGTTGTCCATGTCGGACGAGTTGTCCGACGACGACGAGGACGAGGAGGACTTCGACAACGAGGACGTCGTCGCGGAGGAGGACGAGGAGGAGGAGGACGACGACGACGATCCGGAGGAGGAGGAGGAGGAGGAAGACGACGACGACGACGACGACGCCTCCGACGATGGCGCCGACGCCGACGAGGAGGAGGAGGACGACGACGAAGACGACGATTAGTCCCAACAGATGCTAGAAATTAATTATTAGTTATTTAGTATATTATTAGAAATTAGCTTTTAGCATCTTTTGTGGTAACCCGTGGGACTATATTACTAACCTTGGTTAACTTGGCTGGGAGTAAAATGACCAAATTTTGGCAGCACCTCCCCTTTTTTGTTGCTCTTGGCCGGCGCTGCACTGTTCTTGATCGATCATGACAAAAGATCAAATTTTCGTCACATTTCAAGCAAAGAAGAAGCTCCATTTTACACCAAATGTAGTGAGGAACAATGTTACTAACCTTGGTTAACTTGGCTGGGAGTAAGATGACCAAAATTTTGGCAAAGACCGTCCCTTTCTCTTGGCCTAGCTAAGCTCTTGGCGGCGATGTTCTTGATCTGGCGGTGTGGGGAGGAGACGGGAAGAGGATCTGTTCAAATAAGGTCGCTTAGTACCGGTTTAAGATACCGGCTGTCTTGATCTTTGTAACATCGGTCTCGGTTCTTGTAACCAACCGGTATTAGCAGACGAGTTCGGTTGGTGTAACCAACCGGTCGATGTTAGTGAATCAAGACGGTTGGTTTCTTAAGCCGTCCATGTTATGGAAGGCTGTCTCGATGCTCTAACATCGGTCTCGGTTCTTGTAACTAACCGGTATTAAGCGAGCCGAGTTCGGTTAGTCTAACCAACCGCATCGATGTTAGCGAATCAATACCGGTTAGTTTCTTCACCGGTCCATTTCAATGCAAATTGGCATTTGCACAGATCACCATTTCACAGATTCATACTTGTACTCATTTGTTGATGAACATTTTTGCACATATCAACAATTCATTGCACATATCACCATTTCACCATAACTCATTTCATTGCACAGATCCCATTTCACAGATTCATACTTGTACTCATTTGTCGATGAACATTTTTGCACATATTAACAATTCATTGCACAGATCACCATTTCACCATAACTCATTTTATTGCACAGATCCCATTAATTCCATCACAAAATAGTTCATCACATACATACATAATTAAACACTGATCTCATTGATTCCATCACAAAATAGTTCATCACATACATACATAATTAAACACTGATCTCATTGATTCGATCACAAAATAGTTCATCACATACTACATAATTAAACTACATACATAATAACTAAACTATATACATAATTAAACTAAACATCAACTATATTCTAGTCATCCTCCTCCGCCATCAGCGCCTCCCGGTCGATTCGTCATCGTCGAGGAGGAGGAGGCGCAGGGAGGAGAGGCGGCAAGACGCGGTGTGGGATCCCCACCTCCATGTGCATCCGATCTCGAAGCTTAGCGGTGGGCGGCGGCAAGCATGAGCCCAATTCCTCCCAGTGCGAGGTTGATATGGTGGCGGCCGATGAGCGGCGCGGCGGCGAAGTCCTCCATGCCTCCTCCAGTTGGTGCGGCGCGCCACGAGGTTCTTGGCGGAGGAGGTGGGCAGCGCAGCGAGGTTGCGGCGGAGGATGTGGGTGGGGCGGCACGGCGGTGGAGGTGGATGGGCTGCTTGTTGGGGCGGATGTTGCAGCGGAGGATGGGGATTGCAAGTCGCCCTGCAGGTCTTGAGGCGGCGAACCATGGCGGAGGGAATGCGGTGCGGCTGGTGGCGGTGGCAGAGGAGAGAAGGGGATCGAAATGGTGCGGTACTGTTCTCCATGTTGATGGAGGGGAAAAATATAGGGGAGGGGAAGATAGAAGGTCGGATCCATTAAACACACGGCAAATTCCAATGCAGTCAAATGTGATTAAACACAAAGCAAATTCCAATGCAGAACTGCAAAATCCAATGCGAAATCAATAAAAACAAGTTATAATGAACCGAAGAAAAACCAAGGGCGCAAAAGTTTAGGAACCGAAGAAAACCGAGGATGAACCTGAAGCCGAGGTGGGAGCTAGGAAGAAGAAGAAGTGTGGGGCTAGCCACTAGCCATGAAGGGGGTTCAAATTAATACGGTTGGTTGCACCAACCTGTCATCGATGCTAGAGCATCGATGCAGTTTGTGTAACCAACCGGTACTAAGCAGACCCCGGGAACTTAGTACCGGTTGGTTACACCAACCTGTACTGATGTTTAGAAACATCGAGACAGTTGGTGTAAGCAACCAGTACTAAGAACCCAGCCGCCTAGCCTCTTAGTACCGGTTGGCTACACCAACCGCATGGATGTTAGAATATTAGTACGGGTGGTGTCTTGACCCATCGATGTTCCCCTCGGACCGATGAGACCGTTGAACCGGATCGATGTAAGCGAGTCCGGTTCATGTATAACCAAGATCTTGATGTGCGGTATGAAAGGTCATTCATGTAGTAGTGCAAGTTTAGGGTTTAAGACGTACCAGCCGATTTGACTAATAATCAGCAAAGTAAAGAAATTAATCAACTTAAGTTAGCCGATTAAATCCAAAAATATGAGAATAACCTATTAAGCCAGCTTAAGGACATGGTCAAATATTCAATAGATTCAAAAGTAGAGATAATTATCGGCTTAAATAGAGACTTAAACCAACAGATGTAAAAATAGCATAAATTATTGATATAAACAGAAGTTCAAACCAATAAATTCAAAGGATAAATAATCACTACTAAGCCGATGTAATCAATAAAGTAGCAAAGAGAGGGTAAAATAGACTACCGGCTAAAGCACAAGGTGATCTAGCAACAAAACGAAGGTAAACAGACTATCGACTAGTTTATAAAGCCAAACTAGCCGGTAGAACGAGGATAAACAGATTATCGGCTAAATAGCAAGCTATAAGCCGATAGAACAAGAGTATAACTTAACTCTTTGCACGAAACGGCGATGCGCGGTAATATTGGCAAAGATAGTATTCTGATGAACCAAGCAAGAAGATCGGACTTAACCAAAACAATGCTCATTTAGGGTTGTATCTTGAAGTCAATCGAGAAGGCGATACGCAACAAGTCGATTAAAAGCAAAATATGGCGAAACTAAGTTACTGCTACTCCTAGGAATTGAAAAAATGATTGTATTGAAATAGTAGATTGATTGGTCAAAACCCTTTTCTCGATACATATGTTGGGTATTTATACCCAAAACATGGACTCGATATAATATGACTCGAACTCTCAAACTTACTATAGATAACCGAACCGACTTAATATATAACTAGTACTCTCTCTAAACAGAAACTTATCTAAATACATGCCTAAAATATATTACATAGCCGATCTGGACACTGTCTTTCTCAACCTTCCTAAATCGGCATCATCAAATTAGGTTTCCAATTCTAATTTATTATAATCAATTAGAAATCTTCTTTCTCATTAGGAATCTTAGCCGATCGTGTCTAATTTAAAATTCTAGAATCTTCTTTTTTATCAGCTTCTTGATCAAGTATTCTGACCGTTTCTATAAGTTTCGGCTAAGTCCAAAATTGGATACCAACCGTTTGTCTGGAGAAGTACCAAAATAGAACGGTCTCGATGCGACAAACAAGACCATGTGGACCAATTTATGGATGATGGTAGTGGTAGCAACAAGAGTCGGCGTCCACACTTTTGCACGGACAATTGAATTCCCATGATATCAAAAATATATATATATGAGCACAATAAAGAATATGACGTCACAAACTTAACAATGATGCTTCCGTCAATTAGGATAAAGCGATTCGGACGAATTTCCCCAGAAAGGTCGGTGGAGACATGGATTTGCATGAGCCTAGTGATGAAAATCAAATTGAAAGATACGGAGGGCATATACGAAAGCATCATGACACGGTCAGGTTGACTAAATACAGCGATGAATAAATTGTAAATTTCGTGACCCGTATTGATGTCGTTGCCATCACAAAAAAATTGGCTTGTGTCACCTTGTTCGTCATGTTGAGACTCTTCCGTCTAATACTTCTCAAGACAAGTTGTCATCGTTTGCAACACGTCGATGCTCGTTGCCGACCAATGTGCATTGTAGTGCGGAGTTGCAGCCCTACCATACTCTTGAACCCCTTGCTATGGTGCCGTAGCAACCCTCCTTGTCAGGGGTGGAGCTGGTAGTTGGCACGGTTGGGCCATGGCCTAACTAATCTTGGACCAACTCAGCTCAATACCCCCCACTCCTAAAGCCCAGGTCTGTCTCCAAGTGACCCCTGAGGGCTGACTGGCTGATTAGGTTATTGTCATCTAGTCATCTACTAAATGTCTAAAATAGTAAAATGTAAATCCCTAGGTAATCTACTAAATTGTCATCTACTAAATGTCTAAAACAATAAATACCTAGAAAATCTACTAAATTGTCATCTACTAATTGTCTAAAGTCTAATTCCCATATTCATACCACAATGTGCTATTGTAGTATACTAGTATTGTCATCTAGTATTGTAGTTTAACTTCTCTTATTAATTTATTTGTTTGAAACTTTAAATATAGGCCTCTTGTAACATGAAGAGGAATGGAGATATTGCATCTCTTTAAATGTAGACTTATTATTATCTTCATATTTTGCGTAATTGTGTTTGATGCATTCTACATTTATATGTAGGTATGTAAGTTGCTTAGTTGCATTTTTTTTATAAGTTGGCACAACCAACCCTAAAATCCTGGCTATGCCACTGCTCCTTGTCGCTCGCCATGTCATGACACGAGGGTGTTTCTGCAAAATTTTTTAAATGAGTGGCATACCTGTTATTCTTTTTTATTTTTTGGGGGTAATTAAAAAAAGTTCTATATCATGCAGATTGCAAAATACTCATTATACTGGTGACCGAAAGAAAATACCCAGTCAGTGATCTCTCTTGCTAGATGAAAAATCCTTGATTCCCTCCCGTGTCAATCATAAGATCCATATAGCCTTTTGGTTTTCTGTGTTTTCTATGGTCGTCAATCTTATATGTTATCACTATTAATCAGATGAACCAAAAATATATATTCACTAAAAAAGTTATATATGAAAAACAACAATTCCTCTTCTTCTAACTACTCCATGCAAAGCTTAAGTTGCTTTGAATTGTGTTCTAATTTTCTTCATCAGTGCATATATGCATTTGTAGTGGTGTAAATTACTGTACGTCGCACACCACATTGCCTTGTGCAGACCTTTACCGCTGGGTTTCTAACCAGGTAATAAGTCTTTTCTCTCTAGGCAATCTAACAGTTAAGAGTACTTTTTCGCTTATTTTTTTGGATGCTAATTGCTAAGACAATGGACCTTTCTCCCTTTTACTGTTTCCATCACGTCATGACATCTAATAAATAGATATTCTTGTGTTTGACATATGTTTTCTTAATGTAGAGCCTGACAATGAAGCAACAGAAATTAAGATCTACAGAATGCTAGGAAATCCTCTAGATGTGCTTTCTGCTTACCACGGAAAAGGTACCACAATAGCAATTTCTCGACTGCAATAGACACCCTTGCTTCATCAGTATTGCTCTTTTAGACTAGAATACTTAATTAATCGTTTAGTGTGATCTATATAGGCACGGTGCTTCTGTAGTCTCTTGTTTTTATGGCCTTTTTTTTGGGTCAGGTTGCCGTTACAGTAACCGATGATCTTGTTTTTATAGCGTTTTTTGTTTACTTCTGTTGCACTTGCATCTGTATTTTTTTTCTTTACTTATGCACTTGCATCCCAGCAAGTTTTGTACACATCAAACTACTTACGGCGTGTCATGGGCAGGGATCACATGTCTAGTGACACAACTACTCCGAGTACATTACTTCTTACAGAGTTGTATGATTGAAGAAGCAGAGAGCCAGAGACACAGAAATCAGCATATTAGCACTCAACCACAGCTTCACAGGGTAAACTCATAATTTTCTTGAACAGGATGGCGTTCCATTCCTTGTTACAAAATTGTTCCATAAACAAATAACGAGGAAGCAAAGCAAACGAATTAAGCTACAGAGTAAGATTTGCAAGAATCAATGCATGGCACTGCAATAGTCAGTGACAACGCCGTAAAGGACTATTCAACTACCAGGCCCCAGGGGGAGAACGACAAAGCCAGGGTGCTTGGCGGCGGACTTCGCCTCCTCCTTGAACCACCGGTGCTCCAGCGCAGCCGCCGCCGTGAGCCTCTCGTCGGGGTTGAAGGCCAGCAGGCCGACCAGGACCTCACGCCCGGCCTCCGACAGCTCCTCCAGGCCCTCGAGCACTGACGCGCCATGCTCCGCCGTCTTGTCTCGCAGGTCGAGCACCTGTGCCGAAACTTCACCCAGGTCGAACAGGGGACCGCCGGTGACGAGCTCAAACATCACGCACCCCAACGCCCACATGTCCACGGCGGTGCTGTAGTACCGGCTGTGCCTGAGCAGCTCCGGCGAGTGGTAGATCGACGTGCCGGCACGTGCCTCCTTGTACGGCCCGCCGGTGGGCTTCACCAGCGTCGCGTCCCCAAAGTCGCAGATCTTGAGCTCGCCGACCGGGGAGACGAGGATGTTTTCTGGCTTTATGTGGCGATGGATGACACCGGCGTCATGCATCTTCTTGGCCGCGCCGATTAGCTTCCGCATCATCACGCGCGTGATCTCCTCCGGTCGCCCAGTCCACCAGAGGTTCTCACTGAGTCTTTCCCCGCCGATCACCAACTGCATGACGAGGAACTTGTTCCCTGTCTCGGCATCCTCGGCGACATCCTTGACCTCCACGATCGCCGGGTCGCCGCGGCACGCGGCTTGGCAGCCCGCCTCTCTGATGACAGCACCGTCGGAAGCGCCATAAAAGCACTTGATCGCCACCTTCTCGCCGGTGCGGCGGTCGCGCGCCTTGTGCACCACGCCGCACGCGCCCTCGCCGAGCTTCTCGAGCTTCTCGTAGTCGTGGATGCTTCCGAACAAGAACCGCGGCCGCTTCATCCCGGTCTTCGCAGCGGGGGAGCCTTCGGGCGCCGGGCGCTTGAGGGAAGCCGCCGCCATGACCGAGGTCTAGGGCAGATCGCGGTGGAGTGGAGGCCAAGAAACAGAGTAGAGACGAGAGAACCGGGTGGCGGGGGCGGTTTAAATAGGGCAGATACTGATGTCTATTCGTAGACGGGATAGAGCTGGGCGCGGTTTCAAAGCGAAGCAACCGGCGGCAAGTAAATCACTTCGGTCTGTCGCGAACTCGCGATAGTGCGACCATAGTGCCATAATGGTCATGTTTTTCAGCATGCATGTTGTAAGTGATTAGACATTTAAAAATTCAGCGTGCTATGATTATTATCTCTATATATATAATAAAAGAGCGTACCATTGACGGCGGTATATATAGAAGGAAACTACAATCATCCCCTTAATTATCTATCCAAATATTTCTATACTTATCATCCCCCTAATTCTATTCGTTCTTCTATGAATCTTCACTATTAAAATAGAGCATAATGGTCATGTTAGGGTCAACTTTTAGGGGGTATTCTTTTGGGCTTACGAGGTCTAACTTATCTGTCTTATCTCCAACTTCGAGAATTTTTCGAGATGGCCTCGAGAGTCGGTTGGCCTTGAAATTTAGGATTTAGGGAGCTTTTAGACTCGCCTACGAGATAAAAATAAAACGGATTCAAAAAGTAATAAAAAAAGTCAGATGAGTTAATATTAGTCAGATAAGTCACAAAATTTTATAAAAGAAATGGTAAGTTAGGTAAAATATGACAAAGTTGGCTTTTAACCTGTTGGAAAAATAGGCATTATTTTAATTCTAAATTTGATTATTAAGCATATTCCAAAAATGATCAAAGATAGCAAGCAACACATGATTAAAAAGTAGGTCTTCACTAAGTCGCATAAGCGACGAACAGAGGAAAAGAAGATTCTTATGAAAGGCTTGAGAATGAAATGGTAGCAGCGCAGTAGCGACCGGTTGTAGAAGAAGTAGTCGACGTCAAGGATCGCGCCTAGCTGCAATATGTAGTCGACGTTGTGGAAGATGAACTCAAGCGGTTGCGCAGATGCACTGCCCAGAAACCTTATTGCCGCCCCCCATGCAGGTGCTCGCAGCGGCAACGGTTTGAAGATCCCGCTCTCCTTGTCTCCCGGTGCACGCCGAGAAAAAAGGTTGGCGAGAGGCGATGCATCAAAAAGACTCAACACCGATCAGATCTAGATCACGCGAGAGAGTGGAAAAACCAGCACGACATTATATTTAAATTGCATTTGAGTAATAATGGCAGTATATTTAATACACGGCACGGCGAGGCCCGAAGTCACAGGTTACGTGGGAAAATCACAGTAATTCGCTACACTCCTTCTCACCCTCTATGTGCCTCATGATGAGACATAGTGGGAGCTCTCCTTTTAAGTTGGTATTCTCTCCTCTCAATTAACAATATGATACTATCTTTTCTAACTTTGACATTTATAAATGAATGGGTCTCTTACTCATATGGGCCCAATTCTAACGTAACCAAACGGACCCTTAAAAACGGCAACCCATTCTGAGTTTCTTTACATTTTGTTTTGGATTTTGCTTGGGTCTGGACTCTAGACAAATATTAATCTGTTGGCACAGCTCCACCCGAATCGATTAGAATTTGGATGCTTGCGCCGCGCCAAATAGGGCCCAAGGAAGTGAATTCCCTACATCAATGTAAAAAGGTAGAAGGCTACGCCTTTCTTTGATCCGGACCGACGGATCGGAAACAGACGTCACATATTACCTACTACAACGTTATCTTTACTATTTAAATGAGTTAGGGTGATGATGCTAGTGTTAGTTATATACTGTAAAGGTAATCATGATTGTATCACGTCTATATTTATATACTCTTAAATAATATGTTATCGATTTGCATGAATAAATATTATTTATATTGTTTATCAAGTACGATTTTGTTTGTAACACATATTATTTCTATGATGTTATTTTAAATGATTCCTAGTCTCATATTGTTATGTAGAGTAATAATGATTTGACTAACACATACATTGATTGATAGCAATGTTTCATATACCATAAATATAGATATATCAAATTAATAATGTGGACATATGTTACTCCCTCCGTTTCACAATGGTTGTGGTTCTAGCTAAATGCACACAAAATAAAGAGACGTGAAAAATGACTTATCTACCCTCATTTAATGAAGGGTAGTTGAATATATTAGCTAAATAGATGGCTGCATTGATGAAGGGTACAAAGGTCATATTGGCTCTAAAGTTGCATTGAAATGTGAGAACTACAACCATTTTGATAAAAATTTTGAATGCTAGAACTACAACCATTGTGAAACGGAGGTAGTATATAACATGGGCATTGGATAGACCCGCCACGAGATACTACTGAGATTGTTATCTTACAAGTGATATAAGTCTATTGTCTCGATTGTCATACTTATATGATTCTTAGATCTAAGATTGTCATTGAGTTCCAAGATGTGTAATGGTATACTTTGGAGCTATCAACCGTTACACCGTAACTAGATAGTTATAAGGATAATTTTCAATATGCTATGAAATATGGCATGGGGTGTGAGCTATCAATATAGAATTTGCTCCTCCTTGATAATAGAAAAAATATCTCTGGGCCCCTTGATATGGTTAGATTGAAAAGTGTATGGTCATATCGATGTGATTAAAAAAGTTACTCATAGTTTTAAAATCCATCACATGATCGAGTGAATGGTCGAGCTATCATAAGGGTGTCACATATCTTACCTTGAGCTTGACTACTATCGTGTACAAAAGGATCGATACGTGAGTGTATCAAAATTTAGTTGATATGATCATTCTCTGCATTTAGAAGTCAATATGTCATGTTAGAAACCACTAATGACTTGCGGTCTGAAAAAAGCTTTACGAGGCCATAGCCGCTTGTGCATAAACCTAAGAGATCACACACATACGGATTGGAACATCTCTGATGGATTGGATCCATTAGCGGGTTTTGCCGATTTTGATCCGCTGGGAATTAGAGTCTTGATGGGCCACTGCCATAGAAGCTTATTAGCATGTTCTATATAAAGGAGAATTGCGAGTTCTTCATTTCCTCCCTCGGAGATGGAGATATTAAAGCTGACATAGAGTTTTCGGTCTATTGGGTCAGGTGATATAGACTCTCCAACGTATTACCTCTAGGAAGAGAAGGAAAGAATCAGACTAGCGGTAATCTTCGTGCTTGCATTGCTCGTTGGCATATTAGGGTGCCTAGTCCTTTGGCTTTCTAAAGATGAGTTTGTTATCCTAACAGTAAAATCCTACAAATAAAGTAAAAATGGCTCTTATAGAAAGTATATAATGAAAATGTGCAACCACATAATAAGTATCATGTAGAGAAATGTCTAGGCAGAGTTGGCGGTATGCTAGTGCGATTAGTTCACCACGAAACCCCAGATGTCCCCCCACCGACTTCCTGGAAACCCTAGCCGCGCACAGCAGTGCTACCACACTGATGCGCGGTGTTTTGCCCCTAGACGTGTTGATACCGTAGAGTCGCCAATGTGATTGCTGCAGCGTTGATCGGCGATGAGGAGAAGAAGATCGACAAGATTGACTACATCCTCTACGACATTACGTGTGACGTTGCTGTGGTGGTGATCGGCTAGGAGACATCCGGCTCAGCGTGAACGACTACTTTCTATACCTCGACGTGCATATCGTTAGAACCTACCCAACTATCCTTCTGTTGTGGTTGCACGCCAAGAGTAATAATACATGATCTCATACTCGCACGATGTCCTAGTTAATCACGGTAGAATTTTTGAAATTATACTAATGTAGCCTACCGGTTCCCCTTCAGTTAATACATCAAACTTTTAATATGCACCCTCGGTACTTTATCTAACAATCCAAGCATTATAAGGATATTTTCTATTTATTTATTTTAGTGTCTTGCACTTTAGTAAGTTTTCGATTAGCTCAAGATTTATCAAAATTATCATATTTATCTAGCTTTTTTAGCACGTTGTATTTTAGGAATTTTTAATCAGTTTAAGATATACCAAACTAGACGGTGCAAAAGCAGGATGTAGTTAAGCGTGAAAACGGAGTTGAGAATGAAAAAGCACGACATAGTCCAAGTGTGAAAGACTAAAAATAGATATAACTAAAAATAATATAATATTTATTTGTAGCAACGAACCGACACTTAGGTATCTTCAATTAACGTTATAGCACTATGCCTGCAAAACTCTCTGCTAAGCCTTTGCTTCAACAATGAACGAGATACCCATCGGACGTGCCTCGCCATTCTCCTCTCACAAAAAATAGAGAGAATATATGATTTGCCGCTTCAAATGGTGGCATTCTAAGATTCGTCACTCTAAGCAGTGAAATTCAGGATTCTCCACTCCATATAAGTGGTATTTTTATAGTACTGTACCTACATGTTCCACCTCTTGATTGTTGGGTTGCTACACATATAAGATCAACAAAGAGCAGCGGACCAAATATCTCTTCGACCATCTTACTTTAAAAGGCTAGTTCAATAAGAAATTACACTTAGCATGTTTGAACCTTAGATGCTTGGATTGTTACACCTGCAGGCCTAACACAAAGCAGTGAGTAAAGGTCTCTTGGACTATCAAAAAAAAAGCTAGCTCAATAAACATAGGCGGAGCTAAGGCCGGGGCTTAGTGGGGCTGAAGCCCCCGGTGGTGGCCCAACTAAGTTAGTACTTAGTAGTTACTAGTTAGTACGCTGGCTGGCTGGCAGTTGGCCCAAAGGCCCCAAGGCAGCAAGCCGGCAAGGCCCACACGCTCCGAAGCTCGGAATTCTCTGATGCCTTATTGTCGTGAGCCCGTGGCTGTTCCGTGAATTCCGTCTATTCGTCTCCTCCACTCCACGCCGCGCGTCACCAGCGACCCGCGTCCTCGTCTCGTCTAGTCGTGCCGTCGTGCCGAACTGCCGATGCCTCCAGCGAGGCAGCGGCTACCGTCCTCTACTCCACAATTCCACATGACTGCATCCGCCGCGCGTCTCCAACAGGCAACAGCGACGGCTGCGACGTGCCGACTGCCGACGTCTACTGTCTTTGCCGCAGCCGGTGCAGGCGTGCAGCGGCCAGCGCCCAGCGACGCTGGTGGCGGCGTCGTGTTGAGCACGACGAGCAGTACAGCACAGCAGTGAGCAGTCAGCACTCAGCAGGTGAGTATTTTTCTAATCAAAATGTCTAACTCGATTACTAGTCTCTACTATTCTAAATTGTCTTACGGTGGTGGTGGTGAGTTCACCAACTAAGAATCCTGACCGTTTGCGTGCATTCCAGTGGTGGAGATCAACGTGTACCGCTAAGAATCCTGGCCGTTCGCTAATTAATAGACCGCGTACGCGTGCATAATTACACTCATAATTATTCGTACCATTATTAATTACGCTAATTATTACTTACGCGTACGCATGCATAACAGCTGCCGCTTCCACCCCCGTTGGCCTTCAGGACGCGAAACGCCACCGCCACCGCCGCCTCCTTCAACACCCGCCGGCCGATAGGAACCGCCGCCGCCGCCTCCTCACACGCCGCCGCTTTTTTTCTCCTCTCTTCACCTCCGGTGGCTCCTACAACGGCGTCGGCCTCCACCTCCACCTCGCCGGCCTCGAACCGCCACTGTCGCCTCCTCGGCCTTGCCGGCCAGAACCGTCGCTACCGCCGCCTCCTCAACACTCGCCGGCCTCAGAACCCCCCGCCGCTTTTTTCTCCTCCTCCACCTCAGGTGGCTCACCTACAATGCCAGCCGCCTCCACCTCCACCTCGAGCCTCCGAAGCCGTTGCCGCCGCCTAACGTCACCGTCCCCCAGCCGCTGCCGCCGCCCCCACCGCCCCAGACCTCCACGCCGCCGTCGTGATTCGAGATCCACGGCGCCGCCTACCGTCCCTACCTCCCATCGACTCCTCCATCCCCACCGTCGACCCAGTCGCCGTCCTGTCCTTACCGCCGACGCCTCCGTCCCCGCCACTGGTCTCGAGCTCACAGCGGCCTCTCCCTCACGCCGACGTCTTCGGATCTTTCCGCCCCTTAGCACGGCTCGAGTCTGGCTTGCCGCCGCGTGGTCTTTGCTCCGAGATGACAACCACGCCGCCATGGGGCTCGTCGACGTAGTCTTCGTCCGCATCATCATCTGGTCTTCATTTCTCCTCCAAACCCCCTTCTTTCACTTCCTTCGCTTGGTTTCTTTGAACCAGCGTGTTGTGGGGATTCGGGACGGTGCAACATTAGGGTTTTTGCGATGGCGCGTTGGTTGGCGTCGGGGTGCTGATGCCGGTGAACTTCCTGGGTGACCAGCTACGGCTGATCAACTTCTCCGATCTGCCCAACAAGCCCGTCAACCTCTTTAGTGTCTCCAACATCTAGGGTGGTAAGCCTCAATGCTATAATTGACTTTCTAAAGCTTATCGGTTCTCCTTCTCTTACTTGCAAATCGGTGTTCAAATACCAATGCAAATGCGACATCCTAATGTTTTTAGAAATTTTGAGGCTACAGAGTACGGATTTCTTCTTCTCTTATTTGAAAAATCATAGGATGCTTGCTTAAAATTTGTGTTTTGGTAGCTCATGGGCTTATTTTCTTTTTCGGGCAATTAAACTTTGCTTTTGTGTATATTTTTTTGTGTTTACAAATTTCTATTTTACTTTTCAAGTAATGCAATATTGATACTCGCTCACAAGCATGCCCATGTGATGAACGATCGCACGTAAATCCGGTGGGTACTTGCTACAAAGACTAAAATCCATTTATATACAAAACATATTGTGTCCAAATTGAAATATGGCATCTTTTAATTCATCGTGGTTGTTGCCTTTGTGAAAAGTGTATAAGATTTATCCAAAGTGAACTGTTTTAAATTATTTATCTCAACCATATCACAATTTCTCAAGATGACTACGCGATAGCATTCTTGAACCTATTTCATGTGGTCATGCCTCTTTAGACATTATAAGTTCTTATGGTGCCTATTTTTCTGCTATTCTTGTCACTTAATCTTCTAAGTTCATGTGCAAAATATGCTTCAGTATGCTTAATAAACTATTCCAGTTAAAATGGGATGACGGTGGACTGAATGTGATGCGTGCAAATTAATGTCCGTGAGAACCTAAAACAACCAAATCTGAAATGAAGTTGACAACACCCTTACATGTGTTTAGGTGGATTGCTACCTTTTGAGAGCTGAAATGCACTTTTTACAGTTTTTGGAATCAATCTAACTGCAGGTTCCATCCACATTGTACCAGAACATGTACTTCTTGCTGGCATTCAGTGATTTCTAGCTATAACAAAAAAATAGCATGAGCTTTAATTTAATTCATTCATGACACCAATTCAAAGAGCACTGGAGTTTTTCCCACACGCTACATCTTAGTAGTATAGCATGATTCACGATACGATGTACTCAATTTTGTTGCTGCAACTATTACTGCAAATAGAAATAAATTGTTGCCCTCTTCTAATTGTATCCCTTTTTTTTGAAGTGTTATGCAGCAATTGTAGCAAAAGTAGCAGCACACCCACTTATTGATCCTCTTCTTTGTTTAAAGACTACTTTCCGTTTACTTGCAGGTAGTATGTTTTGTGTAGGAGGAAGGTTAGAAAGCTTGTGTAGGATTTTAAGGTCAGATTAGGCATCAATTCTTGTCTCTACGCTTGTTGCACCTTCTTTCCTGTAGGTTTGGTCTCTGTTCACACACTTAATTAAGGTTTCTTTTCCTCTCCCATTTTCCTGAAACTCTTTTTGCTATATGGTTTTCGCATCACGAATGCATGCTATACTAATTAGATGTGAGAGGCCATCTGATAAGAGTACAAGGAGGCCAACCATCATCATGTTAATTAAGATGCATGGCACCGATCGATTTCTAAATCTTTTTGCTGACTAGTGGTAGTGTAATAATTGACATCTTGTACAGACTATTGCTTGTCCGAAATTGCAAGCTTGCTGAAGTTTAAATATTAGTGAGAAGTACAAATATTCGTTGAATTTAGGTACTGTTCTCTGTTGTAACAAAGATGTCTCCATTAGTATGACCGGTATGGGAAAGTAATCTTTGTTGGTATTTGTATAAATTGCTCTTCTACCTAAAACTAGAAATATTTAGGTCTTAAAATATATGCTTAGAAATGAGTTAGCCCATGACTGCTGGTAATAGCAATAACCTCGGGATATCATATTCTAAGCTTAGGCATGGTGATGATGGCTTAATAGGATGAAATGCTTTGTTTGTTGAAGGGTAGAACAGCAGTACAAGTAAAACTGGACTTATATTGGATACTTCTCTTTATTTTCTCTATTTGTATGGTGGATGGCAACAAAAAGCTTCCTTTTAGCACCTTTTCATTTGTAACAGAACAGAAAACCGGAAAATTCTATGATAATTCATTTTTCTACTGCTTATTTTCTGACAGAAAATTTCTTGTAGATGAGAATAGTTAGACCCCACTAATCAAGCATCTTTAGCACTAATCCTAAACCATACATTTAAGTACCAAATGGAAAGGGAAACTGGTCCTTTCTTGTCATCTGTTTGAAAGCTTTCAATTATTTGGATTTTTTTCCTTCTGACAGTTAATCCATTGCTCAGGACAACCTAGAGAATGACATCAATCTGATTAGGAAGAGCCTGTCATTCAAAGCACACCCATGACCCATGCATACTTTTACAATGAGCAACCACCTAAAGTTTGAGTTGAAAGAGAAACCGAGGTCTACTTGATGTGATGAAGCTGCAAATATCTTTAACATAGATGGTTATATGTAAGTCAAGAGCATAGTTTTATGTTTGAATCAAATATTTAGAGTTACTATAAATGGAAAATCGGTGAGCGCAGATGTAAATAATCTTGCATATCACCGATGAGGATGAATTTTAGTCATCTAGGTTTATCTTAGAATACTGATCTTATGCTAACATGTCATATATGAGTTTATAGCCATTGATTGTATAGTGCTCGCTATCTTCATATGAGATCCTACCCAAGGATGTATGGTGTTCTACTATCTTTCTCTTATGTGAGACTACCTTTAGGCCACATACTCTCTTCAAGACATTGTACTGCTTTTAGTAATATATCTCATAGAATAAGGGATGGATATATGGAATTGGTTTCTAACTGTTTTTCTTCCTATTTGTGTCTATAAGCTATTGTTTACTAGAATGTAATTAGATATCTGAAAATCCTAGATACTTGGGTCTTTGAAAAAGAGATCATATGTGCATGGTTCTATTTTGTTTCTCTATTGTAAAATTATATTTTGGTTGCTTTGTGTTTCCGTTATATACTCTTCAATTATGTTTCAATGATAAAAGTGATCAAAATATTTTGTAGCTAGGTCCTATCAAACTAATTATGTTGTTATTTCTTGATATGAGGTTATCTTGTTCGATCCTTTTACACAGTGGGATAGGGGTAAACCACAAGGATCGCAGCTCATATGGGAATACTTTGTTAGGTGAGTTCGTTTGTGCAACAATTGTCTCTTATGGTGCAAAGCAACTAAGGAGATAAATTAGTTTTTGTGTATATCACATAACCGATTATAGTCATCTTTGAACCTTGGTTTGATATTTCATTGTCGATTTCCTTTGTTTTTTAGGAAATCGATTTCCATTGAATTATGCTTAGCGTGATATATATACCACCGTGATAGAGCATATTCAAGTGACGAATTATATTTACCATCGTGTGTGCGTGCGTCGCGCTTGCCGTGGTTTTTTTGAACCGCCTTAATTAAAGAAATCGACCATCTAGGGTACATGGCATGCTTGTGTTTTTCAATGATAAAATTATTATTTCAATATTTGGTGTATCTCTATTCAAGAGGAAGGCTGTTTTTTGATCCATGACCATCTTTGTGATTTTGTATAAAATTGAACGGGAGTGGAAATGCAATGAGTTTTGTAGCTATTGATGTTAACAATTAGGCCATTGTTTTATATACAATACTCTATCTCAAGTTTCTAGGCTTTGTTCATTGAAGAAGGCAAAATCTTTATGAGTCATTGAAGCAGCGGATGTGCAACCTATTGCTCACTACTCATAGAAAAGGCAATGCCAATCTCAGTTTGTTGGTAGTTTTGGTATGAAAAACAAGTCTCTTTGCTTGTATGTCCTTACAAATCCATCTGCCATTATAATTATGAGATAAAGGTGAGGGTTCATATGTCAAAGCTTTCTTGTTTGCCGGTGTATACTTAGTTACAATTTGGATACCCATGGTTGCTTAAAGATCCAAATGTTAGTCTCCTTGGAATGTGTATTTGCCATTAAGACGATGCATACATGTCTAGAACCATGAAACAATCAATATTTGAAAATCACCCGGTGATGTATTCTTTCGCAGTTACCATGAAAAAATATTAGGTGTTTGTTAGTGAGCATGCAGTGGTGAAAAAAATACTGCCCATCCAAATTTATTATTTATTTATTTTTCATGCTCTGTTCTTGAGGTGATTATTGTTGTTGTAAAAATATTTTTGCCTCTCGTTGCAACGCACGGGCACTTAACTAGTATTAGTAATTAGTGTACTACTGCATTCATAATTAACTAAATCATATTCCTTACGTAGTTAAATTTCATGCATTTTACTTATAAATTGAAAATTCATTTTGTCATTATGTTTAAATCAATGCAAGTTGCAACTATAAGATATCTATTTGTAATTTTGTATTTCTATATTATAGTGTTACGTGATGTGGTATAACCCTATAATTATTGTATATACTATAATTTAGAAAATCGACTCGTTATGGCTTGAGCCTTCGATGTTCTTTTTTAGCCCCCCTCTTAGCAATTTTCTGGCTCCGCCACTATCAATAAAGATACTAGTATTGATCTTAAGACTAGTATCAATATAATACATATGAGATTTGGATAATTAGCCTCGATCTCGACAAGCCCTGTGGTACTTTGCGCTTCTTGTTGTGGTGCATGGCGCACATGAGAGGCCGATGCCGTTGGAGTTGGCAGCCGCGGCTGGAGCCATACAACCGCCGTCACCAATGAAGCAGCTCCTGCTGCCCACGTCGACACCCACCCTCATCGTCTTGTCTCCTTCCTCTCCCTGAGCTCCGGCCAACTCCACCATACCCGTGCAACCCTTCTCTAGGCAGGGAATGTATATATATCCAAAGGGTCTGATATAATAGAAATAAGCTTAATTGACCAAAATAGTAAATCATGGAATGACATTTATACATAGTGTCAAATTCTGGACTCTACTCTTTATCGTGGTATAAATCCTATAATGTCAAGCGGAGCAAGTCCTAGATTTTATTTTAAAAAAATTAGTGGTTGTTACTTCTTTCCAGTCCTTACCATGTGTGCGCCTTGCTCTATTGTTCCACAGTTTACAGCTCCGCTGCACCATGTAGCATGTTCGTTCCAAAAGCAACAAAATTATTAGGAAAAAAACTATGTATACCACGATACAAGTGTCCAATCCGTTTCATGTCATAGCTAAAGCATCTCATTCTTAAGTGTTGTTGCATTTTATGCATTGTTTCTTTATATGCCATAGGTAAAATTTTGTCTTTTTTAAGCTTTGTAAACATTTCAAAAACTTCTTAACAAAATATGACTGGTATCAAATTTTCAATACTTTCAATCTACATTTTTCTTGATATTTTAATGATTAATTTTTAGGTTAAACATGTTGGTTAAAATTTTATACAGTTTTTTATTACACAGTTATCCATAAAAAACCAAATAATTTTAAATTGAAAGTAACAATATTTTTTGGAGGATTTTTTTTAAAATTTTCATACAGCTTAAACAAAAATACAAAATTTCACCAACGGCCATAACACTTTGTAGCCATTTTTATAAGGCTTTTAGTGGTTTTTCTTAGAACTCCTAAACCATTTTCTTTTTACAATTTTTAGGCTCTCCAACCTCCTTACCAAGGGGCCTCAATTTTTTCAAATTATAATCTAAAGCTGGGCTAAGCTAAAAAGAACCCAGCCTTAATGATGGCATAGAAGAGATCAAGGATTTAGAGCGGCACACAGAAATTTTTTCCAAATTATTAACACTGGCTGTTAGCTATATGCAAATGCAACTCACTCTACCAGTCTGGAAAAATCTACGTTCTCTTCTCTCCGAAGTCCGAAGACCAAAACATTAAACTGCATGTCCCAAACCCTCTCCCCTCCCCACCAAAGTCCCATGGACCCCGCTCTGCCTGGATGACTTCCTGCAACCTGTCTCCGTTCTGAGTGCCCGCGTTGTCACCCATTCCCTCGCCTCCCACCCGGACCCTGTCGCGCGCTTCCGCGTTGTCAGCACCTCCTTCCACGGAAGGCTCGCCATCGCCGAGGCCTGGTTTTAGGAGCTCGTCGACAAGGGCGCCCAGGAAGTGGTCTTCCTGTCCTACCGTGATGACGGGTGCCACCTGGCACTCGCCGACCCGCTCCTCGGCTGTGCCAGCCTCCAATCCCTCACCCTCCCCGGGTTCGCTTCTTAGACGCTGGAGCATCATCCTCCGCCGCTGCTGCCTCGGGAAGCTCGTCCTGCCGCGCATCCAAGTCTCTAGGCCGGCCTCCAGAGCATGCTCTCCTGCGGGAGATTTTGGTATATAATACTTATTCGAAGTCTCGCTCCAAATAACACTCAATTTGTCAGACTTTTATTTGACATCGTGGCTGCAAATTTTTTTATTCAATGATATTTCTTTCATTTTCCCTCACTTCCATTTTATTTTACATTTTCTTTGACCAAAATGCCTCTAGTTCCATGGCTTCAAAATATGAGTTCAAATTTTGAACATAGTTCAAATTTCTGAAATTCAAAATATGAGTTCAATATCAAATTTAAAATATGAGTTAAAATTTCCAAAATTAAAAATATAAGTTCAAATTTCAAATTTGAGTTTTAATTTTCAAAATTCAAAATATGAGTTTAAATTTAAAATCTGATTTTAAATTTCTGAAATTCAAAATAAGAGTTCAAATACCAAGATTAAAATTTCAAACCTGAGTTCAAATTTCTAATTCCAAAATATGAGTTCAAATTTCAAATCAGAGTTCAAATTTTCAAAATTCAAAAATAAGAGTTCAAATAACAAGATTCAAATTTCAAATATGATTTAATTTTTTAAATTTTGAAATATGAGTTTAAATTTCCAAAATTTAAAATATGAATTTGAATATCAAATATCGACATTCAAATTTCAAAGTTCAAATTCTGAAACTCAAAATATGAGTTTAAATTTTAAATTTTCGTAACCATAGAGTTAGGGATGTTTTGGTCAAAGAAAATAGGAATAAGAGAAAATAGTAGAAATGTAATGAAATAAAAGAATTGGTAACTACAATGTAAAATAATAAAAGATCAACAAATGCTGCGCACGTCATTCTCAAGCACATCCTAGGCCCTCGCTGCATCCGCGTCCATTGTTGCCGCAGCCTTGGGCTGCTCGTGCTATGGCAGTACGGCATCCAGGAGCTCGACATCTGAGTGCCACCACCATCATTGGCGCGTTCCAACCATTTTCTCTTCATTTAGTTTTTTCTCATTTCCTATACTATATTGTTGTTTGATTAAAGCTTAGGAATTAAGTATAATTTATATATGCAGCGCTTAGTCATTATCCAGTCTCCACCTTCTATCGCTACTTTGGTTTTTACAATTTTTCATTTGTGTGAAGTAGAACTCCTGCCATTCATTTTGAGCTCTTTTACGTACACTAAAATGAATATGAGTTGTCCATTTCTTTTGGTCTAATAGTTCATATCACTTTAATTTTTTTACTACACATGTAGTATAATTATGTGGATGGCCTTCTAAATAAATGATCAGATCTAAAATATACTAATACCGAATATTGTGTACCGTAAAATTGCTCTTCATTTAATACTCTTTTTTCTCTAAAAGGACTTGCACGAATCATCCTTCCGCCAACTCTTCTAATAATTTCCCCCAAAATTTATTCAAATCGTCCTACCAGTTTTAGAGCAGCCAATTTGGAGAGACAGCTGGTTTTTTTTTTTTTGCCGGTTAAGAGCATCTCCAGCGGCCATTTTAAATTTCTACTTTATAATACTATTCCCTATATACTCTATTCATCTTTAAAATTCTTTCACACTTTACATAACACTCTAAAATATTCATTTCTTTCAGCAGCTACTCTATTTTTAAAAAGTCATATAAACAGTGTTTTAAAGTGTATGGTAGAGATGCTCTAATAGTCTCGGCTATTTCAGGTGGTCCTAGGTTCGGCGATGAGAGTCCAGACTCAACTGTGATTGAGAAGCTCTTTTTATGAACTTCGCTGATGCTAAAAGCGGCTTCCTACCCATTTCAGTTTGTTTTCACTCTACAATGTTCTAGATTCTGCACACGTCTAAATTAGATGTGGATCCGTTTCATACAGCTTCACTTGCTTTGGTCAAGAACCCATAAACTAGAGTTCCACGTAACAGGGGCAAATGTGGATTCCTTTCGACTGTATCTCTGGTTCAATAAGAAAAACTAAGCAATTTTCCTTTTTAGAGATCGCTTCAAATTCAAAAAAGTTCACATTTAAATTTAAAATAAAAAAAGAAATTTTGGGCACAAGTGGACCATAAATGGGTTCCCTAAATTTTTAGGCTGTGCCGAAAGTGGGTTTTTTTTTTCCTTTTGAGAACAAAATTGCCAAAAGAGGTTGAGCCGGAGTGCTGGACATTTTTGACGTGTGTGTTGTACCTGGGGGAAACTTGGGCCAGGCTAGGGTCATGGCCGAAAGCTCGTGATATCTTTTACACGGGTAATTGTGTGTAAACAATTACGGGCCACTGGTTTTAGTAGTGGGCTGTAAATGGGCTGTGAACTTTTGATATCGTCATCATCCAAATTGCTATAGCCGGGCCGAAAGCTTTGAATGAGCCGAAAATTGTTTGTCGAGGCCTGCAAATGGGCCGAGAGCTTTTGACGTCGGAATCGACTGCGAGTGGGTTTTAATGCGGAAAATGTGCTAGCGGCGGCCGCCCGCGCACTTCTCACTTAAAACATCTCCAATGGTACTCTATAATACTATTTATCTGGATAGAGTAGCTGCTGGAGGAAAGAAATCTTTTAGAGTATAATGTAAAGTATGAAGGAATTTTAGAGCGATAGATAGAGTGTGGAGTGAATAATACTATAGAATGAAAGGATAGAGGACCATCTGGAGATGCTCTAACCCATTCTGCCGTCCAGCCAGGGAGCAATCCCTGGCTACGACGCGCTCTCTGAGACCTTCGTCCCTTCCATCTCCGAGTCCAAGGATCCCATGCTGTGTGACCGGCCAACGGAGTTCCACCCGGACAGGTTCCTTGTCGGCGGCGAGACTGCCCAGACATGACAGGGTCCGCGGGCATCCGGATGAGGGGCGGGGCCCTAGATATGCAAATGTTGCTCGCCGCGGTGAAGCCCAGGTGTGCAAATTCCACGGACAAAGAAGAATGCAAACTGGAACATAGGAATAAAAGACATGTAAAACATAATTTTCAAAAAAAAAAAAGGGGAAAAGGACAAATTCATGATCCTCGGTAAGGTCGTAGTAAGGGAATTTTAAATGAAACAATTCATTTTATAGATCGGAAAGTCTTCAATATTTCAAACTGGACCGC
Source organism: Olyra latifolia (assembly GCA_036346145.1). NCBI lineage: Eukaryota > Viridiplantae > Streptophyta > Magnoliopsida > Poales > Poaceae > Olyra > Olyra latifolia. The sequence goes on from CM070526.1 coordinate 29,563,286, forward strand.
ATTTTATAGATCAGAAAGTCTCCAACATTTCAAACTGGACCCTTCAACTATTGGGAAAGTCCATTCTGCATTCTTAAACTATAAAATGGGTTAACACTTATGACTTATATATCAAAGGCAACATATCTAGTATTAATAAAACATTAGGTGCTAACATGCTAACTCTAACTATCAGCCCTTGGATCCATCATGTATGGCTAAGATTAATAGAGGTGAAAACCTACCTTGCCACTTAAACCATTTTTAGAAAACCACTTAGAATTTATTTCCTCCTTAGAGTTGGACAGAGGGCTTCCACCTTCCTTGATCTGGACCATCCAAACACAATCCAATGGTTACTATCTTAAGTTATCACATTAGCACCCAATTAGGCATTAGCACTAGCTATGTTGCCTATATCAAATACTAGGTCATATAGCACCTGATTGGTTTGGGACGGTGATTTTGGTAGCATGACATCTAGTTTCATCTACGTCACATGCACACGTGATATGATTAGTGATTTTTGGATTTTAAAAATTCTATAACAAATCTCAAAAATACATTGTTGCGTAAGAATCATGGAAACAATTTATTCAGAAAAAAACATGTCTCACTATATGAAAATTTTCCTGTCACCTTGTGCTCGCTCCTCATGCTCATCGTGCTAGCGCCTAGGCATCATGAAACAAGGGAGCGGGCCCATGCTCGTGAGCCTCCCGCTGCTACCCTCGACACCAACCGGATCTAGCGTAGCTGGCCTCGAGGGAGAGGGAGTGCATCACTGACTAGATTTTGGCATTGTCGACCTTGTGGGAGGCGGAGGGGTCAGCACTAACTGGAACTAGGTGCCACCCGGATTGTGGGAGATGGAGAGGAATAGCACTGACTAGATCTGGCGCCACATACTCGTGTGCCACTACCATATCTTCCACACTGTCTCTATCATCTACTAACGTGTTGTGCCATACCCCAGCCGCCGCTTGCTCACCCTAGACCGTGAACTGTGCCTTTCAGGTCTCGCTCGCAATCTTCGTAGATGTGCCCATGCATAGGGCATCTGTGATTACCAGTGGTACGGCGGCTAGAGCCCGATAGGCGAAGCTTCTTTGGTCGTCTAGGAGATAGGGCTAGATTTGAGCTGATCTTGAATGAATTTAGGCTACCTAGGCTCGAGTCAAGTTTGGCTTGAATTGGTACCTAGCTTAGGGTTGGGTTCAAGCTCATCTATTAGGTGGGACAGAGTAGAGGACCCTGACGCAAGGAAGAAGAAAATGAGGGTGACATCTTCTCAGATAGGAAGAAGAGGAGGGCGCCAAGGGCATAGGGGCGCTTGGCGGCAGCACTCGAACGACAGGGGCAAATTGTAACATCCCAAGTTTTCAATAATTTAATTTGGCATGTAAGTATTTTTAAATTGTCGTAATGATAATTTTTAGCAAGTGCTAAATAATAATTCTCGTTGTGTTTGGCTTTTGTTCGCACTCGAGATGCTGAGCATTAGCCTAGATCCTTATTTTTTCCTAATCCCTCCTTAGCTAACATTTCCTAATCTCTCTCTCTCTAATTCCTCTCTCCTCTCCTTGTGTACGTGCATGCATGCACTTGTGCCTGGCAGATGCAGACTACTCAATCACTCTCTTGTCAAATTCTCTCCTCTCTTTAATTTCTTCCTTGCATCTTTGCAGACCATTACTGCATGTCTTTGCACTGACGTCTGCATGCCAGCAGAAGAGTGGCTTAATGACCTTTGCTAATCCCTCACTAATCTCTCCCTCACGTTCTCTCTTTCACTCACTCACTAGAGTCCAGCCATCTCTCTCTCCCATCGCTGTTTTCTCTCTTCAATCTCGCCATTCTTTGCCATTTCTTTGCAGTGCAAAGACTGTACTGTTTTTGGACAAAAGCAGCAGCAGCCTTAATTACTTTGCTAATCTCCTCACTAATCTCTCTCTCCCATCGCTGTTTTTCTCTCTTCAATGTGCTGCCATTTGTTGCAAAGACTGCTGACGTGTTGTTGGACAGCAACAGCAGCACCTTAATTACCTTGCTAATCTCCTTACTAATCCCTCCCTACACGTTGTTCTTTGCTGCCATTTGCTACCATTTCTCTCTCCACAATGTTGCTGCCATTGCAGAGCAAAGAAGGTCTTGCACAATGGCGCCGCCCGACCTCTACCTCGACCACGACATCGCTCTAATCCCTCTCTCGTCATGTTGACCGCACCTCAAGCGCATGCTGATCACCCTCGCTCGCCTCTTTCGTCCTCTGCCCCGACCGGTCGCCTCAACGTCCCGTGCTCAGGTCCGATGGACGTCGTCTTGAATTGCTTGCTGGCCTGCTGCGGTTAGTGCTGAGTAATTGCACTTTGATTAAATAGCTTGCCGCCACGGCTTCGCCGCATCTGCGCGCCGCCGTGACGTGACATCCTCACGAGCGTCGGTCGCTCATTTTCTCTCGAGCAAATCCTAACGACGCTCGCCGTTGCGCGCTTATATTGGAACCATCGAGGTTCTATTTTTCGCCGCTACTTTTGGCCGCGCCTTCTCGTCGCCTTCGGCTTCGGTCAGTATTGTTAGTTCTCTTTGCACCACCGCGTCCCGGGCTCTCCTCTCATGTTTTGGGTTTGGCCGCAGGACACTGAACCGTCTCGCCGCGGTGTCGCGTCGATCTTCCGGTGCCCAATCGTTCAGGGCTGCGCAAGAACTCCTGAACCCCGGTGAGCACCCCATCCTTTTTCGGGAGGCTCACATCCATTTAGTCGAGCTGTCTCTGCTTAATTTCTAAGACCCGGTTATTTATTAAAGATTCTGTCAGCTTGTAGCTTTAGGACTAGTCTATTAGTTCATCGCATGTGGGTCTTCTTTAAAATAAATAAATAGTAAAAATAAAATAGCAAAATCCATTTTAAATAATAAAAATGTGATTATTTGTACTGGTAGCCTGATTGTGCTGTGCTTGATTTGTTTGGCATATTCGCGTCTTGTGTCGTTTCCGTCGAAGGAGGACGTCGAGTGGAGGCACCATCGCCGAGGAGCACTGCTACCAAGTTCCCGAAACTCAAGGCAGGTCCTTTGACGCATATTGTCCATAGCCTGTTTTTATTAAAATATTTTATTAGGAATTTATAAATGTGCATGCTAGTTTTAAAATATTAAAACTAGTTTAATAGTGACTAGCTAGACCTATTTAACCGTATTGCTATAACAACCCATTAATATAAAACTAGGTGTAGCTGGATTAATTGTTATCTACTTTTCATTGGACTTAGGTTGTTTAAAATGAAATGCTCGCAAAAAGAAATCACGTTATATTTCATGTTTACTGGAAATGTCTTTATAAACTTGTTTGGAAAATAGGCATCGGAGGGACACGATGCCGAGTATAGGTATTCTTATTCTTCTCCCCCTCAAATATTCCGACTAGGAGGAACTTTCTGCCAGTGGGTGCTTTTATGCACCGTGTTGGTGTTTTCTAACACCGTGGATTTTGTAAACCGGGGCTTAAAAATTGTTTCCTCCTAGTCTAAGGACTGTTCATCCTATGAACCTACGAGCCTAGCTTTACAGTACAACCTCGGGTCCTGGTATGGGGCGGGCCTAGTTCGGTCCTTCGCTCATTGCGACCTCTGGTGGGAAGCAATCGAGTTAGAGTCCGAGGACTTTGTGGTGAACGCTTCAATGAAGCCTCTCGAGGGCAAAGTGTACCCCTCTGCAGAGATAAAAGCTGTCATGATGACCGTGCTTTCGCGGTTATGAGCGTGCAAAGCGAGTGTTCATATGGTAGCCACTTCTTTTATAAAATTTGGGAGTTCTTCTAAAATAATTTGGCAAAGGACCGCCGTTTCAGATTTTACTATTGGGACCCGTCGTGAGGCGATGGTGTTCCGAACTTAGTGCGTCGACGGATGGATAGAAACGGTCCTTTGGCGAATGACCGAGCCAGGAGCATAGTTCGCCAGGGGTCGATCGGAACAGTTCCGTCTGGCCGAATGACTGAGCCGGACATGGTTGGAGCCCCTGAAAATGATGTTTATTAAAACCGCAGTTTTTAACTCACTAGAAAAATTTATTAAAGTCTTTTCTGCAAAACACCTAAGCCACCTTTGTACAAAGCTACCACATCATATCATGTCTTTTCCCCTGCTGAGTATTAGTACTCACCCCTGTTTTCTCCTCCTCTTTTAAAATTTCAAAAGGTGAAGAGGCAAGATTTGACTCGAGGCGATGATGAGGACTACGACGAGTCGGACTACGAGGAGTCTTCGAGGAGTGAAGCTTAGGGTCCGCTCTCTCACCAAGATGCCTGTGGGATTACGTATCTAAGAGTAGTGATTGTGTGTTTAGCCTGTGATTTTATTTGTGTACTCGTGGTTCACTGCGTCTTGACATGTATGTAAATAATCGGGACAAGTTCCCCGACCTTGTACCTTGTATAATTATGTCAATGTATCACTCTGTTTGATAACTGTGTGTACTAGCGATGATTCTTGAGACTAGTACAGTATGCACAGGAAGGGTTCAGTCTTTTACGGCCGGGTCCCGACACAAATAGAACCTTAGGGAGGTGGCGGATGTCCTTCACTCTTCCTCAACGATGGTTGAGGGGTAGCAACCATATCTTCCATAGGGAGCTTGCGAGCTTAGGACGATGGCGCATGACAGGCTGATGGGTGGTGTTGACCGCTAGCGAAATTGCATGGAGTAGAAAAGACGCGACGCTTTGTCAGGAAGAGGAAGAGGAAGAACGGAGCGGCGATTAGTGGAGATGAGAGGTTGCTTGGAGGCGAAGCGTGGGATGCAGCGCATACGCGGAGCACGAAGGCTAGGTGGCTAGGAGAGTGGAGGTCGATTATAGATAGGTGTGTGCAACTTAGGCTGTGGACTTTGGGAGCTACCTATTTACGCCTGGTCATGATGGGAATGGAGAGCTATGTGTAGGCTCGATGAGTAGTTCGGGATCGAATCAAACTCGAGCTTAGGCTTGGGCTTGAGCTTGTCTTGTTTTTCTTTCAATCTCAATCCAAACTCGATTTGATCCCAAGTAGCTCGATGAGCCAAAGCTTTTCGTCCTGCCTTAGTAAGAGAATAGTAGGAGAGGCTAAGAGGGGCAAGTATTAGCAGCTGAGAGAGGATTGTATTACTGAGAATGTAAACGGCACCAAAAATCCACTAGTCGGATTGTATTCCACCGGGATTTTTTCCTTGTGCACCCAGCACATAGAGACATTGCTTGTTGTAGCTTCAAAGTTATGTACCGTGTATGCAAGGGTGGGCCTGCGTGGGGTCAAGTGCGTATAGCTGTACACCCAAATATTTTGCCAAAAAAAATCAATTAGTACTACCCCTCCCTCGTCCCCTTCGTGACTCTGCCAGTCCATCCCTCGTCTCCCCAGACTCCCCTCCCCGGCTCCCCGCTCGACCTACATTTGCATCTGCCCGCCTCCGCACTCTTCACTCCTCAGTCCTTTGGCGTCGCTCCGGGCCGGCGTGGCGGTGCCCGCGCCCCGCCCGGCCCCGCCCGACCCTAGGCCTGGCGCTCTGGCGGGCGACCCCACCATCAGGTGCCCCGATGGGCGATGGCCCGACCGTCCGTCCCCCAAATGAGGGTCGCCTCCTCTCGGTGGCCGGTCTCCTCCGATTCTCCGGCGTCTGGCTCTGACGACAGGCACGACGGCGCCTTGCACCCTAGCCCCCGCCCCCGGGCCCCAGCGCCCCTAGCCCCTACCCCAGTGCCCTCGATGGGTGACGCCCCGACTCTCTGTCCCTTGAATCCCCGGCGCCGACGGCCGCGCGGCCACAGCGCCACGCCCCGACTCGCCTGTTGGGCTGCTGGCTGCTATCCTGCTCTGGTGGGTGGTGGCCCGTGGCTGGAGCTCTGCCTCTGCTTCTCCCTGCCGACCCTACGAGGTTGCGACTGCAACCACGCCTCCCCACTCCCCGGTTCGGTAGTGGCAGTGAGACAGTCCCCTCCTCGGTAAGCCCCTGGCCCTAAAGCCAAGACCTAATTACCTATTGGAACCATGCTGGAAAGGTATTTAGGAAACATGTTGGTGATATCACTAGTGCCACAATAAAAGCTCAAGAAAAATATGATAGGTTCAGAAAACCTAAAACATCCATTCAATAGTCATTTGCTTCGATGACTGAAATTTTTTTTTGTTTACGTACATCCAGTTTTAAAATTCTGCGCCCGCCACTATGTGTATGCAGGGGCAGATTTTCCAATATGGCAAGGTATGGCGCCCGCCATACCTAGCCTATACCGAGCACCCCTGTATATATACCGTATTAGGACCGTATACGTTCGAGTTCCGGCCGGCACGGCGGCACCGATGCGACGAGTCCAGCCAGCGTCTCTGCGTCTGATATATGGACAGGGCACAAGGCCCATTAGGCCAGCAGGCAGCAGGCCACAGCCCACAAGGGACAAGGCCCAGCTAACAAACGCCTAATACTGGGATATACCGTATACCGTATATGGAATACATAGCGCACGATGGCTGCCGCGCTGCGTGCTTACGACGGTTCAGTTTCTTGATCAAATATTCATCGAATCCACGAATCGCCGCTTGGTATTGGTGCCTTGCCGTTGGTTGTCATGCCACAGCAGACGTCTGGCGTCTTGGCCGGCATGGAAATCCTTCCTGGCCTGCAGACCGGCTGAGTCGGACTCAGGTCTCCACCAACCAACACTAGCAGTGTCTCGAGGTCAGTTGCTCAAATGCCCAATTCAATTATTGCTTGTGAGTTGTGACTTATAAAATTATAAGTATGCTATAATCTCATAGACTTAGATTATTAATCTATATGCATCCGGTTCATGTCCTCCATTAGCTATTTAGCTCAGCTTATTAGCCCATTAGCACACCATTCCACAACAAAGCAGCTAGAAATAAAATTTATGGTGTATGTATATGCTACCTCAAAAGTAGAAAGACAAGGATTACCCCTAAATCACTAAATTCGTTCGTTTGATCCAGCAGTTCGGCACCAAAATGCTACCTCAAAAGGGAAAAGACAAGAGGAAGCCTAAAATAAAAGGTAATTTAATTAAAATTATTTATTGTATATGTTATCTCATCTAGATGTAAAATTTAATAAGTTGTCATCACATGCAGATTTAACAAAATATTTTAGCAAGGTGTCTAGCGGATCAAACTCGACTCAAGCTACTTGTGTGATTGGAAACAATCATGGTACAAAGAGACAAGGAGAAGATGTCCAAGAGGATGTCCGTGTCGAGACTGAAGTGGGAGATGGGCATGTACAAGCAACAATGGTTGAAGATACATGTATTATGCAGTTCAGTATGGATCACGTTGTCATTGATCCAGGACTTCGCATTCCAATTGATAGTTTGCATCCAAACATTAGAGATAATGTTAGAAGGGTTTATATGGCGAATGGTTCGACCCAACTAATTGGTCATAATTATCCTCGTGATTCGAACGGAAGGTCTTTCCGTGAAGCTTGGTACAAAACATATGATTGGTTGGAATATAGTGTAGAGAAGGATGCAGCTTATTGTTTTTATTGCTTTCTTTTTTAACATGATCCTTTGGATGAAAAATTTGGTCATGATACCTTTACAAAAAGTGGGTTTAGCACTTGGAAGAATGTATACAAATTACTTCCGCTTCATGTTGGTGGTGCCAATAGTGTTCACAATCGATCAAGGACAGCATATGAAGATTATAAAAATCAAATGACAAGTGTGAAGCATAAGGTTACAACTTATAGCAAGGAGTCACTTATTAAGTATGAAACTCGTTTGGAAGCATCTTTAGGTGTTGCAAGTTATCTTCTATTGCAAGGTGAGCCATTTCGTGGGCATGATGAATCTTCTTCTTCGTTGAACAAGGGTAATTTTCTAGAGTTGCTTGATTGGTATAAAGAAAGGAATGTGGAAGTGAAGCTTGCATTTGATGAGCTATGTCCCAAAAATGCCCGCATGACTTCTCCAACAATTCAAAAGGAAATTGCAAAATGTTATGTGGGGGAGGTCACCAAAATAATAAAGCAAGAGATTGGGAATAGTCTTTTCTCCGTTCTTATTGATGAATCTCGTGATATATCAATCAAAGAACAAATGGCTATGGTTGTGAGATAAGTGTGTGATCTTTTCTTTTCTTTCATTTAGTGGTTGTGGTTTTGTTTTGTTGGACGTATATCTAACTAATATACCATTTATGTTTCAGATTTGTGAATAATAAAGGTAAAGTTATTGAGAGGTTTTTAGGCATCAAACATGTCAAAGAAACATCATTAGAAGTATTGAAAGTAGCATTGGTTGAGATGCTAGGTGCACATGTTTTGCCTATTGCTAGACTTCGAGAACAGGGGTATGATGGAGTTTCTAATATGAGAGGAGAATTTAATGGCCTTCAAAAATTGATTCGTGATGACAATCCATATGCTTTCTATATTCATTGTTTTCCTCATCAATTGCAGTTAGTAGTTGTTTTAGTGTCAAGAAGTTGTTCATCTATTGAGAATTTCTTCGAGTATGTGGCATTGATTGTGAACACTACTAGTGCATCTTGTAAGAGGAAAGATGTATTTTTTGACGAGCATCGCCAAAATATTTTGAGTAAGTTGGAGAGGGGTGAAATTTATTTAGGGAGAGGACAACATCAAGAAACTTCATTGTCTAGACCTGGAGATACTAGATAGGGCTCTCATTACAAAACTTTACTTCGCATTGATTCAATGTGGGATTCAGTAGTATAAGTGCTAGAAATTGTATAAGTAGATGGACGTAATCCATGTGTGGCAAGAGGTTTGGTGCATACAATGGAGTCTTTTAGCTTTGTGTTCATTATGAAGATGATGTTGAAAATCCTTCGTATTACCAATGAGCTATCTCTAGTCTTGCAAAGAAAGGATCAAAATGTTATTCAGGCTATGTCATTGCTTGTTGATGTGAAAGCACGCTTGAGCAATATGAGGAATCATAGTTGGGAACCATTATTTGAAGAAGTCAAAGAATTTTGCATTGTAAATGATATACCATTGCCAAATATGGATGAGCCAGTTCCAAGATAGGGTCGATCAAGAAAAGGAGGGAGAAATATCATTACTCAGGACCACCATTTTCATGTTGATACCTTCTATGCTGCTATAGATGCTATTACGACAGAGTTAGATCATCGCTTTAATGATGTATCTTCAGAGTTGCTTACATGCTTTTCCTGTCTTGACCCAAGAGATAAATTCTCCAAGTTCAATGTTGATAAGTTTGCAAGACTTACTGAAATCTATGGTAAGGATTTCTCCTTTGCTGATCGTGCGGTTATAAATGATCAACTCGATGTCTTCATTCATCATTTGCGAAGACTTGATGATTTCATTGTTTGCCATGATCTTGTAAGTCTAGCGGCAAGGATGGTTGATCTTGAAAGGCATATTGTATTTCCATTGGTTTATCGTCTTATCGAGTTGGCATTACTCCTACCAGTGGCTACAGCATCAGTTGAAAGAGTTTTCTCAGCTATGAAGATTATAAAAATTGATTTGCGTAATAAGATATTCGATGATTGGCTTAATGACTTAATGGTGTGTTATATCGAGAGAGACATATTCAAAGGACTTCATCTTGTTGAAATTAAGAAGCATTTTCAAAAGATGAAAACTCACCAAATACAGTTGCCAAGGTCTCTTAGACGCAATTAATACTTTACTGGTATACATTTTATCTTCTTCCTTATCTATTATGCTTTATACTACGATTTTCATTCCATGAAATGATATATACTCATATTAGCATATGTGTTACTTTGATTTTGTGGTCTACTATTACTATATATGCTATAAAGTTTATCGTACCAAATTTGTAGTTTGTCCTCTGCCACCGTGTGTATGCACACAAAATTAACAAACATGACGTATATAAAACAAATTCCGACTCATATACAACGTGATACCGTCGAGGCAAAGTGAGAAACCGAGAATACCTCGAGACAAATCTGACGCACATAGAACAGTGTTGTATATCAGTAAAGACTCTAATAAAGACCGGACTCAGCGCCACAACCCATAAAGGCTAACAGAAAAAAAAAAAAGAAAAAAGAGAAAGGATAGAAGAAAAACGCGATCACGCACGTAGAAACAAACTTCCAAATCAAACAAGCCATTAAAACCACGCGGCGAAGAAGTCAAGACAACCAAAGAAAGCCGCAGAAAAGAAGCAGCAGAAAGGTGAGTTTTTTTCTTCTTCTTCTTCAGAACCCACAGATCCTCCTGCTATCCATCCTCCCCCTCCTCTTCTCTGCCTAACTCACCCAATCTTTGGATCCAGAGGTGCGGCGGGGGGTGCTTGGTTCAGATCCCGCGGTGGCCATGGCAGATCAGTTCGCGGATTCGGCGGTAAGAAACTTCCCTCCTGTTCTGCCGTGAAATCTCAAATCTTGGTGTTAGTGCAACTCTGCAAGGTTGTTCTTGGGCATGGTGGCTGGGACTTGTGCGGGAGAGACGCATAAATTTGAGATCTGTTTTGCGCGAACACCCAGATCTGACGCTTACCTTACCATCGCCGCCATAGCCGATTCCCCGCTCTATGTTTTAATCCCTCCCCTCTCTCTTCAACCGGGACGGTGGCCGCTGGGACGGCGCCTTCCTCTCCAACGTGGTTACCTCGAGCTGGAGCGGCTGCGACCTTGAGCGGCGTCGGCGTGAGCTGGAACAGTCGGATCCGGCGGCCAAGAGCTGTAGCGGCGGCGACCTCGTACGGCGGCAGCGTGGGCTGGAGCGGCGGCGACCCCGAGCTGGAGCGGGTGTGGCGGCGGCCATGATCTCGTCGACGGTGCTCTTCCTCCACGCCAGCTGTGGCATTCTCCCTTAATGCTAGCGGTGGCATCCTCCTCGAACGGCTCATCTAGCCTTCCCCAAAGCTGCCCTGCTCGCCCTTCCACTCGCGCCACCGGCAAGTCCGCAAGGCCGCCCTGCCCGGCCTTCCGTCATGCTGCCGGCGAGTCCCTAAGGCGGCGCTCCTCACCCGGCCTTCCATCACGCTGCCGGCTAGTCCCAAAGGCGCCGTCCTGGTCCCCATCTATCTGTTTCCTCTGCTCCCTCTGCCCTGGCCGCCCATGGTGTGGGGACAAGCCCAAGCCGTGTGGGGCACTGGTAAGGGTTGACACCATCGGTGGAGTAGAGGAGGGGTTGTGCCTGGGATGGACATGGGGGCAGCACCCTCAACGGAGAAGGGGCTGCCGCACTGCGCCCGGGAAAGAGGTAGGAGGGAGAGAGAGGGGGAGGGGAGAGGCTGGCACGTGGGACCGCCGTTGAAAATTGTTTCAAAAAAGAAAATGCCATGTGTATCTGCTTAGGTGGCAAAACCACCCAGCTGATTTTCAATACTTCGACGAGAATACCTGATTTTCCAGATGAAGGGGTTGAATATTCCAAGTGTAATAGTTCAGTGGATGAAGTAGACTTTTTCCTTTTTTTCTATCTTGTGGATTCACACAAGCTGATTGTTGAACATGAATTTCCTTGTTATTTTAAATGAATATAATCTTAGTTTCAAACACTTTCAGTTCTGGATATTATATATATGTACTGCTGTGTAGTTGCTCTTTGTGCATTGTTGTGCAGTGGTGCCAGCTAACCTGCATGTGTTACGGTAAATGATGACTACAAGCATATCACTTTGCTTCCACCTGGCCCGTTTCACTTCACTTTCGTCATCCTAGACTCCTAGTATTTATTGCTTATAGATTGCTACTGTAGAAAACATGCATATATATGACATTTCGCACTTGCCAATGCATTCAATAGAGCTTGATTTGTGCTGTGAATTTGACCAATTTGTGCAAATGCAACATCTCTATAGTAGAAGTGATTATTATTGTATGGTAGAAACTGTCATTGATAAGCTTTCAACTTTACATGTTTCTTGAGTTCTAGCCATTCCAATTTGTAAATTGGATTTTATTCTTACTGTGCGTATAGAATGGTATATGTGTGGGTATAATATGTGCCTGCCAACCTTTGCTAGTTCTGTGCACTTAATTTTTTTTATATTAAAGAAAGTTTTTCATGCTCTTCAGAACAATGTAGTCATTGAGGAGGTCAACAAGGGCCTGAACCCTGGAATGATAGTCCTGCTTGTGGTAGCAACCTTCCTCCTGCTTTTCTTTGTCGGGAACTATGTGCTGTACATGTATGCGCAGAAGACGCTTCCTCCTCGGAAGAAGAAGCCAGTCTCCAAGAAGAAGATGAAGAGGGAAAAGCTGAAGCAAGGAGTTTCTGCTCCTGGAGAGTGAAGCGAGCCATCGGTTACTCATGTTACTACTCTTGTTACTGATTTTATTCTGAGCTCCTCTTTGCATGATAAAAATATACCAGCTGGAGCTGCAGTTTACAGTGACTATTTCCTGTAGAAGCTTTGTCTTGACTCGAGTGGTACATTTGTGTTGGACACCGTATTTCATCAAACAGATGAACCTTTAGCCTAAATTGAGCTATTCTTCTGTCCATGGTTTAAAGATTATTGAGCTAGTACTATGCTGGCGATCTTATGTGCAAACTTCTTAACTATAAGTTATTGCAGTCTGTTCTTGTTTGCTGTTGCATTGGATGCAGACAGGTCACATGCAGGCATGCAGCGCGTCGTAGTAAATCGGCTTTCCTAAATATAATCTGGATTAAATCTCATAGCCGCAATTTTTTTCTCATGTCAAACCCTTTAGCTTTTTATAAAGATTTCAAAGCTTTTTCTTGAAGCTCTCAAAACCATTTTTTCTTTTCATATCGAAGTCGTCTAACGACAAGTTTGTAGCTTTTGAAATTAAATTCCACGGCTAGATTAAGGCTGCAACAAACATCACAACTATAGTTAAATTGAGAATGAGAAGGTCGCGTGGAAATTTCAACAGCCTCTTCGTTCTTGTGCTGAATGGAAGCAAGGATCAATAGTTTACCTCCAACACGGGGGTGTTTGGCATGAGGAGGAAAAGGGAACCGAGAGATAGGGGAAATAAATTCTTTTGTTTATTTTGAGAGAATATGAAAGAGGATAGAGAATTTATAACTAAAATAAGGAGAATTCAATTCCCAGGAGGCTCAGATAAATGAACTCCCATCCTCTTTCAATTCTTTTTCCCTAATCCTACCGTTGCCAAACAGACCGTCGAGCTGCAGCCTGCGACTGTGCCTCCCAACTCCCAAGTTTACATTCAACAAGGAACATTATGCGATTATCTCTTGTATCCGTGTCATTACGATAAAACGCAAGGTCAGTAATCATGAAACTGGTATCATTTGGCTGACTTTTGAAGGATAACAGGGTACTAGGGTAGCAATTAGCAGAGAGGACCGGTGGGTCATGTCAAGCTGTCAGCCATTCCACGAGAGATTTTTCGTGGGACCAAGACAAAGTTTATTTTTACTCCATCTTCTCCATTATCATTGAATCAATGACGCATATATGTGTAATATTGGTAGAAGACAAATTTTTATAGCATTCGGTTGCAGTCGCAGACTGGCAGCTGATGCTGCCTTGCTCTGCTAGTTCAGTCTTGGCTGCTACTCCTCTCTGCCTCTCCCATCTCACTGACCATTGCCAATTGGTTGGATTAGAGCGGCCGGCCACCTTCGAACCGACGTCTCATCCCAAAGCATTTCCCTGTTCCCATCCAGTGACGACGGTGGTTGACAACATCTAGTATACATATATTCTATGTTTGACGGTGTATATCTCATGATGCAAAGGTCAGAATTTAAATTCTATTATCTAAAAGAAAAAAAATCTGTATCTGTATCTGCGTGTGTCTTCCAAGCCTCGCGTTGCAGGCGCCATGTCCCCCTCGCGGCGTCGCAGCACTGGACAGGGAAGTCGCAACTCGCAACGATCGATACCTAGCTAGCTACTCAAAAGTCGAGTGGTCGTATCGAAGCACAGCGAGGAGGACACTGCCTGCCTTGCACACCAAACCCGCGACAGGTATCGCCTCACCAGAATCACTTCCCCTGCACATCTCAGCTCGCTCTCGAGCCAGAGTCCAGTGAGAGGAGGAAGGGTTACTTGCACTCGACCCCCTGACAGGGACTCACCTAACGCCTACACCCTGCACTGCCGGAAGCAGTACAATACGGGTGCGGATATGGTTTCTGACAGAAGCAATCGTTCTTCCGTTCGATCGTTCGGAGCGTGCGTACGCGCGCGCATGCACACGCCCACATGCGCGTCACGCGAGGTGAAATGATTCTGGCTTCTTCTTTAAACCCTGTCTTTCTTGTGCGATACTGCCGCTTCGCCGTCTTCCTTTCCTTTTCACAGTGATCACACTGGCTCGCACACATGCTGCGCATATCATAGGATATTACTTGTTGCTTAGACTGCAAGAAGCCAAGAGGAGAGCGACAGAGACGCAAGCTTCTTGCTATAAGTAGCGGGAAGCGAGGAGGAGGAGGAAGAGAGAATAGGCAGGGCAGGGTCGAGCTGAAGGTAGGCGAGGGAGAGGCTAGGGGCTAGGTAGCAGCAGCAGTGTGCGTAGGTGGAGGGAGATCAGGATGCAGGGGGAGGTGGTGCAGGGCGGCGCGGAGCCGCCGATGCAGATGGTGCTGCGGGTGAAGCACCCGTCGTCGCTGGGCGGCGAGGACGAAGGCGAGGCGTCGTCGAGGTCGGCGCTCTCGGTGTTCAAGGCCAAGGAGGAGCAGATCGAGCGGAAGAAGATGGAGGTCCGGGAGAAGGTGTTCGCGCAGCTCGGCCGCGTCGAGGAGGAGTCCAAGCGCCTCGCCTTCATCCGACAGGTACGTCCGTACGTGCCTCACTCGAGGGATCCGACAGTTCATCGGTACTGAACTGCATGCTGCTTGTACACAAGTACAGGCACAGCACACAGCTACTTCTGCTGCTGTTTCAAGACAGATTACCCTATCGAGTAATGTTGGTAGTACATCTTATTAGTTAAGATTATGCAATATGACAGCTAGCTGTATCGGTTGATTATAGTTAAGAGAGCCCAGATGACAGTACAGTAGTAACAGTACAGCAGAAGCTTTCGGGCATATCAGTTAGTTCAGTAAGGTTTTGTAGGAATTTTGTAGAAAAAGAAGGGCATGGTCTTGATTGCTATGGCCTGATTGTTTTGTTTGAAGGAGCTGGAAGGGATGGCGGATCCTACCAGGAAGGAGGTGGAGTCGATACGGAAGAGGATTGACACGGTGAACCGTCAGCTCAAGCCTCTCGGCAAGACCTGCGTCAAGAAGGTGAAGGCTCACACTCAGATTTGATATGCAGAAAATGTGTAATCTTTTATATTTCTTATTCTTAAACATAATTATTGGGATATGTCCGAACATACATGTAGCATGGATAACACATATCTGACATACACGGCAGGTCTAATCTTTTATTTTACTTCCTAAACACAATAATTGGGATGTGTCTGAACAATTTGTAACGTGATACGATGAATTAGTTCGAGGGACTGATACATATGGCTTTGTTTGTTTGGCTTGAATAAACAAAAAGGAGAAGGAATACAAGGAGGTTCTCGAGGCGTACAACGACAAGAACAAGGAGAAGGCGCTGCTAGTCAACAGGCTGATCGAGGTGAGCAATATATGTCGTCACTGAACTTAGAGCTCTTAATTCATTAATTTGCTAGAAGTAAGAAAAAGAAAAGTATCTTGTTCTTGCTATAACTCTTTCACCTCCATGGCGCAGTTGGTGAGCGAGAGCGAGAGGATGAGGATGAAGAAGCTCGAGGAGCTGAACAAGACAGTCGACTCACTCTACTAGACAGTAAACGTATCCCCCGGGAGACCTTTCCTCTGTAAACTCTGTATCATGGATTGCTAAAATGTGACCGGTGTTGTCTATAATTGATGATCTTGCGAGAGATTTTTCTAATGCTTCTTTTTTTCCTTTTAATTGCTTGCTGTGGGGTCTTGTTGCACTGTCATCGTCGAGTAAAACTAACGTATTTAATCAAAAAAAATATCAAGGAGGAAGGCCCTGGAAAAGGTCAAGGATGATGGCATGTGGGATGTAGTAGTAGTATTTATTCAGTTCCTTCTTTTCCTTCTGTGTTCTCAATAATGCAACCACCTCCATTGTTGCTGTTGAGGTCGTCTCATAATCTCATTTGGCTGTAGCCTCAGCCCTCAAGGTAACCACATGCGTGCAATGAGAGCCTGTACGGCACCGCACAGTTCAGGACTTCAGGTCAACGTCTGAATGGGCAATGGTTCCCATTGGCCATTTCAGCTAAGCAGACAAACTGAGAGGGATTGGCGTGAGATATCCATATATGGGTTTTAGGTTTGTAGTTTCACAATGCTAACATAATGTTATGGCCGCACTTGAGAGAGGAGAGGGAATGCCCGTGAGTGGATCTAGCCACAGGGTGCTACGCGTGGCGCTGTTGGTACTAGACTAATCGTTTAATTGACCATAGTGATGAGTAGCGGGGCGGCTCGAGGGTGTCCACGCTTCTCCTCCAGCTCCTCCCTCCAACCCTAGCCGCCGCCGCCGCTGGGCGGGCGGCCCGGCGATGCGGCGGCCGCCCCCTTTTCCTCCTCCTTCTCCTTCTCTCTCCTTGCTTCCTTGTTGCCGGCGCTCTTCCTCGCCATCGCCGCCGCCTGCCCCCGAGCATCCACGAGGCAACGTGGATGCTCGACGCCGCTATCTGAGCATACCCGGCGGCTGCCATGGCGACCGGATCGCCTCATCGCCGACTCTGCCGCTGGCGGCTGGAGCAGCTTCGTCATGGATCTGCGAGGCGACGCTGCAAGGCGCCGGGCCCGTCGGGATGAACACGGTGAGGACTTGGACACGGTGCCGATCTCCTTCATGGTGTCGAAGTATTGGGTAATGAGCACCATGTCCATGACGTCCTTGGCACCGGTACCCGCCCGTTGACGGAGAAGCCGAGCACGCTGTCCCCGAGCCCGCCGACGATGGCTTGCTCTCTTGGCGACGCTAACGCCGAGCAGTACACGGCCTCGGCCTCGCCGCCGCGCGCGATCAGATCACCTTGTCCGCCGCCTTCTCGCTTGCCGCCACACCGCGACCTTACTGCCGCCGCCGCCGCCTTCCTCTCCTTCCCTTTCTCTTCCTTCCAAGACGCCGCGGCTGCGAGTGGCCCCGGGTCGGTCGGCGGATCTGGGGCTGGGATGCCCGGATATGGCAGTGAGCCGCCCACATCCGGCGGCGGGTTGGCACTCCCGTGAGGTGACGGCGGCGGCGGCCAGATCCGACCAGGCTCAGGCTTGTGAGCATGCGGCTGCGCGGCCTCAGTGCGCGGACAGCATGCCGAAGTCGATGTTCGCTCCGTTATCGACGTGCGCGTCGTGCTGCTGCAGCCCCCGCCATGGGCATTGTTCCATCCTTGGAGGCTTCGTCGTGGCGACCCCCTCCCCCTAGAGTATCTTCGGCGGTGTCCCTCTTCAGCGGCAGCGACGCCGGGCAGTTCCGGTGGCTTTGGAAGGTATTCCGAGTAGTGGGCCGAGGGCTGTGGTCCTCGGCGTTGTCTTCGGTGGGTGCCTCGCCTCAAGGTGCTTGTGCTTGCGGGTTGATCAAGGTTGCCGGTTCCGGTCGGGTCTGTGTTTGTCAGCTGTGGTGCGTCTGGTGAAGTGTTGTCACCGTCCCCCTGCTCTATGGCAGTGGCGTCAATTCTTCCCTTGGTGGCTTGGGCTGAGACGTCACCGTCGTCCCCTTCCTCTATGGCGGCGGTGTCCGTTCCTTTCCCTGACAGTCTGCTCTGATAGCTTCAGAACCGTTCGGTTCGGGTGCTGGCGGCGGTCTGCACATCTGTGGAGCGTCAGGGGAAGTGTCATCGTCGTCCCCTTCCTCTTTGTTGGTGACATTTGTTCTTCTCCTTGGCGGCTGCGTCGAAGCGTCACGGTTGTCCCCTTCCTCTTGTGGCAACGGTGTCTGTTCTTCGGCTTAGCAGTCCTCAGCGTTGGGACCCCTCCCCCCTTGGTTTTCGGAAGCATTGGCGTCCGGCAGGTAGTCTCCGGTTGTAACCTTGCTGAGCATCCTCCTAGTGCGGCTCGTGAGGTGTAGATGCTTCGGGTGAAAGCCCTGCCCAGCTTCTTGCTTGGGTCGACGATGGCGGCGCCCTCGGGTGTCGCTTCCTCCTTCGAGGCCTCGTTGTGGTGCTCCTACCCCCTGGAGTATCTTCGGGGTGAAAACCTAGGTCTGGGCGGGCGACGGCGGTGACTTTGTTGTCGTTTCCTTGCTGAAGGCGTTGTCCTAAAGATCCTTCGCGCTATTGGTTGGCTGGTGGCTATGACTATGACTACCCTGTTGTGGGCGGGTGTTCTCTTGGGCCGAGCCTCTCGCCTAGTGGTGGCGGCCTTCTTCTTTAGACTCTGCGTGCACTGGGGTGCGGTTGGCGGTGGTAGTCGCTGGCGCTGTTGGTCGTGCATCCCGTGCGGCAGTGACGGACGACGTCCCTTCCTCTCTTTTGTCGTCTCATTCGTGCATCTCGTGCGGCGGTGGCAGTCGACAGCCAGGTTGATCTTCGCGCGCTCTACTTCTCAGTCGACAGCGGTGTTCCTGGCGTTTGGACTGTGCATCCCTCGTGGCGATGTCGGTCGGTGTTCTTGGTGCACCTAGCAGTGGTTTGCCGCAGAGGCGGTTGTACTAGATGTTGCGTGCCAGTGTATTGTGGCCATTACTCGGCTGGATCGTCTTCTTCCCCTCTCTCCTCTGTCTTCTTTCTTCCTCCCCTGTACCCCTCTCTTTCTTTCTAATCGCTGTACAGTTTCTCTTCTTCTTGAATGGAATGGCAGAGCTCCTGTCCTTGTATTCAAAAAAATTGTTTAATTGACCTTTCCTCTATAAACTTTGTATCATGGATTGCTAAAATGTGACCGGTGTTGTCTGTAACTGATGATCTCGCAAGTGATTTTTCTAATGTTTCTTTTTTCCTTTTAATTGCTTGCTGTGGAGTCTTGTTGCACTGTCATCGTCGAGTAAAACTGACGTATTTAATCAAAAAAGAGATCAAGGAGGAAGGCCCTGGAAAATGTGAGGGATGATGGCATGTGGGATGTAGGAGTAGTATTTATTCAGTTCCTTCTGTGTTCTCAAAAAGGGCATATACAATAGTATAGACAGCTGCTGTCTAAAACAGGTTGACATGTCATTTATAGATAGCGTTATAGACAACTCATACAATGGTATAGACAGTTCATTTATGAGTAGACAGTTTCTTCCCACACATAACCTATTTTGGTTTCTGTGCTAGAGTCGACTCTAGATTAAGAAACTGCTCAACTCTCTATGCACCCTCTCTCATCCACATTATTTTTTGTCCTATATGGCAAGAATTAAAGACAACTGACATAGACCATTGTACATGCTCTAATGCAACCACCTCTATTGTTGTTGTTTTGGCTGCAGCCTCAGCCCTCAGGGTAACCACTTGCGTGCGATGAGAGCCTGTGCTTGGTGTCATGCACCTCGATCTCGAACATATATGGATCCATAGGAGCGGTGATGTTGTTGGACGGTTGGAGTGGTGGCGATGGTGATGGCCTCTGCTTCAGTTTGATCAATACCCCATTACTTTTTCCAATTTTGCAAGTTGGACATCATGCTAATCCAACCTGTTATTAATGGCAACGAGTTGTGCAATGTTATACTCCATTTTTTCATTGATAATATTGATTTCGGCTAGGATGGCCTTAAGCATGGCTTGATCTTCCACGGATAAAGGACTGGAACCATTGTCGCAAGCCATCATAACAGTGATAATTGGCTTTGATACCAGGTGTTATGGTCACACTAGAGAGAGGAAAGGGAATGCTGGTAAGGGGATCTCGCTGGCAGTGGGGTGCCACATGTGGCGTAGTGGAAAAGCCGCGTGTGGCGTAGCTGGTAGTAGACCAATCTTTAATTCATTGCTTGATATGATAGATGTGGCTCCTCTCTTCATATAGATGAGAATGACCCTTAACAATAAGAAAACTAATTTACTCTAGCAACCAATTGCTAACAACATAATCTTATCTTAGCCAATCTCTAATAGATGACAACTAATATAATCATATTGCTAACTTCCTAACTTATCCGGATATAATTCTTTGATACATGTGAACAGTAATTCCAGCATCATGTACAGCCCTAAGATCCTAATCTATGCCTGTTCAGGCCCACATGCACATAACACATAAGTAAACAATTCAGAAGGCAGAAACTAGTGTCTGCATTTATCGTGCATTATCAAAATTTTATGAAAAATCTAAAAACAGATCCAGCCATTATCAGACAAGACTCCATTGATAGCTCGGAGACTGAAATTGAAGGCTTAGCTCCTGAAAAAACTAGGAGCGAAGTGAGTGGCCAGTATAAGATCATGGATGCAAATTCAGTATAAATGGACATGGTATGTTTTGTTTTCTTTATGCCCTCTTACCACGAGGCATGATACAGAATAAAACCATCATTTTCATTACGTTCTAAACCGTTGTAGTACCAGTTTTTACCAGTTATAAACAATAGCACTCGAAGAAATCAAGTGAAACTGGAATCTTAACAGGCAAGTCCACAAGCCATACTGAATTTTGCTAGAATCATCTCCACTTCACTGGATCAACCACAACTCACCTCCTGCACTCCTCCCAAACTCATGTATCTGATTCACTTAAGCCTTGAATGTCTAATTGAATTCACACAAGCAAGTCTCACTGCTGCAAATAAACTGTTCATGTAACCAAGTTGCTATGCTGATACCAGAATGCTAGAGCAACCCATTTCTGCAGATACGACTATTGCGTGAGCGGAACACACTCCAGCTCCATAATAAGGTGGCCACGCTCGACGTTCTGAAGCCTGACAGCCACCTCCTGCTTCACCTTGCCGTCGATGATGGAGATAGCACTGTCCCTTGGGATCCAGATGCCATCTTTTGCCAACCACTTGTTGAGCTGCGCAGTATCAGAGATAATTGAGGTTTCATAAGCTTTGGCTGCAGAAACCAGTGGCTGAATGTCAATCTCGGCCTCCCCCATTCGGTCATCAGTGGTGAAAGTGTCCTTATCATAAACTTGCTGTAAGGAGGTTTGAAGCAAATGTTACTCCAAATATGAAAATCAGACTTAAAACCAGGCACTCGTTAGTCTCTACTGATTATTTTTCAATGTCCCTGCAAAAGAAAACATACTTACCAATTTAAGCAGTGGTATGGGTTCAGGTATCGAAAGCATAAGTCTTTCATTCCATACAGGATTCAGGTTGCTCTTTATCACCTTTGTTTTCATGGACTACAAGCGTGGATATTGAAACCAGAAGTCAGGAAACAAAGAACATTGCACAACAAAGATACAATATCGGTGAATGGAATTGCTTACCTGGTGTCCTAGGTTAATGATAACATAAGGATCACTTGACATCATATCTCGAATAGCTAGATTTGCGCCTCTTATGACATTGACCTTAATTAATCCAACAAATTCTACCATACCCATCTCCACCTAATACAAAAATGTTAATTTCAATTTTTTATTAAAAAATTAAAGTAGAGTCTAAGACAACAAAATGTCATACTGTTTTCTTTACTGATTTGTGCTCGTGTTCTTTTCTCCTCCAGCTGTTCCTGAAAGCATGGCCTAAACCATGTCGATTTGCACCATTATGCCGCTGTTGGCTATGATGTTTGCCATCAAATTGTGAAGAGCATGAAAGATGTGGGTTAGACAAAAATTGTTGAAACTCATATTTTCTCCTGCACATAAGTGGATAAGAAAGAGATAATCATTTGTCGGGCCATAGAGCTGTACTGAAAAAAAAAAAACATATCTGTTATGGCACTGTGCTATTTAGGACATTAAAGAATGAACAGTTGGTAACTGATGTATACCTTATAAAATCATTGCGTTCCTCTGCTGAGCAATCTTGCCTTGGCTTCATGTAGTTTTCAGGAATAAATGCCTCATATATCATGTTTACTGCAGCATTTCCACCTGAATCGGTTAATAAATCGACCTGTTCATCTGTCCACTCATCTAGCTTCACAGAGATCACCTGAAATAGTCAAATTTCTCCTCAATCTCCAGAAATGGAAAACCATGGTGGATTTGGACTGGTCACTACTCTCAATTATCACAGGTTTTTCATGGTGAAATATTCTCTATAGGTAGTACGTTCTTATAAGGGGGAAAAAATTTGTGAGTGTCTTTCTGACATGTGCATGTTTTCTTCCTTAAAGAGCCAATCATCTACTATTGCTTTGTTAAAGATGATTTGTTCTGAAAATGGTTGCAAATATGTGTTGCTGTGTGCATTGTTTCTAAAATCAGATCTTGATGGTGAACCTCAGAAAAATTTCTGTAGTTTACAAAAATGATAGCTGAAACAAATGCTTTACTATTCAGTATCTGCCAACCTTATGCATTTTTACATGGGCTGGAATGGCAGCAATGACTAGAATGATGAGGTCTCTAAATTATTCTCTCTCTCTCTCCCTTTTTTCCCTTATGGCGATGACTGTTTCTCAAGAAAAAGTATGCCTTGTCCATTAGCAGTTCACAGTGATTGATACACTAAGTAATAAGGTTGAGCTCCTTTTCCATGTATGCAGTGATTGATGAAGCAAATGTTACACCAATGAGTTTCAGAAGGGGCTACGAAATGATAATAGATTTGCGGTACAGATCTTGAAAGATCATAACACAATTTTAGCCAACACACCAACACTTCCAATGGCTGAACCATCAAATCACGCTAAGTAAGAAATGAAACTGGAAATGTAAGGACAGCAAAAAATTGCTATCACTTCAATAGATATCATGGCTACCTTGGATATGTGCACCCCGAGACTCCTATGAGCTCCAGAACACTTGATGCAAATGAACACACCAAAAGTCAATGATCTGCAAACACCACAAGTCCACAACCATTGGAATATTTGGAATAATGTGTAGCACTCAGGCTGAAATATCGTGGCAAAAAGAAATGGATATCTCTACGGTAAATAAGAAATATAGACGGGCTGTAACTCAATTTGGATTCGAACAAACAGGTTATATTGAACAATAGTGATGGCAGAAACCGAACTGGTACACACAATTCAATTTGCTGTGTCGATCTTTGCTTTTTACCTTTTGAGTTCCAATTTAGTCAAGTAAAAAGAAAAAAAACATAAGATCAACTTTGCTCTAAGATGAACCCAGCACAAGTGATGGCTGTTTAACAGTGATTTCTATATTCTGCAAAGAATATTTAATGAAACTCCAAAACTGGTAAGTAAGAAATGAAACTGTGCATAGAGTGGCATATTTCCAAATGCCACTCCAAATTTTGACTATACTCCAATTTAGTTAAGTAAAAAAAAAGAACATACATGTCACTACAAAGAAGGTTGACATTTCAAGATATGTAACTCCACATGTCACGTCATTGTCACATGAAGTGGCATATTTCCAAACACTAAACTTTGAAGTGATATGTATCAAATTATCTCTAAAATGAATGTTACTCTACGATGAACCTAGCGCAAATGATGGTTTCTTAACAGTAATTTCTATAATCTGCAAATAATATTTAAAAAGAAAACAACTTATAAAGTCCATGCATACTTACACCCATTTTGGATCTGGAGCACCACAGTCCGCACAAGATTTATTTGCCGGTTGGCTCAAAAGATGTTCTAATCTCTCTGCTGTACCAACTGGACCTGGCAATGATAATGGAAGCAGATTCGCTCAATATTGCAAACAATAAATGCATATGTAGCAACTTCATCTGATTTTGTATGTAATACAGAAGGACATGTAGTATCATCTACCTAAAAAACATGCTAAATATTAGGGGAGTAGCAGGAACCATGTCGTTCAAAGATGGTGCTTGAAATTAACAACTGTAGCTACTAGTGAAATCAAAATCTCACTTTTTTTTTTATGAATTATGATTAACAGTTAATATTTAATCTTTCATCTCCCTCGGCTTAACCAGACAACAAATGGAGATTACATGTATATGGAGCAGAACTAAACTACTCCTAGGAGTAGCCAAGCTTCGCTACTACTAGCTAGTTTTTCCACCGATCGATCCGGTCTCCAGATCGGTCCGCTACTACAAGCGACAGCGATGCTGGGACGACACAGCGGCCACGATGTTGGGACGGCGCGGCGACGGTTACAACCATCGTGACCCGGATCGAGTAAATTTTATTATCGCATCGCAGTAAAATTTGCTATGGTATATAGTAAAGGCAGGGTAAATTTTATTTTTAACGACACTTAGCTATAGAAAATCAGCGCGCACAAAATTTAAAATTTATATGAAAACCATTGTCGATTGGACTTTCTAATCAAAAGTTATGGTAAAAAAAGAAAAGAAAATAGGTTAGTTAAAGCACTTCGCATGCATGGTGTGGAGACCCTACAACGCGAGCGGGCAGGAGGGGGGTGCGTGCAAGAGGTAACACTTGTCAGCATATAAAAGATTGCTTTCTTGATCAAAACGGAGAACCATCCATAAAATGCTAAAGGCTTGAAATTTCACATCCTGTGTGTATGATGAATGGACCTGCAAACGACATCCGCATGCGAAAAGATGCACACAGATGCATTTTAAAATCTAATTTCTGTAGATGAAGCCCATGACTACAGAGGGTGGGCAATAGAGCAAAGTGGAAGCTACCGAGAGGACAAACCTGGATAATTGCGGTGGTCATTAGCATCCATCTTGGCTGCCACTCCACACGCTTCCCTTAACGAACGAGAAAAAGACGCGACGCAAGGTCGCAGGGTCAGCAAATCCCAGCGGGGACGCACAAGAACGAGGTCGATCTGATCGCAGAACCCGGGGCGCGGAAAGAGCATACCTTCTGCCGCGGCACGGCTTTGGGCTATCAACAAACTGGTGCGCATGGCTGTGCTTGTGCCCCTCCATTCCCCCCTCTTCTTTACCCTCCTACATGCTCGCCATTAGAGGGAGGAGGACGGGACGACAATGTGGCGATCCATCACCGCAATAATCAAATCGGGATCTGGGGGTCGGCGTGCAGGCGCAGGCGGACGTGCAGTGCAGGCGGCGATGACCGAGTGATTGAAGAAATGGGCCGATTTGCCGCCGGGGCAATAGCTGCTCCCCCCGGGGTTAATAATAGGAGCGGTGGAGGGCGACGGTTGCTGTTCCGGCCTGGACCGGTGAGGTAGAGTCATGTCGTGCTGTCTCTCGTCTTGCACTCTTGCCCGGCTGTAGCACGTAGATGTGAATGAATGTATAACTAAGGGCATATACAATAGTATAGATAGCTCAGGTTGACATGTTATTTATAAACAGTATTATAGATAATCCATATGACAATATAGACAGTTTATTTATGAGTAGATAGTTTTTTTTCACACACAACTTATCTTGACTTTCGTGTTAGAGTCGACTCTACATTAAGAGACGGCTCAACTCTCTATACACGCTCTCTCTCATCTACATCATTTTTTGTAATAATATGACAAAACTTAGAGACAGCTGACATAGACCATTGTATAGGCTCTAAAACAACATACGCATGATGTTTTTTTTTTAAGAACACATGGGTGATCAAACCTAAGATGCGACGGGATTTGGACTGTCGGTTCTGTTGACAGCAGTATTTTATCATTCATTTGGACGTGACAGTGGCCTGGAATTTCTTTTTTCAGACTAGACATAAAATTCCACGCTCGATTAGAATGCTGGCGAAGAGTACGTGTTTTCTGCACTAAATCCAGGAATAGGTGCTAGTGTATAGTTTTATCGATGGGTCACTTGTATACTCCGTTGGTATGATAAGTCATTCATTATGTTTGGAAACAAGTCATCCGACCAATAGTTTTACAATATGGACCAGTTAGGCCAACATTGTCAATGACTGAGATCTGTCCCCGTCGGTAAGATTTTGGGGTATTTGGCAGAACTCCAACTCTAACTCTGTTCCGAAGCAGTACCAAATGCCCTAACTCGATCCACGTAACTCTAGAGCAGGCAACTTCAGGGAGCAGCGTCCCTCGCAGTTCATTTTTGTGGAGCGGCTTGAAGGGTGCTCCGCAAAGTTGTGAATCTGCTCTATAGTGGATCAACTCCACAGTGGAGTTGTGGAGCAGAGCTGAAAAATTGGAGTTGGAGCCCTGCCAAACACCCCCTTTATTGAGGGCGAGGGAAGAACATGAGGGGAGCGGGACATCGGCTATAAGACAAGGACACGTGAGTTTATTCTAGTTCGTGCCTCCAGCGACGGATAATAGCTCCACTGCAGTTTTTCTTCACTATATGATGAAGAGAACATATATTACAATATGTTTTCATCTAAATCTAAGCTATGTCTTTGCACGCTTCGGATCATCATGAGGGCTCTAGGGATCATCAATGCCTTGAGCTAGGACCTCCTCCTTCCTTGAGGATCGAGGCCTTTGTATAGTATTATGTAACATCTCTATCTACGAAAAGTCTTGATCTTCTATTAGAGATACATAATCCCTGCCGAACGCGAACTCCACCTTTGTACGGATCAAGTTATAAACTCTATCCCTATTTGTTTCCGTATAGTACTCGCCAAATAGAGATAGATCCTTCTATAATTAAGACACCATTGCCATACACAATCTAAGAAGGCCTGGCCCATGGGCCATGGCGATAGCGAGCTAACAATCCGGTCCAAATCACCAGGGACCTAAGAAGGGCACTAGAGAGCTTGAGCTACGACCCCACGGGCTAAGAGACCACGAGCCCAGGCTTGGATGGCTAAGCTGGCCAGCTGACCTAGAGGGAATACACCTCTCTCAATCACTTAGTGCTTAGAGACTTAGCATAAAGACAAAGTAATTATGAGAGAAGAAATTCCAGCGCTATACTCCAAGGTAAAACTATACGTCCATGCAAATTAAGTGATTTCCGTGTACGCTTAACAGTATTGGGATTTGATGACTCGCATAGGTCGTGGGTGCAACATGACGCTATGACTGCCAACGACAAGTACCTTCCGACCCTTTCCGCGTGTGCTGCTGGAGAGACGAGGGAATGAAGGCGAACAGATGTTCAGCTGCATACGACATCCAATTGAGGTAAATGAGCACTTGATAGAAAGGATAGGAGATAAACTTTTCAAAAATCTGGCCTCACCTGCAAATTCATCCTGAGTCACCTTGAATCGATGAAAAAAATATCAAGCAATTAAAATATATTGGATGCTACATTACCTCAATTTTGGGCCCAAGGCACATGTACCTCTAGAGTTGCGTGGGGTTACATGCCCCTATATCTAGCACGCCTCCTCTAGCTGCCATATATCCTTTTATATATGGTTGCCACCCCTTTCTTCTCCTCGTGTTTTGTTTAATCTAGTTTTCTGCATGTGTTGAAAGAGCCTCTATTTTTCTTGTGCCAACTAGACTAATAGAGACGTATTTGAAACCCCAACTTTGAGTTCTTGATTTATATTTGCAATTCAGATTGCTTTTACCTTTATTCTTGCTTATTTTTAGTTGCATCGTAGGAACAGATCTTTGTGATCAAGTTGTTCGTGTTTCCTGCACGGTTGATAACTCTTTGTTGTGGTGGTTTAGTGATTGTTGGGTTTCAATCCTTGTATAGTTGGTAGCCAGGTCATCAAGGTTGTTGTGGCTCCTAATCAAATCTATCTATCTCACCAGAAAATCAAGCACCGTGCGCATCACAAATGCACCCTCTTGCCCTCGCTATGACCTAAGTTTGTAAGTATTTGCTTTACAATTAGGTTAGTTACGAGGCTAAAAATTTGACCCTTACGATGAATGAGTTAGCCCCCAAGCGACACTAGTCGGCTTATTGTGACTAGAAACTCCTATCCCTTGGGTGTACAAATCTTTCTTGAAAGAGGGACCACAATTTCTTAAGAACAAGCGAACAAGAAGATTCATGTAATGTTGGGTAGAACTTACGAATTGGTGGATGTTTAATCAATTCTCTTCCATCCTCGAGCGCTAAAGGAACAACCCCTAGCCGATTCACCACAACAAGATCCCCAACTTGCAGCGACCTAGATCGCACTCGCCTAAAGTGATAGTTTTTCATTGCCTAATGGCTAATGGTATGCAGCGGATTTTATCAAGGTTCTGTTGTTTGTTTCCTCAAGGAGGTTGAGATCATCCTATCTGTGAGTATCTTGGACCTCCATGTTAGATCTGATCATGGATAGCCTAGCCTAGGCCTGGACTGATTTTTTGGGGCCAGGCTTGAGCACTGGGTTAGGCTCGAGCCCTAGATGCTAGCCTAAAGCCCGGTTTGGGCCTAGCTAAGCTAGGCCCAGCCCGACAATTTGTATTAACCGGGCCAGGCTTGAGCCTAATTTTGGTGAATAAAAAATTAGGCCTGGCCATGCTCAAATTTGCGTTCAGGTGACCGGGCTTTTTCAAGCCCGGCCCAGCCCGGCAGATGATCAGGTCTACCTCCATGGTATGAAGTTTTGTCCGAGTTGATCCTATGACGATTTCCATCAGGAGAACCCGCTCTATATCATACAGGAGCTGGAAAGGTGTTTCACCTATAGCTTGACTCGCCGTGGTGTGTATCGACAGAGAAGGTACGAAGCTCATAAGTCTTAAGCCCCTGTGCATTTTGAGAGTATATCAAAGACCTTGTGTTTGATGCCTTATAGGATTTGGTCATTAGCTCGTTCTACTGTGCCATTGCTTTGAGGGTGAGCGATGGACGTAAAACAAATTTTGGTGTCAATTTCTTTGCAAAACTCTTCGAAGAACTCCCTTGTAAATTGTCTACCATTATCTGTAATCAACTGACTAATCTCCTTTTAATTTTGCAGTTTCCTTCCATTAGTGCGTTGATTAATTCTGCTATTATTATCAATTTTGAAACGGCCAATTTATGGCTGCGGTTTCAATTTGAAACGGTCAATTAAATGGGCAGTTTTAATTAGAGAAGAGTTACTAGTGAGGGGCTATAAATCTTTAAGACGTCCAAGCAAATGCTCTCGTTTTTTCTTCTCTCTCGTGTGATCCAGAAGAGATCTGTGTTGAGTCTTCGTACTGCCATCGCCTCTCACTAGCCTTCCTTCTCGGCATGCATCAGGAGGCAAGGAGAGCGGGATCTCCGAACTGTTGCCGCTGCGAGCACCTGCATGGGGGCAACAATAAAGTTTTTGGGCAGCGCATCTGCGCGACCGTTTGAGTTCATCTTCCACAATGTTGGCTACAAACTACAGCTAGGCGAGATCCTCGACGTCGACTACTTCCTCTACGGTCGGTCGCTACTGCGCTGCTTTCAATTCATCCTCAAACCCTTTGTAAGAATCTTCTTTCCCTCTGTTCGTCACGTGTGCGACTTTATGCAGATCTACTTTTTAATCATGTGTTACTTGCTGTCTTTGATCATTTCTAGAAAATGCTTAATAATCAAATCTGGAATTAAAATAATGTCTATTTATCCAACAAATAATGTACTTTGGGCTCAGAAATATCAAAGAATCATAATACATACAATTTGCCTTTTCCAAGATAGTATCTATTTATTTTTTACAATAAGATTTCAATTTTAGCCAGACATATATTGCAGATGCAAATAGTCTTCATTTAGATAACAAAACATGTGTATTTCTGAATGCCACTACTAACTTGAAAACTCCAATATTAATGCTAGCAATCACTGGTCTTCAATAACAAATGACATGTCATGCATTAGTTACTTAAAGACTCTAGAATGATAGCATCTATTTTTTTATTTTTTGTACAGTTTTTAAGACCATATAATATAACTTTCTTAATTCAAAAATAACAAGAAGCAGCAGCCAGGTTGGCCGCTCCTCAGCATTAAGTCGATCACGAGTACAGTATTGAATTCCTGATAGCTGAAAAGGGGCGATGCATGGCTGTATAGAATGGCATTGAATTGAGCTCCACGGAATGACGATCACTTCACTGCACTTGATCCGAGCTAGCTAGATGCAGGCGACTGGTCCTCGAGACCGACGGCAGGCATGATATCGATGGATAATATTGAGAGTTTGAGACAGGCCACATGAACCCAGCTAATTAGCGCGGACAAAAGTCCAAGCTTTGTAATCCTGGACCCAATACATAAGGACACGACTGTTGTAACCCATAACAATAAAAATAGTGGCATAGATACGTAAGGGATCGTAGCCGGCATGTAGCCGTGACCTTGGGCGGCTTGTATGCTGCAGTGTTGTGTAGGGTTTCCTAAAATCATGCACCGTGGATGCAGGCCTCGTCGACCGCCTCAAGCTCCTCCATCGCTCAAGCTTCGATGACTCCCTCCCCCTTTGGCGGGTAGGACAAGGGAAGGGGCGACCCAAGCTCTGGCCAACACAACGCCTTCCCCAACTGTCTCCCTCTCTAGCCTCCTCCACATCTCCTCCCTCCTCACATCCGGTCTCCATGATGAAGGTGGTGGCACAGATTTCAGTGGGTCGTTGCTCCAGGCGAGGTGAGGCTGAGACCAGGGGATGTGCCGCGTGCTACTCCGGCAAGGATGGAGATCCCTCCGTGTGTGGCTCCGACGGTAGCACTGCTCCAAGGAAGGTCGAAGCCCCCTCCATGTGTGACTGCTCCATGCCATGGCTGACGGTGGCGCTACTCCGACCGGTCACCTCGAGTACGGTGATTTCGCTGCAAACCCGGTGGCAGCAGGATTTAGGGTGACAGAGGATTTTGTGGCTGCATGACGGAGCTCGAGGAGGTGGTAGTGCGGCTAGGTGGTCGGCAGCCATGGCCATGGCCATGGGTAGAGTTGGAGGTGGAAGGAGGAAGGAGATGGAGGGAGATGGCTAGAGAAAGAACAAGAGGTTGAAGGTATTTTGGTCCCAAAATGTGTGTAATGGCATTTTTCGAAGGATTGCAATTGAGCATTAGCATCCAACAGCTTTTTGACTTCTTAATAGCATGAATTGAAATCGTTATATTTGCAGTGGCATTTATCTATTTAACCCGGCCTATTGACAATGGCTCAATGGTATCACTGCCGTGAGTGAACAAGAATGACTGTGGATATGTAATGAAGAAAATTCTCATTCTATATGTCTTTCCAAAAAAGGACTGATGTGTCATTGCTTACAGGGAGCTATGCCTTTGAAAAGATCAAGCAACAGCACAATGATATTCGACTGAAAAGAGCCCACTATGTTGCTCATTAATTGATGGATACACACTATACGGAGTTATAATAATTGCTCTAGATTAAGTGCACCCGAGGCAAACCAACATGATTGAAACACTGTATGCAAGTTCTTTAATAAAAGTGCACTATTTTGCATGGAGATATTTAAAACTCCACGTCCTCCCAGGGATTTTTGCTGACACTTTTTGCCAAAATGCTAAGCCTTGAGTATTCAGTCGATCGGATCCTCTCCAAAGACAATTTCTTCGATTTCTGTTCACCTGACTAATTGCATTAAGATAAATTCACTACACGTGTAAAAGGACTTTCATTATTTGTTCTTTTTTACAAGTCAAATGCTTTATCATTTTAGCCTTTTTTTTAGATATTAGCTCTTCTTTGTAAAGATTTCCAAACCAATTTTTAAATTTTTTCTCTCTCCAAACCCCTTATCAAGGACAAATGACTTTTTTATATTATAATCCACAACAACTTTAATTGAAAAGAACCAAACTGAACCACTTACAAATTATCATCTGCCTCTCTCGTCTCCACATCATAGTCACCCTTGCAACCCACCCACGTCGCATAAGAATGATGTTAGTATAGTGTAAGTTGCACAAATAAGGTCCGTAGACCCTATTTTAATTATCAACCTGGTTCTTGTTGTGATAACTAACATGCAGGTTGATACCACATCTAGTCACAACTGAAATTCTGTGCTTTGCTAGATCCCAATGTTTTAAGTCATACGTGCGCTCAGCCGCTCTTGACATGCTTGCCCTACCGGAGTGACAATTAGAGGAGGAGGAGATCGAAGATGGAAGGGAGGAGTTGCTCATTCTGTCAGAAGTGTACATTGAGGGGTGAAGCCACTCGGGTTGTTGGGCTCTACGGTGGCTGGGAATTGAGGCGAGGGATAAATAGCTAGGGTTTAGAATGGATAGTGGACTTGTAGAGATAGGAGATTCAATGTACACCATAGGATGTGTAAGGCTTTTGCTCGAGGGAGCTTTTGGGCCAAGGCCCATGAGGTGAGAGTATAAGGGTAGCGCTGCCCTTTGCTGCCTTGCAGTGAGCAGCTGCTGGCTCCCCATGCGTCATGCACTTGTGCGTTGGTGGCGGCGGCGGCGGCGAGTCTCACAGTGTGGCGCATGCACGTGGAAGCCAGAGATGGCCGGGTCTCTCAGAAGGCCAGTGCTGCCTCCTCGAGGGCTGCTCCTATATCCCCTCTATTTTGGAGCTCGTTTTATCTCTCCTTTTCCTTTTTGCACATACAACACCCTCACGCGCCGCCAATCTGCTCCTTGCTCCGATCTATTCTTGGGCTTAACTTGGCCGGCGCCTGCTGCTGGTTCGAGGTTTGGCCGGCTCGCCGGAGCTCGGGTCTTCGGTGGTGGTGCTTTTCATTGGCATTGGTCCCTTTGGCCGAGGGCTGGTCTCTGTGATCTTGTTCCTGTGTTCCTCTTCACCTCGGGTCTTCTTCGTGGCAAGTTCCACGAGAAAGGTGACAACTCTGTATCGCCGAAACTTGTCGCTGTTGATTGTATCTGTGCAGCGACGATACTGTTTTCTAGGACAACGACATCATCGTGCCTAGCCTTTCTTCGTTCCAGTTTGAATCCGGTGCTCTGTAAGTGATTTTTCCCATCTCCTTCTTGTGTTTGCGCATAAGGCCAATCAAGGAAAATTCAGGGGGGGACCTTGCTTTTGGCAAAGGAGCCGGTTTTTGCCTTGATTTGGGTGCTGTGCGCTGACCTGTGGGTGTTGCAGACTATTGCTCAATGATGAAATATTAGTTGAAGCATATGTGATTTTGTTGACTGTAAATCTGATATAGACTTATAATTTATCTGTTGTTGATGTACACTGCCCATTAAAATTGCTCTAGATTATTCAGATCGGTGGTATCCTTGCTGTTGGATTGATTAGTTCAGTTCTTGTGGGGTTTTAGCCCTACTATTGTTCAATATTACTGATCTGTTCATGTGTTTGAGTGCTGAATTAAATTCTGCTCCATTGTGGAAATCTACAACAATTGATAATTGATATCTAGTGCATTTTGTCGTTGGGCCGTGCACTGTCTATATTCAGATTTCAGTCATTGATCATATTTAGCTAGTGATTCTATTCCTATTGTCGTTGGACGGCTGTTTTATAGCAACCCGACATACATTTGATCTGAGAGCAATCTAGTATTCTAAATTGAGTAATGTTGCTGTGTTTGATCCATTTTTTAGTGCAGATTGCCATGCTGTTATTCCTTTTACACATGAGTTATATACATGCAGTAAATGTGGTTGTTGAACTACTGTTTAACGCTCTGTTTCATGACAATAATTTTAATTATCGGCTGTTTATATCTGAAATTACACTGTTTATCATCTTGCTTATACTACATTATATTAAATATTTTAATTTAAAAATACATGTGCCATTTCGGTCAAAAGGGCTTTGACTAGTTAAAGGACCACCGGTGAACATTTTTACAAGTAGAGAATCACTTTTACCTGATATTGCACTCTAAGGACAAAAAAAAGTCAATGAACACAATTTAGGAAAAAATGATTTTTCCTATACTAAAATGGGTAAAGTTACTGATTAGTTAGAAACAAAGCTGAACTAATTATGTATTATCCTTAAGTACCATATAAATAAAACGAAAAGACTTTTGCCCATACATCCGATCCATCGGACAGCGATCGGACGCTGGACCCCGCCAAATAGTGCTCTCCCATCACGTGTCTCTCTACCATGTTATTAGCTCACACCTCACTCTCGCTACCTTTCTATTCCCGTATCCCCCTCTCTCTGTCCACAACGAGCAGAGCAACAAGACTCGCGGGGAGCCCTTGCGCTTGGAGCTCGTGACTCAGCGCCGGCGGCTAGCTCTCCGATTACTCCATCTCACCCAAACAGCGTTGTTGCTCGCCGTCTGTCTCCTCTCTCCTTCTCTCCCGTGTCCTCTCTCTTTATGTCTCCTCTCTTCCACTGTTCGATCTGCCTGCAGATCCTACAAGCTTGGAACGAGAGCAGGCATGGCGTCGTCGCCGTCGCCGTTGCAACCGTCGGCCGATGCCGACCCGTCTTTAGAGAATCTGAGCTTGGCGAGCTTTTGGCGGCCGGATCTGGCAAGTACAGCGTGGGACCTCGCTGGATCTGGAGAAGAAGAGGGCTAGGAGAAGGTTCATCCCCATTTCATCATGAAACCCTCACCATGCACGTGCGAAACTTTGGTTTTTATCTGGCGAAACTTGGTTTTGTTTTTGTGAAACTTCTTGTATTTGCACAGGGTGATTTTTTGAACAATGGAACATTAAGTTTCATCAGTAGTTTAGCCAAGTTTTATTAGTACTTATTCAAGTTTCATCAGTCAGTTTGGCCAAGTTTCACTGCTCTTTCTTCAAGTTTCACCAGTAGTTTAGCCAAGTTTTATTGGCACTCTCAAGTTTTATCAGTAGTTAGCCAAGTTTCATTGGTATTTCTTTAAGTTTCATCAGTAGTTTTTTCCAGTTTCAGCAGTTATTTTGCAAGTTTTCATCAATTTTCACCCCTGTTTCATATATATATATTGTCAAGTTTCATCGGTAGCACTATAGAAATTGCAACGAAAGCTGACTACACCAATCTGTCTCGACGGCCACAAGACAACCGTCAAGACCGTAACTTTCTCTCGATGGCTACACGCCGGCCGTCGAGTGCTCTAATCTACCTTGATGGCTTCAACAGTTGTCGTCGAGACAGACACGACCAACCGTATGGCACCGCAACGATGCACTCACGGCGTTGGTCTCTATCGATGGTTATTGTCAAGCCGTCGATACAAGGAGAGCGAAAAACCAAAAAACCAAACGAGCGCGTTGGCGCGCACAGGCTCTCTCGACGGCTACACCAACGACTGTCAATACAGCACATGGTAGGCCAAAGCCCGCGCTAAGAGCCTAGGAGAGCCCTCTAACAGGTGGGCCATGATACGCAGGCTATCTCGGTAGCCAGGAAGTGGACCGTCAAGAGAAATGGCCCACCAGGTGCATTCAAGAGCCATGTATGGTCGACAGCAGCTAATAAAAAACCTGCGCGCCTTTATATGTCGAGAAACACATAAGGACGCACTGGTTAAGGGAGTTGAGCTTGCGGCTGATCACCCGCGAGGTCGTAGGTTCGAGCAACGCGAGCTCCTCCTTTTTTTTCAAAAAAATATCTGTCTTGACGGTTTTACCCTAGGCCGTTGAGATGCCGATGTGAACACAGCCCCGGTGGGTGGGCTCTAGCCCGGCGTGGGTCGCTAGCTAGTGGCACCATGGCATCAGGCCAAGCCTCAGCCGATGGCGCTAAGCTACTAAATGCTACTGCTAATTATATTGTGCTATGGTTGTTGGATACTTGGGTGCCCTGTGGCTACAGTGCTGTAGCCACTTATATCAATGTATGTACAGTCATATCACGGCAAATAACTCAATTAGAGTTTAATGAATCGTTTAAGGTTCAAAACTATATTAGCCTATCGGATAAATTTAATTGTTCATGTTAAATCAGGGATTGAGAAAGAGAATGATGAGGGATTCAACGTCTTACTTTCAACACAACCACGATCCAATCAATCTGGTGCTAGGGGTGCCTTAGTTACATTCTTGTAAATCTGAGATTCATATTGGATCATATGTTTTGGTTGGCGGCCTTGTTCTTTTCTAGGTAGCTTTTAAGTTCGAAAAAATTTTAGCGCTCGATAGAGGCCTTGGGAAGCTGCAAAAAAAAATGTAAATAAATATTTTAAAAATATTAAGTAAGAAGCAATAAAAGCCTTGCGAAAGTAACTACAAGATTTTACAACATTTGATTTATAAAAAATGATAAACTTTTTAGCATAACTTTTAAGCTAAAAAGAACAAGATATAATTTTTTTTTCAGTTTCATATTTGTCTTATTATTGATGAATAATTATATGTTAGGATGGACCTATTAATTCATATCTACTTATATAGGTATACTATATACCCAAATGTGCTATTTTGTTTTCTAGGTGTAATATTTTCTTCATTCCATAATGAATTTCATAGCAAAAAATCATAGTAAATATGCCTTTGTGTTAAACCTTTTTTATTATTGCTTTGATGTAGCTAATTTTTAGTATTTATGTATAAGGTTTAGTATATTAGATTTTAGCCTGGGGCTTGACGACATCCTAGATCCGCCACTGGAGACAGCTCTTTAGTAGCCCGGGCCACCTGTGTCTGCCAGGTGGGCCAGGCCAACCTGTATCGACGGCTTGGTCCTCTGCCGTCGGGAGAGCTTGGGTTTTGATAAATTTTACTAAATTCATTCATGTGGTGGCTTATACGGCTTGTAATCATGAACCTAGGCATTGTAAATTTGTAATGTTTAGGGAAGTAGTTGTTATAGATTTGAATTGTTTAAAATTTAAAATGATTTTGATTTAGTAAATTATAAGACACGTATATGTGTCTTAAACATGAAAATAGTTTTGATTTAACTTGAAACGTTCGAATTGTTCAAAAATTAAAGGAAAACTCAAGTTTTGAACACGGCACCATGTAAAGTTTGATTTGTTCGAATGGTTTGGCATGATTCGTGTGGCGGTGGGATGAAACTGGCAAATCTTTAGGGGATTGTCTCAGAACATCTATAGACATTGAACCCCGCTGGTGACTCGATCAGGGCGATTAGAAAGGGTTCAATAGTTCAGAAACTCAAAATTTTTTGAAACTTTTTTGATGCATGCTAATTCACATATGGAGCAATATAATCGAAGGTTACAGTCAATAGTGTCAATATATTTTTTTTAATAAATTCAAAAAAGCCGGCGTTGACCACCAGTGGCCAAAGAAGGTGGGCCCGTCGAGTCAGAGACCTGTCTCAACGTCCTAACCAGTAACCGTCGAGACAAGGACCTGTATCGACGGTAGTCAATGCAAGCAATCGAGACAGATGCCTTTTGATGGCCAGCTAACAAATGGCCCTCGAGAGGCTGTATCGATGGTTTCGTACAAAACCGTCGATACAGAGGCTTCGTCTCGACGGTTGTAGTACAGGCCGTCGAGATAGACCGCTTCAGCCCATCTGGTCCAAGCAGCCCGTATAATGAATAAAATGGCCCGTTACCATAGGCTATCTCGATGGCATAAGCGCGGCCGTCGAGATAGCATGTTAATTATGAGTGGCTAGCGCTCGGGACTTAAGGCAGTTTTTGCCTAAGTTCCAACCCCGCGCCCCGCCGCTTCTCTTCGTCAGCCGACTCGCGCCTCGCTACCTAGCTTGCCGCTGGCCTACGCTGCGGTCGCTTCATTGCCCCAGGCCAAGGCCGCGCTCTATCGCACCAGCACTGATCATTGTCGTCTCGAAGTCACGCCGCCGCTTGCACTCGCTGTCACTGGGGAAGAAGTAGAGGAGGGAATGAGAGGAGTAGAGGAGAGGAGAGGAGGAGGACCGCTAGGAGTAGTCAAGGAGGAGGACATCAGGAGCTCTCAGTAAAGAAGAAGAAGAGAAGGAGGAGGACGTCGCAATCTCGCTACCTCACTGCTACTGACGCCGACGCCATGAACGCAAGGTAACGTCAGCGCCAATTTTTTTTGAAAGTTTGGAGATTAGTCTCGATGGCTGCTCACTCGGTTGAGACTAATCTTCTTAATTAGTTGCATGTTTAGAGTAATGATAGTGTAATTAGGGTATAAATTGGTAGAAATTGATATAAATCGATAGAAATTGATTGAATTGGTGGAAAATTATAGAAGTGGATACGAATTGATAGGAATTGCTTAAATTGCAACAAATCAATGAATTTGTTAGAATATTCCATGTAGAATTAGTAGAATTTGGACGAATTAGATAGAAATTGGTACATTTTACAATAGCTTGCTTCAATGGATCGAAATTGCTTGGATTTGGTTGAAATAGATAGAAATTGGTACATTTTGCAATAATTTGCTTGAATTTCCAAAAATTGCTTGGATTTGGTAGAAATGGATATTGTGATCAATATTGGGCTGGGCGTGGATGGACTAAACGCCGTAGTAGATGACGATGTCGAAGAGGAACGCGATGCAGTAGTGGAGGATGGAACTGATGACGTCGAACAATCAATGCACGATCCTCTCGATGTCGATTCATATTACTTCTAGTTGATGGTACATATGTACTTAAATTATTTTTATACCTGCTTGATCTATTTAAATGTTGCTACCTTTCCATTTATATATGTCCTTGATTTTTTTACATGTGTCCTTGATTTTTTTACATGTGTTACTAACTTTTCCATTTATGTGGAGGATGGGTCGGACGAGGAAGAAGTTTGTGGGGATAGAGATGATGGAGGAGGAGTTCGAGGACCACTTCGAGCGGGGCCAGAGGCAGGGCACCACTCAGAGCTCCCCCAGTCTAGCTAGGGTGATACTCAGTGGACCGGCCAGACTTCTAGCCAGAGCGCCTACCAGGAGTCTAGCCAGGGTGGCGCGGAGGGGTCCAGGCAGAGTACCCACCAGGAGTCTAGCCAGGGCGGCGTGGAGCGGTCCAGGCAGGAGATGGAGCCCACCAAGAGGTCACAGATAGCGCCGAAGAAAAAGAGGGGCCAGAACAAGGTCCCTTCGGCACCAGTGGACACCACCTCGAGGATCCCCACCCAGATCGACGGGGACAGGTATGTGTAATTGGTTTTTTGTTTTACCTTATGAATTTTCTAACATTTTTTAATGTATGTAGCAATATGTCGACGTTGAATCCCTCGGTGAGGTAGCAGCTGGGGTACGTTCTAGGGACTCTGGTCCACACGTACTACCCCCGCATGGTGAAAGTGGGCGAGGACACTAGGCCTGCCTACAGCTGGAATGACTACAAGCTGGTTGTCCATGGGGAGTCGACCGCTGCCAGCCACTACGTCGCTGACTTTTGGGTAGGTCTGTCTCTAAGTTCGTGAAATTCTGATCATGTGCATAATCTCCTTGGTTTATGTAATTTCAAGCCAGGTTCCGTCCCACTACGAGATTGACAGAGGTGCAGTTCGGACCCGTCATTAACAGGAACGCCCGGCAGAAGGTCCAGGACCTAATGTCCGATGCACATGTCACGGCGGTAGAGGAGTACCACAGGTATGCAACCGACCTAATAGTCCTCCTCAAATGGTGTTTATGATTTTTACACCTACGAACTTTTGTGCATTTCAGGAAACACGCCGATAAGGCCGTCAGCAATAATGAGGCCCGGGACATCTACCTGGAGCCTGATGACTACGACCGGGTGCGTCTTGAGTAGGCGAGGGACCCAGAGGCTTGGAGGGCCCTCGGAGAGAAGTGGGCCAGCAAGGACTTCATCGCGAAGTCCTAGAAGGCCAAGAAGAACCGGGCGATCTCATCTCTTCTTTAATTTTCTTCTTTTTTGGTTAACTTCTCTTTCCATTCCTGTAGGCGCTAAGTGCCATTGCAGCCTTTAAAAAGGCCCACACTCCGAAGGCTAAGTCCAGCACCTAGCTCGTGATGGACCCCCTCGTGCAGGCCAAGCTAGTAAGTGCCAATGAAACCTACCACACTTAGTTCAATTGTACTTTACCTAAGTCTAACTCGAAACCACGTAGGATCGCTACCGGGAGGCGTATACTCAGGAGCATGGCCCGGACAGCTTCCAGGAGGACGCGCCCCTCGACCCGGTGGTGATCCACAAGCACCTAGGCGGCAAGGCGCACGCGAGGCTTGCGTTCGGAGGGGACCACCTCAGGTGAGCAAGTTAGCATGTTAGATGTTATTCCTTTCATAACGTTGATTTTGTAGCTAACCGTGGTCCTCCTTAATTGTAGGTCCGAGGATTACATGTCCGAGGTCCAGGCCTCCCAGAATGCCCCAGAGAGCCGACGCAAGTTCGAGGCCTGGATTTGCCAGGAAATGGATTAGAGTGTGGCAGCGGTGGAGCAGCGGGTGGCGGAGGAGAGGGCGCAAATGCCGCAGGCGTTCCAAGAGAGCCTAAGGACTTGTAATGAGGAGCAGGAGCAGAGGATGGAGGAGATGAGGCGGTGGATGGAGATGCAGCACGGGTAAGCCACTATGACTATCTCATTTCATTTTGCCCGAACCAACAATTCTTTAACTAATTGTGTTGCAAACGTGTAGGCCAGCTCGAGCAGGACTGTGGGACGCGGAGGCGACGGTTCGGGATCGGCGGCTCCGGCTCGACGCGACGGCACCGAGGACAGGTCCGACATGCCGATGGACCTCCGTGATGGCACACCATCCTCCTCCTAATCAGATCGAACTACTTCTCCTTATTTTTGTGCATTCTATCATATATTCGATGTTTTCGGTTGCAATCGTGACAATATGTGATGCTTTGGTGAAATCTTGGTCATATGGGTTGAAATTGTGATGATATGTGATGTTTTGGTGATGTATTGGTGATATGTGTGATGATATGTGATGTTATGGTTATTTTTTGTTGGAATTTTGATTATGGATGTATATTTGTGTGAAATGTGGGGATTATGAAATATATGCCGGGTATTTTGGATTTGCAGGTGTAGCCGCTGGGCAGCAGTGGCGGCTAAATTAAATTTTTTTAGCTATTTATCCAACTCTTTTTTTGG
Organism: Olyra latifolia; assembly: GCA_036346145.1. Classification (NCBI taxonomy): domain Eukaryota; kingdom Viridiplantae; phylum Streptophyta; class Magnoliopsida; order Poales; family Poaceae; genus Olyra; species Olyra latifolia. The sequence continues at coordinate 29,603,893 of CM070526.1, forward strand.
CTGGAAATCAGTTATTCTCAACGGCCATGGGGTAGGCCGTCGAGATAGGTTGTCCTCGAGGTCACCTGGGGTGCAGCCATTGGCAGGTGGGCCTGGAGAACTATATCTTTCGAGGGCCTCCCAAAAACCATCGAGAGAGTGTCCCTAGGACCTCTGGAGGTGCAGCCACTGCCAGTAGGCCCCGTGGATTAGTCTCTCTCGACGGCTAGAGTGGCCGTTGAGAGAGGGTGGCCCTGCGGAGCTCCTCTGGCTGCAGCTCTCGACCACTGCGGTGCCATTGAGACTGCTGGAGACGGAGCTGCCTAACGGCCAGACAGCCGTCATCTCAGCTATATCGACGGCTCTCCCATCGACATAGCCTGTCTGCCTCGACCTCTCAGGCCTGACGGCGGTTTCTCAACGGCAGGCCGTCGAGACAGGTTTTCTCGACGTCGTCCTGGGTTGTCTTGATGGTTTAGGCCTTCGAGAAATGTGGCAATCCACGCAGTGTAGGTTTTCAAATTTTCATCCATTATTTTCTAAATTTCCATGCTGACGTCAACATAACGTTATGCGTCCGATGTAAATCATCCAATCGGACGTCTGATCCGAGATGCTCGCCTAAATAAAATATTAAATTATTCCTTAGTTCCAACTACTTCAAGATAACAAGGATTTACCTGCGTCTAAAGAGCCTTAAATGTCCCCAAATGTTTTTCCACCCCGGATACTACTGAGCACGACATTTAGGAATGCCCCCCGGTTCAACCTAGCCGGGCTCCTAGAAATGCCCCTGATACACCCACGAATCTCCAGTAATTAGCATGGCGTTTATGGATCTCACCAATACTCCTTAATTTGTGCATAATCACTCAAAACATAATCATTTGTTTTCAACCATGTGCTCCAGACATGTAAACACATACAACATTTACTCATCACAATACTCAAATAACATGATCATGCTAAGGAAAATGAGTTTTCTTGATGAAAACAAGTATATTATTTGGTTATAAAATCTTTCAGTCCCTCCATCTACAATATAAGGAAAAGAACAAGGCATAAAATAGGCCTAAGATAAAATGACTCCATTGAGATCAACATTAATGTGAACATAATTTATATAGTGTCATTTATAGCCGCAACAGTGATCAGTGCAATTCGTATTGTAGCCGAAATCTTCACGATAAAAGTATATAACATCGGTCAACTCTGTGCTTTACGAAAAACTCGTAACTAGTAGAGATCTAGATATCCATCCAACCCGCCTGGTTCCCAACCCGATCCAGTCAGATCGGGTCGGGAGGACTGATCACTGCAAAGTCGGGTTTGGATCATGGCTTACCCCTACTCAAGATATGAAATGATCTGCACCATAGAATCTCTATTCAAACAGTCGATAATGCAAACTCAAAAAAATCTGACCAGCTCCTTATTTTTATTCTCTCGTAGCGCCACCACAAGCAATCTCTATTGAGAGTTTGAGACTTCCCCTCGAGACCGAGAGCCTCATTCTGCGTTGCGCCTCTTCCTCCTCCCCTTCATTTTCTCTTCTTACAGCTCCTACTACCATCAATCTACTCATCCTTTTGGCCCAACGTTATCCCTACGACCGGTGTGCCCTCCCCTCCTTTCCCTGGTTCTCGTTATCTTCTCCACGGCGTAGTGGAGCCATGCCGCAGTCCTCGTCTCCAACCGCCACGAGTGTGGCTTAGTGGCCCCCTCATCTCAATGACGTGGCCTGCTCCACCGCCTCTCGGCATCTCCACCACGGGCGCTAGCGGTGAGCGGCTACTCACTACAGGAATCGTCTGCAATCTCGAGGGCCAAAAACCCTCGAGAAAGGCCCCAAAACCCTCGAGAATTGGCCCTCGGTAGTAGCTGCTCGAGAAAAACAGCTATTCTTGAGGGTTTGGCCCTCGAGACACATGTTTCTCGAGGTTCTGATGAAGGCCCTCGAGAAAAGCTGCCAGATGACGGACTAACGGCAGTCGGCGCAGGTATTCTCGAGGGCCAGTATGGGCCCTGGAGAAAGGTTATTCTTGAGGGCTAGTATTGGCCCTCTAGAAATCTAGGTCTTTTGTTATTCTCGAGGGCCATTTCTGTTATAGCTCTCGAGAATTAGCTTACACCCGCTAACATGTGGGCCCGCGGATGAAAACGCGGTGCCCTGTTTTCTCGAGGGCCTGACGTAGCCCTCGAGAATTAGCTTACACCCATCGACATGTGGGCCCATGGATGAAAACGCGCGCACCAAACCGGTGCCATGTTTTCTCGAGGGCCTGTCCAAGCCCTCGAGAATTATCTTCACTGGCCGACAAATGGGCCCAAATGTCCTGCTGGGACCTTTTTGTCTCGAGGGCTGACAGTTGGCCCTCGAGAAACATGAAGGCGGCGGCTTCCCGTTCCTATTGGCTAGGTTTCTCGAGGGCTTTGTTGTGGCCCTCGAGATTTATCTATTCTCTTGACTGCTTTTAACTAGCCCTCGCGATTAGTCTTGTCATATCGAGGGCTCCAGTTTGGCCCTCGAGAAATGCTTTGGCCCTCGAGATTGCAGCCGATTCCTGTAGTGACTCCCTCCTCTATTATCATTTGTCTTCTCCCTATGGGCACGACCGGGTTGGGACGGACCAGGGCACCGGTGAGGTGGCCCGGGATGGGATGGGGCGGGGCCACCAGACCTAGTCCTCAATGTCGAGTCGGGTCGAGCTAGGGCTGGGCACAAAAAGGGCTGGGTTGAGTCAGGTGGAGGCCTAACCCGGTCCCAACCCGCCTCATCTAGATCTCTAAGCATAAGTAGTTTTGTATTTGTACCTTAATTATTTACTTCTCATTTACTTGATTACATGTCCATTGGGGACATATAATTTGTTCTTGTGGGTGTCGCTCAAATCAACACTAGTGATTGCAGATATTATTATGAACAAACAAAATGTTATTACATTGAGATAAGCAAATCTAATAAGTGTTGGAGTATATAGTATGATCCAGAAGAATCTAGTTATTATAGTAGGATAGGATTTATTAGAATTGATTGATTGTAATCTCTCCGATATGATTCCTTCTTTATCTCTTGGTGCTTGTGATCCAAGTCACCATATACCCTATATAAATGCCCACGAGGCTTAATACAATCCACCACATTATATTATCGATCCATCCATCGTGTCCACAATCCATTGTTCACATATTCATCCTCTTACATAGTATCAGAGCGGCATCGTTCCTTAGCCACCGCCCACAAAGCTTCTGTGTCGTGCCACCTTGGGAGACGATCCTATCCTACCATAGTAACCAGATCCTTAATTACGTATCATACCATATACTCTTAAGACGTGGAGCTCCTATATATACTCCTACAGTTCACTAAAGTATACCTCAAAAGTATTCCTTTGTATCCTGGCAGTGGTAGGAATACAGAATCAATGACCTAAATTTAGGCGATGGAGCTTAGGTTAATCTAGCATTCCTTTTATTTAAATATAAGGAAAAACTACTTGTGAATCAATATAGGATTGCAGAAAAGGAACCTACAATTGTGGTTATCCCCAAACAATGGGCATAAATAAATGTTTCAAATACACACACACGAGAGATAGATAGATATATATATATATATATATATATATATATATATATATATATATATATATATATATATATATTTCACTGCATAAAAGATGAATTTTGGCCATATAAGGACAACGGATTGTATCTTAACCAAGTCCATACCATGACTAAGCCCATATCCAGTAGCCTTTGCTACCTGGTCTAGCTCACCATCAGATGGCGATGCGGGGGTGATGGCGAGCTGCATGTGGCTCTAGCAGCCTTGCTACCCCTAGCGAGCAGGATAGCGAGAGGAGAGAGGCTAGCCAAATCCCACTCCACCACAACGCAACATACCACCCTTTCCTCCTGCATCGAAGTGGAATGGGTTACTGATGTCATGGACTGAGGATGTATGGCTCCTGATGTCATGGAGTAAGGATGTATGTCTTCTAGAGGCGTCCCTCTCCCCATATACGACCCTCACCTCATTGCACACCTCTACACCTCCATCTCTATTTCCACCTCCGCCTCCACTTTTGGCACTATCCGCTGTTCACCATGGCAAATCTTCCATCGTCTCCTTCTCGATCGCCACTGCCACCGCCGCCAGGGCTAGAGGACTCCATCTAAGCCTCTGAAACGAGGTTCCACCGCTTTGTCCAACGTTGTCATGCCACTAGCTCTGCCCTGACTCCGCCTCCAACTTTGTTGCCAGCTCGGACTCTGCTTTCACCATCGTCGCTAGTCTGGAGTGGGTCTCCGCCTTTGCTGCTGGTCCGATTGATTCCGCCCTTGAATATGAGCCTGTACTCCCTATGGCAGTGGGCATAGGACATGTTCCCTATTGCAGGGCAATGCCGTGCTTGCTAACAGGATGAGGACGCCAACGAATCTTTCTCCAGCGTCCCCAAGCTGTGGCAAGTGGGGTTGTCCCCGACGCTAACGAATACCATTGCTATCCATGTGTGCTCGAGCATGATGACGATTCAGATAGAGCAGCTACGGATGAGGACGAGTATGTAGGTTTAGCATATTAGGTAGTTGTCGTAGAAATCTTTTGTAGCTCCAACGATATAGTCGTTGTGGAGCCACGACTCTTTTATAGCTCTGATGAGGTAGCAACCTTAAAGCACAGGGTGTATGAAAGAACTGTGGTAGTGGGTCCCTTGAAGTTTTCGTTATACAGAGCTTTGTTTCTCCCACTGGAAAATATATGGTTCATCTTAAATTGGATGACAGTTCATGGCGGTTATAACTAAAGAATACAATATAGAAGAAATAAGACAGAGAGTAACATTTAGAGAGGTTGGTGGAGGGTGTATAGATAGGGAGCCAAAGCTTTTAGAGCGGTAGCTATATGAAGATATAGAGAGCAAAAAATAGAGAGGTGGTCACAGATGGCCTAAGAAGTTGACCATACTGGGGAACCAAATCCATATGCATTTTCTAGGAAATTATAGAAAAATTGGAAAAAAAAATTTCGTGAGATCAAATTATTATAACGGAGCCACATATAAAAGTTTCTAGATATTTCGTGAATCATTTTTCATACAAAAAACATAGGGGAAACACGTGGTATTTGGGTCCAAACGCCACTTACTCAAGGACCATGGGTGAATAGTTTTTGTAAATAGGTGATCATTACATTTACCTGGTTTTATACTTTTTAGGGGAAAAAGTCTTTTTCCTTTTATTTTGCTACTACTTTAATAAGAATGGATTAAGGGAAACTAAATACCGAAAAACTGTGTTTTACACTACTATATTATCGTTTAGTATTTGGATTGCTAAATGGAAACACTGCTAGAGAACGTACCTTTACAACCGGTTCCAACCGGTTTTGGAACTGCTAGAGAACGCACCTTTACAACCGGTTTTGGAACCAGTATCACAACCTCACCCCTCCTCATAACCGACACCTCACCCATCTAGCCAACCCACCCACGCGTGCTCTCTAATAGAGTAGGACAAGCACTTCTTTTATTATTTCGAAAACTGGGCTTTATAAGCGGTTCGTGTCCCCAACCAGTTGTGAAGCCACTTTTTACAAGCGGTTCGTGTCCCCAATCGATTGTAGAAGTCCATAACCGGTTGTAGAAATTAGGTTTTACAACCGGTTTGTGTCCCCAACCGGTTGTAGAAGCCCTCACCTGGCTCGTGGCTATTGAACCAGTTGTGATGCATTATCACAATGGGTTCCAAATAAACCAGTTGTAAAGGTACTGCTTGTGATGCTCGTTTTTCTGGTAGTGAAAGTATAGCCATGTCAGTTAGTAAGCGCGCACACACCGACAACGTACAGATGTATCGGGGAGGAAAATAACGATGGCCTTAATGATGCGGTGTACTATTTGTGGTTTGTGTTACCGGGAGTAAGTTAAAGCCAGCCAATAGTTGATGTATTGTAATAATGTACTAACAAAAGCAAAATAAAAAACAACAAAAGCTATGATTGCCTGGTAATACATCCCATCACAGATATAAGTTATTTTGGACACCTACACTCCATCTCTAAATACAAACTTCCTCATTAATTACTACTGCAATTTATTTATATAACCCACTAAAGTTATCATATTATAGAAGTATGACTTTAAAAATATTTATGGATAAAATTTTAAAACTTTTACTTATATTTATCTCAAACGACAAATATTTGTTTCTATGGTGAGTAGTTAATTACTGCAAGGGAAATATGAGACCACCACTATGCTAGAACTTGGATGCATTTCATCATTCATCCATGCATCCATGTTTGTCCCCACTTCAACTACTACTGTACTATATAAGCTTCACAGAGCCAGCAAATTATGCCATAAATTGTGGAGGGCTGTTTGTTTAAGGTTTCATGCACGCAGCCGACTGCTCCCCCTCCCGGTTGCCTTCTTGCCTACAGACAACCTTCGCCATGGGTTCCCATAGGCCGCCGTTGCCACCTGTTAGCCTCCTGAGGTTCACCACGTCTCTTAGGCATAGAGGGAGGCCATCTCATAGGCTTAGAGGGAGGCTGGGGCGGTGGTGCATGGCACCACGATGGGCCATTGAGGCGGTGGGGCAGCGAGGAGACGGTGGCACCGCCTCAGCCATGGGATCATCGAAGGGTGGTGGCCGGACAATGTTGGAGGAAGGAACGACTACAAGAAGACATAATCATTAGGAGACGGAGGTGAGAGCCACTGAAGACAAGGAAAAGGGATGGGGCAAGGGAGCCTCACAGGAGTGGAGGAAAAAGACGAGTGGAGATGCCACCACCGAATAGTTGGAATAAGGAGAGCGGTGGCGGTGCATGCGAGCTTGGGGCCATCAACGAAGGAGATGATGAAACGCTATGGAAGTGTTGAAAATCGCCCACACGATACTCTTCCTGGTTGGCGACAGCCAGGAGTCTATCCCTTTTTTAAATAACGGTTAGTGTCAAAATGACATCTCGCATTATATTTCCAACCTGAACCCCCAAAATAAACAAACTTCATATTTTACTAGTGCTGCTATAGAAATATAGAACCAATACTAGCACGAGGGTATTGATTTTCGGATTAAAAAAACAGAGGGGCTGATTCAGATGATTTTTCCTATATATGGATTTTTTTTTTGTTGAATTCGTACAAAATTTTTCATTCCAAAATACACAGGACAAGTTTTTTTAAAAAAATACAAGGACATGATACATACACATACTAGCGTTTCAAAAATCAGGTCAAATCACGCCCTCGGCAATTTACGATTTCCAACCAGATTTTGTAATTTGAATTTTGAATCTCTCGGAGCAAGCCCAAAATGGGAAATTGCTTGGCTTTACCGAGAAATCGCACAAAATCGGCGGAATATCGTTTGATTTCTTAGTCTAGGTGCGGGTTTTTTTAATGAGAAATCGCTAGACTTTATGAAAATCGTCCAATTTTTTCATAAATTCATCCGAGCTTGGTGATAAATCGTTAGCTTCTAGAAAAATTATATGAAAATGTTGGAAAATTGGGGAAAACAAATAAAAATATTAAAAATTGTAGGAAAATTTGTGAAGGACAGGAAGGGCCAAATAAGCAAGTTCTAAGGGTTTGTTTTAAGCCCAAGGACGATTTTATAATTTCCCATGATTTTCTGATTTTTGGCCAAATGTAAATTCAAATTTTCACATGAATAAAGTGTGGGCTTAGAAAAAAATTTCTTCCATCGTGTGCCTATGTATCTATACTATTTTATAATTTTTTTAGATTTTTCAAATTTTTAATTCAAATTTGTATTTGTATTTTTCAGACCGAAAACTCATCCCATCCAGAGCGATTCAACGATTTCCCATGGAAAATCGTCGAATTCCTAGGGGTTGAAATCCTGCTTACTACCACACCACACACATGCTTTTGATTATAAGAGCATTCACAGTGCTGTTACTATGATCGTTGCTTAGTCTGCCACGTAGAAAAAAAGAGTGACATGGCAAGTATTTAATAAGGAGAGAGAAACCTATCGATGCTTGTTTAAGTAACAATAAGCAATCGTTACTTCACATCAATCGAGACACTAGTAACGACTTAGCAACCCACTGTGGTTCTCACTTTTTCTTCCCACAACTTTTCAACCAATCAAGAAGCGGTACTAATAAATGTAAGAAACTATCTCAAGTAGCTATGCATTGTGTGTACTGTTTCTTATACTGTTACTTAAATGATATGGCCTATGTTGCAATGATTTATAGTAACGGTGCATTGTGAATGCTCTAACAATGGATGCGCGCACCCTTTCCTAGGTGACAAACTTTATTTCAAATCTGAAAATGTTAAATGATTTGCAGAAAAATCGTAGGGTGTTGATTTGGCCTATTTGATGGGCCGATTTTCATATCTTTGGCTATTACACCACAAGCACGTCATTTGCATTATTCATCAGCATCCATATATAGTGTCTCTTTCATCTTTTCAAGAAAATTATAAAGGGCATCCAAATCATTTTCTTGTATCCTTCTCAAACTATCACGACCATAATCCTTGTACAAAGTCCAAATACGTCCTACATTTCTAAGTGAAGGGAGCAACAAAATACTATTGGCCTGTTTGGTTTGCGTTTTCTCGCTGCCAGGCCCCGCGCATGCATTGACCACGCGCGCTCCGCGCGTTTGGTTTGCTGCATGCTGCACGCTGGCCTAGCCCGCGCATGCAACCGGGGCAAAAAAACACACGTCGCGCCTGCACACGCGGAGACACCGCGCGCGGCCGTTTCCCGTGGGCCAGGCTCGTGCGGGCCGCGCTCCGCGCGTGCAGGCAGCCAATTGCGCCCTATATGATTCTTGCTTAACTCATCTCTACTATTCAGAATCTCTAGTAGTGGAGTGGCAATGGTGATGGTGGTGGTGGTATGTCATCTATCTTCACCCACCATGCATCCCTCATCCAATGGTCAAACTATTGTAGGACACTTTCTATCTACTAGTTAGTGTGCACGTGCAATGCACTATTTCGCAGTGTAAAGACAGTGAAAGTAATTGTTATGTATAAAATTTATTACACGGTGATCAAGAGTTGTATCGTGGGGAAAAAGTCATGTAATAGTGATAATGTAAAGTATAACCAATGACCAATATTGTACTCGAGCTATTCACAATTTATACACCAAACAAGCACGCTCATCATACAACAGTAGTTCATCATATAGCAGAAGATAAAGAATGTAAATTGCTCACTTTCACCAAATAATAAAAAAGTTAGTGCAACTTAACAGAATGTGGACCTGGTTGAAGGAACCAAGAGTTCTATGAAAAAACTGAAGTACAAAGCAGATAAATAGCTGCTACACACAGACAATATTGATTAAAATTCAAAGGATAACAATTTAAATAGGATTTAATATCTCTTGAGGGTCAAATCTTCCAAAACTATCCTCATTTAAAACCTCCCATACTGTTTCAATTAGTGAGTGAGACAATGTCTTATAGATTGTTAGATGAAATAAAATGATGTCATAAGATAGTTTGAATGTGTATTAAAAAAATCCATGATTTCAAAAGCACGATATCTGAACCCATTCCAACCGCATGATACATTACCTTGCTTCCTACAATGACCACCTAGGCATCCACTCTCGAACAGTGCTGCATAGATAATGGCATCGCAGATGCAAAATGCTGAATGACCCTTATAAGCTTCTAGCCTTCTACTACTAAAATTTGTACCAAATGTTGATAGGCACAAAGTTTACTAAAAAAAATCTGTGACCAATTCCGAACAAAAAAAATGGATGTGACAACGGATCGGACGTCCGATCGAAAAGTTAAAAATTGGACGTTGTTTCAGTAAGTACAATCAAATATTTCATTACATGGAATGAAATGTTTCAGAAACATAGATATTTCAACAATTAATAAAGGATGTTTCAGCACGCAGAACCAAATGTTTCAGTAGAAAAAATGTTTCGTCAACCATCGGACACTGTTGTAGTATGCTAAACCAAATGTTTCACCATGAAGAATGAAATATTTCAGAAGGGCAAAACATGTAGTGAAGACAGAAATGTTTCGATAGTTACTAAAGAATATTTCATCAGGTAAAACTCAATGTTTCAGAGAGGCAAAACACATGTTTCAATAGAAAAAGTTTAGAAATGTTGGGAAAAAATCGGACGCCTATTCCATCAAGTAGAACCAAATGTTTCACCCGAAAGAACCCAGTATTTCACTAAAAACATTGAAGTAAGATGCTAAAGCATTTGAATTAAAACATTTTAATTAACCCACTAAAACGTTGAAAATAAACTACTGAAACATTCGAATTAAAACACTGAAACATGACTTAGACAGTGTTGAATCATGACATTTAAGCTACTGAAACATTTGAACTAAAGCACTGAAACTTTGGAGCTAAGTTACTGAAACATTTGAATTAAATAATTGAAACATTGAAAAGTAGCTATCAAAACATTTGAATCGGAGCATTGAAACATTTGAATCAAAAGCACCGAAACATTGAAAGCAGCTATTGAAACATTTGAATTAAAGAACTGAAACATTGAAAAGTAAGCACTGAAACATTAAAAAGTAGTCACTCAAACATTCGAATTAGAGCACTAAAACATTTGAATTAAATGCTGAAACATTGAAAAAGTAAGCACTAAAACATTCAATATCAAATGTAGACAATATGTTTCACAAGGGCAAATAAAATGTTTCACAAGATCAAATAGGATGCTTGAGCAGTGAAACACTTTGGAAAAAAGAAGAATATTTAATAAAAGCAAATGGATGTTTCGCAGGAGCAAGTCCGATGTTTCAGTACTCACATGAAAATGTTTCAAGCCAAATTGGGGATCATCTTTTTCTCTAAATCCGGCCATCTCCTCCAAAAACGGCCATATTCAAATCTCGGCCATCTTTTTCTCCAAATCTGGTGAGACCCACGTCGTGCGCATCAAAAAATAGAGATGAAGGGCCATGGAAGAGAAGAGGGATGGGGGAGAGACAATGGTTGCATGGGTTTGGGCTCTACGTCGATGGGCAGCAGCGCCGGCTATGCTATGCCGGTGTCCAGCCACGAGTAGCGGCCTCGGCAAGGCTGAGCAAGTCATCCCCTTGTAGCAGCAGAGAGCTAGCGAGTGAGATAGAGAGAGCTACGTGGTAGCCTTGACGAGCGTGGCTGCACGAGCTAGGCGATAGCCTCCCACTCTGCAAGAGGAGGGAAGGGGGTAGGAGGGAGATGAAGAGGAAGAGGAGATTTGGGCGTGGTGCTGAGAGAGAGATATGTGGATGAAGAAGGGATAAGGCTGAAGAGGAACAGATACGTGGTCTGGTCTGAGGTCTAGAGCGTGCGATGGAAGTGATGCCCATCTAATGCCTGAACAGAAGTGTTTTCAAAAAAAATTAACAAACAGTAATACACGCTAACTGATTTGGCATTTAGTTATTAGACTTAACAATGGAACCAACGAAGTTCATGAAACAGATAACGAAGATCAGCTTGACAATTCCCTTATTCTGCATAATACCATAATTTTTAATATTTGAAATAAGATCTTTAGATAAAACCAGAAAATGAAATAGTGATGAAAAAAGCTCTAATAGAATCTGTGTGTGCTAGTTACTTGATCCAGAGACTATAGTACGGTAAAAAAACAGCAAGAACTCAACTCTGTTTTACGGGTCCTGACAATTTGACTTCCGGCATGGCAGTGGAGGGGTGTGGCACGGGGCAGGGGATGGATTGGGTGGCGGATTCGGCGGGGAAAAGGAGGGGCACGTGGAGAGGATGTGTGGGAAGGTGCGTGCAGGTTATATTAGATTAGGCAGGCAAATAGGTGCAATGATCCAATTAGCAAATTGAGGCGTTGGATCAGAAGGAATGGACGGGTAGGATTGAGTGTGTGTCAGCCAAACTGCTCCATTTTATTTTAGTATAGATTTGGATTGCTTTCTTATCTAGGTGCATGGTATTTTAGGAATTTTTAATCAATTGAAGATATACCAGATTATTCTATTTATCAAACTTCCTTATTTTTCCGTGTTGTATTTTAAAAAAATCACGATCGTCTTAAGATATATCAAATTAGAGGGCGTGTGGAAGCATATTGCAGTCGAGTGCAGAAGCGGAGCTAAGTGTGTAGAAGCATGACTCAGTCGAGCATGAAAGCTTAAAAATGGAGATAAAGTTATGAGTCAAACAAATCAAATATAAGGCGATGAAAAATTATATGGTTTTTGTTCGTAGCAAAGCACAGCGGCCGGCCAGAATAAGATAACATGTCTTGTATTCTCGTGTCGAGTTCTTGTATTCACTTACTTGGTCTTTGACTATGTCAGTTGTTCGGCCAAATTATCTCATCCCTAAAATTGTAACATTCAAATTCTCTAACTTGCATGTTGGGTGGCCACTCTATTTTACATGTTTTGTGTTCAGGTCCCAATCCAAACGTAAGAATTTCATTCGAATTTTATAGAAAACAGCTCGATTCCTGCAAGGTTCGGAAAAATTCCCGCATTTTAAATGGAGCCTTGCATATCGTACCTGTTCTACGCCTGATCATACTTTGCAATATTCATCAAGAATTTCTATGTTCCAAAATTCTTTTCGGTCCAGTTTGAAACAAGGAATTCGATCGGGATTTTAGAGGAAATGTACCGAATTCTTGTAAATATTCATCTAGAATATTTATGTTCCAAAATAAAAAGGGCATTGTAGGCTATTATTTGGGGAGTGTCAGGGGGCTAGTGGCCTACCATCCGTTCTTGCCAGGCTGGGGCGTACAGATTTCCTAATCATCAGCTACTATCTCAGTAATGTCGATTCGCATCTGCATGTGAAAAATGTTACATGTCCAAGTACCGCTGCTAGCTGCCGAGGAAACAATGTGATCCGTTTTTTTCTCTTCCTGCTCTGCAAAATGGTACCAGTACGTCATCCGGTAAATCGGTGCAAGATATATGCACTTCTCTAATGCGTAATAGGAGTGTCACGGTTAGTCTAGAGCAGAGATAACTATATTAAAAATATATTGTCCGTATTTTCTATAAGCTTAATTAAACTTTCCAAAATATTGGTAGCATGCAATTTTTTTAGAAAGGACCAAGGAGCCCCATAGTTGATAGTTCAATTAAATTAAGATATTTACATGAGAGAAAAAAGAACAAAAATTAAAAAAGTTTGCTATACATTGTAGCATGCAATTCAATATTTGTCAGAGACAAGAAGTATTGAGTTGCCTGGACGTTATTAAGGGTTTGTTTCCTTCTATTTATCTTCTTACTTACTTATCTCCGAATTAAAAAGTCAGATGCTTTGACTTTTGCACTTTCTTTTTTTTTCTATCTCGAAACCACATCATAGAGCTCTTAGAAACAAGTCAAATAAAGTGAACCAGACTTTTTAAGCTATCTCAGAAAGCTCTCGAAGTTTAGCTTATAAGCAAATAAGAAGATAACCAAATAAAATAAGATGAAGAGAATAACCACTAAGTTATAATGCTCACATTTTCTCGTAAATTTAAACTTTTACACATATTCACCGAGGATACAATTCAATAAAGTAAACACTGTTTCTCACCCCAAAAAAAAAATCTCTACTACGTATATACCAGCACACTCATCGTATGATTCTCTAGTTTGACCCAACTGGAATGTGGTGTCATCACGTGAATTTCGTAAACACTGCATTTAGCGATCGAGAAGATATGCATGCTTCCTTTTTTAAAAAAATCATATAACATTCTAACGTTATATACGTACGGAGCTTTTTGTTATTGCTTGAAACACTCATCGTATGATTCTCTAGTTAAGAAGGGGGCAACACTGTAGATCGATTTGAAAATTGTGGCTTATTGTTATTGCTTGAAAATATGGTTGGCAGTGGAGAGTATTGAAGAGTGCCACGTAACTAGCCAGCAGCTAGCCCATCCATAGACCATATAGCTTACATAACCTTATAAGCGACTAATTCTTGCACAATCCGCGGCCATTGATTGTGCATTAGGATACGTGCTGGACGTTCTCACCTTTTTTTGCACAACCCCTTCCTTCTTCCTCCTTTCACGATCCAGTCCATCTTCTTCTACCTCCGAGCCCATGCACCCAGCCCACAAGTCCTGTCTGTCCTGAGTCTGCTCCCTTCAGACTTCACACCTTGCTCCGCTTGCAGCTCTGCCTCGTCCCTGGCTTCCCCGACCTGGCAGTGTCTCCTGCTCCCCCTGAACCAGCAGCACCCCCACTCCGCACCGCTACCGCTGCCGCACTGTGCTGCTCCTCTTAAACGACTGTGCCCACCGAGCCATGCATCGGCTCATCCACGTTGCCTCCCGGCCCGCCGAAAACATCACCGGAGACATCGCCGTCGACGGAAACCTCGAAAACCCTAAGATTTCCATCGCCATCACCGGAAACCTCGCTGGCAGCAGAAACTCAGAGTTTTTTAGGTTTCCGTTGAGCCGGGACAGCTAGCGCTGGCGTGGGAGTGGCTCGCAAGTCGCGGTGGCGCGAGGCGTCTTCTTCTCGGGGCAGGGAAGAGTTGACCGAGCCAAAGGGGAGAGGAGAAAGAAAGATCACCATACAAGAATTAGAAGTTTCATAGGGTTTTTTTCACAATAATATATGAGAGAGGGCGCACGTCTCATAGCACAACCATGGCACGGATTGTGCAAGGATTTTCTAGTGCGCTCGCACACTCAACCTTATATTAGAACGTCAGATGATGGATCGAACGGCTATGAGAATGGAAGGACCATTCTGCAAATACAGAAAATGTTTGGATTTTCCTATATTCGCTATCCGCTGTTGCACGCTGGACGTGGGATCGAGGGGAAAGACAGATTGGATGGTCCGTATTTTTCGGCTGACGTGGAGGCACGGCTGAGCAGGTTCCACGGTTGCACGGTAGACGTGGGATCGGGGGGAAAGACAGATCGGACGGTCTGTATTTTTCGGCTGACGTGGAAGCACGGCTGAGCAGGTTTGATACCAACTTTATAAAGAAGATAATGAAAGCACTGAATGCATATGAGACCTCTACGGTTGGCAAAACCCATACGCACATCCAATGGACAGAAAAATCTGGGCTGCTGGACGTATGATGTGCTCAAATTAGATTAGAATAAACTTTACATGTCTATAATAATTATGGTATTACATATGTACGGGTGTCTTTTGCAAACTGCTTCTTTGTTTCAGGTTGTGTTGGCTGTGTGACAGTGAAAAAAATTGTTGGTAGGACAGAGGTTTCTGGATGGTGTTATCTTGGTGGGTTGTTTTTTCTCTATGTCCTGCTGTAACAGCCTAGCTAACAGGACGTTACTATTTCCGTTTTGATAATGAAATGGAAATTAATAGGGATTGCCTGATGGGAAAAAATGTACGGCCGGTGTCCTGTACGTGGTACTCTTGCCATTAAATTTATATACTGGTCATCTCTGATTGCATGCAATGGATCAGGTGGCAGCAAATTAATTAATTGGATTTAATGGTGCACTGCTGTACATAATCCCTAGAGGATAATAACAAGAGAAAAGTGTTAGCTTGTGAAAGACCAGGCTAGGCGGCTAGAAGGGGGGTTGAATAGACGCCAAATGGAAATCGACGTTTTCTTCAACAACGCACCCCAAACAACTCAAACATGCAGCGGAAAACATTCTAGACAGTAGCACATACCCTTAGTAAAAAACTCACGAATAAAAATCCGTGGATCATATGGTCTTGGGGATTTTTTCTGTGGTGCTACTGGTTGTTAAGAACTCAACAAAAAAAGAATTAGATCTAAAGCTACTTTAGATAAAGAGAAACAATTCAAACAAACTAGACTACTTTCTGGAAAGTAAAAGCAGATTCCAAAACAAAAGCACTGTAATCAAGAGGTGTTTTCTCCCATTCTGAGATCCCAATATTTTTATAGATTTTTCTCAATATAGATATATGAGTTACAGATCTCGTCTCCAAATTTCACCTCAAGATCAAATACATAAAAATCAACCGAAAAGAACAAGAGGTTCTGCCAAAACTTCGACCAGAAAAATTGGGGCTCGGTATTCACCTCATGGCTCCCAGATGGTGCGTCAAATGGACTTCAGGTTTTTATCACAGTTAGATATATAAGTCCTGCACCTTTTCCCACAAGAATCACACAAAAAGGATTTTTCTATATTTTCTAAAAATCAAACAGTAACTGCTGCGCGAAGGAAACTTTCTGGACAGCACTGCAACTAGAAGATGAACTTGATCTCTATCCTTTCCTAGATTGCAAGAAGATTATCAAATCATATTTGCAATCTCAAGGCATCATGGATCAGTAGAAAATAGAAGAAGATGAGGAAATAAACTAGTTGCAAACAAGAACACAAAAGAAATAAGATCAAACACAAGAACTAGAGAAGAACTTGGATGAACATGGCTGATTTCTATTGCATCGGTTTGAGGGTAATACAAAGCCACACCAAGGTGGGCAAAGCACTTCAGAAGTGCACTCTAAACACACCCAAACCTCAGCCCACTCCCTCTCACAAAATCTGAATGGGAGGCACCCCCTCCCCTCCTTTTATAGCCCAAAGGTGGAGTAGCTCTCAAGCCAACTACTCCCCACCTTTGGATGTCACATGGATGGCTGAGATTTGTTCACTCTTTACAGCATATAACCCTTGGAATATACTCCACAAATCCTTGGAATATGCCACGCACATTCCCGATACATGCCCCGTGGGCCCACACACCGGACGCAATGGGTCTGACCTAGCCGCTAAGTTTCCATCGCACTCGACCTTTGCCGAGCCTTGGATCCTCACGCCCGCTAAGTCCGTCATCTTCATCATCTTTGTGGTCCTCAAGTCCGAGTCCAACCGCCCCACGCAACCTCCTTGTCGTTTGGACCCACGAACCGCCAGTTCGCGTCCCGACACGTCGCTGACCACGGTCTACCAAGACCTGTACCACAAAGATTAGCCAAAAACACCATACTTACCTTTCTCACCTGCAAGGTTAGTCCATAATCAATCACATCCAAGACATGCACAAGTTTTCCGGACAACCCATCGAAAAACCGTGCACAAACGGTGCAACCCGCTCCAAGACCCGAAAACCCTGGGAAAACCCGGCGAAGCCTCGATCGCCTCAAAAACCTTTGCGTTACGCTCAAACACTTGTCAATATACTCATCATCAACATGGGGCCACCTCCACATGGTTTCACAATCTTCCCTTGATGAGTATATTGACAAACACTCGAAAAAGGTTTTGAAAGGCGAAAAAAAATGTCGGACTAACAAAGCAAAGTGATTGCCAAAGATCATACTTGGACCAAGGAAAGAGCAATTGGTCAACATGTCCAAGTATAACAAAATTTTAAATATCCCAATTTTGAAATTTCTCCCCTTTTTTTAAAAAAATGTTGCCCTTTCTCCTCTTTTTGAACATGGAACAAATTATGCCCTTTTTCCGAAATTTCTCCCCTTTGGCAATATAGGCATCAAGAAAATCAAAGAGAAGAAAGAGCATGTGAGCAAATGCAAATGCACCCTAGGGAGCTTTGTAGAATATGCGAATGAACATGAAGCATAGATCACTTACATCAAACTAAACAAGTTAAACCAAAAGCTTACAAGTTCATACAAAATTGCTCACATTTTATCCAAGCTATCTAGCAAAACAAGAATGCCAATTTTGTCATGATGAAACTAGAGCATTACAATGCCAATCTCAAAACTAAATACTCATGCTAATGCAAAGATCAAAGGAGCATCAAATGAGCAACTCAAGCAACGAATAAGAAAGTTAGATTTTATGCAAAGACCTTTTGCTCGATTACTTCCTAACTTTTTCTTTTTTTTTTTTTTCCTTTAGCAAACTCAGATTTTGGAGAGAGATCCTAGCAAAGCACATCCCGACTAGGAGCCATCGACAAAGGCCTCCTAGGTCCCTCTCCTCCTCATGTTTGTTTGCATTTTTTTTAACATTTCATCATTTTTTTTAATGTACATGAGCAAGATCACATAATCAAAAGCTTACTCAAGTTGCAAGAAGTGCTCAAATGATGAACAAAAAATAATTAACCCTAGCATGAGCATTTAGTAGAAAAACTAGCAAATAAAAGACACAAGTCTCATCAAGTTTTCATTAAAGCATGAAAATCATTTAATTTTCAGCTAGCCTAGCAGTGTAAATGTTGGCAAAATAAGCATGAACAAGCTAGCAAAGGTCATCACTAAGTTAGCAAGATGTAAACTTCTCACTTAAATTCAAAAGCATAGTAGACAAAGCTCGGAAATGAAAATAAGTCTAAATGCCATGAAAAATGCAATAAAATCTCCAAACTCCCCTCAAACCAAGAATCATTCCACCAAATGAAAGCAGAATAGAGAAGGAGCTGGAGAAACTCTCGAGGCGTCCAAGAGAAAAGATGAGAGACAGATAACTCTAAGGCTCAAACACACTCATCTACCCCAAGCCACAGACTAGGGAAGCAAGCCTACGACTCGACTACTAGAGAGTCTAGACACAAACCCTGTCTACCCAGGGGCCCAACACTGCTAGACCCAAAAGCCTGTGTGAAACTCAACTAGCTAGAGCAGAGGACATTGCTAATCACGCATGATAGCAACCTATGGGGTAAGAAACAGTGGCTAAAGAAGTGAAACTGACTCTCTAATCCTGCCCAAGACTAAGCCCAGAATGCAAATATGCAAATGCAGAAATTTAAAAGCATATATACATATAGACATATAATACAAAGACTAGCTCCCCCTCAACTAATGCCTAAAGGGCTCACTACCCCAAGCTCTCCCCTGAGAGCCACAAACCTAGAGCTATCCAAGGGCTTGGTGAAAATATCAGCAAGCTGGTGGTCACTCTTCACGAACTGAAGCACTATATCTCCCTTTTCTACATGGTCTCTAAGAAAGTGGTACCTGATATCTATGTGCTTTGTCCTAGAGTGTTGCACTGGGTTTTTGGCAATGTTTATGGCGGAAGTGTTGTCACGTAAAAGTGGAACACTCTCTAAGGTCAACCCAAAATCCTCAAGGTAGAACACATCCAAAGTACTTGACTACTGACAACTAGCAAGACAGAACGTGCTCGGCCTCAAAGATGGATCATGCAACACTGACCGCTTCCTAGAGGACCAAGAGACAAGGGAAGTGCCAAGAAATTGGCAAGTGTGAAGTGCTCTTCCTATCTATCCCTGACCAAAGAAAGTCTGCATCTGAAAAGGCTCTAAGGGACAGACAAGAAGAGGAAGAGTACCAAATCCCAAAGTCCGGGGTAGCTCTAAGGTATCGGAAGATACGCTTCACCGCTGAAGGTGAGAGACGCGAGGAGAGGCTCGAAGCGAGCACAAAGACACACCGCAAAGTGTATGTCCGGTCTAGAAGAGGTAAGGTACAAGAGAGAGCCTATCATGCTTCTATACTCCTTCCGTCAACCGGTTCACCATTTTCATCAGCTCAAGAGCTGTGGTGGTTGCCATAGGAGTCGAACAGGTTTGCCCTCGGACATAGCAAACCGCTTGAGAAGATCTCTAGTGTACTTGCTCAGTGGAGAAAGATCCTCGGGGTCCGCTTGATCTGGAAGCCAAGAAAGAAAGCCAACTCCCCATCATGCTCATCTCAAACTCGAACTCATCACAATGGAGAAATCAGAGACAAGCTGATGGGAAGAGCCTCCAAAGATTATGTCATCGACATAGATTTGCACAAGGAGGAAATCTGAGCCAACTCTCTTGATGAAAAGGGTCTTATCTACACTACCCATGGTAAAACCATTCCCAAGCAAATAGGACTTCAGCCGCTCATACCAAGCTCTAGGAGCTTGCTTCAGTCCATACAAAGCTTTTGACAATTTGAATACATGATCGGGAAACTTCGAATTTTCAAATCCAGGAGGCTGTTTGACATAGACCTCCTCTTCAATAAATCCATTCAAGAAAGCACTTTTGACATCCATTTGAAAAAGCTTGAAACCCTTGGATGCAGCAAAAGCAAGAAGAATCCTGATCGCCTCAAGTCTGGCAACAGGAGCAAAAGTTTCCTCAAAGTCAAACCCCTCGACTTGAGAGAAACCTTGTGCTACCAATCTGGCTTTATTTCTCACTACTACTCCATCCTCACTACACTTATTCTTGAAGACCCACTTAGTGCCTATAACATTGTGTCCTGGGGGTCTCTCTACCAGTTTCCAAACCTTGTTCCTCTCAAAATTTTCTAACTCCTCATGCATGGCATTAACCCAAGACTCATTGGAAAGAGCATGGGTAATGTCTGAGGCTCAAAGGAGGCAACAAAGGCGGTGAGAGACGCAAGTGGGGCAGCCAGGACTTTGAGCGAGTGACTCGCTCTCCTAGGTCACCTATGATCGACTAGGTGGGTGCATTCTCTGAATGTGCCTAGGTGCACCTAGTGAAGAAGTGGCCTCTACCTCGAGAACGAAGAGGTAGGAACAGAGCCACAAGCAGAAGACTCTGAGTAAGCCCCGAGCAGAAGAATCGGTGAGAGCTGGGAAGAGGTCAGAGGTAAGGGTGCATCTGAGGAAGAGTGGAAGCAGGAGACTCCTCTGGATGAACCACTGAAGTCGGGGCTCAAGAGTGTCATCTCCTCCAAATGACTCATCAACAAAGATAGTCTCGAGTTAAGTTCAGAGACTGAAATATCTGCCTAGCTCTGGACTAGCCTCATCAAAAGTCACCTCACAAGTCTCTATCACTCTCCTACCCTCTAAACTCCAAACCCGTAATTTCGGCGAAGTGGAATAACCAAGAAGAATGCCATCCGAGGAGCGAGATTCAAACTTGTCCAAGTTTCCAGATTTCAAGATAAAGCATTTGCATCCAAACACTCTAAAATGAGAAACACTTGGTTTCTGCCATATCTCAACTCAAAAGAGGTGCGATGCAACTTGGACCTCAAAACACCCTATTTGCCACATGGCAAGCAAGAGAAATTGCCTCGGCCGAAATGCCTAGGAGTAGAATATTCATCAAGCATAGTCCTAGCCATCTCAACAAGAGTCTGTTCTTCCTCTCCACAACGCCATTTTTTGAGCGACGCGTGCGGAGAAGAAGCGGTGCTCAACACTGTCATCTCACGTAAATCCACAAACCGAGAATTTTTGAATTCAGTGCCATTATCGGTCGCGGATAGCTCTAAGGGCACTGAAACTCAACAGAAAGCTTGCGTTGAAGACTTGAAAATGACCAAAAGTTTCTTCCTTGGTAACCATGAAGAAAACCCAAGAGTACCTCGAGAAGTCATCAACCACAACTAGCACGTACCATTTGCCACCCACAGATTGCACTCGGCGGGACCAACAGTGTCCATGTGCAAGAGCTGTCTGGTGCATCTGTCATCACAAGGGTGACAGTGGGTGAACAAAGAACAACCATCTTCCCATGTCGACAAGGAGCACAAACCAAATCATTGACCATTTTGAGTTTGGGCAAACCGCGAATAAGGTCACTACCGCTAACTCTAGTCAAGTGATCAAAATCAATGTGACCAAGTCTCCTATGCCAAAAGGAGAGATCACGGGATTCAAGCAATTAAACAATGTGGTGAGCCAAGCGAAGAAGCATTAAAATCAGCACGAAAGACTCTCCCAACACGAGAAATCCCGCAAACAAACTCTCCGGAAGAACCAAGAATCTGTGAACAATTATTTTGAAACGTGCCTCAAAGCCATCATCGGTAAGTCGAGACACGTAAAGCAAATTGTATCTCACCATCGACTAAGGCAACATCCTTAAGCACAAAGTCATCACTAACTTTGAATTGACCCTTTGGCCAAGACCCTACGAAGAAGCATCCCCAAAGGTGATGGATTCACCATTTGGGACACGGACAAGGAAGAGAACCAACGAGAATCTCCGGTCATGTGTCGGCAACACCCGAGTCAACAATCCAAACCTCTCCCTTCCCGCCCGACTTTTGCTCAAGCGAAACAAAGAGGTGAGTGACTCAAGATTGGGACGAATCAAGGCAGATTAGGAACCCAATCTTGAGTCACACCACAAACAATGAAACTCCCCGAGCTAGCACCGACGCCTCTCAACTCTCACAAACCCTGAAGGAACCCCTACAGACGTCTAGGCATCACATTTGGGTTGGACCGCCATGGTGCAAAGGCCGGTCCTCCCCAAGTGTGCCGCCAGTCTCCTACCACCCAAAGTAGGATCAAAACCACGTCAGGTGTCTACCTCCACGAGGCAAAGAAGGCACACCACGAGGACGACGGAATCAAAACAACGAAAAGCACTAGATCCAAAGCAGGACCAACGGCACTGTGCACCTAGACTGGCCTCACGCGCAACTACAGGAGCCAATTGCCTAGGCATCTGTCTAGGATCTGTGGGTGTCTTAGGAACTCTCAAAGTCTGAGTATGACTCGAAAACCCTAAGAGCGAAGCACGCTCACGCCTAGCGACTCTAGCTCTCCTGAAGCAAAACTCAACCAAGTGTCCATCCTTCTGACAGAAGGTGCATGTAAACTTCGCTCTACCAGGAGTAGAAGTCACAGGAGAAACACCCTTCTGAGCAGAAGTCTCTTGGACAAAGCCAGCAGATCGAAACACAGTCCTCTCAGGGACTCCTGAAGAAACCTCAAACATCTGGCCATCCTTATCAGCAGTGATAATCTTGGCAGGGTGACGCTTGATGTGCTCAAGCCAGTCAAAACCTAGACCTCTACCCTTGGAAATTTTTGACTTATCCAATATCAGATTGAGCTTCTTCTTCCCACCAACAAACTTCTCAAGAGTGCTCACAAGGTACTCACACTCTTGATGAAGCTGGGGGCACAAGTCACAATCAACAGGAGGTAAGACACTAGAAGAATCTTGATCATCTATCTTGTCCTTACCCAAAGCCTGCGACATCTCTCACTCAACATATCCACCTCTTTTCTAAGAGCAACACAGAAAGGCACTCAAAGATTCTTGACTTTAGCTAGTGACCCTCAAACCTCTTGTTAAGATCCTCATAGACTCTACCCATTTCTTCCTCCAATTCATCACAACAAGCACAGGTAGAATTAGCAAGCAAGGTGTTATTCAACTCAGCAATTTTATTTTTCATGTTTAAATTTTCCAATTTAAAAGTGAGACAGTCCTCACAAGAAGAAGCTGAGTGAAAACTACAGTCCTCATCTGAATCGACAGGTCCTTAGGTGCTCCAAGATCTCTATAGCTCTCATCCGAGCTAACTGGATCCTTAGGTGTGTCATGTGAAAGGTGTGCAAGCAGATCGGGACAAGCAAATGACAGGCAGAGAGGATCAATCATACTAGTGTCATAAGGCTAGGAGCGAAGTAGCAACAACAAGAGCATCTCTAGCTTCGATCTAGTTCAAGCATCACACTAGCATGTCTCCCCTAAGTGACTCAAGCTCAATAAACACACTATCATGCAAAGTCCTTAGTTCATTTAATTCTTGTACAAGCTTATCACATTCTTTCCAACCATCAGAATCTACAGGCTGAGGAGACACAAAACATTTGGAATTTTCTAACCTCTGGGTCAAACAAGCTACTTCCTCCTCCAGTTCCTACATCTTGCTCTAGACTTGGCATGGAATCTACCTAGCTTTAAAAAGCATCATTGAGTTCTTCATAGGTTGGTACCTCATTGTCGAGTCGGTGTAGAGGTCGGAGTCGCCGCACCATCCTCGTCGGCCATGAAGCACATGCCAACAGAGCTGCCGTCGTCGTCGTCGTTCTTAGGCTTCGGTCGTCACCTCCATCATCGCTCCAAGTCTCCTCTGAGTCCGAGATGTTGGCCTCATCCAAGGCGACCAACACCTTCGGAAGAGTCTCCGTCCCTTGGAGAACTTGGGCTTCTTGTCACCTCCAGCACCGGCTTCTTGTTGCGGTTCTTGTTGATGTAGTGGTTCTTATCCGGTCTGCGTGTAGTCGTTCTTGCTTTTCTCCACTGGGACAGTTGGCCCGAATGTGGTTAGGGCCACCACACTCAAGCACTTGATCGTCCCTCTTCTCCTCTCACTCACTCTCTTGTAGGCTTGGCTAAATTTTCTAGCAAGTAGGGCTAATCGATCCTCGGGCACTCCATCTAACCTCTCATCGGGCATCTCACACAAAGCGAAAGAGAGAAACCAGTGCAAACTCCAATGAACTCGAGGAACACCGCAAAGAAGGATCGGTGACCAAAGTCAGAGAAACTGGATGGGCTCACGAAGAGATGCTCAAGCTCGACGTCTTAAGATTCGAATATAGTCCATCCAAGGTCAAGGTGGTAAGATCCATGACTGCCGGATCGTGGTCACCTTCACACCCCAAATCTTCAAATCCAAAGCGGACAAGAAATGGCGAGCATTCTCGAGTCGGTGTAGGTGGTGCCGACCGACCGAGGTTCTTGAGAATCTTGGTGAACCGACTAAAACAAAGGCCCAAATGATTCACCGACCTTTTGCACAAAGCGATTGTATTCCCTCTTGTCTTGGTCTTGCCTCACGGTCTTGATCTCGACTGCCCCTCATGGTAGGCAACGAGGGTAGTCCAAATCTCGTGAGTTGTCTTGATATGAGCAACTCGCTCATATTCATTTCTACTCACCCTGAATAATCATGTTGCGGGCTTTAGCATTCAACTCTACATCTCATCGATTTTGGAGGGTGATTTCCTCATCATTTGGCAACACATAGGAATTTTTGACTTTCAGCCAAACACGTATCCTGTGCCATGATGTAGGATTCCATCATCGCCTTCCAAAAGGAAAATCCAAACCGAAAACACAGGAGGCTTAGTGGAGTACTTGTCATCCGCCATAGCTCAAAACGGAAACAAGGAAAGGCTCAAAGATCGGTGAAGATCAAAAAAGAGCGCAACCTAGCTCTGATACCAGTTGAAAGACCAGGCTAGGCAGCTAGAAGGGGGGGTTGAATAGACGCCAAATGGAAATCGACGTTTTCTTCAACAACGCACCCCAAACAACTCAAACATGCAGCGGAAAACATTCTGGACAGTAGCACATACCCTTAGTAAAAAACTCACGAATAAAAATCCGTGGATCATATGGTCTTGGGGATTTTTTCTATGGTGCTACTGGTTGTTAAGAACTCAACAAAAAAAGAATTAGATCTAAAGCTACTTTAGATAAAGAGAAACAATTCAAACAAACTAGACTACTTTCTGGAAAGTAAAAGCAGATTCCAAAACAAAAGCACTGTAATCAAGAGGTGTTTTCTCCCATTCTGAGATCCCAATATTTTTATAGATTTTTCTCAATATAGATATATGAGTTACAGATCTCGTCTCCAAATTTCACCTCAAGATCAAATACATAAAAAATCAACCGAAAAGAACAAGAGGTTCTGCCAAAAACATCGACCAGAAAAATTGGGGCTCGGTATTCACCTCATGGCTCCCAGATGGTGCGTCAAATGGACTTCAGGTTTTTATCACAGTTAGATATATAAGTCCTGCACCTTTTCCCACAAGAATCACGCAAAAAGGATTTTTCTATATTTTTCTAACAATCAAACAGTAACTGCTGCGCGAAGGAAACTTTCTGGACAGCACTGCAACTAGAAGATGAACTTGATCTCTATCCTTTCCTAGATTGCAAGAAGATTATCAAATCATATTTGCAATCTCAAGGCATCATGGATCAGTAGAAAATAGAAGAAGATGAGGAAATAAACTAGTTGCAAACAAGAACACAAAAGAAATAAGATCAAACACAAGAACTAGAGAAGAACTTGGATGAACATGGCTGATTTCTATTGCATCGGTTTGAGGGTAATACAAAGCCACACCAAGGTGGGCAAAGCACTTCAGAAGTGCACTCTAAACACACCCAAACCTCAGCCCACTCCCTCTCACAAAATCTGAATGGGAGGCACCCCTCCTCCTTTTATAGCCCAAAGGTGGAGTAGCTCTCAAGCCAACTACTCCCCACCTTTGGATGTCACATGGATGGTGAGATTTGTTCACTCTTTCAGATATAACCCTTGGAATATACTCCACAAATCCTTGGAATATGCCACGACATTTCGATACATGCCCCACGTGGGCCCACACCGGACGCTTGACGGTCCGACCTAGCCGCTAAGTTTCCATCGCACTCGACCCCGCCGAGCCTTGGATCCTCACGCGGCTAAGTCCGTCATCTTCATCATCTTTGTGGTCCTCAAGTCCGAGTCCAACCGTCCCCACGCAACCTCCTTGTCGTTTCGGACCCACGAACCGCCAGTTCAAGGCGTCCGACATCGTCGCCGACCACGGTCTACCAAGACTGTACCACAAAGATTAGCCAAAAACACCATACTTACTTTTCTCACCTGTAAGGTTAGTCCATAATCAATCACATCCAAGACATGCACAAGTTTTCCGGACAACCCATCGAAAAACCGTGCACAAACGGTGCAACCCGCTCCAAGACCAAAACCCCAGGAAAACCGTGAAGCCTCGATCGCCTCAAAACGCTGCGTTCTGTTCAAACACTTGTCAATATACTCATCATCAACATGGGGCCACCTACACATGGTTTCACAGCTTGTCCATCTACTCCTGCGTACGTTGCTGCTTGAGAATACTAATTTTGGTGCACTCTAGCTCGAACGTAGTGACTAATGTTCCTTTGTTTTTCTTGTCCTGAAAACTACAGTTCACTGTGTACAACAGGGCAATACTGTGTTGTTTGGTATCAACAGGGAAAGACTCTTTTCAAAAAAATTTATATAAACGTGCATGGAGAGATCGAAACGCTCGTAAGCTTTTTTTTTTTTTAGGATTTCGTAAGCTCGTAGTAACGGCTAGGATAAGCATGACCCTTTAGCCCTGTTTTGGTTGCTTGATCCCTCTAGCATGGTCCTTCTGACGCATCCACATTAGTGCGAATCAGGTGAGCACATGCAAATGATAGTAGGCCACTAGCTTGTGGAGAGCTTGGGCCAGTTGACCAGCTCATGGGCGCTAGCAGCCAGACGTTGTTGCCTTGCTCATTGGTCTCTACCGTGGCAACGCCATCACGTCTCCACCACCGGCGACGGCGACACAAGGGTGGCCTTGGGTGTCTCTTCTTCAGTTGTCGCAAGGGCCTTCTTGAGCTTCACCTTGCACCTCATGATCAAGAGAAATGGAGATGGCCGGTCGCTGCCATCTAGGAAGAGGAGGAGGGAGGCGGTAGCTGGTCATGGGCTCGCAACCAGGAGGAGGGAGGTGCGCATGTATTGCAGTTTGCGGTGTGGTGTGTGATATGTGGTCGGTGTGGTGTGGTGTGTGTGACATATTGACATGTGGTGGGAAGGGACAGGGCTAGGAGTATGGTGTGCAATTGAATGTGGATGGTAGGAAGATATGTGGCCTATAGTGTCTTTGAATTTGATACATGAGATTTTACGAGTTTTTATTTTTTTATTTGCAAACAAGTCCGAACTGAGTCCGAGCGAGCCAGAAATATGCTCTGCTCAGATTGTTTAGAAAGCGAGCTAGAAATGAGGCTTGGTTCAAGCTCGTTTGAAACACTAGCTGAGCGCAAATTGATCACAGTCCACGAGCAAAAAGTGCCAACCTAGGCTAATGCTTTTGCATCCCACCAACAAGGCTAAGAGCAACAGAATAAACAACGTACAGTATAATGCATGCATCTTATTGGTCCGGCCCGAGCATATACGTACAGACAATTGATCAAAACAGTCCAGAAGCGAAAATGTCACTAGGTATTGGCTATAGGCATGTGTAGCTTCGGTCGATGCAAGCAACAGCTGCATGAACGTAAGTGGATGTGACGACCCGATCATTGGAGATGAACACGTACGTGAGTCGAACAAAAGAGTTGCACAAATCAGCACAATTGGGTTGCGCTCAGATAGTACTTATGAGCATCTCCACCAAGGCTATTTATAAGAAATGACTATGTAAATCTATAGATAAAGATATAAACAACATCTCCAAATGGACAATTTATAACATCGTACTATAATATTAAATCTTACCACATGTAATAGATAATAAGTGTCTTGAAATCAGTTATACCCTGACTGTAAGTTAGTAGTCAGTCTATATCTCTCTTCTCCTTTTCTCTCTTCCACCTAAACAAAATACTGACATGGCATCTTTATAGCTATTTAAAATGACACCATTAGAGATGCTCATAGAGAAAGGGCCATAGAGGAGAGCATTCATCCCCTCTCACTTCATTCAATCATTGCCCACAAGCAGACGGTGTATCCCCAGCTCACACGCACTTACGGGTGGGCCCCGCGGCTTATGCGCCCGCTCTACAGCCGTACATATTAAATAAATGGGTACGTACGTACATACGACAACTATCATCTGAGTTATCCACGGTAACCAGTAAATAAATATTCATCTCATCCTTAGTCGGTTCTTGTGCTACAAGTAGAAATCGTTTTTTTTTCATCACATTTAGGCGCGGTTCTCTCTAACCTATCTTATCTTCTTATCATCTTACTTGCTTATAACCTAAATTTTGAAAGCTTGTCAAAATAGCTTCAAAACTTCGGTACACTTGGTTTAATTTGATTCTGAGAGCTTTATGATGCACTTTTAACAAAAAAATGGACTGTAAATATCAAAGTGTTTGACCTTTTAATTCGAAGATAAATAGGTAAGATAAGAAAATAAATCGAAGATAACAACCCATTAATCTATGTTTCAAATTAGCTCATCGTCCTGCATGCCAGGCTATATATGGAAGCAGCTGCATCATTCCACTTCCACGCCATTTGCTGGAGGCGACAGGAGAGGACCACCTACTGTACCTAGCTAGTGGGCTATGCCAGGGTTTGAAAAATCGATTTTAGCACAAAAATCGGTCTGGCCCGATTTTTGATTTGCCACGGTAAATCACGAAAAATCGGTTAAAATTTGAGTTTTGAATTTTAAATCAACGGAGGTTTAAAAAATCAGAAATAGCTTGTTTTTTCGATAAATCGGCCGATTTCTTCGATAAATCGACCGATTTCTTTGATAAATCATTTGAAAACAAAAAATCGGTATTGAAATTTCGAAATCTCGAGCCAAACTTCGATAAATCGGTCGATTTCTTCGATAAATCGATTTCGAGAAATCGGTCGATTTTATCGATAAATCGACCGATTTTTTCGATAAATCATTTGAAAACAAAAAATCGGTATTGGAATTTCGAAATCTTGAGCCAAACTTCGATAAATCGGTCGATTTCTTCGATAAATTGACCGATTTCTTCGATAAATCGATCCAAACTGATTTTAAATTTTAAATCAAAATTTTGAATTTAATTTGCGATTTGCTGTTATCGATCCGGCTCGATACGTCGATTTCGATGATAACTCAAACCTTGGGCTATATCCGCACGGCTCTAGCCAGGCTCGTTGTAGACTAGTCTCCTGGTTTGCATTTGTTGATGCGTGTGTCAGTACTGGGGTGGATTGCTGAGTATGTATGCACACGTGAAGTACGTACTCATTTGCTATATATGCTTGCATTAGATAGGAACATGATCGACCGAGGCAAGAATATATCCTTGCATGTATAAATTAAACTACAACTCACCTGGCGCGCGCGCGCCACCACGTTAAGTCGTTAATCCTAAAACCTTTTATATATATAAAATGTTTAATAGAGCTACCACGTTAATCCTAAAATATAAGAAATTTTCACGTTAATCGGTAAAAAAAATATCTATGCCGTTAATCATTGTTGACCCGAATTATAATGGCTTAGATTAAAAGAACGAGTCCATTCCAACTAAAGAAATATCTATATCGTTAATCATTGTGAGTCTGAATTAGAACGGCTTAGATTAAAAGAGTTCATACCTGCTACAATTATAAAATAGAAGCAATTAAAATTTGGAATAAAAAATAATCGAAATGCAAAATCACAAACGTATTAGGCATGGACATCTTGGTGAGGCAACGAATTCATATAGAATCCTACAACATTCAGCAACAAATTCATGTTGGACGTGGATATGGCTAAACATTATATATATATATAGATAGATAGATAGACACACACTTATACTTTATATCTTTACAAAGCACAAGAAAAAGGGAAAATGTATTAAGGCTCTTCGCACCGTATTGGCGCTCAGCAAAAACAGGGAAGAATCCTAGGAATCATAAGTGGATTAAGTTCACCATTGACCCACCATCTGGAGTTCACCATGGACAATATGAATGTCTCCATAACAAATTTGGCTATACTCGATTTGCGACATGGACTATATAAGAGTTTATCTTGGGCAGCACAATTATAAATCTTCTACTATCCATCTACTATATATATATATATATATATATATATATATATATATATATATATATATATATATATATATATATATATATAATAGGTCCAATGAAGCCATCAAGTTAATCCAAAAAAACTAAAAATTCTCACGTTAATCGAAGAAAAAGAGAAAGATCTACACCGTTTTGATATTTGATCTTACTACCAGGGCCAAGAAGCTAATCGGCTAGGACCCATCCATGTCATCGGAGAATCTAAGGAAGAATTTCGTGGTGTTCATGTACCGTTTGATATTGATCCTGGTGAGTGCATGAAAGTATGCCTAATTTCCATATGAATATTTATCTTTACCGACAGCAACTTTGTAGGCTTGTTCTATGATAAAAAAATTGTTTCGATGGTTAAAGGAGCCACCACGCTTGCTCTAAAAGGTTAGACGTTAATCCAAGAAAAAAATTTACATCATTAATTATAGTGGGTCTAGATTATAACAGTGTAGATCGTAAATAGGAACACCAGAAGGGAGACGCACAGACATTGCAGCAGAGTGAAAGCCCCTATGTGTTGCTGTAGGTTGAAACACTCCAGAGGTTATAAACCGTGGGGAGGAGGCGAGGTAGTGGCGAGAAGTAAGTGAGGAGAGTGTAAGGAGGCAACGAGGTGGTGGTAAGTAGTCAACAACTCAACGGGAGTATAGGAAGGAGGCTATTGCTATGTATGCATTTGGCTAAGGAGTAGTGAAAAAAGAAAAAAAAAGATGGATGAGTTTCGAAGTATGGTGTTTAATGAATCTCTGTTCATAATAGAAGTATGGTGTTTAATAAATCTCTTTCCATATGCTATTTCTCCCATGTTCGGATGCAACAGAGACACCATACTTTATAAAGCTAAAAATTCTCACATCAATTGAACAAAAGAGACAAAAAAATCTACACTAAATCTAGCTGCGCAAGTGTATGGGTGAACGTGCTAGTATATACTCCACATTAATCCTAAAATAGTATAAATTCTCACGTTAATCCTAAAATACTACAAATTCCCATGTTAATCGAAGAAAAAAGAGAAGATCTAAACTGCCAATTATAGTGGGACCAGATTATAACAACATATATCTGACACATAACTATTGAATCCACCAAAACCAAATTGAACTCTATCTCAGTAATTCTATCTTCAGACCTCTCAACACTAGATAAAGGAAACATGTGTCCCTCATAGCACTATATAAAGTAAGCATGTGTCCCTCATAGCCATCATCAGTAGCCAATCTATCTGTCATGGACCATGTCTAGAAAGAACTAAACTCATGATAACTAGAGCCTGACTGCCTTGGTAATCACCGAGCGATGTTAGAGTGGTTGTCCAGTGAGTCCCCTACCTGTTCCGGATGCGGCAATGCAACACAAATCGGCGGTGCTGGTGCAACCCCATGGTCGAGCTAGCTAGATCACAACAAGACAAGATGAAGGGTTGTGTTAGGAAGGGAGTGATATTTACAGTGAGAAAAAGAAGTCATAGGTGCGTGTGATACGATGAGCGGTGGCTGGTGGGCAGTGGCCACGCCACGCATAGTGTGATAGTGGGTATATACTAGGAATAAGTCCATGTTACACCCTTTAACTATCCAAAAAGTTCACTCTAACCTCAAACTACAAAATTAGTTATTTAACACCTCCATCTATCAAAACCGGGTCATTTTACACCCTCGGTGGTTTAGGAGGGTGGTTTTGGTGATGTGGCATCTGGTTTTGTATAAGTCGCTAGCATACTTGGCCTAATTAGTGATTTTTGGAGTCCGAAAAACTAGAAAAATCTTCAAAATATTTTAGTACATAAGGGCCAGGGAAAAATAACTTTAGAAAAAATAAATGTTTAAATATCCAAAATTAATGTTTTTAGTTAATTCATCCAAAATTTTTAAAATAAATTTCAAACATTTCAAACTTTCACAATTTTTGAAAAATATTTTTCCTAGGATCCTTATGCATCAAATTATATTTGAGAATTTTTCTACAATTTTTGGAGTCCAAAAATCACTAATTAGGCCACTTGTACAGGCGACGTGGATAAAACTGGATGCCACATCACAAAAACGACCCTTCTAAACCATCGAGCATGTAAAATGACCCAGTTTTCATAGATGGAGATGTTAAATAACCGATTTTGTAGTTTGGGGGGTGTAGAATGACCTTTTTGTATAGTTGAGGGGTATAAAATTGACTTATTCCTATATGACGTAGATCTTATATAAGTTTTTAGTCGAATATAAAGATTTGTGCTGCAACAAACAAACAATGCTGTGTGGAAACAAACTAACGAATCTAACCGCGCAAACAATAGGTTTATAATGGTGTAGAGTTTAAATATATATTTAGTTGAATCTAACAAATCTACACCACTAAGTATATTTTTTTCTAAATAAAACGGTGCAGATCTTAAATATGTTTTGATTGAATTCAATATATTATATATAATCTAAGTACAAACTACTAAATCTAGCCGCGCAAGTGTGTGGGTCACCATGCTAGTTGGGTTTAAAACAACATATCCTGTGCAAATGACATGTAAATGAAATTAAAAAAAGAAACCAGCAAATTATGTGAGTAAAACTGAAGATATTATCCAATTTAGTAGCACATGCTACTGATCTGAAAACGTGATTAGCGTACCCATGGATGTGCTGGTGTTCATCCAGTGGAGACCCGACAATGCCAGGATGTTAATCTACACTGCCTTTCACCGAATGAAGTACTCTCTCAAGAAGGGGTGTAATTAAAATGGTAATGGTATTCTCCGGCATTAATATTTGAAAAAGTATTATTTGTTATTTGAATACAAATACTATCCATAATTAAAAGTGCTATCCTTATTCACATTATTAGTATCCATATGCGGTATTGAAGTCTTCATTTGTACCAAGAATTGGAAAGAAACATCTAAGAAAGATACATCAAAATTTGTATTTGTATTGGAGAATATCATAATTTGTATTAGAGAGATCCGTACTCGATCATCTTTAAAAATATCCTATTATATATATAGAGAGAGAGAGAGTTTTGCTATGGTACTTTGTAAAACACAGATCTCTCCATGCTTTGCACCATGTTTGCAAAATTTAAGACTCAAATGGCCGATCTGAACCGTCCATCTTGTTCGTTTCTTTGAAATATCACAACTGACCAAATTTTATATTTTTTTTCCATTTTTTACTATTTATTTCATATTTATGAAAATCCACCATCTAAGTAGTTGTAGAGCCTCCAATAAGGCTGATTTTGAAATATTTAAAAAATTTCGAGTCATGAATATATACATATACATGTCACATACGATTACAAAAGCATTCTAGGCATTAATTAAAATTCATAACTCTTGCGGCCGCGGTACCAGTAGCTGTGCATGCACATAGCTTAATTGATCTAACGGGCAGGACCGCAGGAAGACAAGCGGAGCTGGCCGCAACCGTACGTACTACGTCAACACGTGGATGCATGCATGCATGCCCGAGTGAATCAGAAGGAGAGCTTCCGGGTCTTCACCGCGGCAAGCAGCGGCTGGTCCATCACCACCGTGAACTCCACCTTGTCCTTGAAGTCGATCGCCGGCTGCGACGGGTGCACGCGCCACTCGAACGCCTGCACCATCCGCGCCACCATCAGCGCGATGTGCGTCGTCCCCATAGCCAGCCCCGGGCAGATCCGCCTCCCGGCCCCGAATGGTATCATCCGGATGCCCGCCGACCCGGTCATGTCCGCCGTCTCGCCGCCGGCGAGGAACCGGTCCGGGTCGAACTCCGCGGGTCGGTCCCACAGCTTGGGGTCCTCGGAGATGGCCGGGAAGAAGATGTCCAGGTTCGCGTCCGCGGGCACGTCGTAGCCGGCGAGCTTGCTCCCCGGCTGGACGGCGGCGTGGGTGAGCGAGAAGTACGTGGGCGGGTGCTTCCGGAGGAGTTCCTTGACGAAGGCCTGGAGGTACGGCATGCCATCGGTGTCCTTGTCTTCGACCGGCCGCGCGTCGCCGACCTGCTGCATGATCTCCTCGTGGATACGGGACTGGATGGACGGGTTGTCCACGATGCGCGCCATGGCCCACTCGATGGCGGTGGCAGTGGTGTCGGTGCCGCCGTTGATCAGCTCGTTGCAGAGCGTGACCAGCTCTTCGTCGGTGGGCACGGCGTCGCGTCCCTCGACACGGAGATCGAGCAGGGAGTCGAGGTACGAGAACGGCGCGGCGACGTTGGGATCCGGCGGCGAGCGCTGCATTTCGAGGAGGATAGCGCGGCGCCGGTTGATGAGCGGGAGGAGCGTGTCGATCTGCTCGCCGCGGACGGCGAGCGCGTGGCGCTGCTGCCGCCAGAAGAACGGGCGGAGGAGCGGGAGGTAGTCGTACATGCGCACGCCTATGGCGAGCAGCACGCGCTTCATGACTGCGTCGATGTGCACTATGTGCTCTTCTTCCAGGTCGAGCAGCCCGAAGGTCATTTCGAGCAGGATGCAGAACACCGCGAAACGAGCGTTGCCGAGCACCCACACGGACGCGCCGTCGGGCGACGCCGCGGCCTCGGCGCGCACCCGCGACACGAACCGGTCCATGGCGCGCAGCCTCGCCGGCCGGAACTCCCGGAGCCGCGACGTGCTCAGCATCCCGGACACCATGTTCCGGCGCAGCGACCGCCACTCGGGGCCATACACGGCCGAGTTGACGGTGAACTTGTTGCAGGAGAAGATGTTGCGCGTCGCGTTCTCAGCGGGGCGGCTGGCGAACTCCCGGCCCTTCTCAACGAGCGCCTCGTGCGCGAGCTCGGCGCTGCTGATGACGACGAGCGTACGCACCCCCATCCGCAGCGTCAGGATGGGCCCGTACTCCCGTCTCAAGTCGCGGATGTAGTGGATGAACAGCTTCCCGGAGAAGGCCACCTGGAAGAGGTTCCCGACGAGGGGCCACCCCGGCGGGCCCGGCGGGAGCCTCAGGCCCCTGTACCTCCTGTTGTACCTCGCGACGGCCGCGACGGCGACCAGAGCGGCGGTGGTCACTGCGGCCGTGAAGGCGAGGCTGACCATGGAGGCTGGCACCGGCAGCATTGCCACCGCGCCGGGAAGGGTGGTAATGGCGCGCGTCGGTTGTTTCACGGACATGGGCGCGATGAATGCAACTCTTTGGGCGAGATGTGGAGACTTGTGGGGATGGTGAGCATTGGGTTAGTTGAGATATATAATCGGAGGCGGAGGGAGAGGTCAGCGGATCGGAGTAATTGGGAGGTGGAAAATGTGGTTGGGGCATTCAATGAGCGATTGCCCGCCCGGCGGCGAGGATCAGCCGACAGCGGCCTCACTCCATTAGCTCACTCACCGGCTCACTCGCCATGTCTGAGTCACTGTAGCTTCCCCTTGCAGCTTCCACACAGCTGTCCTCGTGGCCAGTGCCAGCCACAGCACTGCCGCAGCGAGCTACGTTCCCCACTGCGTCCGCATCCTCTGATCGAAATGGCGACTGCCAACTCGGCTGGCAGCGGGGTGGCGCCGGTTCCCAGGATCGGCGGCCGCCCGCAAGTCTGCAACGCCTTTCCTTCTTCGGCAAATCGGCCATTTCGCGACGGGAACGAGTGACCGGGAAGGGAAGTCCTTCAAGACCCGCACTTTTTTGCCCGGCTGAGCGCAGAAGCAAGCCAGTAAATGGGAGGAAGGCCGTACGTAGCCTGCCAGCACTAGCAGCGGACGGGCAGCTGGACGGGGTCCGTGCTGGACGCTCTGCTGTTGCTGTCCACGCTCTACAGTCGGTGCCGATGATTTAAGCTAGCGCTTCTAGAAGCCGGCTAGTTTCGCCGAGCCCGAGCGATCCCCCGGGGCCACGGAGCGGCGCCAGCCGGGAGTGGGTTTTCCTTTACACCACACGCCACACCCATACGCGAGCGTCGGAAGCATACATAAAACCAGATCAGAGCTCCAACAGCCCCCGTTCACATATGGTGTGATTGGTGGCTCGCCGCATATGGTGTGATTGGTGGCTCGCCGCATGCAGTTGACCGTGCGCGAGCTCACGTTTGGTTGGCTGTATCGCCCGCGCACGGCCTGGGCCGAAGCTGCATGCGAAGGCCAGCCGACGTCGACGCGCCTACACACGCGGAGACACCACGCGGAGCTGTTTCCCATGGGCCAGGCTCGCGTGAGCTGTGCTCTGCGCATGCAAGCAACCAATCACACCCGTTGGGTGTGCTAGGTTCCTACATCCAGCCGAGCCAGGCTCGCCTTGTGCAACTGCCGTCTGTTTGGTTGGCTATGTGAGCACCGGAGCCAGGCCAGCCTGGTGCTCCTAAGAAATGTCCCGCTCGGCTGTTTTCCGGCTGGCCAGGCCGAAGCGAGCAACACAAGACACGAGGGCATAAGATCGACCAGCAACCGACCGTGCACTGCAAACAGTTGGTTTCATCCTTACAAAAAAAATAATAAAATTCAAACGACATCCAAATTCAATGAGACAAAAAAGTGGAACCGTCGATTCAAGTACAAGGTATTGAAAAAAATTTAGATTTTTTAAAATTTTTATTTTTGTTTTCAAATTTATTGATTTTCTAGTATTTGTTTTTTGAATTTTTATTTTTGTTTTAAAATTTATTTTTGTTCTAGTATTTTTTAAATTTTTTATTTTTATTTTTGCTTTTGAATTTATTTTCTTTGTTTTGGATTTTTCTTTTTTGAATTTGTCCATCCCATTTCTCTCCTAGTGCAGCCAACCAAACAACGTCCCTACGTAGCCTGTCCAATCTTATACAATCAACCAAATAACATCATCTTGCATCACTTTAGCCTGGCTTCCACCAGTCTGACTGAGTTGAGAAAACAACAAAACAGCCCCTTATATAGTACCACCGAACAAGCCGCGTGCGCGGTCTCCAAGATTAAATCCTAGAGTTTACCCCGCTCGCCGCGCCGGTGCACCATAACCATAGCTCCGTGTACTGGACGATGCACAGTCGTTTGGTTTATCGGATTTCGCTGCCAACTCTTGCTGTACACTTGTGCTTGCGTTCTCTGCCGATTTGGTTTGTCTCAAGAGGCGTACGTTTGACACACTGTTGATACAGATATGCATGTCCTGTCTCATTGACTTCTGTGCTTCTCGAACGCTAGATTGCCTGTCTCAGTTCAAATACCAATCAAATCTTGCCTTAGCCCACTTCTCTTCGGCTTATCTTCTTATCTTATTTATTTATCTCTAAATCAAAAAGTCAAATAGTTTGACCTTTTCAATTCATTTTTTTCTATCTTGAAATCGCATCTCAAAACTTTGAGAAACAAGTCAAATAAGCTCACCAGACTTTTCAAACTAGCTCAGAAAGCTCTCGAATTTCAAGTTACAAGTAAATAAGAAGAAAAGTAAATAAGATAAGCGGAAGAGAAGGGAGCCTCAGATCAAGAAGATTGCAAGCAGGAGGCTAGGTGCCACCACGTAGCACTATGTAGGCCACCGGGAATTTTTTTTATACTGTTTAAAATTCAAAATTTAAAAATATATCTTTGGCTAAACTAACGTGCGGGATTTATATCCCGCCCATTCAACGGGCTGGATTATCCCCATATGAAATAAAATCCAAATCGAGTCTAATTAAGACCATTCACACAATCAAGCTGCTAACCAAAAAGAAAAATCGTATATCATCCGGATAATTCAATACAATTGTAAAAGTAGGAGTAATAATATTTAAAAGTGACTTAACAACATAAATACATAGCAACTCATAAGTAGCTTTTAAGTACGGTTACAAGCCGAGTTTACAACACAAATTACAACAAAGATTTAGACTCGTCACTTCAGCTCTTCGAGAACTCAGCTCATTCAGTCCACCGTAGTATACATCAAACCTAGTGTAGTATACATAAAGTAGTATATGTCAACTGAATCTTTTGCTCCGATTAGCAGCCGGGCGGCGCCAAGCAGGCGACGAAGTGCGACACGGTCTTTCGGTAATGAATTACACATGTTTTGCGGTGTAGGCATGAATTACACATGTCGGTCGTGACACATTGAAATATTGGCAATTATTGTTGACACGGGCTTCACACAGAGTTCGAGACCTATACATATGGCAAATAATAGGCATGGTGTAGGGCACATGAGAAAGCACGGATGACATAGGTAGTGCGATAACCGACATGGTTGTTCACCATGGCTTTGTGAAGAGTTATGACACTAGCATGAACAGTAAATGGTCGAATAGCGAGCAATCGCTTTCCATTCTATGTCATAGTACAGGGATAGGCCTTATGCATGATCGCTCGTCGATGGAGTACTTCGGTGTTGGGTGTGGCGGGATAGTGGCAGCCATAAAGGCATGTAGGGTCCTCATAAGTATGGTTCGAACGGATAGCGTCGGTCTAAGACCGGTTGGTTGTGCATTGGATGCATCGGCATGGCCTGCCTGGGAGGCCTGGGGGCTCCCTAGCATGGCTAACCATATCAATGACATTCATGATATGTTCCTACGGATTTAGTTGGAACGTTCGCAACAGCCAGTTTTTCAAACCACCAAAAGACCTCTCTGCGGGCCTTGATATCCCTAGCGTAATTGACTGGAACGAGAAAAGATCTATCCCACTTGGTCCATGCATAATCTCTCCCTCTCCATAATAAATCTAAAAATATACCTGGTCTGACATTCCTCTCGGACAAAAAACATCGCCTACAAATTATTTTCAAATAATATCTGTCTCTCATATGTATCCTACAAATTACCATAAAAATAATTCGCACCTATGATGCATAGAAAAAAAATTTACTAAACCCTACATCCTAAACCCGACATTTCACTACACCCTAAATTTCACTAAACCCTAAATCCTCTCAAATGGTTAGCCTACCATATTTTCACTAAATTGTAGCCCTAAATTGCACTAAACAGTAAATGTTATGCCATTTCAGTAACTACACCCTAAATTTCACTAAACCCTAAATCCCCTTATATGGCTAACCTACCATGTTTTCACTAAATTTTACTAAACCCTAAATTTCCCTAAACCGTAAACTGTTGGACATTTCATTAA
Organism: Olyra latifolia; assembly: GCA_036346145.1. NCBI lineage: Eukaryota > Viridiplantae > Streptophyta > Magnoliopsida > Poales > Poaceae > Olyra > Olyra latifolia. The sequence goes on from CM070526.1 coordinate 29,643,111, forward strand.
TTACAGTCATTTCATATGGCTAACCTACCATGCTTTAACTAATTCGAAATTACAAAATGAAAAAAATTACCTCCCAAGTAGTGCAGCCCGCAACCCCTCTCCTCCTTCTTCCTCTCTCCCTCTCTTCTCCTTCCCCTCTCTCTCCTCTCTCCCTTTCTTCTCCCTCCTCTCTTCCTTCCCTCCTCTCTACCTTTCTTCTCCTTCCTCTCTTCTTTTCTCTTCTTTCTATTCTGGCTGCTGCGCGCGGGTACACGCGAGGGAGGCAGCATGCTGCTTTTAGGGGGAAATCTCGCCCAAATCCTACCCGACCGTCCGGCGAGATTTGCCTTCACCAATAAATTCCCAACGGTCTGGTGGTTTGAACTACCCGCCCGACCGTTGGGCGGTTTAAGGAAAAACCGCTGGTTGGTTAGGCGGGTTTTCAGTCCCGCCCGACCAACAAGCGGCTGGTTTTTAAATTTTGTTAAATAATGTCATATTTTTTTAATTTTGAATTTTGAACCGTATAAAAAAAATTCGGCCACGGGAATGGCATAGTTGGGCCACACCCGCTGAAGAGAATCTAAGCCCATTAAAGGACCAAAGCGTCGGTCGAGATGGTCATGGCTGTGTCACGGCCCAATTGTAGAGTCCAGCCCAACATAACCTGTTGGCCATGGGCAGCGTGTGGCCTTCCAGAGCCTCTCCCGGGAATTTTTTTTAAAAAAATATTTTTTTTTATTCAAAATTACAAAATTACTCGTCGGAATTGTGAAATTACAAAAATATCCGTCCATCGCCCTGGTTTGGGGCGATCGCCCTTCATTCGGCGATAGGTACCCTAACGGCGCCACTAACGGCTACACGCGGGAAAGATTCGCGGCCGTTGTAATGACCACCTATCGCCCCATAATGGGCGATCGCCCGGCGTTAGGCGATAGGTGGGATTTATAACTCGGCCAGCCTTCTTCCCTTCCCACTCCTGGCCATTTCATTTCCATCGCCGAGAGAGCAACCGAGAGCAGGGAGGAGGAGGAGAGGAGAGAAAAGAAAAGAGAGGAGAAGAGAGGAGAGGAAAAAAAGTGAGGGAAAAAGGAGAAGAAAAAAGGGAGGAAAATAGAAGATAGGTGAGGCGTCATTTTCGTGGAGGTAAGTTTTTAAATTTTTTTACAAATTATTTAATAGACAATATTTAGAAATATAGTGTGGTAGTATTGTATAGTTGTAAAAAGTAAAAATTACGATGAAAACCTGGTAGGATAGCCATATGCTGTGCGGTTTAAGTTTTGGAAAAATGTGACGTAGAAATTAAATGTAGTAGATATGCATTTTGTAGGGTTAGGAGAAAATAATGATATATATATATAGTAGTAATGCTGTAAGAAAAACCGAGTAGTTTAATTATTTATTTATATCAGTAATTTGTAGTACGATCGTCATACGGTTTATATATTGTATTATCCCTTTTGTGAATTATTTCTTTTAGAAAAATATGTTAAAAAAAATGGTAGGCTAGCCACATATGTCAGACACGCTTAGAAATTAGTGGAGTGAGCAAATTTGAAAATAGATAGCAGAAATAACGAGGAGTAAATGAATGACATAGGATAATGTAACAATTATATGGTAGTATATGATGTTATTAGATAGAGAACTGATATATTTCTCGGTCGGACGTTGTAGGCAGAATGTCGGAGAAATTGTATTTTCAAATATTTTACGGAGATGGGGAGATAGCACAGGGGGCGGATGGAGTGGATTTGTCAGCATTTTCAAGAGTTGTACGGGGCATATCTAGACCGAGGGATAGGACATACAGGGCATTGTTGGAGTGGATGTTTCGGATGTTCAATTTGGATGCCCAGATCGTTCTATTTGCGGGTTAGAGCGAGAGTAAGTCGCGGCGCAACACTGCTTTTATGGAGAGTTAATTCCCATTAATGCGACATCATCATGGAAGAGCTATGTTGGGTTTGCAGTAGAGCGGGGTGGCACGATGTTCTTTGTCTGATGCTACCGTAACTCCATCGATGTCGGAAGTTCGTGATGTTGGGGAATGTCATACGGAAGAGGTGGAGAGAAATATGCGAATCACGGTGATAAAGAGGACGAGGAGCCCGGAGACGGGGACACGAGATTGGTGGTGCCGAGGGATGGTGGGTGCCGAGGAGACAGATTCGAGGCGCAGGGCCGGCCGACGAGGGGAGGAGGTGGAGGACATAGTTGACTGATGGAGGAGGAGGACGGAGCGATGAGGAAGTTCTCGATGCAAGACTCGGACGAGGAAGACAACATGGTGAAGTGCTGTCCCTAGGGCGTGGTCGATTATAATTTGGAAGACCTAACAGTGAATGAAGGGAGAAGTGATGCATGGGAGTATCATGAGAACGAGGTCACGCAGGGGGCCATATATAAGGACAAGGAGGCTGTGATGGACGCGGTGAAGTATTGGGCAATGTCTTTGCGACGGCAATTCAGGGTAGTGAAGTCTAGCAAAAAGGAGTACGATGTGAAGTGCGCGAGTTGATTCGTGCCCATGGCGGTGCATGCATACAAGGGGAAGTGGAAGGACTACTGGAAATGCTCCATTGTGATGGGGCATGACTGTGAACTGGAGGAAGCGGAGCAGAAACACCGCAATCTGTCGTCTACTTGGGTGGCCAATGTGTTTTACCGTCAGATCGTAGACAATCCACACCTGCAGGCTCGAGCTATCATCACAGCCGTGGAGGAGAGGTTTCAGTACAAGATTAGCTATGCAACGGCATGGAGAGCAAAACAGACAGCTTTACAGATACGGTTCGGGACGTATGAGGCTTCCTACGAGAATATTATACACTTGCTCAGGGCAATAGCACACAGGAATCCTGGTACATACATCGACCTTGCGGAGTTCCCCGCGGACGATGTGTGCCCGGGCAAGTATGTCTTGCAGAGGGCCTGCTTCGCCCTCGGCGCATGCATAAATGCGTTCCGACACTGTCGCCCGGTGATTTGCATGGATGGCACATTCCTCACAGGAAAATACAAGGGCCAGATTCTTACTGCAATCGCGGTGGACGCAAACAACCAGGTTCTCCCGGTCGCATTCGCCTTCGTGGAGGGGGAAAACACGAGCAGCTGGTACTGGTTCCTTGAAAGAGTCAAGCTGGCAGTTGTTCAGGAGGAGCAAGAGGAGAAGCGCAAGCGTTCGCAGGAGGAGTACCGTAAGCGACAAGAGGATGCTGAACGTCAGGCTGCCGAGGCCCGAGAGGCTGAAAGGGAGAGAAAGCGCGAGAGGGCACGTCGCGCGAAGGAAGCTGGACCTGATGCTACCGGCAAGGGGAAATATCCCCGTTGTACTCAGTAGTACCTTTCTTGTAATCCTAATAATCAAAATTTCCCTGAGAGCACTTTACCTTCAACGCGGCATATTTATGATTAAATCTCGCCCGAGCAGAGGGCAGTTTATTCTTCTAGCTATTTATTTATTTTTCCAAATAATTATTAATATAAAAACCTCTGTTGAAACTTATCCATTATTTCCATACTATTATATTTTTAAGATTAAATAGTCCAAATAATGAGCCATATGTCCGATAATATTTATTTTCACATTTCTTATAAATATTGTAATTAACATATTGATAACATATAATACATAATGTATACACAGAAGTTATAATTAAATATAAATGTGTTGCTATCGCCCTTTAACTGGGCGATCGCCCCATATTTGGGCGATAGGTCACTGTGCCGACGGCGGCGAAAACGGCGTGTCGACGGCCGAGCCGGGGACGCACCTATCGCCCGAATGACGGGCGATCGCCCCTAACCAGGGCGACGGACGGATATTTTTGTAATTTTACAATTCCGTCGAGTAATTTTGTAATTTTGAATAAAAATTAATATTTTTTTTAAAAAAATTCCCTCTCCCGGTGCCCCGTCCCGAGCATCACTTTTAGCTCAAGTTGATCCTAACCTTGAGGCTCATACGCCAACTTCAAAATCTCATACATTCAGCCTGTTGCCAACCGTACCCACAATCCCACTTCCCAGTCCCCACTTTCCAAAGAGAGATTTCTATGCTCTTTAAAATTCATATTCAACATATAACATATTCTGACGTACTCAGATGATCCCAAGTATTATAGACACATACTTTGAGACATATTAATTGAGTATGATTTCTCAAAATTTTCCCTTCCCCAAAGTTCCCCCACGTAAAAATATCACGGCGCGACGACGCACCCATAGGCGTCAAGCTCCGTCCGCCGTCGTGTCCCCCGGCCGCTTGCTGCTCCCGCCCTCCTGGATTCGTCGTCGGATTTGGGGATCCGCCTACCTGCGCGCAGTCCCGTGCGTTCTGCTTCGTCAAGTACCCACTCCGGTTCCTCGAGAGCTCCCTCCTCCTTACACGCCATGATTGTGTGGCCGTTCAGCTTCATTCCTTAGTTGTGCTCGAGATTACTTCGAGCTCTAGCAGCGGGGTAGGATCATGGGAGTGTTGCAACCCGTCGGGAAGAGGTCTAGCCGCCCACAAGGTGGCTGTTCTAGTCTTCGTGATACTGGAATATGCCATGAATTAAGAGGTGCGGCATGTTGTTTATACTTGGTGTTGCGAGTAGGAAAATAAAGTTGGGACTTGGGAGTGCCTTGGGGACGGTCACCTGCACTTTGTGGTGTCCCCTTAAAAAACGCAGCCAGCGTTCCTTCAAGAGAAAAACGCAGGAGAACGTCTCCTTCGGCCTGCTCGTTGAGATTCAGCCCAACACAGAAAGTTCTCAAGCCTAACACAGAAAAGCCCAGTTAGAATCTAATGAAGGCCCACCACAAAAGAGACCGTAGTACTCCCTAACATAAACAAAACAACGATGAGATTCAGAATTTTTTTTAACCATTTATAAATAATTATTTTAATATTAACCATCGTGAAAAATATTTCCAGATCTAACCCTTTTGGCCGCGTCACCCCGCCTGGCGTGGCAAATATCTTCGCGCCGCGCCAAGTCAGCGAGTGGCAAGCAAGATCAGATTCTTGCGCCAGCGGTTCGGCACGAGCGAGGTTGGCCCCATGTGGCAGCCATATGAACCACGTTCCTCGGTGCGGCGTGTCTTGGCGCGGCGAGAACATTAGCGCCAACCGCAGTGGGCGCTGCCAAAAGGGTTAGATGTGAAAATATTTTTTCGCGAGGATTAATATTAAAATAATTATTTACAAAGGGTTAAAAAAAATTCGTTCTAAGATTCAACCCCTAATCCGACACTTGGTAATTCATCAAAACATTACCTTTGAACAACCATGTTAGCAAAATAAAAAAAAACAAGGCAACCAGATTCCTGGCTTTAAATCAGATCCATGAAAGAAGACGTTACAAATAGCTGAACATAAAAATATAATCTACTGAAAAAGACTATAATCTAGTGAACCTTGGAAAAAAAAACTGCAATATAGATGTTAAAAACTGAAACACCTATCCGTTACAACTAAAACACCTGCATACGGGAGGGAGAAGAGACTGAACAACATTGCGCCTAGGGGCTATGCCGCATCACACCATGGCGAGAAGTCATGGTGCGCCGGGGAGGCCATGTCAAATGGGTGCGCTGGGGTGCCATGATGCCCCTGATTGGAGGCCACGCCGGAGGGGATGCCACGCCATCGAGGAGAGTGCGGAGGGGATGCCGATGCCGGGAAGGGGGCTTGGAGGAGGGATGCCAAGTGACAACGCCGCCGGGGGAAGGGAGAGGGAGATGGACCGAGATTGGTACTTTTGTTGACAGCTAACAGGGGCTGCAGCTTGAGAGAGGGAGGGGGAGAGGGAGGGGGAGGGAAGGGGGGTTAAGAGCAAAGGGGTTGTAGGTGGGCTAGAACTGGAAAGTTGGTTGACTGGGCCAAAATTGTGATGGGTATTTTTTTTTTCCTTTAATTATTTCAGGTACCCATGGGTACAAATTGAGATCTAGACCTGGACAAGAAGCAGAATACCCATGGTCTAAGATGGGACCCTGACCCACAAGTATTTTACCATCTCTAGGAGTAAGTAGGTCTTTTGTAGCCTGTGTTAGGCAGGTTGTGCATAAACTATGTAAAATGTTATTTTTTGTTTCAATGGAATGAAAATCAGGATGAATCCCCTTCTTACCAAGAAAAAAATATAGAAAAGTATCCTTACAACACCTACGCTATTGGTTGGAGGAAATGGATGATCAAAGATGGGTGACTACCATCACTGTGACAACTACACTCTTTTTAAATAGTAAGAGCATCTCCACCGGAATCCCCATTTTCACTCCCTGTATCCACTATTATATCATTCTCTATCACTGTTCTGCTCCCTATATCTCAACTCTCTCTAGCAGCAACCCCTAAATCTCATTCCCTATCTTCTCTCACATATATTCTATTCTTAAATCGTAACCGCCGTACGAACCATCACATATTCGTTACCGTATTTTTTTAAAAATGTGTATGACATGTGATTTTTCCTATTTTCCTAAATTTTTCATTCCATTTTTATTTTTCTCTTTTCTCCTCCCTTTTATTCTCTTTCCTTCTATATTCTTTCTTTTATCTTCCCTTCGTTCCTACCCACAGGTCACTTTCTTCTTCACTCCTCTCATATCTATCATTCCCATTTCCCTCCCACTTCAAAGCCCTAGAGGCAAGGCAGACCCTCGATCTCACCGCCGACCCACCGCTCGAATCTAAGGAGGCAAGTGTCTCGAGTGGCATCCCCGAGCAGCGTCCCTGAGCGATGTCCAACGACATCCTCGAGCAACAGCCAGCAGCATCCTCGAGGCGCCCAACAGCGAGAGCATGTGGTTTGCGGCATCTCCGTGTTGTCCAGGGGTGGTTTGTGCCGTCCTTGGTGTTCGGCGGCAGCCTTGAGCAGCATCCAACAGTGGCGGCCCTAAGCAGGCGGACTCTTCCTCGCAGGCGCTCGAAGTGACAGCAGTTGGGGGATGGGGAGGATGCACAGCAAACAGTGTGTTCCCAAATTTGGGAGTCTCCTAGTGACCTCCATCACTGTAGCTGTACATAGAGAGTTTCTTGGGTTGCGGTTTTGCCTCCGCCGGTTCCTATTTTGCTACGGTGTTAAGAGTTTGGGAGAGAATAAGGGGTATGTTGGGCTAGGATCTTGGAATTGAGAGGGAATCTTTCAGAATTCCATTTTTTTAAAGCCAATCCAATAGGACTGGAAAGAGGCAGTTCGAGGTTAGAGGACACCAAGGCGTTGGAGTGTTGGACCAGGTTTCATCTGCTCGGGTCACTATTATTGAAGAATTTCTCTCTTTTTTTTTCCTTTTTACAATGGCAGCCGGCGAGAAGAAAGCAACGTGGCTGGCGGTTTTAAGATCAGCAGCTGATGCTGTCATGTCATGCGCATTTCTTTATAGCGATAGTGCCGTCAGGCTAGTACTACGTGTTACGACGAGCGACCCATTTTTGCAACAAGAGCTGATCAGTCATACATAAGTTGTATTCCTTACAAAATGAGCTATCAACGTCTGTGATGGCTACAGATGTGCGCAGCTACCTCACGAAAATAACAATTGTGCGGCACCCAGAGAGTGCTTCAATCCTTATCTCCACTGGCCTCGACAAATCCATAATGTTTTTCTTGTAAAATTTGCTTGTTTACTGCTACTAACTATCGGTAGTTACCCTAAACATTGTGTTCTTGAGCTAGTTCAGTTTATTCGTGTCTGCACAGACTATTTTAATATGCTAATTTTAGCATTAAAAGTTGATAATAACGAACAAAATGAAGAAGGGCAAGCCATTTCATGGAAAATTTGCAACCTTTGGTGTATTTCTGAAGACTAGAACACAATAACAGTCATGTATCAATCAGAACAACGACGCAGCAAACCAAAATGGAAAACAACTCGTTCTATGTATCAGTTTAAACTTCCCTTTCTATACCTACAATTCACAGTTTTCACACTCCTGTGATGACGCATCGGATCAATCAGTAACCAAGAGCGGCGTATCCATCCTAAATCCCAAGCACACCAAGCAAGAAGAAGAAGAAGAAGACGTGGAAAAGAATGGGAAATCTCTCACGGCCTGTACAGATTAAGTGATCTTGGAAGAGCTCCTGAAGCCTTGAAGCAGCAGGCAGAACCCCTGACCTGATGGCGCGCCGCCTCCCGGCTTCTGTCGCTGCCCGCGAGCCGGCAGATTCTCATGTTCCTGCTCGTCGTTGCTGCTGCTGCCGTCGTCGTCGTCCATCCACACCCTTGTCTCCGACGCGCCCCGCGCCTGGAACGTGAACACGGCGCAGGAGGAGGAGGAGACGGAGGGCTCGGCCGCGTGGAACAGCCAGCCGTGCAAGTCCCACGTCATGTCCACCGGCGCGCCGCCGTCAAGGAAGAGGGTGTGGCTGCCGCGGAAGTTCCACCACAGCCGCCGCACCTGCACCACCTTCCGGCCGTCCACGCTGACCCACGCCTCCGCGTCGCCGTCTAGCCCGACGCCGATCTCGTGGTCCGCGCCGGACTCCAAGAACCGCGCCTTCGTGGACCAGCACCCGGACCTGACGAACCGCTCCCGCCGCCGCGCCATCCGGGACTCGGCGATCGGTATCCCACCGTGCAGGCGCTCCACGTACCCCCGGCTCATGTCACCCAGCAGGAGGACGAACTCGGCGTCGGCGACGACGGCGACGTAGAACCCAGAGACTGGCTCGGGGCCCGCGCCGTACCGCGCGTCGGCGTAGTCCCAGAACACGCCCACCACGCAGCTGCCCGCCGTGAACGTGCCGCTCCCCTTCTTCTTGTGCAGGTGCCGCGGCGCCGCGGCCCCGCCGCCGGCGCGGTGCCGCGAGGCGGCGTCGTGCACCGCGACGGAGAGCGCGGGCCCGTCGGCCGACCGCGACCACGTGACGTCGATGAGCAGGTCCTTCCCGGACCCCGAGAGCCGCGAGCGGTACACGCTCGTCACCTGGCTGACCATCGCCGCCCTCCCTCCGCCGCCGCCCTCCGCGGGCCCCGCCGCCGCATTGGCGCCGCCGGAGCAGGCGACGTCGGAGATTCGCACGGCGTGCTCGCTGAAGCACGACACCAGGTCTTTCATGCCACTCGCTGGCCGGACCGACCGGACGCCCCCTCCGGAGCAATTCTCTGGCCGTCTAGCACTATCGGGATGGCTTTGGCGACCGCAACGGCACCGGCATTATGCTGATGGCGATGGGCATTAGGCCTCACGAGCAAGAGAGAGAGAGAGATGGAGAGACGAGAAAGCAAGCAAGGCAGGCCATGGTTCGGTAATCGCAGGAGAAAGGTATCTCTTAATTGGGAAGCCTGACAGGCAATAGGCTGGAGCTTAGAAGGTAGGTATAAAATCTCTCTCTCTCATCCACCTCTCTCTCTACCACTGTGTACGAGTGGACTGCAGCTTATACTACTACTGTTCCCTAGTACGCTTTAGTTCCCTGCACCAGTGGAGCACAAATTCCATTGGCGCGTCCAAAGCAGATCGGTCATGCATGTTTGCACCATGATTTTGTTTTTGGTTCCCAAGGGTGAAAGGAAGAGAACCCCCAAGCAGGGAGGAAAAAACGCATCTTTTTTTTCCTTTACTGCTTTCATTCATAAATAAATGCGCACTGAAACTTCCCAAAACGAAACGGCCGGCACCCACCTGTAGGCTGTAGCCCGACGGGAGGACGAAGGCTATCGACCGAGATCATGGGGCGGGCGGCGCGGGGCCATGCGTCGCGTACGTGCAATGTAGGGATGTGCGCGCGTGTGCGGGGATCATGGGTCTGTTTGATAGGTGTCAAAAATTGCTGCGTCAAGCATCTCCAATGGTATAGTCAACCATTAGCTATAAGAAATAGACATGTTATCTATACATAGCATATAGCTAACATCTCTAATAAACTAGCTATAGTATGGTTTATAAAATTATTATGGCTCCACATGTAATAGAGGGCATGCATCTTAAAATCAGTTATAGACTGACTATAAGTTAGTAGATAATCATTATCTCCCTCCTCCTTAACTCTTCTCCATATAAGCAAAAATACTGAGTTGGCATCTTTATAGCTAGCTGACTAAGCACCATTGGAGATGCTCTAATGTTAGATGTGTACCATATGGCAATCAAATTTTGTTTGGTTAGTAGCCATAATTAATATTAGGCATGGCAAAATAAAAAGTGAAGCGTTTTGATTGATACCCCCTCCGTTGGGATTTATAGGGCGTATTAGAGATTTAGATTTGTTGTTTAATATAGGACGCACACAATTTCCAATGTTATTTTAGTGAGATCTTTCCTATAGTACCCTCATTTAAAGCATGCATGCATGCTTGTGATTAAGTTCATTTAAAGCATTAATTGTCTCCTCCACCAATTAAGTTCAAGGATAAATTTGTAATTTGACCCATTGCCCTTGGTCTTGGAACCCATCTCTAATACGCCCTATAAATCCTAACAGAGGGAGTAATAATAACTAGCCTAACCCCCATCCCATAAGCTTCTCATGCAATTCCTCTTCTCCACGAGCTCCTCTCCCCGGTTCCTCTTTGCTTCCCCTTCTCGTACCTGTCTTCTTCCCTGTCTCCTCCCTCTTCTCATGGAAACTCCCCTGGCTTCCTTCTCTGCCTGCACGTCTCCCTCTTCTCATGGAGACTCCCTGGCTTCCTTCTCCCCTAATCCATCTTCTTCTCCACGGGCCCAGCAGGTAGCTTGCTCCCATGGCTGCCTTCCCCTAGCTCCGTTGATGGCCCAGCGGCCGACCTCCGTTCCAGAATCCAGATCTTCGGAGACATCGACGAGCTCAGCCTCCCGCACCCCTTCTTCCCGACGAGTTCAAATTCTTCCCCCACAGCGTTGCTCCTCGGTGAGGTCATCTCCGCAGCGTCGCCGTTCTTGCGCCATCTTCATCGCTAGTTCGTCCTCTTCCTGCACAACGCCTGCTCCCCGGTGAGGTCGTCCCCACGGCATCGCTGTTCTTGGGCTATCTTCCTGGTGAGTCCGGCCTCTTCCCGCACGCGTTCTTGCACAGTTCCCTGCAAGTGTGGAACGAGACGACATTGTGGCGTGGAATTTGTGGCAGCTGATTTGGCCGCCACAACATTGGCCAATTTTTCCATGGCGAGCGTGTATTAGATCGCCTAACTTGTTGCGGCAAGCCGAATCTTAGCAAGAACCAAACACTTGTCTAAAGGCTTGTGGCACGCCTAAGATTAGTTATGGCACACTTATGCTAGCATCTAAATAGACCTCACATTCGTCCATCGTATGTGGCAGGATTCTTAAAGAGCGACACATGCGATTAATCGTGTGGGCATCTTCTCTCTAGAACAGTGGGGCCACTACATGTCTATAATGCATGTGCCGCGGTGGACACTACATAGTAGGCGTTGTAGCGATTTGTTAGGCATCCTAGCATATCGTTGCATGCCATGGTCCAAAAGAAGGGTTGGCATGTTTGGAACAACGAAAAATTGGAATAATTCATTATTTGGCATGGCAAAGATTGGCAATTAAGGCCACATGTCATGGACTAATGAGTGACAAATTTTTAATTGTCAATGTTGAGAGTCACAAATTGTACTTAAAATTTATCAATTCATGCGGAAATTGAACTGCTTCCTATAAAATTCCTGCAAAATTCATGTATTCCTAATAGACCCTAAGTTTGTTGGATTATAGATAGACAGGTTTAAGAACCACAACACTAGATTTGTTTCATCTTACCTGGAATATAACAAGTATATGGTCTGCAATTAAAAAGAGGCTAATAGTGATGCATGGTAGCAATAGTGGCGGTATGTCATAACCCCCTCCTAAAAAGTTGTTGCAATTCCCTCTTTCCTTGAAAAACTCTAACACAAATTAATTCAAAATGTGGCTTGTTATGAAGCAATGGAGTTGTTAACACACATATTGTTGACCATGCTGGCCAGGTTGACCGCCATCATGTATGCATGAGAGCATATACAATGGTCCACGTCAGCTATCTATAAGCAGTCTCTAAGAGTTGCCATGTAGGATATGTGATGATGTGGAGGAGAGAGAGCATGCATAGATATCTGAGCCGTCTCCAATGCAAGAGTTGACTCTACACGAGAATTAAGAAATTTTGTGTGTGAGAAAACTGCTTATAAAAACGTGCAACCATCTCTAATATTGTATATATATTGTCTCTAGCGCTGTCTCTAGGTGACATGGCAATAGTTAGAGACAGCTGCTGTCTCAACCACTACAAGAATCTAGTTTTAGGGCGAGTGTGAAAATAAATGACCGAGTGCACACTCGGTGTAGATAAGCCTACTCCGATAGCTCTCTCGGTTTAACCACCCTCTCGGACAAACAGCTCTATCCCGAGTGTCCTCTCGACACATACACAATCTATTCCGAGATGGCACTCAACGTATGAGGTTTCCATCCACGTAGGACACAATAATGTGAGGGCACACTCGAGATAGATTACCATCTGCCATATCAGCATACGGAGTGCCCTATGGCTCATGCCTATCCCGAGTGGGCACTCGGCGTAGATGCCCCTTCCGCGTGATTTGCCGCATGGGGCCACGTGATTTGCCGCGTGGGGCCAGCTATCCCGAGAGGGCACTCGACGAAGTTAACATCATATTCCGAGAGGGCACTCGGAGTAGTAGGCTGTACCGAGTGGGCACTCGGTGCCGTTGGGCGTGATCTGCCGTGTGGGGCCCCCAGGCTGTGCCGAGAGGGCACTCGGCGTAACTAGACATAGTCGCTAATCTATCCTGGGTGATCTGTTGCGTGTGGGGCCGTCCAGCTGTGCCGAGAGGGCACTCGGCGTAGTGGGCTGTACTGAGTTGGCACTCGGAGATGTTGGGCGTGATCTGCCGCGTGGGGCCTCTAGACTGTGCCGCATGCGGAGATGTTCATCTGAATTACATATATTCATGATATGAATGTCCACGTGACGATGAATGTATGCATGTTCCCGAATTCCGTTACAACTCACGGGCACTTGGGCTATTTATGTAAACTTTTTGCAGAAGTTGCACGAAACATATAGACCTTAATTACATAATGTCATGTTTAGCAGTATATATATTGTCCACATTTTCTCATCAACTAATCTTTTCGTTAAATTTGTCGGAGTGTCAATATGATATTAAAGGAAAAAGTCCTAGTTCGAGACCATTAACGCACTTTGGCATCGGTCCGATTGTCATGAGAAACAAGGAAAATTTGCTAAATATTAATTAACAAAAACACTCTCACGGTAACTTGAGATGGAGAGCTGTCAGCCTGTCAATCTCTATGGACCATGCAACAATGGTACTAACGCACAGCCACAACCTAGGACCCCAAAAGTGAAACGAAGTCCAAAGAAAGGAAGCAAAAAAGGGCACGATAGACCCATGAAAGACCATCTAGCTGACATGTTCTGTTGCTTGTAGCGCAAGGAAATAGGGGCTACAAGCTTACAATGACCGGTGATCTTGTGCCATTTTGTCGGGTTCCTTCATCTAAATTAAGGAGGATGTTACCACTTACCACGATATCAATGTATGTACGTTCCGCGGTCTACTTGACAGTGGATAGTGGTTAACGAAAATCTGATACCGAAACAATTTCAGCACCACGCCACTCTCAGTCACCAATTAGTAATTTTGTGCATATGCAATAAGGTTATTTGATTGATTGTCCTTAAATTTATGTTATTAGTATCATAATTGCTATCTACCAGTCGCCTGCCCATCTTTTTGCACGTGCTGTGGGGCATGCTCCCTTGCAAGCGCCGTAATCTATTGGTTTCTTGTATGAAACGTGTAAGGCGTATGCTGTTCATGATGACAAACAAATATACCATATCATAGGAGATAGTCAAAATCCTTATTGACCTCAAGGAATTTTTCGTTCTTGTTACTATTTTCGTAATTCACACACATTTTGTTTTTGTTCTCCTCTCTGACCCTACCATGCAAGTTCATAGCATCCACGCTGCCCTTGTGTGGCTGTTACTCCACGGCCTCGATCGCACCGCCTACACGGCTACACAACCTTCACACCCGACGCGCTACCAATGAGCAGGCAAGCCCACCACCTTCGTCATCAATGATGGCCAGAAAAGCAAGCGACGATCGCCTTCTTCATCATCCAACACTAGCTAGATTCGATGTCTCCATCAACACTAGCCGTCACGTTGAGCCAAGGTGTCGTTGCCCTCCTAGAATTTAGGTAGCCGGAGATTGTGCACCTTGCTGGCAGTTGCGTCACCCTTGTCACCCTCCAGTTGGATCTTCTCGCAGAGGTCTAGAGCCGTCAATTGTCTTCTCGCAGAGGAGTGAGCCATTGTCGCCCTTGGTGAGGTTGAGCTCGCCGTTAACCTCGTCGATGAAGTTGGTGTTGGGCTTAGTCCCTCCACATGGAAGTGAATGCCCAAGAAATCTTGTCCATTGATGCTTATGCAAATGGATGGTTGAGATGCTTCTTGTGAAAGGAGAGGAACTAAAATCCTAGCGACCCTTTACTCCTTGGGAGAGAGTAGAGAGCACCACATCCACAACCAAAGTGAGAAGAGAGGAGAGGAGAAGAAGAGTTGGTCTGTCCAATTGGTCCTCCTGCGCGATCTTCATCAAGCTTGTGATCGAAGAGGTAACGTGATTGGATTGTCATCAAATTTGGTCAGTACACTCCTCACTTGTTGCTCTCTGATTTGTATGGTTGGATTGATGATTGAATCAGTGGAGAACCTGATTTGAGAGGGATTTAATCAGTTCGGGTTGCAGCAGATTCGTGCAGTCTTGGGAGTTCATCGGTTTGAGGGGTCAAACGTCGTAGGTTTGGTCTAAAATTTGGATAGCATGTTAAGAACTCATTGAGCTACATTCATACCAACACTACTAGAAATACGGCCTTTAGTCCCGATTGGAAATGGGCTTTAGTATGTGATCTTTAGTCCCGGTTTCCCTAACCGGTACTAAGCATAGAAATTATCTAAAAAATAAGGCTAATCCAAAACTCGAACCTGGGACCTCATGCCACCACGTGACTCCCCACTCACTCTTCTAACCAACCCACCCATCCACATGTATTTAATAGTTTAGGATATGCATTCCTTTTGAAATATGCTGGAATGAGCCTTTAGTACCGGTTCGTAACACAAACCGGGACTAAAGGCCTATCTTTAGTACCGGTTCCTAACATGAACCGGGACTAATATGTGCCTGTGCCAGCTAGCATGTACCCGCTTGCCAAAGCCACCTTTAGTACCGGTTCGTGTTACGTGGACTAATGTGAGCAAAAAATCGTGCTTTTAGCCCTGTAGCCACGAATCGGGACTATTGCCACATCAATCCCGATTCGTGGCCAACCGAGACTGATGTGCCGGTATGGAAGGCTATTTCTCTAGTAGTGCAAGTTTTATTGCTTTGGATTTGTGTTTTGCAATATATGAACTGAACACCAAAGGGGACAACAGCTGTGATATGTTTTCAGCAGATTGTAGTTACCTCTTTCTAGCTCTTATCATGTGTGGTTGACATTGATGCTAATGCCAAGTTTGTAAGTTGATGATGGTGGTGTTGATGTTGTAATCTCTAGAGGTCTAGAGAAGACTCTATTTCTACCCATTGTTGCTAATAGTGGAAACTTGGAGAGGATCATAGTTATCAAGTCGATAAGTTGAGTCGAGTCGGTAAGGGGCTGACTTACTGACTAGTCGTTAAGTCGGTCGACTAGTTGCTGACTAACTCAATTTAATGGTTTTTTCTAGTGGACTATTTAGTACTACTACATTACTACTAATTTGTGACGAATAATTAAAATCTAAAGGCATGTAACATAACTATATTAAAGAACTTTGAACAGTACGGCTTCACACAAGCCTCAAATGTCATCCAACTCAATATCATCCAAGGCACCAGCATTTCTACTTGTACCCTCGCGAGGACTAACAGGTGGTGATATACCAATATCATCCTCAAAGTCTTCATCATCCACCACAAAATCATCATCATCATCCTCCTCTTCATCATCTCTATTGCTAACCTCTGCCGCATTAGTGAAGGCCATGTTAGCACATTTTGAACAGTTGAGCATTGCACTCCCTCCATGTGCTCTTCTTGGAAGATTGCGGCTATGAAGAGAACTTGAAGCACCCACTTCATCATCAACATGAGCCCATGCAAGATCATCATCCTCTCCACCATGAACTTTCTCCTTGCTATTATCAACCCATTCATTGTCCCATTGGAACTCATCTAATACCAATGGGTTACCATGACATCCTTCCTCATGCAACTTTTGAAACCTAATTGTCATTTTCCGGTTGTATTGAATGTACACTAATCATTCAATCTTTCGTGCTCCAACCTATTCCTTTTTTTTTTGTATGAATCTACAAGAGCAAAATGAATGATTCGAATGAATATGGCATAGACTCATAGTAGAGTATGAAATAAATATTACAGACTAATCATTTAGTGGTAGGCACTTACAAACTCAAAAGTACTCCAATTACGCTCACACCCAGATGCTGAGCAACAAAGGCTAACAACACGCTTCGCAAATGCTTGGAGCTCATGAGCAAGGCCACCATATGCAGCCCACCAAAGAACTTCAAAAGAAAACATGTATATTGAATTAGGAGGCTATGTTAGAATATATAAATGAGAGAGAGAACATCCTAACTGTAACAAAAGAGAAGGCATGCTTACGGGGACTCTTTTTCTGTTGTTCTTTGATTGCCAATGGAGATGAAAAGGCAGGTCCAGCCATCCTCATGTACTCATCCGCTTGCCTACTTATTACACCTTGGAGATCATCATCAATGACCATCTTCCATAGAACATCATTGAACATTGACCTTAGCCTTCCAACTTCCCTTATAGTTTTATCATTTTTTTGAATTTCATAGAACCGATTTGGGTTCAAGAATAATGCCGCCCCATATAACTTTTGCTCTATTTGGTGCTCCCACCGCTGGTCAATGATAGCAAACAGCTTCTTCCTTAGGCTCTCCTTATTTTCAAAAGCCACATTGATCTTTGTCTTTGCAAGATCCATGCCTGCACTAACCTCAGGCATTGCAGGCTTCTCATCACCATCAACAATTCTAAATACAATGAGAAGAGGTTATGATGCTCTAATGCAATCTTGCACTAAATTCCAAAATTGTGTAGAAAGGAGAGTCTCTGTCACCTTTTTCCATGCTTTCGTGCTTGACAACTTAGACTTATTCCAATCTTCATTTACGAAAAGAGTCCTCAAAGCTTGCTTATGCTTGTACATACTTTGCAATGTAAGAAATGTTGTAGCAAACCGTGTAGCTACTGGTCGCACAAGATCACCTCCTATCTTCTCCCTCATAAGGTCAAGAAGCCTCCCATGTCTATAAATAAAAGTAGTCACCCTCCAAGCACGAGTGATACTCTTCTTGAACTCTGCAATCTTTCCAATGTCCTCTAGCATTAGGTCCAAGCAGTGAGCAGCACAAGGAGTCCAAAACAAAGGAGGAATCTTTTGCATCAAAATTCTGCCTTCCGCCTTGAAGTTAGACTCATTATCTGTGACTATTTGGACAACATAGTCCCTTCCAATGTTATCAATTCTTTTCTCCAACAGCCCGGCTAACAACGGAGCATCCGCTGACACACTTGATGCATTAACAGACTCCAAAAAGAAAGTGCCCTCTGGATTATTGACTAGAAAATTGATCAAGTGTCGTCCTCTCTTATCAGTCCATCCATCTAACATTAGATTGTAGCCATATTCTGCCCAAGCCAACTCATGCTTCTCTCTCAACTTATTTGTCTTCTTCTTTGCCTTCTGAAGAAATGGCAGCCTTAGGTCATGAAAAGTAGGCGGTCGGTACCCAGAGCCATATTGCCCAACAAACTCAATCATAATTTCAAAGGTCCTTGAGTTGGCAACATTGAAGGGTATGCCGCACTCATAGAAGAAATCTGCAACATGCATATCAACCGTCTCCTTTTCTTCCTTGGTCCTTTTTGACAAGGTAGTTTGAGTGAGTCCCTTGGAATGCCTATCACGAACAACATCTTCAGGAGAGTTCCTGAGCATAGAAGCAACTGATTTAGAGGACTTTGGCTCTGGCTCTTTGGATGCAATTGCTGCTAGCTTCCTTTTAAGAGCTGTCCCCGAACTTGGTTGGGTTGTGGAGGCTCTAGTTGAATAGCCTTCTCTCTCAACTTCATCATCACCAACATCACCAATAGACTCCATTCGACCACCTTCAATTGCATTAAAAAATTGTATTAGGCTATTAGCATACTAAGCAAGTAAAACATACAAAAAAAAGACAAGTGGCTGCTGCCAACAGCCAACTAGCTAGCAACAAATTCACCTTGGTTTTCTTCCTCATCATGCTTTTGTCTTGAAGTCTTCTTTATATATTCTTGCATTTCTCTCATTATGGTTGTGGTTGTCTTGGGGACATTTCCCCACATCTCCATAACCTCCAGCAAGGTGTTGTTTCAACCTCCTCACACCGGCATGCACGTTTTTACCACAAAGAACACATTGGACAACATCTTTGTTATTTAAGTCCGCCCAAAAGCAATATTTCCATGCCGGATCTTTGGATTTAGCCTTCCGTTTAGGATCCTTTGACGGATCATATTGCTCACTGGTTGCTGCTACAACTTGCTCAGCCATATTCCTTTCCTAGTTTCCTTGATGATTTGCCACCTACAGAATACAACATTACAAGACTATAAGTTATTGACTAGTGACCAGTGATGAACTGACAACTATACAAGTGCTACACACTGCATTAAATCTGCTATTGCTTGCTAAGATGGGATTAGAGGGTGAGAGAAGCAATACCTGGACAGCGGCAAAATGTCCTCCTGGCGACGGATGCAAAGGGGGCTGGCTCCCAGCGGCAGATTGGAAGGAGAGATGGCCGGTAGATGCATATCACAGAGGCTAGAGGGAGCGTGAGTAGATGCAGACCTATGGGCGGCAGCCTGGAGCGGTGGAAGTCAGGGGATGGCTGGGAGGCGAGAGGTCACCGGCGGGAGGCGGCTGGCGAGAGGAGGCCGGCTGGAGCACTGAGTTGGGAGGCAAGGGATGGCTGGGAGGCGGCCGGCGAGAGGCGGGAGGCAGGATGGCTGGGATGGCTGAGAGGCGGCCGGCGAGAGGTTGAGAGGCAGGACGATGGAAGGCAGGGGATGGCTGAGGCCTTGGAGCCTGCTGGCTGGAGCACTGAGCTGGCACCGGCCCTCAACGCTTGGCGACGGTGGTCTGGAGAACTGAGCACAGCTTGATCACAGCCTCACAGGGTAGTAGGGTACTACTAGTTTTTAGGATGGGCTATTGGGCCTCATTTTCTTTGTGCATGTGATATACACAACACTACACAGGTACATAGCCCAACTCAAGGAAAGTCAACTGACTAGTATTAGCTAATCGACGACTAGTTGACTCAAGGCAGCCAGTCGAACATAAGTCGGCCGACTAACTTGCTACGTCGAGTCGCCGATGTAAGTCACCGGCCAAGGACTGCCTGGACGACTAGTCGCCGACTAGTCGACGACTCAATAACAGAGGAGAGGATCGGTTGGTTCTGTGGTTTTTTACTCCTCACCTTGAGAAAGTTTTCTCATATAAATCATTGTGTCAATTGTGCATGCCAATTTGCTTATTCCCTTGCTAACTCTATTAGTTGAAGTTATCCTCAAATGTTTATCACTAGATGAGTGGGTTTTGATTGTGCCTAGTGTTGTCCATAACCCAACAGAGTGGTATCAGAGCATTGGTTTAGCTTGTTTATCACTATGCTTGAGGTTTCACTTGACAGTGGGTTGATGACAATGTGTCGAAACATATTAATGAAGAAACACATGCACATTCCTTATGGAAAAAATGGAGTTGTATGCTCAGAAAGAAGGTACAAACAACATGTTCTTGATTAATAAATTAATGCATTTGAGGTACAAACTGAGCACTCCTATTGCAGACCATGTAAATGCATTCCAAGACATCATAAATTAACTCTCTTCAACGGGCATCACATTTGAAGATGAAGTGAGGTTTTTGCTACTACTTGGCTCTTTGCCGGAATCTTGGAAGACTTTAAAAGTCACTTTGTGAAATTCAGTCCCTAATGGTATTGTTAGTTAGAACCTTGGCGATGTGAAAGTGCTAAACGAAGAGACTAGAAAGATGGCTAAAATGGATAGTTCTTCCTCTCATTCAAACTTGTTAATTATTGAGTAATGGAGGAGAAGCAAGAGTAGAGGTTCAAAGAAAGGGGCAATTGAAGGTAGAAGCAAGTCAAGAGGCAAATATTCCGATTATGAGTGCCACCATTATCATGAGAAGGGCCACAACGAGTGGCAATGCCATAAACTAAAGCGAGAAAACAGAAGGAAGAAAAAGAAGCAAGCTTAGAAACAAGATAGTGACAGTGATATTTTCAAGATTACTTCAGCTATTGAGGAATTAATGCTTGTCATGGATGAAAGCAATGCAAGTGTTGAGAGGTGTAGTTACACTGTTGAAAGAATCACTATAATTTCTAAAAATTTAGCAATAAATGTTGTGAATGATGATGAGTTTGTTTGGATACCGGATAACAATGCTACCATACATGACACATCTCACAGAGAACTCTTCACAAACTACACAGCAGGTGATTTTAGTGTTGTGAAGATGGGTAACAATGATAGGGCGGCCATCATTGGAAAGAGAGATGTTCACTTGGAAACCGTAAATGGCACAAGGTTAGTTCTCAAATCCGTGAGGCATGTTGAGTCACTTTGGCTCAACATAATTTCAATTGGATTGCTTGATGAAGACAACTACTTGAGCACATTTGGAGATGGTCAATACAAGCTCAGCAAAGGCAACATGATAGCTGCAAGAGGTAACAAGTTTTCTCTTTTGTATTATGTTCATGCTAGATTCTCTACTAGTTGTGTAAATGCATAAGAGAAAGAAGGCCATTGTGTTCTTTGGCACAAGGGACTTGGGCACATGAGCGAGAAGGGGATGACCGTGCTAGTGAAGAAGAATCTCCTAAAAGGGATGAAGGGTGTTCACTTGAAGAAGTGTTCAGATTGCCTAGCTGGGAGGCAACACAGGGTTGCTTTCAAGGGTTTGCCTCCTCACAAAAAGCCAAAGTTTTTAGACTTGGTACACTCCGATGTTTGCAAAATATCAACAAGATCAAGTGGTAGACCTAAGTACTTTGTTAATTTCATTGATGACTTCTCCATGAAAGTTTGGGCTTATCCCTTGGAGTCCAAAAATCAAGTGTTGGGTGTGTTCAAGCATTTTCAAGCCTCAGTTGAGAGGAAAACTGAGAAGAAAATTAAGTGCATTCACACTGACGATGGCGAAGAGTATATTGGGCCATTTGATGCATATTGCAAGGATCATGAGATTAGGTACCAATTTATCCCCTCCAAAAACATCATAGCTGAATGGTATTGCCAAGAGGATGAATAGGACAATATTGGAGAGAGTTAGACGCTTGTTGTCACATGCAAGACTACCCAAGCACTATTGGAGCGATACTTTGATGACTGCAGTTTATCTTATTAATATTTCACCAAGTTATCCTTTGCAGAGAGATTTGCTAATAAGGTTTGTCATAACAAGGAAGTCTCATATGACCTGATGATTTTTTGGTGCAAGGCCTCTGTTTACATTCGTCAAGATGAAAGGTCAAAACTTGATACAAAGACGTGACAATGCATCTTCATTGGCTTGGCTTGGATCAGTTTGGCTACAAGCTTTATGATCCCCTAGCAAAGAAGGTTGTAAGAAGCCGGAATGTTGTGTTTGTTGAAAACCAAACAATTGTGTGAAACTAACCACGGCGAACAGAGGGGGGGTGAATGAGAGCCTCGAATTTTTTACGGCCGTTCTTTTTCGAATTCACCGGCACCCCAAAATATGAACAACTTGACAACTATGTGTACCCCTAGCATGAATGAGAGTCATGGAATATGTGGGGATTTTTCACACACAATCCTGGTTGTCAAGTGTCCAAAAGAGAAGAATCAATTCAAACCTTACTTTAAGAAAGGAGATCAAGCCAAATAACCAAAGTGACTTTCAGAAAAGTAAAAAGCAGATTTGTTCTCACTTGGAGGAGATGGATGGTGGCTTTCTGGTGCTCATCAAATTTTGGGAATTTTTCTCCCTATTTCTCAATGGGTCGTGCACAACTTTACCAAAAATCATCTCAAAACTCCATGTAGATAAATCATGAAAATTCAAACATCACAAGCTGCTTTCTGGAAAGCAAAAAACAGAAACCCCAGAGTTTGTTTCCACTTGGAGCAGAGGGATGGTGGGTTTCTGGTGCTTCTCAATGTTTGGAAATTTTTCTTCCGATTAATCAATAAGTCATGAAGCACTCCACCAGAAATCTCCTCAAAACTCCTTTTGCAGAAAATATGAAAAATCAAAACCACGAGCTGTCAAGAACATCGAGCAGAAAGTTTGGGGCTCGGTTTTCACCTCACTGCTCCCAAACGGTGCAAGAACAGGACTCCAAATTTTTATAGTGAATAGATATATGAGTCACGCACCTTCTCCAACAAGAATCACTCAAAAAGATTTTTCTAGATTTTTATAAAAATCAAACACTGCCTGCTGCGCGAAGAACAAGACAGGAACTTCAAGAACAGACTTGAGCCATCAAAGCATATAGAATAGAAAAGGAGGCACGGGAGTTTTTCAGGGATGGCTCAAGATCGAAACAAGAACACACACAAATCCCACAAGATCATTTCACTCTCACGGTATTTAAATGCTGAATTTAAATGCTGAAA
Organism: Olyra latifolia; assembly: GCA_036346145.1. NCBI lineage: Eukaryota > Viridiplantae > Streptophyta > Magnoliopsida > Poales > Poaceae > Olyra > Olyra latifolia. The sequence continues at coordinate 29,665,833 of CM070526.1, forward strand.
GTAAGTGCAAGAACGATATAAAACGCTGATCTATTAGCTCATGAACGAACTACAGATCGGGGACCCGGAGACGCAGCTCCCCACACTCACACAGAGACGCAGCTCCTCAACTCACACCTATGTTGGCTGGCTACAAATGGCTCAAGGACACCCTCCAAGTGAAGCCTTGGGGTCCTATTTATAGCCCAAGCCACACATTTGTGAAAACACACAGGCGGCCGGAAACCCCGAAAACACACTCCGGTCTCTCTCGCACGAATCTGAAGCATTGCCAACCACCTCCAGCGGCTCCGATGCTCCCAAGACTTCGACGAGGTCGTGCACGAGCGACGCCCAGGTGCGGCGCCGAAAAACCTCCACCGCAGACTCGCGACCGGTCCTCCAGACCACCGCTAGCCCACTGGCCGGTTCTTTCGTGGGGCCAACTGCATTGAGACCATCACTGCGTACACGAGAACAACACGAACACAAGGAAACAAACCGATCTCCGATCGGGTTACGGTTCATCCGAGCAGTGAAAACGAAGAATGAGCACGACAGAAATCGACCGCCGGACGACGTCCGTGATCTAGGAGCGATTCGGCACGGGAACCAGAGGTTCCGTGGACCGTTAAGCATAACGTCTAAGTGCAAGCTCCAAGCTGCAGGGGTTCAAAACTTCGCAAGAATCAAATTTGTAACATGCCAAATCAAAAGTGGATTTGAATTTTGAATTTAAACGAAAACCACCACATGCTCATCACTCATGACTTCACAATCTCCCCTTGATGAGCATGTTGACAAAATTTCCCAAAATTGGCCATGAAAGCGAAGTTTTGATTTCAAACTCAATTTTCGGTTTGAAACTCCCCTAAAATCATGATTCTCCCCTTTTTGTCAAATGGTCAAGAAGACACCAATCATGAACCCGAACAATGCATATGCAAAAGAAATGAAGAAAACCTAACCAAGGGCTTTGCCAATTAGCCAAATGGTCACCAAAGTTGAATATCGAGGTTCAAATGAAGTTTGAGGTTCACAAGTCGACAAGATGCATAAAGGTACTAAGGCATGAAAGGAGCAAAACAAAACATTTTTGTTGATTCAAGTCATGTGCACATTGGCAATGAATAGACGTTTCAAAATCAAAATGGGTGCAAAAACTTGAGAAACATCAAGACAAAGAAAAACAAGGTTGCCAAATCGAGAATGACCAAGACCAAAATGTGTCCAAAGAGTGCCCAAACTGAATTTTATTTTTGGCCTTAATCTCTCCTTTTCCTTTTTTGTTTTGTTTTTGTTTTGTTTTTGTTTTTTTGTTTTGTTTTGGAGAGGCCTTCTTGACTTTATTTGCACCTATTCACATGGTGAATGATTGCTAGTAGAGCACAACCCAAGGGTAACTTGGAACCGACCCCTAGGTCACCCACAAATTCTACCAAATGCAAACCTCGTGGATTGAAACCCATGTTTGGTTGCTTTATTTTAAGCAAGGGCAAATGGACTCCACTAAAGAAGTGGTCATGATCGAGAAGAAGGCAACTCGAGTTTCAAAATCTCGACGGAGATCAAGAAAAATGTACCGACATTTTGACAATGAAAAGCCCAACCATGAAAACATGCAAATGTCAAGTTTTGCAATGATTTTCTCAAAGATTTTAAGCTCCTTCTACCCTTTTCTCAAACTCGTGTCAAATCAAACAAGTTTGCACATAAACTCAAATGGTACATCAAAACTCAACATCGATGAGACCAACAAGCCTAATAGGCAAAGCACTTGCAAAGAAAAACAAAAACTAGATGCAAATGCAATGCTTCAAACCTCCCTCAAAATAAGAACCCGAGGCAAAAGCGCATAGAGGAAGGAAAGAGGCGTAAAATCGGTTTGCTATAGAACAGGAAGAGAAACAGCAGACACTCTAGCACAAGGCACACTCCTAGCTACAGAAGATAGGAAGCAAGCCTAAACTCGACTACTAGAGAGAACAAACACAAACCTCGTCTACCTGTATCCTCCACATACCGGTCAACCAATAAGTCTATGTGAGACTCTCTAACTAGAGCAGAGGACATTGCTAATCACGCATGATAGCGACCTAAGAGATAAGAGGTGCCAAAGAAAGTCTTGTGATTCTAGCATGTTCTAAAAACAAACCAACACAGACAAAAGCAGAAAGAATATATATAATATAGTACAAGATCAAGCTCCCCTCACACGATACCCCAAAGACTAACCAAGCCAAGCTCTCCCGGAGAGTGGCAAACCTAGGACCATCTAAGGGCTTGGTGAGAATATCCGCAAGTTGATGATCACCTTCTACAAAACCTAGCCCTATATCCCTTTCTCTACATGGTCTCTAAGGAAGTGGTACTGATATCTATGTGTTTGGTCCCGAATCTTGGATGGGTTTTTGGCAATGTTGATGGCCGAGGTATTATCACACGAGTGGGACGCTACCAACCTCTAACCCATAGTCCCGAAGCATTTGTCTTAACCAAAGCACTTGGTCGCAACAAGCGGCTGCAGCCACGACTCGGCCTCGGAGATCGAGCTACACCGGTGCCGCTTCCTAGAAGACCAAGAGACAAGTGAAGTGCCTAGAACCGGCAAGTGCTCAAGTGCTCTTCCTATCTATCCTCTGACAAACAAAGTCGCATCGAATAGGCTCTAAGAGATAGACAAGAAGCGAAGAAAACCAGATTCCTATCTCGGGGTGGCCACTAGGTAGCGGAGGATCCGCTGATGACTGAAGGTGAGAAATCCTAGGGAAGCTCGAAGCGAGCGCGCATGCACACACGGCAAAGTGTATGTCTGGCCGAGAAGAGGTAAGGTACAGCAGTGCTCCTATCATGCTCCTATAGAGCTTCTGATCTACGGGCTCAGCATCTAAGTCAGGCTCAAGCACAGAAGTGGTTGCCATGGGAGTGGAAACAGGCTTACTATCGCCATGGCAAACCGCTGAGCAGTGTCTCTAGTGTACTTGGATGGTGAAGAAAGATCCTGAGGGTCTGCTTGATTTGAAAACCCAAGAAAAAATTCAGTTCACCCATCATGCTCATCTCAAATTCAGAGCTCATGACGGAAGCAAATTCAGAGACCAAAGAATCAGAAGACCCACCAAAGATAATGTCATCAACATAAATCTGCACAAGGAGAAAATCGATGACTTGCGTTTGATAAACAGGTCTTATCAACGCCGCCCATTGAAAAACCATTTCCAATCGATAACTCTTGAGTCGTTCGTACCAAGCTCGAGGGGCTGCTTGAGCCCATATAAAGCCTTCGAGAGCTTGTATACGTGATCGGAAACTCAACACAAACAAAGCCGGAGGTTGCCGAACAAAAACTTCTTCCTCAATGAAACCGTTCAAGAAAGCACTTGAACATCCATTTGAAAAATCTTGAAGCGGTGTGAAGCCATAAAAGCAAGGAAGATCCGAATGGAATCATGTCGAGCAACCGGAGCATAGGTCTCATCAAAGTCAATCCCATCGACCTGAGTGAAACCTTGTGCCACCAACCTAGCCTTATTTCTCACAACTACCCCATCCTCACTCTGCTTATTTTTGAACACCCATTTAGTACCTATGATATTGGCGCTTTCTTTGGGCATTCCACTAAATCCCAAACCTTGTTTCTCTCAAAATTCTCTAACTCTTCGTGCATGGCATTGACCCAATCAGGGTCGCTAAGAGCCTGAGCTATGTCCTTAGGCTCGAGAGAAGAAACGAAGGCAGCAGAGAGGAGGGACTGGTGTGCTCTAGACCTAGTCACACGCTCACCTATAGGTCCTATAATCGATCGGGAGGGTGACTAGCCCTGAGCGTGCCTAGGTGCACCCGAGGTGGCCTCTACCTCATGTGAAGCCGAGGCGGGATCGAGCCACCAAGGGAGGACTCTGAGGGGACACCTCGAAGAAGAAGTCCTAACAGAGTGGGCTCGAGGAGGGTGGAGGCACGGAGGGCTCGGGAGGATCGAGCGGTGGGTCGACTATGGCTTCTACTGTGGAGGAGGTTCGTCATCGGGGACCGACGAGCGATCATCCCGACTCACCTTCTCTTCTCGAAGATAGGCTCAAAGGAAAGATCGGCCGGGAGATATCGGCCTAGAACCTGGTCTAGCCTCGTCAAAGTGACCTCACAAGACTCCACAACCCTCCGTCTAGTTATGTCCCAAACCCTCAGAGATCCTAGAGGACTTAGTGTACCCCAAGAAAAGACCATCAGAAGAGCGAGACTCGAACTTGTCCAAATTGCCAGATTTTAAAATGAAACACTTGCAACCAAAGATTCGAAAGTGTGAAACATTGGGCTTGCGCCCATATCGAAGCTCGTACGAGGTCTTGTGCAACTTGGCACGGAGAAACACTCTGTTGGAAACATAGCAAGCAGCAGAGACAGCCTCAGCCCAGAAGTGTCGCGGGGTGGAGTACTCATCCAGCATTGTCCTGGCCATTTCAACCAGGGTTCTATTCTTTCTCTCTACCACCCGCTGTTTGGGCTGCATGAGGCGAAGAAAATTGATGCTCAACTCCGAAAGTGTGCAAAAAGATTGAAAGAAGTATTCTTGAATTCGTGCCATTATCGAACGAATGGCCCGAAGTGCACCTTGAAACTCAACTGCAAGCCTCCTTGAGAGGTTTCTGAACAGCTCAAATGTCTCCTCCTTTGAGGCCATGAAGAAGACCCAGGAGTAGCGAGAAAAATCGTCAACAATAACAAGCACGCACCACTTCCCACCAACCGATCAGACTCGAGCCGACCAACAAGATCCATATGCAAGAGCTGTCCTGGTGCATCAGTCATTACGCATGAGACGCGTGGATGGGAAGCGGCAACCATCTTGCCATGACGGCAAGGAGCACAAACCAAATCCTCAGCAAGAGAAAGCTTGGGCAAACCGGAAAGCAAGTCTGAAGAACTGACACGCACAAGGTGATCAAAACCAATATGTCCAAGGCGCCTGTGCCAAAAGCGAATATCCCGAGAATCGAAGCAAGTAAGCGGTGAGGAGCACCAACTGAAGAAGTAGGAAAATCAGCTCGGAAAACTCGGTGAAAGCGGGAGATCCCGCAAACCAACTCGCCAGAGGGACTCAGGACACAAGAACCAGACGCCCTAAACCTAACCTCGTAGCCCTGATCAACAAGCTGCGACACAGAAAGCAGATTATACTGCAGCTTGCTGACAAGAGCTACGTCGGCAAGTCTGGCGAGGGCTAACTCGACTGAACCGCGAGCTAGGACACGGCCCGACGAAGCGCCCCGAAGGTGATCTTGCTCACCGTCGGGATCTGAGGCTAGGGAGGCAAACCATCGTGACTCACCGGTCATGTGGCGACAACAACCGGAGTCAACGATCCAAATGCCCTTCCTCCCAGCCCCACGAACCTGAGTCAAGTAAAAGAGAAACGGGACTCACCGAGGACACACTAGTGCGACCTAGGTACCCAAAACTGAGTCACACCCCGTAAGCACCCTCACGACTCTACGGAATGAAACACGGGGAACTCTGTCGGACCCACGTCCGAAAACCTTGGGATCCCAAGTCCGAGAACCACTCCTCCGTCACCCATCGACACGGGAGGAAACTCACGCCCATGGTGTCTGCCTCCACCAGAGAAAGAAGGTACACCCCGAGGACGGCGGAACTCACGCAACCTAGCTTTGGTCGAACCCGCTCGAGGAGCGACACTCTTGAAACCTAGCCTGGTCTACCCAGGGACTGAAAACTCTGCTTAGGGGCGGTGCGGTGTGTGCTCTAGGTGGCTGCTGCCTCTCCCTAGAGTGACCCTGTGGAAACCCAACGAGCTGGTAACAAGTCTCAGCTCGGTGACCGAACCTGTGGCAGTAAGAACAGGTGAACCTAGCCTTGGGCTTTTGTTTAGGCTTGGCTTTGGTTTTGGCTTTGGCTGTGGACGAAGCTGCAGGAGGTGCAGACTTCGTGACTGCTAGGGTGCTCCTGCCCTTTCCAGGTGATGGTGCTACAGAGGAAGCAACCACCTGGTCAGGAGCAACCTGGAGACCTGCAGACCTAAAAACGGTCTTGGTAGGAACCCCTGGAGAAACGACGGCTGCTCCGCCGCTCTCGGCTGTGACAACTCTGGAAGGGTGACGCTTGATGTGATCAAGCCAGTCAAACCCAAGACCTCTACCCTGTGATATCTTGGACTGATCCAAGATCAAGTTCAGCTTCTTCTTGCCCCCCACGAACTTCTCAAGAGTGCTTATCAGGTATTCACACTCCTGATGTAGACGGGGGCAAAACTCACACGAGGGAAGAGAGGACTCGGGAGACTTATCCTGGACACCCACCTGGTCCTTACCCTTCAACCTACGAACCTTATCACTCAAGATAGTGATCTCATTTTGAAAAGCCTTGCAGGAGAGACACTCAGAGTTTTGCACAGAAATAAGGCGAGACTGGAACCTAAGACTCATGTCCTCTAGCGCTCTACCCATATGTTCATCCAACCCATCACACAAGCAAGCAAGGAGCTATCACTAGGGAACTCAAATCAGCAATTTTACTCTTGAGTTTTAGGTTCTCTAGCCTCAAGGACAAGCACTCATCACAAGCAGGCGGACACAAAAGAATCATCATCGAGCTAGTTGGGTCCTTAGGTGAAACATGATCTCTCAGATCCTCAACTAGACCGACATGGTCCTTAGGTGTGTCAAGTGTGTGAGCGAAGGATCGGGACAGCAACAAGCTCGCAATGAAACAAAGAGAAAGTAAAGCACTACGAGTCTCCTCTAACTCGTCAAGCACACTAAGATGTTTGTCCTTAAGCTCTTCAAGCTCCTTGTTCACACTAGCATGAGTGGTCCTTAGCTTATCCAAATCGAGAGGGCCTCATCACGACCCTCCAAGTCTCAATGTCGGACAAGCATCATTACTAGGCGCACCCTAGCATTTTCTAGTTCAGCTGAGAGGTGTGCTACTTCTAACTTGAGGTCCTTAACCCTGCGGTTGGATTGAGCAAGAAAGCCGCCTAATTTGAGAAATGCGGCATTCAGGTCATCGAAGTTCTCAAAGCAAGGTACCTCAGAGTCGGTGTCGGCGTCGAAGAGTCGGAGAGGTGGCGGCCATGAAGCACATGCGGCGCGTAGCCGTCGTCGTCGACGTCGTCGTCGAGCGTCCTCGCCGTCGTCGCTGGCCTCCTCCTCCTCGTCAACGCATAAAAGCTGAGTCCAAGGCGGCAAGCACCTTGCGGAACAGCTTGCGCCCCTTCTGGAAGGAGGGCTTCTGGCCGCCAGGAGGAAGCTTGGCCTCCGGCTTGCGGTACGGCCTGGTGATGGTAGTGACGGGCTTCTTGGGTGCCTCCTCTCGCCCCTTGTTCCTCAGATTGGGACACTCGCACGCATGTGGTTGACACCACCACACTCAAGCATCTCACGGTGCTCCTCCTCCTCTCACTCACTCTCCGAAAGCTCTCGAAAATTTCTTGGAGAGGAGGGCAAGACTCTCTTCCGCACGAGTCCAGATGCTCGTCAGAAAGTTCAAGCAAACAAGTTAAAGAGACACCACCCAAGTCTATGGAGGAAGTAGACGGGTGTGTCACAAGAGCAGTAGAGTCTGGAGTCATCTGAACTGAAAGATGCTCCTCCTCATGGGACTTCAAGTTTGAAAACAAGCCATCCAAAGTAAGTTTGGTAAGGTCGGCGGCTTCCCTGATAGCCACGACTTTGACCCCCCAAATCTTCATGTCAAGCGCAGAAAGCAAGTGACGAGCATTGTCAGCTCCTTCATAGTTGATGCCAACAGACCGCAAAGCGCTCAAGATTTTAGTGAACCGGCTGAAACAGGCGTTCAGCGATTCACCCGGCTTCTGAGCGAAGCGGTTGTATTCCCGCTTGTGCTGGTCCTGGCGGACGGTCTGAATTTTGACTGTCCCCTCATGGAAACTTTGGAGGGTAGTCCAGACCTCATGAGCCGACTCGAGATGACCAACTCGGTCGTACTCATTCCGCCCCAAGCCTTGGAACAGAATGTTCCGAGCTTTGGCATTCTGCTCGTACTCCTTCTCATTTTCGGGGGTAACCTCATCTTCCTTTGGCACCTTGTATGGGTATTTCACCTTCCTCCATACACCAAGTCCTTGTGCCATGAGGTATGAACCCATCCGCATTTTCCAAAAGGAGAAGTCGGAGCCATTGAACCTGGCGGTTTGTTTGAGTATTTCTCTTCAGCCATGGTGAGGGCAAAAGGAAAGGTTCAACAGATCCGCAAGAATCACGAAGAACGCAACCTGGCTCTGATACCACTGTGAAACTAACCACGGCGAACAGAGGGGGGGTGAATGAGAGCCTCGAATTTTTTACTACCGTTCTTTTTCGAATTCACGGCACCCCAAAATATGAACAACTTGACAACTATGTGTACCCCTAGCATGAATGAGAGTCATGGAATATGTGGGGATTTTTCACACACAATCCTGGTTGTCAAGTGTCCAAAAGAGAAGAATCAATTCAAACCTTACTTTAAGAAAGGAGATCAAGCCAAATAACCAAAGTGACTTTCAGAAAAGCAAAAAGCAGATTTGTTCTCACTTGGAGGAGATGGATGGTGGCTTTCTGGTGCTCATCAAATTTTGGGAATTTTTCTCCCTATTTCTCAATGGGTCGTGCACAACTTTACCAAAAATCATCTCAAAACTCCATGTAGATAAATCATGAAAATTCAAACATCACAAGCTGCTTTCTGGAAAGCAAAAACAGAAACCCCAGAGTTTGTTTCCACTTGGAGCAGAGGGATGGTGGGTTTCTGGTGCTTCTCAATGTTTGGAAATTTTTCTTCCGATTAATCAATAAGTCATGAAGCACTCCACCAGAAATCTCCTCAAAACTCCTTTTGCAGAAAATATGAAAAATCAAAACCACGAGCTGTCAAGAACATCGAGCAGAAAGTTTGGGGCTCGGTTTTCACCTCACTGCTCCCAAACGGTGCAAGAACAGGACTCCAAATTTTTATAGTGAATAGATATATGAGTCACGCACCTTCTCCAACAAGAATCACTCAAAAAGATTTTTCTAGATTTTTATAAAAATCAAACACTGCCTGCTGCGCGAAGAACAAGACAGGAACTTCAAGAACAGACTTGAGCCATCAAAGCATATAGAATAGAAAAGGAGGCACGGGAGTTTTTCAGGGATGGCTCAAGATCGAAACAAGAACACACACAAATCCCACAAGATCATTTCACTCTCACGGTATTTAAATGCTGAATTTAAATGCTGAAAGTAAGTGCAAGAACGATATAAAACGCTGATCTATTAGCTCATGAACAGAACTACAGATCGGGGACCCGGAGACGCAGCTCCCACACTCACACAGAGACGCAGCTCCTCAACTCACACCTATGTTGGCTGGCTACAAATGGCTCAAGGGACACCCTCCAAGTGAAGCCTTGGGGTCCTATTTATAGCCCAAGCCACACATTTGTGAAAAACACTCGGGCGGCGGAAACCCCGAAAACACACTCCGGTCTCTCTCGACGAATCTGAAGCATTGCCAACCACCTCCAGCGCTCCGATGCTCCCAAGACTTCGACGAGGTCGTGCACGAGCGACGTCCAGTGCGGGCGCCGAAAAACCTCCACCGCAGACTCGCGACCGGTCCTCCAGACCACCGCTAGCCCACTGGCGGTTCTTTCGTGGGCCAAGCTGCATTGAGACCATCACCTGCGTACACGAGAACAACACGAACACAAGGAAACAAACCGATCTCCGATCGGGTTACGGTTCATCGAGCAGTGAAAAAGCGAATGAGCACGACAGAAATCTGGTGACGGACGTCCGGTGATCTAGGAGCGATTCGGCACTGGGAACCAGAGGTTCCGTGGACCGTTAAGCATAACGTCTAAGTGCAAGCTCCAACTGCAGGGGTTCAAAACTTCGCAAGAATCAAATTTGTAACATGCCAAATCAAAAGTGGATTTGAATTTTGAATTTAAACGAAAACCACCACATGCTCATCACTCATGACTTCACAAATTGAGAACATTGTGAAGGCAAAAATACAAGTTTCTCTACAGCAAGACATGGTTGATTTAGACCAAATTCCTACATCCCCAACATCACGAGTTGAAGGTGATGATGCAGACGATGTACATGAAGATGTCCAGGGTGTAGGTGATGAAAATGCTCTCTAAGAGCATGACAGTGATGTTGATGATCCGGATCAGCAGCCAGCTATAGAAGAAGCTCCACCAACAATTCCAGTTAGAAGATCCACTAGAGATCGAATTTTCTCTACCAGGTATCCATCAGGTGATTATGTGGTGTTATTATCTGATAGTTCACAATCTAAGTGCTTTGCAGGTGCTATGAAAGATGAACACAAGGAGTGGAAGAAGTCTATGCTAGAAGATATGGATTCCTTGCATAAGAATCACACATATAAGCTGGTGAAGCTGCCCAAGGGCGAGTAAATATTGAAAAACAAGTGGGTCTACAAAATAAAGAAAGAAAAGCACACATCACTTCCAAGGTACAAGGCAAGGTTGGTTGTGAAAGGATTTGGTCAGAGAAAGAGAATTGACTTTGATGAGATCTTTTCTTCGATGGTAATGGTGATATCTATTAGATAGATCCTTGGCTTGGCTGCTAGTCTTAACTTGAAGGTTGAGCAAATGAATGTGAGGACTGCCTTCCTTCGTGGTGATTTGGAGGAAGAGATTTATATGGAGCATCCTGAGGGGTTTCTTGTGAAAGGCAAAGAAAACTGTGTGTGAAGCTGAAGAAAAGTCTCTATGGCCTAACGTAAGCACCAAAACAATGGTACTTAAAGTTTGACTCAGTTTTGGGGGAGCAAGGCTACAAGAATTATGGCTCAAACCATTGTGTGTTCATCCAAAGGCTCTCATGTGATGTTTTTATCATTTTATTGCTCTGTGTTGATGATATCTTGGTTGTTGGCAAGAATGTCTCTAGGATTGCGAAGCTGAAGATAGAGTTGAGCAAATGTTTTGCTATGAAAGATTAGGGAAAACAAAGAAAATTTTTCGGACGAGAATTGAGAGAGATAGAAGCTCCAATAAGTTGTACTTGTCTCAAGAGAAATATATTGAGAAAGTACTTCTCATGTTCAAGATGGACAATGGTAAAGCTATAAGCTATCCACTTGCAACTTATTTCAAGTTGACCACCAAGCAATCCCCTTCTATTGATGAGATGGAGAAGGAAATAGAGCGTATTCCATATGCCTCAGCATTTGGAAGTTTGATGTATGCTATGGTGTGTACAAGGCCTAACATTGCTCAGGCAATTAGTACCGTAAGTAGATTCATGTCAAATCCAAGAAGACCATACTAGGAAGCTGTGAAGTACATTTTCAGATACCTTAAGGGTAGCACCAATATGAAGCTTTGTTTTAGGGGTAGTGAGCCTGTGTTGGTTGCATACACAGATGCATATATGGCTGAAGATGTTGAAAGTAGATGTCTACTTATGGGTACTTGATTACCTATAAAGGGAGCAGAGGCATGACAAAGAAAGTTATAGAAATGTGTGGCATTGTCTACAATAGAAGTTGAATTCATTGTAACCAAAGAGGCAAGCAAAGAATTGTTGTAGTTCAAAAGGTTAGCATTTGAGCTCAGCTTTGATCAGGACAAGTACGTGCTGTTTTGTGACAACCAAAGTACTATCTATTTGAGTAAGAACTCAAATTTTTCACTCTAGGTCAAAGCACAATGATCTTCGCTATCATTAGATTTGTGATGTGTTGAATTCTAAGCAAATGCAACTTAAGAAAGTCCAAACAAAAGATAATAGGGCTGATATGTTTACCGAAGTGGTGACAAAAGAGAAGCTTAAGATTTGCAGCTAGCTTGCTGGTATAACTGCTGAAAGGCAGTGAGACCTCCATGATGTTAGGAGGGAGAGTTTGTTGGCTTAGTCCCTTCACATGGAGGTGAATGTGCAACCCACAAAGCCCAAGAAATCTTGTCCAATGATGCTTATGCGGATGGTTGAGATGCCTCCTTGAGAAAGGAGAGGAACTAAAACCCTAGACACCCTTTGCTCCTTGGGAGAGAGCTCTTGTTGCTACTACTGTGTGAGATCTAAGAGCACCACTTCCAAAACCAAAGTGAATAGAGAAGAGAGGAGAGGAGAAGAAGAGATGGTATGTCTAGATCGGTTCTTCTGCGTGATCTTTATCAAGTTTGTGATCGAAGAGATAAACTTGGTTGCATTGTCACCAAATTTGGTCAGTACGTTCCTCACTTTTTGTTGTGTGATTTGTATGGTTGGATCGATTATTGGATTAGTAAAGAACCCAATTTGAGAGGCGTTTGGTTAGTTCGGGTTGCAGCAAGTTCAGATTTGCAGTCTTGAGAGTTGATTAGTTTGAGTGGTCAAACGTTGTCGGTTTGGTCTGAAATTTGTACAACATGCTAAGGACTCATTGAACACTTCATTCCTACCAAGTTTCATGTGCTCTGGATTTGTGTGGTTTGCAAGATATGATCTGAACACCGAAGGGGACAACAACTGGGATATGTTTTCAGCAAATTGTAGTTACCTCTTTATAGCTCTTGTCATGTGTGATTGATATTGATGCTAATGTCAAGTTTGTAACTTGATGATGATGTTGTTGCTGTTGTAATCTCTAGAGTTTCTAGATAAGAATCTATTTGTACCTATTGTTGCTAATAGTGGAAGCTTGGAGTGGACCGGTTGGTCACGTGGTTTTTTACTCCTCATCTTGAGAAGGTTTTTCCACATAAATTATCATGTCAATTGTGCATGTGAGTTTGCTTATTCCCCTGCTAACTCTATTGGTTGAAGCTAGACTCAAATGTTTATCACAAGATGAGTGGGTTTTGATTGTGCCTAGTGTTGTCCATAACCCAACAGTTGGTTGCCGGAGAAGTGGATAGCAAGTCGCCAACTACATCCACTGGAGGGTGACGAGCGGGATACTGACTCGCCATGCGTGCACCTCCATCTTATGGGAGCTGGGCATATCGATCATGCACCACAGCTCGTCGAGGTAGTAAAGAGCGGGTGCCGATGGTGACCTTATCAGTTGGATCAATTTCGAATAGGTAAAGACTTGTTCTTTGCCTTTATGGTGGTGAGGATAAGTAAAGGCACCTTACCTTCATTTGGTAATGGTCACTAGACGACAAAAGTAGAGAAAAAGAATGAAAACGCTCTTGACTTGGGCGTTCGATCCTTTAGTCCTTACTCCACGTAGCGCCCATCCAACCTTATCCTTTATTCCTCCATTCGTCTGTCTCTCTCCCCCTCCTTCCTAGCAGTGCACCTCTCCTTCTCCACCCACATTTCCCAGCAACGACGATGAGCTCATAGGGGCAACGGCGATGACGAGCTCGTGGGGCGATGGCGACAGCAGAATGAGCTCATGGCAATGGAGGAGAGTTTGATGGCGAGCTCAATGATAAGGATAGGGAGGCCGCAGGGGCGACGACATGGTGGTGGTCATGCACGCGCTCTATTGGAAGGAGTAAAAAGCTAGATGAGGAAGATGTACATACGAAACATGGTTTTTCTATGGTGAAACATGGGTTTACTCTAGTGTATCACGTGTAAAAAATGTGAAACATTTCTGTTTGCTCTTGGAAAATATGTTTTTGTTCTAGTAAAATATTGTTGTGTACTCTTGTGAAACATTTACTCATATGAGGTGAAACATCTTTGAATAACCGCAAGAACTGCTTTGACAATGTTTCATCGGTGCTTCTTCATGCATGTTTCATTAGGATTCACGTGGCCATCGGACGTCCGATTTAAGCGCTGGCCGAAAAACAAAGCTAGTGCAAGCTTGAAAACACCACAATTTATTTTTTTCATCGATGTGAGAACTACATACTTTTATGAAATTTCTAAAAAACTTCTCACGAGAGGTCTGATTGGCTGAGAACAAGAGAGATTTTTTAGTTGCGAGAGCCAAGACGACACGCTTTAACAATAGTAAGACTAAAATTTTCCCACCAAAGAAACCAGATAAGCCACACCAACCGCTGCAAAGTTCAAGTGCAATTCATGAGATCCAAGATGAGAAAAAAAAATTGTTTTCTAATTTTCTAGTTCAACAACATGGTCGACTAGAGTTAGGGTTTTAAATCGTCACTGCATGAAAAGAAAAGATGAGACGATCTAAGCGTCGCTGCAAATCCCTCTATCGTTCTCTTTGTCGGCGACCACTAGGCGGTTTGTGGGGAAGGCACTATGGATCTATGGTAGGTGGAGTTAGTAATAGCAATAGTTTAAGGTTTGAATTAACAGTCTTTCTCTTGTCGGCGAGGAGCTGGATCAGGCGGTGTTAGTTTTCTTCGGCGGTTGCTACTCGGTGGGTTGTGGCAGCGGTGTCTCTAATGGAGTGGTCACGCGAGGTTGGATCCTCCTGGATCTAATAGTGGGGTCGTTGCGGTGGCGCAGATCAGATCTATTCACTGAAGGATCACCATCACTTTAAACAGGAGCCAGATCCCGACAAGGAGGGCAACAAAGTTTCTTTTTATGTTTTCTGATAGCTTTATGAGTTGGATGTATCAATAACTGGATGCACGAATCCTAGATTTCATCTTGAGATTCGTCGGCAGGTTGGTGGAGAAGCGTATTTTGAGTGGTCATGTTTTTCTGCCTTTTGAGAAGCTTACCTCCAATATTTGCATTGAAATTTCTTGTAATGCTCATTTATAAGGGAAGAGGATAAAGTTCTGTGTACGCCATACAAGTTTTTTAGGACTAGCAAATTGTAAGATTATATTCTCTGTATTGTTTTTTTTAAGAGTCGGTGGTTTTACCGCTAAGACTTATTGGTTTTTGTTTTAATTTGTTTTCTAACTTTTATTATTGAGTAACGAAGGTTATTTGGTTTATTAAAAAAACAAAGAAAAAAAACTGGAGCATCTATTCTAAAAATAGAAAGAAGGCACAGACGGCACAATGAGATCCATTGCGTTTGCGTACTGTAACTGAAACGTGACCTTGTTCCTTTCGGCTTACCTTCTGTTCTGATCTGCCTGCCGGCGCCCACGGAAAAATAATCCGACGCTTCCAGTATATATTCAGCTCCGGCCGGCACCGGCGCGTTCTTCTTTCTCCCGCGGAAGCATGAGCCCCGCACGCTTCAGCCTCGGGATTTCCTGACGCGAATTTGCAGTAAACAAACACGGCTACGAAAGCGCCCTTTCCCCCATGCGAAGTTCAGAGCAACGGCACATGACCGGTTCGTCCGGGCGAAGCTGGGGCGTTGGAGCACGCAAGATCGATGCGTCACCCGATGCTATTGCCAACTAATATTATTATACTGCAAGAACTAAGCAAAATTAGGCTCGGTTCTTCCAAGCTTATCTGTCTCATCTTATCTGCCAATTTGATTTATCTCTCTGACTTCGAGAATTTCTCGAGATGGCCTCGAGAGTCGGATGCCCTTGGTTTTTAGGATTTAGAGAGTTTTTAGACAAGCCTACGAGATAAAAAAAAACGGATTCAAAAAGTAATAAAAAAGTTAAATAAGTCAATATAAGCCACGTCTTATCTGACTTATTTCGTGTCTTGTCTGAATTATTTGACCTTTTATTACTTTTTGAATCTTTTTTTTTTATCTCGTAGACTTGTTTAAAAGCTCCCTAAATCCTAAAAACCAAAGGCATCTGACTCTCGAGACCACATCGGGAAATTCTCGAAGTCAGAGAGATAAGTCAAATTAGCAGATAAGATAAGACAGATAAGCCGGAGAAAACAGGGCCCTAAGAGCATCCACACCAGAAACTCTATCCATATTTTCTCTCTCTTCTACTCTATTTTCTCTCTCCATTATTCTAAAATTCCTTCACACTTTACACTACACCCTAAAAGATTCCTTTTCTCCACCAGAAACTCTCTCTAAAACTCTATTTCTATACCCATATAGGGTTTCTGCTACGGATGCTCTAAGAGCAACCGCATCAGAGCCTCCAAAAATCCAGCCTCCAAAGTTACTATTGCTTCCATCTCTATATTTATCACCAGCCTCTATCTATATTCTCTCCAGCAGAGACTCCAAATGTCTAAGCCTCTATCATATTTAACTCATTTCTTGTAACCGCCATTCCATTTTTCCGTATATTGTACACGACAGATGCCATATACGTATTTATACTACTGCTATACGTACTACTTGAATGCGCGCACTTCATTAATTAATAAATTATATAGCTGGCTAAATTTGATGTACCGTCCCTTGCATTCCATCCCTATGAAATCATGTGGCGTAAAAGTAACCTTGCACAGCATACTTTGATTTCTTCTTTCAGAAGCTTCCCGTCTTCCTTCCCTCGGAAGGAAACCCGAACAGTGCATGCGTTCCTTCCTCTAGAAGCCACCCGCCCTATATAAGGGGTACCCTCCCTCCTCTTACTTCCATATAGATAGAAATGGATGACTTCTATTGCATCACGGGTAGGGCACAAAGCCAGATCATAGAGGCCATTCTCCAGTGGGATGAGGAGTCCGACGAGGACGACATGGCCGCATTGGAGATCATGTCGCAGGAAGAGAGGCAACGCGCTGGGGGCCATTCCCGCCGTCGTTCAGGGTCCGCTCCGGGAAGGCGCGTGGTGCATCGCGACCGACTAGATGGCCATGCTCGCCTGTACGAGGACTACTTCGCGGAACACCCGGTATACCCGGACCATGTGTTCCGTAGAAGGTAATAAATTTCAGTTATTTGGAACATATTATCGTTGCAACACTGGATTAACGCGTTTTCACTTCGTGAAGGTTTCGCATGAGGCGCTCTCTTTTCGTGCGCATTGTCCAGGCAGTCGAGAACCACGACGACTACTTCCGTCAAAAGCGCAATGCAGCTGGGAAGCTCGGTCTCTCCTCGCTGCAGAAGATAACGGCTGCCCTCCGTACCATCGCGTACGGAATGGCAGCCGATGCTATGGACGAGTACCTTCGTATAGCTGAGAGCACGGTGCTCTTAAGCACCCGCCGTTTTGTGCGGGCTATAGTAGAGATATTCGGGGACCAATACTTGAGAGCCCCTACCGCCGAGGACACCGCTAGGCTCCTTGCAGTCGGTGAGCAGCGTGGCTTCCCGGGATTGGGAAGCATCGACTGCATGCACTGGCAGTGGAAGAACTGCCCCACCGCTTGGGCCGGGCAGTACACGGGGCGTGCAGGTGCCCCAACCATTGTGTTGGAGGCTGTAGCCTCATACGACCTGTGGATCTGGCACGCCTTCTTCGGTGTCCCTGGGTCTAACAATGACATTAATGTGCTCCAGCGCTCTCCTCTGTTTGACAGGCTATCCGCAGGCGTGGCACCTGCGGTTGATTTCACCGTGAATGGCCACGCTTACGACAAGGGGTACTATCTTGCTGATGGGATCTATCCGGAGTGGGCCACTTTCGTCAAGACTATACCGGTGCCCCGAGGTAACAAGCGAAAGCATTTCGCGCAAGAGCAAGAAAGGTGCCGGAAAGACGTCGAGCGCGCCTTCGGGGTGCTGCAGGCTAGGTTCCACGTAACCCGTGGGCCGTCCAGATACTGGGACACAGCCACCCTGCATGACATAATGACTGCATGTATCGTGATGCACAACATGATCATCGAAGATGAGAGAGATCTAAGGGCCATGCCTTGCACATACGAGTGGATGGGAAACCTTGTGGATCCGTCACATGCCCCAACTCCGTCGATTGCCCAGGTCATATCAATGCATGCTGGAATCCGTGACAGGTCGACGCACCATCAACTGCAGGTTGACCTTGTCGAGCACATCTGGAACATCCACGGGGGCCAGTAGGCCTGTAGTATCCATTGTATGCCCACATGTTCTTTGTCGTTCTAATTTCCCTATCGTTCGTAGAATAAGTTAGTGTCGCATGGTGTTATGTGTGTAATATGTACTACCTTGCTATGTTTGTCGTTATCATTTCCCTATCGTTCGTAGAATAAGTTAGTGGAGCATGGTGTTATCTGTGTAACATGTTAACCTTGCTATGTTAGTAAGTCGTCGTAAGTCACATTTCCACTCTAGTGCATGTTCAATTATCCATTAGCATCAAAATCCATGTGCGAATTTAACCATGATAACGTCAAGCACAAGTCTAGAAATAAGCAACACTTGCAGTCCACTAAACATAGTACAAACATACATGAAATCCCCATATGAAAGGTAGAGCAATCATCGTAACACAGATGCCCGGTGAACATCACACCGGATGACACAGTCTTATTACCGTTCAACAAGACACCGCATGTCACAAACATGTCTAGCTTATACCTTTCTTAGGGAGGGCACCTAGCAAGGATGTCTCTCTGCATCCTCTCAAAGTACTCCTTTTGCACTCTGGACATGTTTGTCATGTCGATATTCATGTACTGCAGTTCCTTCTCCATGACTTTAGCACGTGCCTTGTCTTTCTCCACGGCCAGCTGCTCCTCCTTCAATCGGAGCCGCGCCTTGCTGCTTGCAATGACCTCCTCAGTGAGGCGCTGGCTCCGCTCCTCTGCCGCTACAAGCAGCTCCAGAAGTTGAGACCTCTTCGCATCTGAGACTTCCTTCTTGGCCATCCAGTGCGATGCGAACTCCGAGGGTTGGCTGCTAGCAGACTCGGTCTCGCTATGCATCCTTGATCGAGCCTTTGCCTACTTCCGCCCCATAGGACGGACAGGGGCAGTGGCGGCTTCATCTGCTGCTGTGGACCCATCTACCGTCTTCGACGTGCCCGGGCTAGAGCCGGCAATGGACTTCTGCTTCTTGTTGCCCTTCTTTGTGGAGCACATGCTCTTCCATTTTTCCTCATGCCGTAGTACTTTCCAGCAATGCATGAAAATGAAGTCCTTCCCCTCGTCGGCTTTGTACAGCTTCGTAGCATCTTCAACCTGCAATTGGGGCAGCCATGAACGGCAAGCATTATGTAGTACAAGTCTACACTGATTCATAGATGTTCTATAAACCAACCACGAAGCATCGGGCTCAAAATTTATGAAGTAGGCCATTGACAAAAAACTGAGAACATGTAGCAGCATATATGCCCAGGCTTAATCAGTTCGGTGTGCATAGCAATGTACATGCCCTCTTCCAGTACCATTGACAAAAAACTGAGAACCCATTTCAATCTATATGCCCAGGCTTAATCAGTTCGGTGTGCATAGCAATGTACATGCCCTTTTCCAGTACCAATACTCATTAGGATCTCTACCATTGCATAAAACACAGATACCTTGCTATAGAAATGAATGCTGTACCTGCTGGTGAAGAATGAAGTTACTAGCTTACCAGGTCATGGTCATTCTTCCCGCTGGGATGCAACCTGCACATCTGGTCATAGGCGGAGCTGAATTTTGACACTTCCCTTTGAATTGCCGCCCATCGCATGCTCAATGATTTTTTGTTCCGTGGCCGGGCAATTTCCCGATTTTCACGGAAATACATGTCAATCCTTGCCCAGTAAGCCTCCCTACTCTGGTTGTTGCCAATTATGGGGTCGAGAGTCGTGTTCAACCAACCTGACACGAGGAGGAGGTCCTCCTCGACGGTGTAACTTGGCCCCCGACCTGCTCCAGCTTGCTCGGTGGCCGTGGTCGTACCATGCGAAGCGTTGAACTGCAGGCCGTCCAAGGGGCATGTGGGGATCTGCGGCTGGCCGAAGGGCTGCGACAGGAAGTCGGATGCCATGTTGTCCGGCGGCTGGGCAGCAGCCTGGGGCGATGGCCATTCGTGGTCATCGACATCGCCTCGAAGGTACCCACCATATTGGTATGAATCCATGTATGCACTTCTGCAAGTAATGTGATCCATATAGAGATTACGACATCAAAGAAAAATGAAGGAAAATGAATGAGGACAGTAACATTCATGCAACAAATGATCATGTTGCGTCAAAAGAGCAATTAGTGGTTTTACATTGCATGCATAGATAATACAAGTACCATTTCAGGATAACTGCCACACACGTGTTCAAGCATTACAAATTCTAGAGCAAGAGAGGACAACACATTATGTGTCTGTTACATCTTATGCGTAAAAGGCAAAACAAGAAAGTAACAGGCCTAGGGTCCGTCACCCCACCCCATTCTGGGACTTCCGTTGTCGGTGTCATACTGGGCCATGTCGATATCATCCAAAGGGTTGTAGTGGTGGGATGATTCGTCTTCCGAGGGGTTGTAATTGCCTGGAATGATGTCGTCAGGGCTTAAGTCCCGCTCTGGGCTGTATGGGACTGGGTTGCTAGCTTGCTGGCCTGACGGCTGATTCAATGCATCTCGAGTCTGCACCACAAGCATGTCTAGCACGTCCGATAGCCGGTCCACATCATACAATGCGCTATTGTGCTCGATCGACCTTGGTGAAGACCCCGGATCAAAATTATTGTTGACGATGCACTTAATTGCCTGCGTCGTGTTTTCAATTTCCTCTAGTGCATGATTCAAGAGAGATAGCAGCTTCGCCGCATCGTTCCCTCCGGCCATGCCAATGCCTATGGTGCACGATACCTAAGATGATAGGTTAGACTGAAAGTTTATGTTACAAATATATATGCCCAATTAGCCGAATTATAAATCATAGTAGGCATGTTTGGTAATACACTTATTTATTGCAGGTAGAAGTTAAAGGCTACGTACTATGGGAAGGTAAAAATCCAGTCAAAAACAATTGATGTGGGGACTCTCAGATGCTTCTCTATGTTCTTCTTGCTATTAATAAGTTGTCCATGATAATACCTACTATTATCGGAAAGCAACAGCAAAGACCACAAATGCATCACGACGGATTAATTTGCAAGAGTACAATAGGAGTTTGATCACATTACTCAGGGATACTGACAATTGCCTATTGTAGGAAAGATTGCAACAACCCCTCTCCTTACCGCTATATGAAATTAGCTGGACTACTCAGATTTAATTCATTCCCGGTGGATCGATGACACAGGACATTGAATTGATGCTACACAAAGTCATAAAATTAAGTCACACCTACTATATCCATGATTGCCGGGCAATGTAGCAACTCCGATCATGAGAAAGCAAGTCCTTTCAAAGCATAGGACAAAGGCAATTGGATTGGTCAATGTGGTAATAGGATCACCTCCACGATTACCGACCCAATTGCTGCCGCCGCCGAGGTGTACCGACCGGTTCAGACGAAGGAAAACAGAGGAGACGGGGACGGCCGCCACCGCATCCTACGAACTCGCTCAATGGACGGCGCAGTCGACGAGCAAGGGGAAGGACGCGTTCGGCCGGACGGCGGAGGGCGACGAACTGGTACGCCCCAAGGGGATTTCGGTCCACACAGCATGCAATCGACATGACCTACACAGATCTGGGATTCGGTCACTCACCGGCTCGTGATGGAGCAAGCGGAGGCCAGAGACGGGGCGGAGTCGCCGGATGCGTGGGGACGCGGTGACGACCTGCCGGATCCACGCGGACGGGGTAGATCTATCGTCCCTCTCCCCGCCGGTACCTCAGCAACGTGCGCCGCCACGCAATCCTCCGAGGATGGCTCGCGGGCTCCGGGGTGGACCAGCCGCGGACGCCCACTTGTGGCCGGCGCGGATCTACTCCGGGATGGAGCCTCCCGTGCGCCGCTGCGGGGCTGCCGCCGCTTCTCCACGAAGCCAGCCGATACGCTGCCTTCCCCTTACCCGCGGGAAGGACTGGTGGTTGCGGGCGAGCCGGATGGAGGGAACGATGGAGGCTGCGTCCCCGGCCTCCATATTTGGAGTCCCCCTCGCCGGCCTCTATCCCATAACCACGTTTTGGAGCCTCTGCTGCGAGGCTCCATTTCTTGCTCGTGGAAGCATCGGGGCGATGCTGTCCTATGAACAGTTTTTTGGAGCCTTTGCTGCGGCTGCTCTAAGCACGTATTAATCAGCAATGCAGCTTTTCTGAAGAGTCAGGTGCAAGGAGAAGTACGATCTGTCTTTGTCCTGTTCCCTGACGTCGACCCTAACCGATGGATCTACCACAACCATTTGACTAAAGAGCTGGGGCCAAAACAAAAAATAAAGAAAATATTTCGTGCTCGTAAGCAGCTGCATGTCCTCGTTCGTTTCGTATATAGAGCTGGGGCAAAAAACAAAAAATAGAGTTGCTTCAACTACCGGGGGCAAGTACTGTGCAAGTACTTGTTTCTTCTTTTCTATGGAGGATACAGCTACAGAGGGCATGTGCCTGCGGCCTGCCCTCCCGGAATCCTTCATAGAAAGCAGAGATAATGTAATGACAAACAAGTACGAACCGGTGATCCAGGAATAGTAGTAAAATTAAATAAGAACCTTCGTTAGTAATCGGCAACTTCGGAGCAGTGATCCAGGAAGACAAGTTGTTTATACGAGAACCTTTGTGACAGGTCATTACGTTCAGAAACAATGTGACAGGTTAGCCAAATTGCCATAGAGTTGCATGGTTGGTTTCATATTGAAGTGGAAGATGCGCAAAACAGGAGCCAGCGCGAATTAGGTGTTTTTCAAAGAATAGTTTATTATAGCCTCTTAAATTGCACTGTTCTATTATTTAGAACCGTCGAAATTGAAAATTAAATTTTGAAGCCCTTTAAGTTGTCCCTGTTGCCATTTGAGCCCTGCACTGTGAGATCTCTAGTTGAGTGCTAAGTTGGCTCCTCTTGCGTGCGCATGATGGTGATCCATACTTTGAGATGTCCAACAAAGCCACTTGGTATTTGGTATCTTAAAGAAAAAGCTTTCCTAAAATTTTATCCCCTAAAACTAGATTTGAAGGATCTCCATGAGTCTAAGGGGCCCCTATTTCAATTCTATTAAGTCCACCCCCCCCCCCCCCCAACCCCAACCCCAACCCCCCAAACCGCATCTTGACAGTTAAAATATTCTATTTTAATGAGAGTACTGTAATATTGAGCTTATATCACTACCATTTTCAAACATTTTGAATATATTTGTTTTATGACCAAATTTTGGCATGTCTATTGCAAAACATTGGCTCATCGATCTTTTCAAAGTTCAAAAAAGAAAATACAGCAAAATTTTTAAAATTTTCCATTTAAAGTTCAAAAAAACAATTTTTATCATTTAAACTTTGGAAAAAAATTAGTTTAAACCAAACACACACCATCTTATGGAAGAGAGGAAAAAACTATTTATTAAATGTTTAGGGGATGTGATACTGAAATACTGAATCTGGCGACTAGAGGGGGCAAATAGGAGCCAAATAAATTTTCTTGCAAAGAGATGAATGATGTTCTTCACCCAACGCCCCTCAAAGATGACAACCTGCAAGAAAAGCTAAGAGAGATTCTTTCTTTGTTCAATATCTTGAGAGAAGAGATCAATCTACGATCATGCTCATAGGTGTCTTTGTGATAAAAAAGATCCTATGATGATATCCCATGAAGAGGTATGAAGATTGACTCCAAAACTCTCAAGAACAAGAACACTCAGCAGCTATACGTACCCCTAGTTGCACAGGTGAGAGACCATGCTGGAATGAGGAGAATTTCAAACCATATTCTTGGTTGTTGAGTGCTCAAACAAAAGAAATCTCAGTCCAAAGTGGTTGCACTTAAGACAAAACACCCTACCTAATAAAGGTGTTTTAGGAAAAGCGAGCAGGAATATTCCAGCAGCAGTTAATTCTGATCACATGAGTGGTTGATGGCTTTATTGGGCTCCACAAATTATGGGAAATTTTCTCCCTATGCCTTCATGAGTCGTGCAGCTTCTAGCCAAGTTTCAGATCAAAACTCCTCACTGAAAATTCAGAAAAAATAGTGAACCAAGAACTGTCTATAACTCGTGCACAGAAAGTTTAGGGCTCGGTATTCATCTCATGCCTCCCAAATGAAGAATCCAGATGACTCCAAAAATTTTTTATAGGTAGATATGGAAGTCACGGACCTTCTCCCATAGGAATCACTGAAAAAAAAAGGTTTCAAACCATATGTGCAACCTTAAGGCATCATAGATCAGCAGCAAATAGAAGGAGGTGAGGCAAATAAACTAGTTGGAACTAAAAGCAAGAAAGAAACTAGATCACACATATGAACAACACAAGAATAAAGTCATGATTTGAGAAACTAGTTTCTATTGTTTGAGAGGGTTTGTTTACAGCCACACCTAGGTGGGCAAAGCTCATAAAAGAGCAGAATACAAGTCATGAAACCTCAGCCCAAGACTTGGTGAAGGCAGCCCCTCCACCCCTCCTTATATAGGGCAACCGGGTGAACCTCCACCTTTGATAGTTTTCTTGGTTTTCAAGTAGCCTCATCAAGGACTAGGATTCACTCACTCAACCAGCCACTTACATGGGCCTAAACCAATCACACACGGTCTAATATGGGCCAAATATGCCATACATGGGTTTGATACAAAACCCGATCAACCCGATGCAATGGGCCTTCATCTGCCGGACTTGACCGCTCCGTATTCGTGCCTTCGGGCTTCTAACCCAAACCAGAACCTTTGAGCCACCTCAAGTCCTTCTCCATGGCGTCCTCATGAGCCCCAAGCTTGAGCCCATCCGTCCTGCGACATCATCACAGTTCTGGACCTTGATCCACCCGATCTAGTCCCGGTACCGTCGCCGACCATGGTTGCCTCTAAGCCTGCGCCCACAAGGACCAAACCATTTTCCACAAACGAAAATATTTTCCTACCTTTGTTTTCTGTATGCTAATCCAATTTCATCATCAATTCAAACATTTATGACTACATGCCCACGTTCCCACTCGAACTGAAACCAAAACCTTTCAAACCGGTGCTTCCCTTAGCATAATAGAACAAAGATGGAACTTTTAAAAATACTTACCTTACTCAAACGAAAACAGTCATAATATGAAAAATATGCGTCTCAAAATTCTCTACAAAATCTGTATATAACATTTTTCCATCCGAGCTCGGGAAGACCCTCAAAAGTGCAAAATACTCTGTTCTAGCCCAAATGGCTGAACTGGCTCAAATTAATCTAAAAAACAAACTCCTCAACCAAATCAATTTAAGTCAGATATACTGATCACAATATGCAAACCTCCACATGGTTTCACAATCTTCCCCTTGATGAGTATATTGACAAACATGAAAAGACACGAAGAAAAGTTTGTTTTGACGGTAAAGCAAATCAAATTTGCAAAGTCATATTTGGACCAAAGAAAAGAACAATTGGTCAACATGTCCAAGTAGACTCAAGTTTTCACAAAATGCCTCATTTATAATAAAAAAATGCTTTTTTAAAAATACTCTCCCCCTTTTGACAATATAGGCATCAAGACAATATCAAATACATGAAATGCAACCTAAGCGGCTTTGTAAATTTGGTAAATGAACATTAGACATGAAATGCACTTAGCTAGCCAAATAGCAACCTAAGCCCACTAGCTCATATTAAAATTATTAAATGATATTCATGCTAGGCAGCAAAAGCTACAGATATTTGATTTTGCATGATTTAACTGGAAACCTTGCATTTGAAAATATAGAAACTAGAATAAGTGCAAATGCAAAGATTCAAATGCTCATGCAAGAATTCAACTTATGCAACACATGGAAAGATCTAAAGACACATGTAAAGATCTTCGTGCTCACCTATTGCTACTATTTTTTTTTTTTTTGTTTTTCATAGCAAACTCAAATTTTGGAGAGTGATCCCTAGCAAAGCACATCCCCGACTAGGAGCCATCGACAAAGGTCTCCTAGGTCACTCTCCTCCTCATGTTTGTTTGCATTTTTTTAATTTCTTTCCACAGAAATAAACAAACATATAGACCTTAAATAATTGAAATGCAACTCCTATCATTTCTAGCCATGAGACCACTATTCATGATAAACATTTGCATTGCCATTATTTGTCGTGCACCCGGTATTTCTACCGGCTTGAGTGGCCGAATACTAGTCCCAGAAGATCATCGCTAGTATTGCACTTAAGGACAGTTTGGAATATCATCGAAGGCATTGCAATAACTAGAAAAATTACCAGTTTACATAGCATAAATAACATCTGAATGACATAGACATTCACATAGTCTTGCATAGGACATATTTCAATAGCATAAAAACACAGCGGAAGACTTCAACTGCCACGATACTCCGAGGTTGACCCAGAACGCATAGCTAATCACCTTGACCTTCCTGGTCACAACTGGCACCGACGTCGAGGTCTTCTCCTGAACAAATAATCCGTGATCCATACAATGAGTACACGGCTACCCAGCAAGCAGTCCTTAATAATGAATGTAGGAACAAAGGATGGGTTTGGTTATTTTGCTAAAACAACACCTACCTATCTATTTGTTTATTTATTTTTAATTCATTGAACATCCTTTTAACACCTGAGCGTAGCCAAAGAAAGGCTAACCGGCTCAACACGATGAGCGTAGCCATAGAAACGGCTAACCAGCTCAAAAGAGAGGCACTCCCTGTCTACACTACCATCAAGTTAATTAATTAAAACACATTGGACTACCTTGTGTCAAACTCCTTTCCCCCGCCCATAACCGCGGGCACGGCTACCATAATAGTTTTAACTCTGCAGAGTGTGTACACGTTCCCTACAAGCCTTGTCTCATCCCAAAGAGAGAAACAATACAAAACCGTTCACTGCTTTCACATGCCCCATAGTGTACCCTTTCTTTTGGTTTTGCGCCCCATACGGTACACTTCGACCAGGCCGACAGTCATGCGCATGTTCTTCAGCCGGACCTGATAGCGCACCGCATGAGGTTAGCCCCCATTTAAGCTATTCAGAACCAGTGATAGCTAGTCACGTCCGTCCACTACGAGTACACCGAAAATTAGGTTTCCACAGCTAATAAGTTAGGGCCAGAAGGCACAAGTGGCTGTACGGTTCAGGTTCGGTATGGTAGTCACAAGTATACGGTCCTTATATGACAGAGGAGACCTGCACGTCTCAACCACAAACCCGAAATCCACCTCTTCTGGGTCTCCTCAGATCAACACACACCACGTTGATTTTAGTTGATTAGGTTTACCAAAATAGTACCACGAAGCCAAAATCTTCACGGATACAGATTTGATAATTAGTGAAACCCATCAACTACCAATCCCATAAGCAAGGCTAAGCAACTACACAAAGGATAGGCTAGAAAAAACAGTACCAATGGGCTAACAATGGTAGGCTAAATCATATTAGTAGAGGACTAACATGAGAACAAGATCAAATAGCACATATGGTGATAATTCAAGCATGCAGATCAAATTAAGATGAAATAAATAAATTTTAGCAATCTAGGAATTTAATATGAATCTAGCTTGCCTTCGAAGAAGTTTGGATATGGTTCTCCTCCTTCGAAAGGCTCCGGGGCGACTCCCGTACAACAGGTACACGTCGGATCTATGCGAAAAAAGAAATAAAATAGAAATAAATAATAAACACAGAGAAAATAGTATGATAAAAATATATAAAATTCTTGAAATTATTTGTGATTTTTTGGCTTTGGAATAATCTAAATCGGAGTTCGGATGCTCCCTAAACAATTCATGCAAGTTTTGGAGAAATAGAAAAGCTGGAAAAAGATTAAACCGGGTTAACCGGGGGTTAGCCGAGGCAAAACCCGATTAAACCGAGCGGCGGCGCGGCTAACACAGTTCGGCGGGCGGGGTGGCTCAGCGCGGACACGTGGCGGCTTCCTATTAGGCGTGGCGCGTGCGCGGGCGGCGGAGGACACACGGCAGGTTCGGCTGATGCGGCGACGACGTGGCGATGCATGGCGCACACGTGGCAACGCAGCAGCAGCGACGGCGGGACCCACGGGAACACGTGGCTCCCTCGGGTTGGTGGGTGCGGCGCGCTTGCGGTCTTGAAGGTTGAAGCGGCGGCGTCGGGGGGAAGGCGGCGCGCGGCGACACGCGCGGCACAGCGATGCGGCGCGGGGTGGAAAAGCGATCTGTTGGCGCGATGCGGTTGGGCGGCGTGGAAACTGAGGCGGCACGGGTGACGAGGTGGGCCGGAAGACGGCGCCGGCGGCGGGAACTCCGGCGAGAACCTCCAGTAGGCCATTGCGGCCGCAATACTCCACGGATTTCGACGATTCAAATTCCTACGGCTTTGTCTCGACGAGCTCTAGACCGTCTAGGTACTGGATTCATAAATTGAGGAGAGATCAGAGGGGTTACCTTAGAGAGAGAAGATCGGATTCGATCATGCGGAAACCGAGGGGATCTAGGGGCTTGCTCGTGGGTGGTGACTGTTGGGGTGTAGGGGTACTGTAGATCGGCTTGGGGCTCAGGGCACGTGTATATATAGAGGGAGAAGTAATGGGTTTAGGTATGGGCCACAAGCCCAATTAGGGTTTGACCTGGCTTTGACCAAGGTTGACCACTTGAAAAAGGTTAACTTGGCTAGGAGAAACATGCTAAGTTGGCTTGGTTAAATTTGGTTGCTTCCTAGGGCACTTATATCACACTAGGGTTTCTAATAAAGCCGTATATAATAAAATAATGTTTTTGCCTATGTTTTTATAAGTGACAGACAATATTTTATTTTGATGTCACATTATTTAAACGCTTGGAGGTATTACCATATCGAAGAACTAAAGTCTAACCATTATCTAGACCTAACCTCTTTCAGCACATTCTTGATAATATGAATGTATTTAATCTCTTTAAAACATGATAATCAACAAAATTATGCTTAGACACAGGGATGGGTCTATAGAAAATTACATCAATGGGCCAATAAGAAGCATTTTTATATCAGGAGGCTAAATAGAACTTTTTCGCTATTTTTTGAACTTGCAAATGCATACGTATTTAGGAACATTTAGAAATTTTCTTTTTCTATGATTTTAACATGCAAATCCACGTGCATACAAGAATTTTAGAAACTATTTTACTATTTTAACCTGCAAATTCATGATCTTTTAACAAATTTTAGCTAACATGTATGGGTCTATAGTGTGTACTTGGAGCATAGGGGGCTCTACTAGCTCCCCTTTCTCCGTCCCTGCTTGGACAGTTCAATAAACCAACTATTATAGTAGATCTTAGAGCATCCACATCTAATCATGCATCTTAGATATTGCTTGGATGCCACCTCTAACAATTGTATGCTACTTGGTGCTACCTCCAAATTTATAGGCAGCTTCTAAGCATGACCCTACTTGTAAGTTGAACTATATGTCCATTTCTGTTTATTTTAATCATAGTTGTGAGCTCCATCTTAGCCGCCACAATAACTTGTAAACATTTCATGAAGTTGCACTAGGCTTAGATGCTAGCAATGGGTCCTAGCTTAGAGGCTAAATTGCCCCTAAGTATTGGGTTTACACTTAGACCAAGAAACCTAAGCAGGGAGAGATAGTGCTTCAAGGTAGGCTCTAACTATCGTGGGCCTAAGCATGAGAGATTTGTGTTTCGAGGTAGCCTCTAACTATCATGGGCTTCTTAACATTGCCTGCAAAATCATAGAGACAATCTCCAAGCTTAGACATACATTCTTTAAAGATAAAGTGGTTGTATGGACCCACTGGTAAGACCACCCATATTTTGTCTCTAAGTTGATGTGTCTTTCATTCGGTACTTAGGACACTCCCAATGCATTGTTTCTATAAGTCGTTTCTAAATATGCCACATCATATAGAAACTGCTATAGATACAACCCTCCTGGTTCATTGTATCCAGTAATTAATTAATTTTCTTTTCTTTCTATTTATAAGCCCTATAGAAACGACCTAACGTCCCTGGTGGGGATTTATTGTCATTTTATTCTCTTGTTTATAGGATAAAGACCGTCTCTTATATAAGAAATGTGGGGCCTGTCCTTTGCCCACCACACGATCTGCACTAATCCCTGGATCAGTACACTAGTGCACACCTTTCACATAGCCGGAATCATTTCATACAAGCGGAAGTCTTATATATAACACAAATACCTGTATTAAGCCCCAGGGGCTATTAAGTATTACAATCGGCACATTGGCCCAAATAGTCAGAAAGTCCAAAAGATCAGAGTGCGGAGACCCAAAAGATGCAAAAGAGTCTCGTGCCGGCTATGCCTAAGCACTCGACTGGAGAGACGCCCTATGCCTCGCCCTGGTCTTCAGCGAAGTCCTGTCCTTCCTCTTCATGGCAGGCGTACTGATCCTGCTCATATTCTCCATCTAAAAGAGAATATAAATGCGAGGTCAGTGTCATCCAAACACTGGCGAGCTAACACCCAACCTGATGCAATTTTAGTGGTAGGGGTTCCAAAGGAAAGGTTGGGGTTTATTTGTTTGTAGAAAGCAAGTTTTCTAAATCAAAGCCTATGTCTTAGCATTTTTAACCCAAAGTTCTGCTAATCATTATTTTCATCATTTTAATTCACATTTCACAATCCACATTTCACCAACCACAGTCCACAGTCCACACCAGTCCTTAAATCTACTGCACACACCCGCCATCATATCCCGGGTGTGGCGCACCCGTTGTGGATCTTACGCCAGCGAAGTGCCCGTTCTTCCCTAGCCGGGTTGCCACGCCCGCACTAGAGTCACGGCTCCCTGTCACGTAAGACCTAGATCATCCCACGGATGACGACATGATATTCTCTTCACCTCAAGCATGGCAGCAGACAGGGTACGCCCGCAGGTCGTACTATCCCTGAATCCCCAATACTTGCACTACCGCGCGATGGCCACGCGTTGTGGTGATAGGAACCAAATCCCGCAGGCATTTGGTCAGCGACTTCCCGCTGTGTGCCTCCCTGCACACCCGTCCGGTCCACTTTACGAGTCACATCGGATCCGGCCATTCCACACACATTCACATTCACTTCCTTCTTCTGCTATCGTTCCTCCGTGTGCCCTGCACACGATGTGGCGGAACCACCCCTAGTGGCGGCGATTGGCGACTCTGGCGTGTTGCCCCGCGCTCCTCACAGCACCGCGTCTGTGAACGATAGCCCTCTTCACATCACACCAGTAGCCTTGCTACTTCCACCTTAACCACAAGTCGGACCACGTCCGTTTTTCCAATCACATCCCAACACACACACACTGGCATGCCAGGCCCAATTTCCAGTTTTCAAGTTTGATATGTAATCATGTCCGGTGAATGTCGGTTCACCGTTCCGAGGCCAATCTAAGCCTAAAATTAATAACTGGACTGAGCAATGTCTCATAAATTTTAACCAAGACTTAAGAGTCTAAAATTGTTTTATTTAACCCTAGCGGCTATCAAGGGTGATTTTCAAGGCAATCATTCATAAAGTCAAAGGACGGATGAGTATTATCAAGGCAATATCATCAAGGTAGAACAATAACAAATGATAATAAGGCATGATAAATCATGATTAAGCAAGTAGGTATTATTTACTTAAAAAGCATGCAATTTAATACGATAAATAAAATATTTAATAAAGCGGGAATCAATATGATCCATTAAAGTGTTAACTTCGCACTAGGAAAGCTAACTCTCCTAATAAAAGCAAACACAATTATGGTTTAAGATGTTAACTCGCATTAGGGAAAGCGCATCCTCTCCTAGTAAAAGCAACATTATTAAGGGTAGTATTAACTCGCACTAGGAAAATCAAGATTCTCCTAGTAAAAGCAATCCTTTAGAGGGTGAATGTTAACTCGCCTTGGTGCGGAGCGTAGTGGTGGTCTTCTTCTTTGTTCTTCAAAAGGTCCTCGGGCTCCTCGGCGTCTATTAACGGAATGAGTTGAAAGACCATAAATAAAACACCAGAATGCGATAAAAGTATGATGTATGAAATGAAATGCTCTTGTTAAGTTTAGCGATTGACGACTGGTGTAAAACTCTATCCAAGATATCGAGAAAGTTCCATGATCCTTCTTTTGCTTAGTATTTTTCAGAAAAATAGCAGGCGAGGCGAAATGAGAATGACATGCAATAATGCGAAAGGCTACCCTAAATAATTTACCCATAGTTTAAACACATAAAGATATTTTTAGCAAAAATAATTTTGTTTGAAGAATTTCCTTCATTAACTCCCAGAAGAATACTTCTTATTTTCGGATTGGTGTGTGGTGTTGGTTAAAACACATGATTATTTATATACGTAGGGTAACTAAGTACTCGGTTTTATTCTTAGTAAAATTCGCTAAGTACATTCTATGGAGTTCAATTACAAGGCACTAGGGTTCAATAACATTCCTGTAGGAAATTTGAGAATTTAACTACAATCATTTAATATATGCAATAAATTAAGTATTATTACGGTATTAGTATATAGGAGAATGGTAAATGGGGCTAAACAATTTCTTGGAGGTTAATAGATTGTTCTAAATTTTTTTTTAATAATTGTTTTAATTCCCTAAATTACATTTAGGTCCTCCTGGAATATTCTTATGAATTTAAGAACTTATGTGACAATTTTATTATTTGAAATCCCTTTTAAATATTGTTATGAGGTGAAATATTATCTATCAAAAGGCAAAAAGGGAATTAATTGTCCAAATAAAATTTTACTACATGTGTTCTGTCATAAATGGTAACTCCATAAATTCTCAGATTTTTCTAAGGTCATATCCTATTTTATTTAACCCTATCCAATTTTGGGTTTAATTCCTAAAGGAAAATCCTAGAATAGGATTAAGTATTAAACAGGGCAAAATTATATGATATAATTTCATACATTATTTTTAATAAATCCACCGGTAATCTAATACTTATCATGATTTTTCTAGGATTTTTGGATGGGTTCTAGATATATTAATCATCTCCTAATAATTTCCCTATTTGTTTTAAACGTTAAATCGCGGGAAAACTCGCGAGCACAAGATCTTGGGCGGCCCGGCCAGCCACGATCCGCCCACGTCAAGCGGGTTTCGAAATGCGCCTCCACTAATCTTGACAAGTGGGGCAGGCCCACTTGTCGGCCTCCCAATCATGGCGCGGTTGATTTTAAAGCAGTGAGCAGCCGATGTGGCCGGGGTGTCGATGACCCAACCCCGGACACAGCCACACTCGGGTCTTCTCCAACTCGGCGGAACTCGTGAGGCATCCAGCGACAGTTAGCGGGCGCCTCGAGACCACCATTTACGGTGATTCTTGCGGAAAATAAAAAGCGGGCCAAGCCCTAACATGTCTAAGGAAGAACCTCTATGGAACACAACCAGTAGCTACTATCCAAGTTATGGCGGAAGAGCGCTACGGTTTGGGCCTATCTACGCAACATGGCTCACCAATGCTTGAGGATTTTTGCTAAGGAGTGTCTAGGGTCTACTGGGAGGCTTACTGAGCGGAGGATTGAGTCGAGGCTGCGATGAGTGACGTCGGTGGAGTGAAAGGGAAGAAAGCAGGGAGACGGTGCCCCACACCTTCGATGAATCCTTCGTGAAATTAAATTGGGCGAAAGGTTAACAAGGTTACACATAGGCTAATGGCGCGAAGAATTGAAAAAGGACTCACTCAATAGGGAGGAATCGCCGGGAAGAGCTTATCGGCGTGGCGGAGGAAGGAACGAGCTCCGGCGAGCGAGGGCCCCTCCCCGTTCGATTCCTTGGGCTGGGAGCACCGGGGAGCTAAGGCGAACCTAAAGCTCACGAGAACCGGGGCTATCGGGCTCTGGAGAGTCCTGGCGACGCGAAGGTGTTTTGGGGGCTCACGGTGCGCGTGTGTGATCAAGCAATCCGGTTATATAGGAGCTTCCCCAGCAAGGCTCCGCATTGAAGGCGTGAGCAGGCGCTCGGGAAGGGAAGCTCGGACACGGTAGGGTGTTGGAGAAGCAAGCGTGGCCGGTTGGCGGCAGTGGCCGCGAGCGGCTTGTCGGCGGCGAAGTGCGGGCACTCGAGTGCCATTGCAGAGGCGATCTTGGGCAGCAAATAAGCGTGCACAGTGCACAAGAGCTCGATTGGCGGTCAAAATCTTCCCGATGCGGTCGGCGGACATGGCAGAGCGGCAGGCTCGAGATTGGGCAACGGCGGCTTGAAGGAAGCGGCTCACGCGCAGTGCGGCCACCGCAAGGCGACAAATGCCTATTCCCCAAGCTATCAACGTCGCGCACACGAAATTTGGAGCAAAGATTTGCGAGAGGAGGATGATCCTCCACCGCCCACCAATCGCTCGTGGAAATGCCAATATGGCATGTTCTTAGTTGTTCATCTGCTGGGTGGGTCCCACCAGG
Source organism: Olyra latifolia (assembly GCA_036346145.1). NCBI lineage: Eukaryota > Viridiplantae > Streptophyta > Magnoliopsida > Poales > Poaceae > Olyra > Olyra latifolia. The sequence goes on from CM070526.1 coordinate 29,699,849, forward strand.
CCGAATTTGGTCCAAAAACCAGATCAAAATAGCCTAATGGTTCTAAGGCTTGATCAACATTTTTTTTTTTGACAATTAATATGCATTTTACCTAATTATGGATAGGTAGCTCATTAGCAAGTTGTCATTTTATGTGACAAACTATTTAATTTAAGCACAAAAGATATGCATATATATATATATATGTAGATGCACCTGTATAAGTGTGAGGGCTTTTCTAAAAGATTCTGAATTTAGTAGAGTGGTTAGGGTGAATAACTGACCCATCCTTAATTCTTTAGTAATTATGAATCTTTCTTCAATTATTCTTATATTTGTGATTTCATTCAGTCGTAACTATCTAGGTTTTCTTACCCTCCTGATCAGGTCCTTAGTCTACATAATTACAGTCCCATTCTAGACGAAGGGTCTTGTCCTAGGTTCAATGCAAAAGTTTAAGAAATTCTGCATTCTCACAAGACTTATCTTATGGTACGATGTCATATCATCATACATATTCCCACAAAATTACTTTTCAAAATGTAGGCTAGCTTTGGGCTGTTACAAGAAACGACTTCGCTCTCTCTCCTCATTAACTACCCTCCACCTCAACAACCATCATAGGTGGTAGCTATAGAAATAGTTGACATCATTGCATTGGGAGTGCCCTTAGTAGCTCCTATCGTCTCTAAGATATAGCCCACAACCATGATTAAACAAGTCGAAATTAGCATCTATTTTTGCTTACAAGCGAAGCCATAAGAACACTATGCCAAGAGGTTGCCTTTATGCTTGGGGGCTGCAACTAAGAAGCTCATAATGGTTAGAGGTTGCCTCCAAGCATTATCTCTCCTCTATTAAGACAGCCTTAGGTTGTACCACATATGCCCTAAATCAAAATAATGCCAATTTATACTTTTTAGTCATAGTTTCGGGCTCATATTTAGAGGTTGTAGACATCATGGGAAAAATCTCTACAATTGTCAATTCTACTTGGGAAGATTTGATTCATTCTTTAATGTAAGAATAAAGAATCGAATTAAAAAGCTTGCTTTGACCCTTTTCAACACAACATAGGCCATCGAAAGGATCTCGGGTCCTAGCTTACTAGGAAATACTAGTAAAGGGCGCATCCACACATTTGCTTTCACCACACTCGAAGGCAAAATTATATGGTTTGTGTGTATTCGCTAATTCACAGCATAAGTATTGCACTCGCTACTAGTAATGCCATGAGAAACTAACGCTTATGTGTATTCACTAATCTTATTTCAATGCGTGCATCTGTGCTTATGACGTTGTACAAAATATAAGACTAGGACTTCCTAATTTGTGTGTTCTAGTAAATTCAAGAAGTAGGAAGGTCCATTTCAATGGATGCCTCTTCCATCGAGTGTAAGGGTAGGATGAGAATTTGTGCACGCAGGCTAAAGTGGAAAAAGAGGATTTTTTTTCCTTAGTGCGAAAGTAGTTGGGCCTAGGTCATTAATTAGGACTGCGTGATTTGTGTGTTGATTTTTTGGTGAACATATTAGGCCTATCAACGACATAGGCCCAATAAACAATTGCACGAAGAAAGCAACCCAAGCAAGCTCCACCATCCATGACCCATCCGAGTCAGCAAGGCCGAGAGCTCGACGAAAGCTATGGCCCCGACCATCCCCTCTCTTCCTGATGGCGCCCTCCTCTACTAGGTGACGGCCATGGAGACCTTGTGGATGTTATCACACACGCTGAGTAATTTGGGTTGGAGCCTGGCTTGCTTGCAGCTCGCAGCTGCTCCTACGACAAGACAGGCCTAGTGTGTTCGGAGCGTCTAAGCTGAATAGATAAGCTGGACTTCAAGAGATTCTTAAATCTGCTTCTCGAAACTGGCACCCTACTTTTCCACATCCATCCCTTAAATTTGACTTAGGAGAGCTCTTAGACATGCTCTATGCATCACAACAAGCTAGTCAACCCAGCTATTAGCATCAAACCCTACTTAATAGCAAGACTAACACAAAAACAAACATTTAGATCTTAAATAATTGAAATACAACTACTTAAATAAACTAATAATGTCCCTACCACTTGGAATGCTTTGAAAGAATTAGTGTGAGATAGATTTGTACCATCCTATTATGCTAGAGATTTATTGAATAAATTTCAGCACTTGAACCAAGGTAATAAGTCTATAGAATGATATCATCAGGAACTACTGATTGGTATGTTGCATGGTAAAGTGCAAGAAGATGAGCATGCAAGAATGTCGAGTTTTTTAGGGTCATAAATTGTGAAATTCATGACAAATTAGAGTATAATGATTATATAATATCACTTGTTTATTTTATCTTGCTTGTTAAGTTGAAAGAGATCAGTTCGGTCGACACCTCCTAGTGTGCCACCTACAATCCCTGTTGGTTGTTGTACTTGGTTTACTTCCCGTGCACGTCCCTATAAGTATACACTACCATCATATGCTCTCGTGGCGAGCAAATCAATGACATTGCAAGCACAGATGAAAAGCGTTTCATCTATGGTCTCCAAAGAAAGGACCCATGTCACGCAATTCTATCGTTGCAGGGGATAGGGCCATGTCATGAAGGACTGTCCAAGTCAGTGATCCCTTATTGCAAAAGACGATGGTGAGAATACTAATGCTAGTGATATTGATGAGGAAGACTTGGCTCTTGTTGCGGCTAACCTACAGGTGATGAACATGAGAGGAATAGCTATGAACCTTGGTCCCTGAACTCCAAAACTATGTTAACTATGAACCTCGACCCATTTTGGTCCCTGAACTCCGAAATCGCCCTTGGACTAGTCAAGGGACCATTTGTATCCAATTTTGATATTTTGATGACTGAGTTGACCTGGTTGTAGAGTTTAGGGACTAAAATGGGTCGAGAATCATAGTTTCGGTACCAAAACAATATTTTCTTTTGTATATGAGCATTGTAGCACAAGTAGTACTTAATGCTCAATTGGATAGAGTGGAGCAAAATCAGCACCACACACTATTTCAATCGATGATCATTGTGAAGGAGAGATCGTGTGGAGTCATCATTGATGGAGAGTGTTGCAACAACCTTGCACTCTATTTCAGTCGATGATCATTGTAAAGGAGAGATCGTGTCGAGTCATCATTGATGGAGAGTGTTGCAACAACCTTGCTAGCATTGCGGTTGGTTGAGAAGCTTGTCTTGACTGCTCAGCAACACCCGCGATCATATTACATTCAATGGTTCAATGATTGTGGTAAGTTGCAGGTAAATAAAATTGTACAAGTGCATTTTTTGCTTGGTACCTGCTAAGATTCCTAGTTTTCTTTGTTTCTTTAATTTATAATCAATTTTCTTGAATTTCAAATAATTTTTATTTGGTTTATAAGATTTCACTAGAAGATAATGCCTTAGAAGAATTTGATCAAGGATCAACAAGGCCTTGAGCAAGTCAAGAATTTGAGTTTTCAGAATTAGCTAAGACAGACATGTTTTCACTCTTGATGCATAGTGAGTCCATTTAAATATTTATTTATGCATTATTTTTGTAGATATTTAATTCTGCTATCCCAAGTATTTGATATGGTAGTTTTACATTTTATATAAAGTAGATACATGTCCTAACCCCAAAACCTTAACGCCACGCCTAAAATATTTCAACCACAATTGTAACCTTAGAGTGGGACAAATTAATATGATAACATTGCAAAGAGGTAGGATAGATCACTCATTGTTCATATGGACAAATAGTATAGGATGTTTACCTGGATATGAAGATAATGCACTGTAGTGAAAAATGGAGATGGCACCCCAGGTGCTAGTTTTGTATATGAGACAGACATGGGAGAGTGCTAGATGGAAAAATCGCTCATTGTCATGGTGTGAGGACACTTGGGCATATGTGGGGCCGGCGATGGTGGTTTGCCTTGTATAAAAACTTGGGTTAGTCACATAGAAATGACATAATTTCCATCCATCCATGCAACCGTGCACTGTGTGGGTAAAGCTAGACAAGTTTTGCAGAATTGAAAATAAAATCATGGATGGATTATGGAGCTATGTCAATGGGGTGATGTCTATTCTGTAAGACAAATATGCAAGCTTTATAAAAAGGAAGTAAGCGGTGATATTGGTTATAAGATGCTGGGGATGATGAAAGTTCAATCATTGAATTGTCTACTTTTTCTTCAAATGTTTTAATGAACAGAAAGTTGCCTTACAAACTATTACTTTTACTACACAGTACCTAATTACTTATATTGATCTATTGCTATGTTTAACTTTCAATTCTAGTTAATAGCATGTTTGCTGGAAATATGCAAGTATGTCAAAGACACTCATATGTATCGTGCGGGCTGCCCATTCAATGGCAGGCCTTAGTTTTTATGCAAAGAATAATTATGGGGATATCACCTTTGAGGACTTGGAAAATTTTGGAATGAAATTCTAGGTTTTACCTTATTCTCATGGTTTGCCTAAGGGTTGTAAATTAACATATTGTATCGGTTCTGAGCATAATCAAGATCCTGGATGATCATGTATTTGGGGAAAATTTTCTGGTATTCAAGTACTAGAATTTGGTCTCCACATAAGTTGAAGACCCCAAACACAATCGAACTTGATAGAGAGGATTCTCACAATCCCGTTATGTGAGAAGTTACCATAACAATCATTATCTATAGTACACTTGAGCCCTAAGTTGGTGTAGGTAAGCCATGTGCCCCTGATGGATGAGTTGATGGTCATTAAGGCTATTGATTGGTAGGAAGCCACATGAGTTGTAAGATGATTGATTGTTATTCAAATGCCATATTGCTCAAGACCTTTCGATCGAAAGTGGAGTCGGTTGTGAAGGTTTTAAGTCATGCCTCACATAGATCACGGCGCTTAACTTAACCTACAAGATTCTATTTATTTATTTCGTAGGTAAGAAACGACATCCTTAAAAATAGAATTTATGATTCTTCCGCGCCTAGGAAAGAAGAGGACCATGCAGGATCATGACGTCGATCGCCAACTAAAGATCTAAACTCCGCCGATAGAGATATCACTTGAGTGCCATAAATACCCCAACCACTAAGGGAGATGCAACCACACAACAATGTATACGCATCCAAGAGCTCATGCTTCTTTGATGCCATCGTTGTATATCAGAACCTTAGGGTTCTTTGATTTCTTATATTGTTTAGGGTAGCCACCTTGTAATCTTCTTTTTTCCCCCCAACATTGTACTTGTTTGATCCACATCAATGAAGAGTTATAACAAGCTACAATAAGACCATGGTGCAAAAACATCTTGTGCTCTATGTGTATTACGCATCTTTGCAGCAATTTCGGAGAGAAAGGGATCGCATTCTTCCTAATTGAATGAACAAATAAGCTCAAAAGAGAGTATTCTCTCAATCATCAGAACTTTGTGAGAAACGTTTCTTGAAAAGAGTACAATAAAGATAATTAAAGAGGATGAGAATACCCTAAGTAAATGAAGCAAGGGAAAGGAGCACAATGTTAAATGTGTCCACTCATGTATTTGTTAGTGATATAATAATTTGTTAACATGAATTAAGTGCATTTTTAGACTAAATATGAAATGGGTGTTAAGGAGTGCTTACATGCTCTCTCTCTCTCACTCACTCTTTTTTGAAACATAAAAAAGTTGCTCAGTGACTAAATTCCTTATATCTTAATCAACACAATTTCAATGTACTGAAAAAGATACAACATAGGTTATTTTAAATCAAATCTATAATATTTTTTTAGTGGTAATTTATAAAAATGTGCTTTCTACTATGGGGGTGTTTGGCAAGGCTCCAGCTCCAATTTTTCAGCTCTACTTCATAACTCCACTGTGGAGCAGATCCATCATGGAGCAGATCCACAACTTCGCGGAGCACCCTTCAAGCTGCTTCACAAAAATGAACTGCGAGGGAGGCTGCTCCATGAAGTTGCCTGCTCCAGAGTTACGTGGAGTTAGGATGTTTGGCACTGCTCCGTAGTGGAGTTAAGAGTTAGAGCTCTGCCAAACAACCCATATGTATGAGAGCATTGATGTACTTCCCTTGGAAGACTTTATGTTGATCAATGGGTAATAATAAAAACTTATGGACAAACTAATGAACTTACCATGGTAATATCTTTATGACTAGGTCTCGGTTATTTCTAATAATTATACGAAAGCGTTCTGACGAAAATTGTATTTTGGTAAATCTCCTTGAAGATAATAAGATGTAAGCATACTATAGCAAAATAAAAATTTGTAACATTTTTAAGAATTTGTATTATCTTTTCACATAAGGACTTGATGGAAATAATCCTTAAACTAGGCATGTTTATGAAGCAAAAATGTCAATAGTCCTAGAGCTGTAAACATCAAAATCAAGTATTTTTCTTTATTATTCATGGTTACAAGTAATCCTAACTTTATCTTTGGTAAAGGTCAATTGCTTTTGAAGAAATTAAAATTTTGGACCATTGGAAGATACAAAGTATGAATCACATTTGCATAATGAGTACACAACAATGTATGGATAGTTTGCATTGATTAACTCTTATATGTGCATGACATTTTTTGTTCCACTCGTGCATTTACTATGGTTATATATGAAATAACAACATTGATATTTTTAGGAGAATGCTATCATTTAACTCGACGATTTAGGGAATAAAATTCCATATAATGAATTGCTGAAGAATTTAGGCAAAAGTGAAATTCATTGTGATTGATGCAGAACCCTCACATTTTTTGTGTATGCTATAGGGTGCTCAACTTTGATAAAATTGTATTATCAATCACTTTGGTGATTAAACTATCAATTTAAAGCTTCAGGGGAGAGAAAATATTGTTAAAAAACGTTGTCTTGCCCTTCCGGTCGCTCCTATTTGCATCTGGCTCAGGTGTTGGATCCTTAGACTTTTGGAATCAAAATAGAAAACAATAGACATGAACTTCTATAATCCACAAAATGAAATCACAAAGTTAATGCTACCATACCATAACGAGATAACACATACAAAATTAAGGTATCAACGTATAATAGAACTTAGACTTGCTAAGATTTCTCGTAATAGTATGGCAACCTATATTATTAATATTGTCTTTCAACCAACAATGAGACTATAAAACAACTAAGAAACATATTGCTAGCATATGTCTGATACGTTTGCAAAACAAATGGCCCTAAAATTCAAGCACAAAGAACCACACTAGTGTAACTGGCTAAGACCGAGGGTTGCGACCTTGGCTGCCCAAGTTAAAGTGCAAGTAGCGTTGTTCAGTTGCTCATATATTGCGGCTTTGGTCCTAAGAATGGCCCTTCTGAAAAGCGATCACATTATATTTCATTGTTACAATAGATTGTTAGCCCTCACCATAATTCATATTCTTTTGATCACCATTTCCAAACATATGAAAAATCACAAGTGTTGTTCACACACACGCACACGTGCGCACACACAGAGAGAGAGAGAGAGAGAGAGAGTAAATATAGGATATACTCCATAGGGGCATGTGCAACCAATCTCATAGCTATCGGATTAGGTTTAGAAACCATGAAAACTTATCAAGTTTTGAGCCACCTCAATCATTTTATACCCTTTCCATGTTGTAGTATCGAAAAATTCCTTTTATTAGATCCATTGATTTTGGAAAGTCGAATTTCTTCTCCTTTCTTTCATCATTGGAGCTTTTCATACTCTTGAATGCCACTCACTTCCAAATGGCAACATCACCCTTGAAGCAGCTTCCTGCCGTCATGCCCATTCAAACCTAGTTTGCCGGAACGGCATCAGAATCAGCACCCCTTCAAACCCACTATCGAAACCGCCACGATCATATGTAGAGTCACTCCCTAGAGAAATTGTATTGGAGCCAACCAACACAAAGACCCATATATACCCATCGTTGTAGTTGCTCCTATCCATCGTGCCCCTTAATACCCATCAAACGCAGCTACTTTTTAAATATACTCCGCTGTTAATCAAATTCTAGATCTTCCACTATCCTTGTAATGTCCTGCTCCACCATCAATCAAACTCAAGAAGGCAGTGGGGTAGCCAATAGAGCACAAGTTCATTCCCATAACATAGAGGAGAGCAATGGGAAGCGGGAGGGACATGCATCCAACAAGTGTTGCCACCGGTATGCTTCCTATGAGTAAGAACATCAGCACGCCAGAGATAGACCAATAAAAATCTCATAATCAACACAAATAACAGTATAACTTCATGTGTAAACCAAAACAATAGTTCATGCCATGCATTAGGTTTTCAAATCCAATCCTTGTTATTATGCAATTTATATTTTCACCCCCTACGTAATTTCAAAATTTACAAGAGAGTACAAATCAATCTCGATCCAATCCAAAACCGTTATAGATATGTCTCTATCTATAATATGTCCTTCACCTTAAATGATATAGCTATCTGCCAACTATCCTCATCACAATGTGTCCTTTCCATCCTGGCATTTGTACATTTACTGGCCCGCATTTTCCATGCCCCTTCATATCCGTCAGACGCCACTAACATTTGTACATGCTCCGTCATTAATCAAATTTAGATTTTTACCATCCTTCAGTGGGATCCTGCTCAACCATCAATCAAACCTAAGAAGGAAACAACAACTAGCAAAGCGTAGAGGTTGTTTCCCATGGCGTGGAGGAGATTATGATAGCGAGGGTAAGCGGGAGGGACACACAACCAATGAGTGATGCCACCGCTATGCTACCACGGCGAGGACGACATCATGTTGGAGATAATCCAATAAAATCTTAAACAACATAAATAATATTATACCTTTGTGAGTAAACCAAAAAAAAGTTGGTGCAAAGCATTATTCAAGTTCAATCCTTGTTATGATGTAATTTATATTTCAGTCCTCCAAAGTAATTCCAAAATTTACAAGAGAGTACAAATCAATCTTAACATCAATCCAATCCAATTCAAAATCATTATAGATATGTATCTACCGGTAAAATTTCCTTCACCTCAAATGATATAGCTAGTTGCCAACTCTCAATGACACATCGTACTCCTTTCATCCAGCCATTTGTACATGCCCTGGCTCCCATTTGTCGTGTCCCTTCATACTAGTTGAATGTTGTTGCCCTTTGTCCTTGGTTTGTAATCAATCAAATTTAGTATTTGTTCCATCCTTTGGTGACATGTTGCTCCACCATCTATCAAATTCTAGAAGGCAACATCAGTTAACAGATATAGCACGAGTTGTTCCCCACAGCATGGAGGAGAGCAAGGGCCCCTAAAGCAATTCCAAAATTTAAAAGAGGGCACAAATCAATCTCACTGTCAATCCTATCCAAAACCGTTATAGATATGTTTCTATCTATAATGTTTAATTTTTCTTCAATATAAATAACACAGCTAGTTGTCAACTCTCCATGACTCATTGTGCCCTTTCATCCTGCCATTTGTCATGCACCAAGTGTAGGAAGGAGTAGGTGGCAAGCCGCATGCATCATATGGAGGCATGACTACCACGTGCACTCTTAGCCCTGAGGTTTTCACCATCCAGCCATAGTTTTCACTTTGTATAAATAGCATCTTTTGCATATGCCCTTTTACCCCTCTCCCCCCATCCCCACCCCCCGTTTCCCACCTTGTCTATTGACTTATTCTCGTGCCACCCACTCCGCTCTCCTTCCTCTACAACAAAGAAGGTGCTCATCATGAATCTGATTGCTTTTTTCCTTCTCCTATCATGTGGTAGGAATAAGAGGGTAGCTATTTGATTGCTCTGTGTAGTTCTGATTGGCTACAAATAGTAGTTCTGATCTTAAGGTGGTTTTAACAATATTTAGCTTGCAAAACAATTAGACGAACTAATGCAATCCCATGGATGTATTTGTTTTGATACTAGCATTAGGTCCTAAATAGTTCTGAGTTATAGTGAATTGAATAGATGACGAAAGGTTGACAAAAGAAACATAAAGTAACATGTACATTGCACTACATATTTATTTGTAGAAACTTCATGTAATTAAGTGCAACACAAAAAATGTATACTCATGACTCTAAACAATATAAAGGTCTTGGATGGAGAATTTTCAATTTGTTCATGGAATTACATTCAAAATATTAGTTATACATTTCTTGTTACCAGACCACAAACACAAATGAGATGCCTTCTGTTATAGCAAATTCAGGTCACACATGAATATAAAATATCACATATGAAACAAACCACAAACGGATTACTTCACATCAATATTAATATTCCCATGAACAAAAAAATGAGTTACATTTTGCATTTGATTGCTATTTGAGGGGTCAAATGTCTAGAAGTTGTAGGGAGGAAAGGGAATTAGAGTTCAGAGCGATGACATATTTGCCACCTAGATAAATAGTACGACACCAAATGGAGATGATGGTGGTGCAGCTATAGGCCAAAAACATCATATGGCCATGGTGGTCGTTGTACAACTGTGATGCTCAATATGGCCAACAGTAGCCAACTAGGAAGGGTATTGAAGAAGCAAAGTACGTTGAATGTTGCTGGTCATCATTGTGTAGAGATAGCCTCACTGATTAGGGTTATATGTCGAATTGAAGTAAGGAGAGAACCAGTGTGGTCTTCAACAAGGAAATGTAGAGGAGGTCGAGGAAGTTGCCAGCTTGGAGGAGACGACTAAATCTAGTGGATACAACATCGGTGTTGTGCCACCCTACCCTCAAATTTGCTCAAAAATTGAGCTCACTATGGGGTGGACACACAGATGCTTATGTGCGCCTACTCCACAATGTCCTAGACTTTGAGTGAATTTTTGGCCAACGTGTTACAGGTGTCATTAGGGTTTACTAGTGGCACGATAGGGGTCAGTAGTGGTGCAAATGAGTGGGGTTGAATGAGTGGAGGTGGGAGTGAGCTGGAGAAGACCACCCGGTGGTGTAGTGTGCCAGGGGTTATGGTCTTATGGACTTTAAAGGCTTGCCGACGGTGCTATTTGGACTAGCAGTGGTGCAAGTGAAAGGCAATGAGTACAGGGTGTCTTGGGTTGCTGGAGGCGACTACCAATGGTGGCAGAGACCATCGAGGGGCGGGGGCTATGGATTGGGTGAAAAAAAGTGCTTATAATATGGGGGCATTAAAGAGGCATTTGTGTGTAAAGTGGCACACCTATGCAAAGTAAAAAATGTGACCACCACTTGTTGGGCTAGGCATCAGCTTTGTGGAGTGTAATGAACAATAGAATTTGTAACCAAAACTTTCATTTTGGCAACAAATGGTGTGTAAATCTATTTATCACCTTCCTAAATATAATAGGATATATAGTTAGAACATGTACTTGTTGGCTTAATATCTTTGGAGTTGTTGATCGAGTACACCGTATCATGTCCAGTTGGGTATGAACCAAGCTCAAGAAGGCCCTTGCTTTGGTTGTTTAAAGAATGAATTGGAGATGAGGGCAGGATAGTCGTGTAGTTAGTGTGGCTCTGTTCGCCCTGTGAGACGAGTATTAGCATGAACTTTAAAATATAATTTCGTTGTATTTTAACATTAGACTGCTGCTATTATTTTTGTGTGTATCTAGTGAAGTTATACTCCCTTGTGTCGTTTTGAACATTGAGATAGTCCACTAAATATCACTTATTTGACAATTTATTACTAATACAATTTATTTATATAACCCTATAAAATTATAATATTATGAAAGTATGTATATTTGATTTTAATGTATACAATCTAGATACTTAAAGATATAGTCTCAAAACAAATACTTGAAAAATATAAATAGCCAAATTTTCAAAAATTTATGACATCATCATTTTTACTTGAGAGTAGGGGTGTAAACGGATTAGATAGTGTCTTTAATGTATCTGTATCATAGTTTGTGAATCGAATTCGGATATTTTTAAAGACGAGTACGGATCTCTCTAGTACGAATTCTAATATTCTTCGATACGAATACAAATTCTGATTTTACCTTTCTTAGATGCTTCTATCCAATTCTTGTTACAATCAAGACTTCAATACCACATATGAATACTAATAATGTGAATATTGATAGCATTTAATATGGATAATGTTTGTAATACAGATAATATGAATACGAATAACACTTTTTCAAATATAAATGCCGGAGAATACCGTTACCATTTTAATTACACCCCTACTTGAGAGCGTACTTTATTCGGTGAAAGGCAGAAGATTAACATCCTGGCATTATCGGGTCTCCACTGGACGAACACCGGCACGTCCATGGGTACGCTAATCGCGTTTCAGATCAGTAGCATGTGCTACTAAATTGGATAATGTCTTCAGTTTTACTCACATAGTTTGCTGGTTTCTTTTTTTTTATTTCATTTACATGTCATTTGCACAAGATATGTTGTTTTAAACCCAATGTTGGTGTTGTAATTTCTTCTAGACTCGCTCATTTTTTTTGTTGTACGAAATTAAATTACCAATTCTAATACCAACATCTGCAGCTTAATTGGCAGTGGCAAATGGCGAGCAGGCAGACCTCTACGGATCAGAAGCTTCAGTCCACAGAGGAGTTGCAGGCACAGATGGCATACGTGACTGTGGGCAAGGCCCTCGAGAGCTGTACTCCCGGCGCCCCTAGCTGTGCACCGGAGCTGATCAAGATGCTTCGTGCACTGCCTTCAGTGGCGATCGCCATGATAGGGACCAAAAGAAAGCTCATCATGGATGGCGACTCTGACACCGACGCCTCAGGCTCACTGCACCAATCTGGAAGGAAGAAAAGGAAGGTCCTGGCTGATTCTCCGCCCAGGGATGACTGTCGCAAGGTCATCCAGTTCACTGCGTTTCTTCAGGGATGCAGTGGGGATGATGAGGGCATGGAGCTAGAGGAATCAGACATTCTGATTGACCATGATCTGATATCATTTGATCGGGATGCTGAGATGGTTACAGTTGATGGCGCATCGAAATCAGAAAGCACCATGGCAGGTGCTAATGAGCCTTCTCCTTGATTAGCAGAAGAGCTACCTCCATGTGTGACTTATCCTGATGCTTCCATTTGCTAGGTAGATGGAGAATTATCAAGAGATCGATGCTTCCATTTTTTTTTTTTGAAATGTTGGTTCCTTTTATCAGTTCCCTTATTTTATGATTCAGGACAATGAGGACATGGTATTGTGATTGGCTTTGGAAGCCGGTGAACTGTCAGAAAAATGCTTGGATTCGTCAATCGTCATTATAAACTTTTCGTTTCTAATCTTCGGCACGCCTCCTTGTGAATTCGTGATTGGCTTGGAGTAAGTAAATATGTGATGGCTACTCCAGCTGCTTGTGGCCTGAATTAGTCATGTCCTCTTGTCCTGACTGAACGGAGCTACGTGTCCTAGCGACATAATCAGCAAATAATTTTAAAAAATGAATTAAAAAATATTGGCTGCAATTAGTTTAAAAAAACTGTCAGATTTTATCGACCGATTTCAAACCAGTGATTTCAGAGCTAGTTTGGGTTTCTGCCCAAGGGGCCCGATTATCACCGATAGTCGTAGCATCTTTTATATTCAGTATTTGGAGAGAGGCATGAGTCCTGACTGAATGGAGACCCTGTCTTATTACGAACCGACCACATGATACAAAGTAGTTGCAGCAATTAGAGAGGACAATGGGAAATCAGGACTGCGACAAGATAATAGGGTTAGAATCTGGGAGGGTTTCAGAGGTTGGAGGAGATACAGAGGAGTGGGATAGAAGAGAATTGAATAAGAGGGAAGAGGCTAACTGATTATATAGGGAGATTGATGATTTTGTCACTCTCAGAGATGTGCCATTGATTTCAAATCATCAATAGTCATTCTTTGGAGTGGCAAATCATCAATTATTCCGATTATATATGTTCTTGGAAAAAGTCCATTTTGCCCTCTTAAACTATTAGGCAAGTTCGGTTTTCTTTCTGAACTCGGGCAACCAAATCCGGACAAGCCCCACCCCCCCCCCCCCCCCCTCGAGCTGAAACCATCCCAGTTTTGGTTGACGTGGCATCCTAGTCAGTATGGTTTTCTAGAAAAATCTAATAAATTATAGAAAGTCATAGGAAGCTCAACAAAATAACATAAAAATATCTACAAATTAATAAAAATGTTTAGACTCCAAATATACAATAAAAATATTACATTTGTGTGGAAAAAATATATGCCAAAAATTATATTTGTTTTATAGGGTCTTTTATTGATTAAATAAATCCAGTATTTAGGAAAATTAGTTTGGCTTATTGAAAAATTGGAGAAAACTAAGAAAAATAGAAGGATGTTAGTTTGACTTTTGAATTTGAGTTCATAGAAAAGTAGGAAGAATAGAAGGATGCTAGTTTGACCTTTGAATTTTAATTCTGTAAAATTCAAAGATCAAACTAACATCCTTCTGTTTTATTAATTTCTCCATTATTCCAAGAAGCTAAAATAATTTTTCCCATTTTTCCAAGAATCCAAACTAATTTTTCTAAATACTTGATTTATTTAATCAATAAAAGATACTCTAACACAAAATAAAATTTTTTACATACAATTTATGCACAAATATCATACATTTATTGCATATTTGGATTCTACATGTTTTTGAATTTTTATTTTTTTTAGCTTCCTTTGATTTTTTTACAATTTCTTAGATTTTTCTAGAATTTATTCTTAAGAAAACCTTGCTGACTAGGACACCAAATCAGCCAAAACTGAGGTGGTTTCAGTTAGGGGTAATTTGTTCGGTACGAAGAGTTCAAGGGTTTGTTTGCCCTTTTTAAAGTTTAGAGAGGAAAACAAGATTTACCTAATAGTTTAGGGAAAATGGACTTTTTCCTATGTTCTTCGATGCCCGAATTTTGTTTATATATTATTTTTAATTCAAAATTTTTAAAATAGTTGCCCGGCCTGTGAATTTGCATTTTGGGCATCCGTCGCCCCTGGGCCGGGCGATCGCCTATGCCACGGGCGATGGGTACCTGGCCGTAGCCCGCTGACGGACGGCGTGCAACGCCGTTGGCTGGGCTGTGCTCCGGTCGCCCTTTCACCATGGACCGGTGAAAGGGTTGTGGCATTGGCATGAACACCAAGTGGCCGCACACCGAGCAGTCGCTTCCCATTCCGTGTCGTAGTACACCGGGTAGGTCTCTTGCATGATGGCTCTTCAACGTAGGACTTCAGCGTTGGGTGTGCCGGAGTAGTGGCATCCGCATAGACATGCATGGTCCTGACATGATCGATTCGGCTGATAGTATTAGTCCAGCACTGTCTGGTTGTGCGATTGACGTGCCGGTATGGATTGCCTAGGAGGCCGGGAAGGCCGCGCGGACCTCCGCCGGTCTTCTGACTGCGCCAGCCCTCCTCTAGCATCCACTCTAGCCTGCAAGCGATCCATTCTTACGTGCAGGTATGTTATGTAGGTGTACACTGCTATCGGGTATGGCTCATCCATCCACCGAGTCCAACCGTACGTGACGTCTGATAACTGGAAATAAGAGAACTAATAAGTAACTTGTATATCTATTTAACATGTGACTATCCTACCATGTTTTTAATAAAAAATTATAATTATACATATTTATATCAACTATCTGCATCAATAATAAAATTACATATATCTTAAACGTGTGATTATCCTACCATCTTTTTAATCATAAGTTTAAATAACACGTATATATATCAACTATGCGAATCAATAATGTAATTATATTTATATTTCATGCGTGACTATTCTATCATGTTTTCAATCAAAATTTTAATTATATGTATTTATATCAACTATCTCCATCAATAATAAAATTATATATATATTTAACATGTGACTATCCTACCATGTTTTTAATCATAAATTTAAATTATATAATTACACTACTAAATTACTCAAGAAATTAACTTACCAAAATTCGATGCAGCGTGATCCAATTTTTTTCAGTTTTTTCTCTCTTTTTTCCTTTTCCTCTCTTCTTTCCTCTCTTTTCTCCTCTTCTCTTCTCTTTTCCTCTCTTCTTTTCTTTCCTCTCTTCTCTTGTTTTCTCTCTTCTCTTTTCCTCTCTGCCTCAAGCCAGCCATGAGAAGCTTGACCAGTCTTGCTGTGTTTATATATGAAGCTTGCCGCCTACGTGCATGAGCGATCGAGCAACTGTCAACGGCCAATGACAACGTTTTAATGACTCTGCCACTTATTGTCTGGCCTTGTGCCGTCGCCCATGGTAGGGGCGATCGCCCGGCCCAGGGGCGACAGGCGCCCAAAATTGCAAATTCATGGGCCGGGCAACTATTTCAAAAATTTTGAATTAAATTAAATATAAAAAAATTCTTCGATGCCCTGTCGAATGGCCCATGCTGCTTCACAGGCCCATGCAGAGTGGGCCAAGAGCAAGCCCCGCAGCCCATCTCCACAGGACCATGCATGTGACATGGCATATACGGTGCTCCTTCGAGGTGTCGTGAGCCGGTCCAAGATTGTGGCTTTCGACTGCGTGGGCGTCGTGTAGACGGCACGTCACTGTTCCGGGGCCCGGCTGGTGACTGGTGAGTGATTTGCCTCGCCACAAACATGTGGGTAATGAGGCGATTTGCTGCTAATAAAACAGGAGCAGTTCGCCTCCTTTTCTTTTGAAAGGCAAGCCTACGCGCATGCTCGCTCTGTGACCGCATCAACCGGTCTCCGGAGTCCAGAGAAGAATTTCTGACGCATTGCGTTTCGACTTTCGACGAAATGTTGCCATGGCCCATGGGGGAGCAGTACCAGACGAGGACCAGAATGCGCAGCCAACTACCAGAACGAAACGCTACAAGCAGAAACTGAAGAATATGCCATGGCCTCAGGCCACCTACCCAGATTTGGCTTTTCAACACAGCACATGCTCAGATACGTCAACATGGCCACGATTTGCCTTGCAAGTTGCAAGTTCTGAACTGCCCATGCAGCATTTTTTACTTTGATTTAACCAGCCAAGAATCGGACTTGTACAACATATTCATACCAAGCGTTTCATCAATCTCAATCATCTGACAGTCACAGATGTATTCACTGCAGATGAATTAATTAGCTGGAATGGCACAAATTACATGTATTATGACAAGAAAGTGAAGAACAAAACTAATTGCTCCCGGCAACGAGGGAGGAGTAGGACGACATGACCAGAAACCATCGTCTCTACTCGATGAGTTATCCTCAAGATTTCAAGAAGAGGACGACGGCGGCGAGGAATCGGATGAGGAGATGGTGGAGGAGGAGCCGGCAGTCATGGGGGTCATGTCCATGGGGTAGCTCCCGAGCACCCGCAAGAAGGAGGTGAACTCCTGGACCTCGGCAAGCGCGTTCTGCGCGCGCGGCTCGGCGAGGGAGGCCTGGAAATCGACGTAGAACATGTACTCGAAGTGCTTGGCTGTGCCGACGTTGGCGTCGTCGACGAGGCGGATGGGGCGGTGGCGGTGCGGCCGGCTCTCGATCTTGGTGAGGCTGATGTCGCGGAAGGCGAAGGCGGAGAGCACCTTGAACAGCACGGAGGTGCCCTCCTTGTCGTGCGCGAACACGATGCTGGTCTTGAAGGGGCGGTCGGTGCGCGGCACGATGGGCTCCCGCGCCAGCATCACGAACCGCGTCACGTTGCCGGAGTCGTCCTGAATGCCGTCGGCGAGCACCTCCATGCCGTAGAGCTCGGCGGCGCGGGAGGACGCGATGGCGGCCGTGTCGCGGAGGCCGTTGGCGGTCACGTACTCGGCGGCGCCGGCGGTGTCGTCGAAGGCCTCGCGGACGACGTTGAGGCCCATGCGGGTGAGCGTGTGCTCGCACTGCGCCAGCGCCTGCGGGTGGCTGATGACGCGGGTGAGGCACTCCTTGCGCACGCCCGGGAGCGCGAGGAGGCAGTGGTGCACGGGGAGCTGCACCTCGCCGACGATGTGGAGGCGGTGCCGGAGCAGGAGGTCGTAGTTGCGATGGATGCTGCCGCCCAGCGAGTTCTCCACGGGGAGCACGGCGCGGTCCGCGATCCAGAGCTCCACGGCCTGGAACGCCACCTCGAACTGGTCGCACGGGATGGCGTCGCTGCCCGGGTACGCCTTCCCGGCCGCCTTCTCGCTGTACGCCCCTGGCACCCCTTGGTACGCCACGCGAAGCTCCGACCCGTGCATCGGAGCCGGGGACAGGTCCGAGATCCGCAGCGGCTGCGGCAGGTTCTTGGCTTCGCCATTAATACTGCTCACAGGGACCAAGTCCAGCACGGCCCCATTCTGCGACGCCGGCGCCGGCGCCGCCGCGACCAGGCCGTTGACGGAGTGGGAGCCGAGCGCGGCCACCTTGCTGGACAGCACGGCGCAGCTGCTCTGCCACTCCGTCCGGCCGCCGACCACCGCGCCCTGCAGCGAGCACCTCACCACGCCACCGCCCCTCCCCGCGGTGTGGCACGCCAGCCTCGGATTCTGCCCCACGGGCGCCTTGATCAAACTCGCCGCAGCCATGATCCACCACACCAACCAGCCACTCAGCTAGCTACCTCTGCTCTGTTTCTTGGCTCGTCCCCTCCTCTGGTAGAACTGTGCCGGGTAAGTAAACCTGGTAGGTAGTTGAAGCTTCAGAGCGAGAAGCTGAGACGGGAATGGGCGGGTGGAAGGGGTTATATAGGTGGCGGCGAGCCGGCTATTGGTTTGGGTTGGGTTCGAGAGCCGGAGCTGGAGGGGTTGGTGGCGTGGTGGGGAGGCGTGGGCTGAGGCTCCTGGACACGGGGGTGTTCGGGGTTGGTCGGGTCAGCGTCAAAATATATGTTGGCCTCTTCACCACCAACCAACCGAGCCGGCAAACAACGCCATGGTGGAACGGGGCGGAACGTGCAGTTAATCCCCCCTCGCTGTTAGCCGCGCCTGCTACCCCTTTTCGCCGTCGTTTCATAGGTTGTTGACCGGAAAATTACGCGGCCGGGTAGCTGCGTAGTGCGCAGGAAATTGTCCCTGCGTGGCTTAGCAGATTCGGCGTCGGCCCTCGGCATCTCAATGGTAAGATTCCAAGCCATGATCGAAGTTTTCATGGATTTTAACTAATCAGAAGAGATTCCAAAGTTTCAAATGGGCCAACTATGTAGAAATGAACTAGACTGGTATACCTCGATCGCATTGTGTGCGAGTATTCCGATTGATATGTCACCTTCAAATTCCGTTTAAGGTAGGCTGGAGTACAATTCATACAGCTGGGAAGTGTTCTCAGCAATCTAAATTAAACCACAAAATAGGTTCCACTTAAGTAATACTACAAAGTTGTTATTCACAAGAATGCAATTATAAAGTAAGATTTCACACAAATATGCCATTTGATTGGTCTTACATACTTTTAGGGCCTGCTTGGGAGCAATAGGAAAAAAACTCGGGGATTACATTCCCATGGAGGGATATCTTTGGCACTTCACTTCCCCGGGAATACTATCCCCTTTTCTTATCCCATGGCGCGCTCTCTCTCTCTCCGTGCATCCCCTTTTCTCATCCCCTTTTCCCCACCGGCGAAGGTGACGAGCAAGAAATGGTGGCCGGCCGACGGCACGAGCACAGGCAGCTTGCTGGATCAGCAAGCTCGTCGCTGGCAGCCGCCAGATCTGCAAGCTCGTCACCGACCGTCCTACCCACAAGCTCATCACCGGTGGCCGCCGGATCTCCAAGCTCGTCCTAGGATCCACAAGCTCGTCGCTGGTGGCCGCCGGATCTACAAGCTCGTCGCCAACTGTCCTACCCACAAGGTCATCACCGGTGGCCGCCAGATCCGCAAGCTTTTCCCAGGATCTGCAAGCTCGTCGCTAGCGGCAGCCGGTTCTGCAAGCTCGTCGCCGACCGTCAGATCCGCAAGCTCGTCCCAAGATCTGCAAGCTCGTCGCTGGTGGCAGCCGGTTCTGCAAGCTCGTCACCGACCATCGGATCCGCAAGCTCGTCCCAAGATCTGCAGCTCGTCGCTGGCGGCAGCCGGTTCTGCAAGCTCGTCGCCGACCGTCAGACCTACAAGCTCGTCACCGACCGCCGCTGGACCTCGACGGCGGGCAACGACCTAGCCACGGTGGATGAGCTCGTCGAGGCCGCCGATGAGATCAAGGTGGCCGCCGTTGAGGTCAAGACGCGTAGGGTTTGTGTTGTGAGATTAAGCGACGAGCGAGACGAGAAAGATTTCCACGAGTCGCGAGGAGGGGACGGCTTCCCCAGGGATGGCGCTAGGGTTGGGACAAAAAAAACCAGGGCAATGTGCTCCCAAACGTGCATACGAAATCACACGAGGAAAATCCCACGAGGGTGGACCACCCCGGGATTGGACCGGGATCCCGGCCGGGAATAAGGCTTCCAAACGGGCCCTTAATGACCAAAATGTCCTCCCTATTTTCTTCCTCTCTCCCCCTTCTCCCACGACACCGCCACACAGTGCTCAAGTCTAGAGGAGACAGCTCGCCATCGGCCTACTCGCTAGCGCTCCATCATGTGTCACTGCCCTAGCCGACGCCAGCGTCCCATGGCCGAGCACTGACCTGCCCAGCATTGCATCCGCCATGGCCTACCCTGCCTAGGTCGAGAACCACGCTAGTGGCGGCGTCCCCTGGTCAAGTGTCGGTCCGCCCAATGTCGCATCCTCGATGGCCGACCCCGCCTAGGCCGAGCACCACATCGGCCGACATCCTATGGCCGAGCGCTGGCTTGCCTAGTGTCGCATCCTCCATGGTTGACCCCACCTAGGTAGAGCACCACATGGGCGTCGACTTCCCATGGTCAAGCATCGGCTCGCCCAATGTCACATCCTTCATGGTCGACTTTGCTGGCACAAGCACCACACCGGCATCGACGTCCCGTGGCCGAGTGCCGACCCGCCTAGTGACACATGCTCTATGCCCTACCCCACCTCGGCCGAGCACCACACTGGCAATGGCGTCCCGTGGTTGAGCTCCAGCCCGCCTAGCATTGCATCCTCCATGGCCAACCCCGCTTGGGCCAAGCGTCACGCCGGTGTTAGCGCCCCGTGGCCGAGCACTGACTCGCCTAGCGTCCCATCCTCCATGGCCGACCCCGCCCAGCATCGCATCCTCTATGGCCAACCTCGCCTAGGCTGAGTGCCACGCCGACACCCACGTCCCACGGTCGAGCGTCGGCTCTCACAGCATTGCATCCTCCATGGTCGACCTCGCCTAGGCCGAGTGCCACACCGGTGCCGAGGTCCGTGGTCGAGCTCGCTCCGCAGCCGGCAGAGAGCGAATATGACCCTTGTCGCTGTCAGACATCGCCTCACCTCGTCGAAGCCTAGAGGGATTGCCAGAGAATGGGAGGAAGGAAGAAGAGGGGAATGGCACAATTGATGAAAATTTGAATAAGTGGGAGGGGCATAAAAGTCTATAATAACACATGTGTAAGGAATCTTATTTTATAATGGCATCCTGCAAATACTGACGTTGTAATGGCATTTCTGTTAACCTAAAACTTCGCAGCGGAATGGATGAAATTAACACTAGATATTAACCTCTCATCTCAGCAGGCCAGAATACAACACGATCTGACATGTTTGGTAGTTTCATATTATGTGTTAAGTGCGGGCCTCTTTCACTCCTATAAAAAGCGACTTCCTCGCTATGCGTATTTCACTATGCACCGCTTCCAATATGTTGACGTTAGACCACAACATAACCTTTTTTAAACAAGAAAATGTAGGCTTGGTGCCTATTGAGGTTTAAATTAAAACACACAATTTGTATGGTTATGCAAAAGATTGGTTTCCCATCCTATCTTGAGGTACTACGAATCACAATCATTTATCAACCTAGATCCAACAACTGTCAAAAGATTATATCTCCTGGTACCTTCATTATATTCTTTTGCCACCTTGTGCTACCACCATTGTATGAGGGTAAAAATGGTATCTCTTCTCTCTCTTCTCACCTCACCTACACCAACAAGTCGTGCCCTGGCACCAGCCATTGGTCGTCGTCCTCCATGCATCATCGCCTTGGACGCCACCGGCCGACAAGCGTGCCACCACTATAAGCATGAATGAGTCTCCACCGAGTGTCGTTTGCATGCCAATACTGGCTACTAGTCGGTCAATGGGACAGGGAGAGAGATAGGAGGAGGAGGAGGAGAAGTTCTAAGCAAAGTCATTAAGCCAAGCTTGAAGAGAAGGCTTAGGCCCTACTTGGATAGCCGATTTTAGACATGAGACCGGTGTAAAACGTACATATGGAAACTTATACAATGGGTTTGCAAAAGAGCTACTTGTATAGGCTAGTAATCAGAAATTCATGCGCTAGCATTGGTTCAATGCAATCGAAAAATTAAAATTGCCATAGAAGAGAAAGAATATGGCAATGGTCGGGCGCACTCGCCATAGCTCTTGTTGATGACGCCCAACTAGCTGAGCCATCGCTCACCCGTTGCCTCTGTTGTTTGCTCGGCAGCCACCACTTGCCGCGCTACCTATGACGCTCACCCTACCCCGTTTCCTCCCTTTGGAGCATCTTCAGGAGCCACTCTAAATTTCTACTCTATAATACTATTCCCTACACACTCTATCTATTCTCTAAAATTCCTTCACATTTTATACTGCACTCTAAAAGATTTCTTCCCTCCGGCAGCTATTCTATCCTAAAAAGTCATATAAACAGTGTTATATAGTACCTGCTAGAGATGCTCTCACCCCGCTTCCTCCGCTACTCGCCCAGGAGCCGTCACCGCTCACCTCACCCATCAATGGTCACATTTGAGGATAAGATGGTGCGGTGATGCCCTATGGAAGCGATGGTGCCTGGTATAACGTCATATGACGAGTAAGGCGGTGTTTGGCGGGGCTTCAGCTCTACTTCACAACTCCACTGTAGAGCAGATCCATAACTCCGCAAAGCACCTTTCAAGCTGCTCCACAAAAATGAACTGCAAAGGAGGCTATTCCATGGAGTTGACTGTTTCAGAGTTACGTGGAGTTAGTACGTTTGACACTGCTCTAGGACGGAGTTGAGAGTTGAAGCTCCGCCAAACACCCTCTAAGTAATAATGGTTTGACTTGTATATGAATGGCTAAAAGTTTTGGTGAAGATTAGAACTGAATTGAAGCGTTTTAGAGCCCTTTGCCAATTTATCGGCGCGAGGGGCAAACGGTCGGCATGTTTGTTATGCAGCCAAATTTACAATCCTGTGTACATTTATCCATTAATTAGTGGACGGTCCGTGTAATATTCATTTAGTGATATCACTTGGGAAATTCGAAGCATTTGTAGCTACATATAACATCCCTACTAAGAATCCCTAAACCTCTAAGGCGTTTTTGGCCTACAAATTTCTTTCCAAGCAATAGGGGTGGAGTGACTCGAGTCACCTTGCTTTTGATCTTCCCTACAAAACGGTGACGCGTTCCATGGAGGACGAGCTCGCACCATGGAGATGAGTTCTAGGCCCGCGCTTTGGCCCGTGGGGGATGAGCTCGGGAACAGTGCCACGGAGGTTCAGCTCAATGTTGGCGCCATGAAAGTGAAGCAGGTAGAAATTCTGTTGGTGGGTGGGTGACGCTTGCTCGTGTCAGGCTGGGTCGTTGCGAGCATATCTAGTCAGGAACAGGATGATGCTTGCGATTTGGACGTCTAGTTCCTAGGGTCGACCTAGGTTCATGGACCTAAATTTTTATTTTGGAGATTTTTATCCTCCTTTGACAGGTACCACTGGTACAGGGAAAAAGGAGGTATCACTTTAGATACAACAGTTAATTTATTAAGGATAGGATTAGAAAGAAATAATATGCCCTCCTCTCTCTCCTCTCTCCTCTTTCCTCTCTGAACCTTTGTCACCGGCGGTCAGGGGAATGGTGGCGCACACCGGCATCGGGCGGAGCGAGGCGGTGGCGGCGACGGGCCTGTGGTGGTGGGCACGCACGGGCGGCGGTCGGTGGCGGACGTGCGTAGGTGGCGACCTGTGCAGCGTGGGGCTTGGGTGGTAGGGGCGACATGCACGTCGGAGCAGCAGTGAGGTGAGAGAGGAGAGAGGGAAGGAAGAAGGAGAAGGAGATGAGGAAATGTCAATTTTGCTCATGTATAGTGATGGTACTGTGAGGTACCAAAAAAATTAGAAGGAAGATACCAAGAGGAACCACTTTACCATAGCCATTGGATCTATTGTGATCAACGGCTCTGATGGGAGGTACCAATAGGTACCAAGGATGGTAAAATACCTCTTTTATTTTAGAGTTAGTTGAATATATGCCACTATAGAGTTAGGTACTCAGAGAAACGTTGGTTTACATATTTGTCAAATTTGCAATTATAAAACTAGTAAAATAGAAAAATTGACACTCTGCAAATATTAAAGCATTTTTGGGCATATACACACCTCATATTTGAGTATATTGACCTTATTGCCTCTGCCCTCTTCTTCCTCCTCCCTTCTCTCTCTCTTCTCTCCTGAACCCGCTCCAGCCGTCGGTGAGCACCTCGTCCCTAGCTCCAGCGTGGCCCTCTTGTTCCTCCTCCATGCTCTCTCTCTCGCACGCCAGTGAGCACCTCGTCCCAAAATCGGGTGCAGCCCTCTTCTTCCTCCTCCCGCCTCTCTCTCTCTCTCCTGCCCAGCGAGCACCTCATCCCAAACTCCAGTGCTGGAGAGCACCTTTTAGCCTGGGGCGGCGCAGTTTGCGTGGCACGGCGAGGCTGCGAGGGGGCGTGGGCTAACAGACAAAGCCACGAGGGCGAGCAAGGGTGGGAACCGATGGGCGGCGTGGTAAGGACGTGGGGTTGACACGGTGGTGTGGACAACATGGGTCCCGGGTATTTGGAGACAGGCGATTGGACGCACCACCTCCTTGAGCCAAGCCGCGTGGATCTTCCAAAAAGCGAGCTTGGAGGACGACGCGGCCCGACTTGTTCTATAAGAAGTAGGATTCTAATTCTACTCGAATACGTGGAGATAAGTGAAGCCGACTCGGCCATATCCCTTATCTCCCTAATACGGACCAGGGAACCAATCTGTAACCCTACCCCCTGCACTATATAAAGGGGGTTGGGGTCCTTGGTTAGACATCGATCTAGGATCTACATCTTCAACTTCGACATCATCTTCGATCGTACCCAATCTCGTGCGCCATTGTGATCGACACCCCATAATACAAATCCACGAGCACAGGAGTAGGGTATTACCTCTTCGGGAGGGCCTGAACCTGTATAAATCCTGCCCCCTGTGCTACCATCGAGTTGTGATCTTTCGCATAGCCCTATAAAATATATTGCCGACACAATTCGTCGACAGTTGGCACGCCAGGTAGGGCTAGCGTCACGATCAGCTTCATCGACTTCGATGGCCTCAATCGGCGGATTCGTCTTCACCTACACCCCTGGCCAAGGTTTTGTCTTCGGAGATCTCGGCTTCCTCGCCAACGACTTCGGGGAACTTCGGTTATGTGAGCCGGATGACGTTCGGCCCACATACAACTGGGGGAGGCTATACGCGGCTCCAGCCGAACTGCACCACGTCAGGTTGCCTCTTTCGGATTCCGATCCGGGAGAGATCCAATCTGACAACGACGATTCCGACTACCCCACCGCAGGGATTCCCTTCGGTTTCAGTCGAGATTACGACCTTTTGGCTCTGCCAACTCCTTTCACTGATGAAGAACCAATCAGCGATGCTATTCCTGACCTGGATCGCGATCAGATCCAATCAGGAATTGCAACTTCTCAGTTGTGCAACACCCTGTTCGGATTGAGAAACTCGGACACTATTTTCCATGAGATAACACCCTGCCTTTTTCGGTCTAGGCTAAGGGGTGGAGCTCAACAGACACTTACTGGGACGAGCTTCCCGAGTTCCGGTTCGAGGATAACTCTAACCTGATCTACTTCCCGAGTGGACACTAGGATGCCACTCGGATTAACCAATTCGGCTGTTAGATTTCAGCAGATCTGTTCTGCCAAATCTCAGTCGGGTTTTCTTCTGCCAAACAATTCATCACGGGAAGTAGGAGTTGTAATCACCCCTATCAATGAGCCAACAAGTAAGGATTAGTTAAGCCTCTCTTACTCGAGATCCGAGTCGGAGGAGAGCGTCAACCGGTTACCTGACTTTCGCGGCGGTTACGTGGTGGATGGACAACCTTCCGGGTCGGCCCTGCGCCAAATAGATGAAGCAGGAGCCGAGCATAACCGCGGAGGTGGAGAAGATCTGCGCGATAGATTACGCGGTCGTGGGCGGGAAGTTCAGGAAGAGTTACTTCAAATCCATATGGGAGATCACTCGGTCTTCCGTACGCCACAACAGAATATCCTTACAGCCAAGACCCTCTTGGATACCGTTGGTCTGTTACTCGGGGAGAACAGTCCCGCAACGCCAATCATGGAGCAGATTAAAGCCATAGTGACGGCAGCGGCTGTCCAGGGTACTCGGGATCAACGGGCCGACTCGGCCAGAAGCTAGACTACCACGAGCAACACTCGGCACAGTCGGCGCACACCAACTCGCGAGCAAGACGCTCGCCAAAGCACAAATCGTGACATTCGCCTCGACATCGAAGCTCGGTGGAGAGGGCGAGAAGAAGACGAGGGACGTCACCGAGAAGATCGGCGCCGCACTCCGCCGCGCCGAATACTTCCCCTTCAGTCTCCTCCCCCTAGGACAGAATGATTGATGAGATCAAAGCATTCACACCCCGACTTCGTCAGGTCAACTGGCCTGAGGGGTTTAACCCCAAGGGAATAGTGAAATTTGACGGGGAACGGGACCCAGAAGCTTGGTTGCAGATTTACTCTCTAGCAATCAAAGCCGCTGGTGGAGGCTATGATGTGATGGCAAATTATCTGCCCGTCATGTTGACTCCCCCGGCTCAGGGTTGGCTTGCAGGCCTTCCAGAGAACTCAGTCGGTTCCTATGGAGAGCTTTGCGACCAATTCGTCGCCAATTTCCAAGGCACTTACGAGAAGCCTGGGACCCAATGGGACCTTTATCAGATTCATCAGAGAAAAGATGAGTCGTTAAGGGATTTCATTCGGCATTTCACAAAAAAGAAAAACATAATCCGAGAGATTTCTGAAGCGGTTATTGTCACAGCTTTCCAAAAGGGAGTTCGTGACCCCGACTTAATCAAAAAGATGTCTCGGAAGCCTCTAACTACTGTCAAAGAGATGTTCGCCCTAGCGAACCGGTATGCCACCGCCTCGGATGCTCTCGCCGAGCGCTAGGAGGATCATCCGAGTAAAAATGAAGGCAAGAAAGACAAGCCCGAGTCATCTTTCAAGAAGGACAAAAAGCGGAAGGGTGAAGAATTGGTGGCAGCCACGGATCATGGTCGGCAGAGGCCGCCTTGGTCCAATGACTATAATAGAGTAATGGAGGCGTCGTGTCCTTTCCATCCGAATGGAAAGCATGCGGCAAAGAACTGCAATGTCCTAAAGAGGTTCGCTCAGGAGCACAAGAAGGACACTCCGAAGGACGCCAAGCAAGATGATAAGCGTGATCCTCCTAAGGGTGACACTTACCAAGAAACCGAGCGCGAGCTCAACTACATATATGGGGGATCAGATGCATACGAGTCCAAGCGTAAACAAAAGCTTACTACTCGGGAAGTCTATGCAGCTGTTTTAGTGACCCCCGAATACCTTCGATGGTCTGAAGTCCCGATCAAATTTGATCGCTCGGATCATCCCATTCAAATCCCATGTTCAGGAAGATATCCACTCATCCTGGATCCTGTGGTACGGAACGTCTGACTGCGTAAAGTCTTAGTCGATGGCGGGAGTGGGTTGAATATCATTTTCGCTAAGACGATTCACGAGATGCAGATTCCAAGGTCGGCACTTCAGAAGACTGATACACCGTTTCATGGCATAATTCCGGAACCTCTTCTGTACCGATTGGGAGAATTTCTCTTCTGGTCACTTTTGGCACTCGACACAACTACCGGACAGAAAACCTCAGCTTTGAGGTGGCCGATTTCGAGACTGCGTATCACGCAATCTTCAGAAGGCCGGGCTTGGCCAAATTCATAGCCGTCCCACATTACACTTACCTGGCAATAAAGATGCCGAGCCCGCAAGGCGTAATCACAGTCCGCGGGGACGTCAAGTTTTCCTATCTGCTCGATAAGGAAAACTGTGACTCAACCCAGTCGGCTGAAGCGGCTGCCGAGTTGGACAAGATCCGGTAGGAAGTCATCACTCTTCGCGATGAGGGTGACGTGCCAAACAAGAAGCAACCTAAGT
Organism: Olyra latifolia; assembly: GCA_036346145.1. Taxonomy (NCBI): domain Eukaryota; kingdom Viridiplantae; phylum Streptophyta; class Magnoliopsida; order Poales; family Poaceae; genus Olyra; species Olyra latifolia. The sequence continues at coordinate 29,727,939 of CM070526.1, forward strand.
AGGGCATCAAGCCTGACGACGATGTTAAGCGGATTTCGCTCGACCCGTCCGGCTCAACCAAAACGGCACTCCTTGAATGTAGACGACAAAGCCAAGCTGGTCAAGCAACGGCTGCGTCGATTTGCGCAGGATCAGAAGGAAGCCATCAAGGCGGAGATCACGAAACTTTTAGCCGCTGGTTTTATAAGGGATGTGCTCCACCCCGACTGGCTGGCAAATCCGGTGCTTGTACAGAAGAAGAATGGTACTTGGCGTATGTGTGTCGACTATACCGACTTAAATAAAGCATGCCCCAAGAATCCATTCGGACTACCTTGCATCGACCAGGTGGTTGATTCCACTGCCGATTGCGAGCTTTTGACCTTTCTGGATGCCTACTCGGGCTATCACCAGATTAGCCTGAAGGAAGAAGATTGCATCTAGACTTCGTTCATCACTCCGTTTGGGGCTTTTCTGCTACGTCACTATGCCCTTCAGGTTGAAAAATGCTGGAGCAACATATCAGCGTTGCATTCAGCGATGCTTTCACAACCAGCTCGGGCGTAACGTGGAAGCATACGTCGATGATATTGTTGTCAAATCTCAGGTATCCTCCGACTTGGTCACCGACCTGTCGGAAACATTCGAGAGCCTGTCGGCGTACAACATGAAGTTGAACCCGGAGAAGTGTGTCTTCGGGGTCCCTTCGGGAAAGCTACTCAGTTTCGTGGTGTCTCACCGTGGGATTGAGGCTAACCCGGAAAAATTAGAGCTATCATGGAGATGGCTCCCCCAACTTGCCAAAGGGATGTCCAACATCTAAATGGATGCATAGTGCACTCGGCCGATTCATCTCGCGGCTCGGCGAGCATGGGTCGCCCTTCTTTAAACTATTGAAGCATCAGTAGGCCAAGTTTATCTGGACACCCGAGGCAAAGAAGGCTTTTAAGGATCTCAAATTATTACTCACTTCGCCACCCGTCTTGGCATCTCCCATGCCGCAGGAACCGCTTCTACTATACATTGCGGCCACCACTCATGTAGTGAGTGCCGCGGTGGTAGTAGAACGGGAAGAACAAGGACGCGTCTATAAGGCTCAGTGTCCGGTCTAGTTCGTTAGCAAAGTATTGGGCGAGTTCAAGGTACGCTATCCCCAAGTGCAGAAGCTTTTGTATGCGGTCCTGATCGCCTCTCGGAAGCTGAAGCATTACTTTAAAGAACATCCTATTTCGGTGGTCACTTCTTTCCTGTTGGAGATATCCTTCATAATCGGGAAGCCACTAGGAGAATCGCTAAGTGGTCAGTGGAACTCGGGGCTTTCGAGCTCTCGTTCAAGCCAGCAGCACTATTAAGTCACAAACACTCGCCGACTTCGTTGCCGAGTGGACGGAGATGCAGGCTCCCCCAGTCGTCGAAGAGTCCGAACACTGGAGCATGTACTTTGATGGCTCTCTCCGGCGACAGGGCGCGGGGGCTGGTATCGTTCTCATATCACCTGGAGGCGAACGACTCAAGTATGTTCTCCAGATTCATTTTCATGCTTCAAACAACGCAACCGAGTACGAGGCACTCATCCATGGGCTCCGTATTGCCATATCACTCGGTATCCGGCGATTGGTGGTTCGCGGGGATTCTCAACTCGTGGTGAGCCAAGTACAAAAGGATTGAACTTGTGTCAACGACAATATGGCCGCCTACTGTCAGGAGGTCAGAAAGTTGGAAGATAAGTTCGATGGATTGGAGCTTATACATATCCTACGGCGAGACAACGAGGCGGCAGATGAGCTTGCGAACATGGGCTCTAGCCGGGCAGCGGTCCCAGCTGGGATCTTTGTGCAAGAGCTTCACGCCCCCCTCCATCACACCGCAGGAGCAACTACCCCAACCGGATAAAACCACTACCCGAGTTAGAAGTGCTCGCTCTCGACTCGGATTGGATGCGACCGTATTTGGAGTATTTGCAAGAAGAAAAGCTTCCCAATGATCGGGGGGCTGCTGAACAAATTGAATGTCGGAGTCATGCATACGTGGTACTTGGAGGAATCCTATAGCGCCGAAGCGCCTCTGGCATACTTCAAAAGTACGTATCCGAGTTGGAAGGACGCGCCTTGTTGCGTGAAATTCACTCGGGTATGTGCGGCCATCATGCTGCTTCAGCCACGTTGGTCGGCAAAGCTTTTCGTCAAGGGTTTTACTGGCCGACTGCTGCCTCGGACGCAAAGGAGATCGTCCGAAAATACAAAGGTTGTCAGTTCTTTGCTCGGTAGATTCATATGCCGGCTCAGGAACTTCAGACGATCCCTATCACCTGGCCGTTTGCCGTCTGGGGGCTCGACATAGTCGGACCTCTCAAGAAGGCCCCGGGTGGTTTTGAACATATCTTCGTTGCCATAGACAAATTCACCAAATGGATTGAAGTTAAGCCTGTGACCAAGATTACGACAGTCAAGGCCACCGAGTTCTTCCAGGAGATCGTCAGGCGGTTTGGTATGCCCTCTCGGATCATTATGGACAACGGCTCTCAATTCAGAAGTGATGAGTTCTAAAGCTGGTGCGAAGCATAAATATTTGTTTTGCTTCGGTGGCACATCCTCGAAGCAATGGGCAAGTCGAGCACGCGAATGGCATGCTTCTACAAGGCATCAAGGCGCGCATCTTCGATCGGCTCTAGCCATATGCAGCAAAGTGGATGAAAGAATTGCCTGCCGTACTCTGGGGGCTTCGCACAAGTCCCAGTCGGGCAATGGGGCAGTCACCTTTCTTCCTTGTATATGGATCTGAGGCGGTCCTCCCAACGGAGCTACAATTCGGGTCGCCCCGAGTTCAAAAGTTCAACGAGGACGAGTCAGAGGCCAGTCGGGTTGACGAACTCGACCGACTGGAAAAAGCTTGGGATGCTGCAACTATCCAGTCTGCAAAGTACCTACAAGGGCTACGTCGTTACCATAGTCATAATATACGGGATCGTGCCTTCTCGTTGGTGACTTGGTCCTTCGGATCAATCAAACGAGTGGCCATAAAACTCTCCCCACGCTGGGAAGGTTCGTTCATTATTGACTCGGTGGCACGCCCGGGTCTTACCGACTGAGGCGAGAAGACGGCAGAATCATGGATAACCCGTGGAACATCGAGCAATTACGTCGGTTCTATACCTGACGGCCGTTGTACACACATTTACAACTCAATAAAGATAAGTTTTTACTTACATTATCTTTACGCTTGTGCAATTCAGTTTCTGACTTGCTACTTATTTGTGTTCCAATTAAGTAGTAAGTCGAGGGGCTACACCTAGTTAGGTGCGTAATCGTGCACCCCTTCCTTCTCTTTTATTGAGATTGATTTGACTTGCTCCCTAGTCGGACTCCGACTGGCCAGTAAGTCGGGGGCTACACCTAATTAGGTGCAGTCTGCACCAGATCGATATCTTTCTTTTTGAGTTCTTGTTTAGCCTAAGTATTGTTCGTTCCGAGTAACGAAACTCTTGTTTCCATGCAACACTCATACTTCCCGACCGCGTTCTTGGAGGCAGAGCTCCGCGCCAACTCCTAAGGCTAGGGAACTTGATGCGCTTGGCAGAGTGCTTAGAAAAAGGAACTGAATCTACTCGGGCAAAATATAGAATTAATCAAAGAAAGATAACATAACCTATATTATATTGGAAGAACTGTTCATATACAGTGAACCGATAATTTACAAGAAGTTCATGTATTTACAGGGAATCTAAATCTAAGTTATCTACAAGGGACTCGGCCGCGGGCTTCACTTCTTCATGCAGGGCTAACGCCTTCTCCTCGGTGCAAGCGAAACCGTCCTTGATAGTCTCAAGCTCGACTTGGGGATAAAGCGACTTGACAATTCCCAGCGCTTGACTGGTGCTCATCAAGCCGACTTCCTTGAGTCGGGCCGTGAGCTGCTCGGGGGCATCGGTCCACCTCTGGATCAGCTCAGCCCGGTTGCTTGGCTCGGCGTCACCAGAATAGAGTCGTCGCCGAGTGGGATCCACGGCCAGCAGGAGCTCTTCATACTGCGCTAGCGCAGTTTTGGCGTTTTCATTCAAAACGTCATACTGCGCTTGCGTCTTCTTCTTATATTCTGTCAGCATAGACAAAGATGCAATTATACAATTGTATAACATCGGGGATTCGAAGTCGGTTGGGTTAAGGGACTTACCCTCTAACTCGGCGACGGCTCGGGCCTCCGACTCCACCAAGGCCAGCCTCTAGTCCTGGGACTTCTTCAGCTCTGCTTGGGTGGCGGCCTCAGAGCCCTTGGACTTGCCCAGCTCCTCTCGCAGGCTGGCAATCGTGGCGTCATGAGCTGCACAATGAGCGGAATGTGATGTCACTCAGATACATACAAATCATGCAATTCCGACTTAGGTCGGGACACTTACATCGAAGAGAGCCTGCGATGTTGAACTTCTCGTCCTGCAACTTCCGACACTGCTTGGACGCTTCGATCTGGGTCTCAACTATTTGCCCCTCCACGGTTTTGATCCGTTCTATTTTGCGGAGAAAATAGTTGAGAAACTTGGTCTTCTTCTCGGAAAAGTCACCAAGTTCCTGCAAAAAAGAGTAAATAATGACACTGCTCTACTTCAAGTCGACAAGACTTACTCGGTTGGTTGGGAAACTTACCCTGATTAGTCGGCCGCATGCTGCGGCGTGCTCATAGAAGGCCACCCTGGCCTTTTCTTCCTCTTCATCATCAAGCAGAGCCCAGTCCCCGGTCTCATCCTTCCAGGCCGCCGAGAACTTGGGCTCAGTCTCCTCTAGGGAAGATGGAGCTCGGCGTGGAATCTCTTCCACGGCCAGCTCTGTTTCCTCTCCGGCCCTATCAGTCGGCTTTGGGCTCGGCGGGGCGGCGGCAGCACCGACCGGGACTTCAGCCTCCCGCTCAGCTTCGGTCGGCTTGGGTGGCGGGAGCTCTGTGTCGGTCGCTGGAGGAGAAGGAGGGGAAGGAGACGCCTCCCGACTGGGCTTAGCAGCCGCCTTTTTAGGCTCCGGTGCTGGCTCGGCGGGGCGGTCAGTGGGGATTTTCTCCGACGGTTTCCTGAAAAAGGGGACATTTCAGAAACAAACTTCGAAGATTGACAAGGTGTGACAAAGTTACACTCACCGACTGGAGGTCTTTATCTTTATCCCAGCGCCCCTCTGAGCGAAAGACCCGCTTGTGGAAGCGTCGGGAGGGCCGCTTGGCCTGGCCTGGGACGATGCAGGCTTAAGCGCCGAGTGCGCCTGCTTCTTCTTGGACGATGTCCGGCGCCCCGACCTCGGAGGGTGAGCCGCTTGACTGCTTGGGCTTTGGGTCGGCATGGGCTGTCTCGCTCCTTCCTTGGTGGTCTTATGGATTGTGGGGCCTCAGCCCTGTCGGCTGTGCCCCTCGGGTAGCAGGACGTCCTCCTCTTCGAAGGAAGTCGGACTCTTGCCCTTCTTTGCCGCGGGAGCCTCTTCAGACTCCTCGCTTGGGCGCTTCTCGCCCTTGTTGGCAAGGGCCTCAGGCGTCAGGACGAGGGATACGAAGGCTTCGCGGTCCTGCGCAAAAATACAGCCTTCCTGAGTTAATACGATGACAACAAGATTACTCAGCGGGCTTAAAATAAACACGAAGACTACTCGGCCGTTACCTCTGGTGGCGGATTGGCGAGGGAGAAGCTTTTGGGACACCCGTGGTTGGTAATGGGTGTCCCTGTGGTGAAGAACTCGGCGATTCGGTCGGTGGTGACCGGATGTGAGATCTGGGTGGCCACTTCCCGAGGCGGATCGGTCGGCCCGGTGTATTCGAACCCGAGCTGAACCCTCCCTTTGAGGGGCTGGATGCGGCGCATCGTGAAACTGATAGCGATGGTCACGCCGGTCAACCCCTCTTCTTTCAGATCGCGGATCAGGCCGAGTAGCTCGGTGACCTGATCCATTTCGGAGGAGGGGGGAGAAGAAGTCCAGGAAGGAGAAGCCCGGGGCTTTCTCCCATCAAAGGAAGGAAGACTAGGAAGAGGATTGGCACAATAAAACCACTCCTGATGCCATCCCTTCAGGGAGGTTCGGAGTGGCAGAGAGAAGTATTCCTTTTTTAGGCCACTCCGAAGTTGAAATCCAGCCCCGCCGACGGCCTTAGGGGCATTGTCGTTGGGGAAGGCCTTCAAATGGAAAAGATGACGAGAAAGGTTGAAATGGGGAGCAATCCCCGGAAAGGCCTCGCAGAGATGGACAAAAAGAGATATTTGAAGGATCGAGTTCGGATTCAAATGAAAGAGCTCGATGTTGTAGTGGTGGAGTAAGCCACGAAGAAAAGAAGAAGCAGGGAGTCCGAACCCGCGAGAAAAGAAGGACTCAAAGACGACGATCTCTTCTTGGCGAGGAGTGGGAGAAGACTTACCCGCGGCGGCGCGCCAGCCGATGAGTTCTTGATCCGGAAGAACACCGGCATCGACCAGTGCCTGCAGTCGTTCCTCAGTGGTGACGGAGGTCGCCCAGTTTCCTGCCATTTGTGAGAAAGTTGTGGGGGATGGGGGCGGCGAGGCTGGATCTGGAGATTAGCGGCGGCGGCGGCGCTGGAATTGCTCTACAATGGCGGAAGCGACAAACCCTAGCGGGAGGGCTGTGGGGAGATGAACAGACTTGGGCGCCTGATACAAAATGCTTGTTTGAATACCGGCGTTCATTTAAAAGGAAATGGGCGACGTTTTAGTTTCCGCGCTGGGCGGGAAAAAAATAGAGCCCTAATCATTGCTTCAAGATTCGGGCCCGGACTTGGGTTCCAGAGAGCATGCCCCCCGTGGGCCGCAAGCTGTACACGTCATTATTCGGATACAGGTGCCACTCGGATCAAACCTAGTCGGGAAGAATAGCGTGCCCCTAGTCGGGCCTCATGCCAGTTGTCAGTCTATGAGGACTGGGCACTTCCCGAGTTATAACTCAGCGCTTGATGTACCTCCTGGGGTCAATAGTCGGTCTGACTTTTAGTCAGATCGGGCATCAAGGGTTACCTCTTCAGTCGGGTCTCAGTGGCACATCTCTGGATCGTTCGTCATCATGGTGAACACCACTCGGATGACCTTGACTTGGAGGTGGGTGTATTCTCTCGAGAATCACTAACTTGACACCGCACTAAGTTGGGTCAGGGCGCCTAAACACCCTAATACACAAATTGTGACATGTCCCCTGCTGGACCGAATGTCGAGTTCTGTCAATCAGACCCGAATGTCATGATTTGTTACAGGGAGGATAAGGCAGGGTGACACTGATCACTCGGCTACATCCATCCACTTTTCTTGGTATGCCTCTCTGTGGGGCCAACAGCCAGCATGCCGATCAGTCGGACTGGATACCAAACATCTTTTTAGAGGCTTGAGATTTTCTCTGAGTCCTTTGCAACTGTGTTGTTTAATCAGCAGGTTACTTGGCGAGCAGAACTACGTCAACCGAGCAAAGACTGATGTCACTCGGATTACATTTGGTGGGTCAGAGGCGAACTCGAATTAAATATTTCGATCCACGAAGCACTCGGGGGCTACTGTGGACAACATGGGTCCCGGGTATTTGGAGACAGGCGATTGGACGCACCACCTCCTTTGGCCAAGCCGCGTGGATCTTCCAGAAGGCGGGATTGGAGGACGGCGCGGCCCGACTTGTTCTATAAGAAGTAGGATTCTAATTCTACTCGAATACGTGGAGATAAGCGAAGCCGACTCGGCCATATCCCTTATCTCCCTAATATGGACTAGGGAACCAATCTGTAACCCTACCCCATGTACTATATAAAGGGGGTCAGGGTCCTTGGTTAGACATCGATCTAGGATCTACATCTTCAACTTCGACATCATCTTCGATCACACCCAATCTCGTGCGATCTTAGACGAGAACATACGATCATTGTGATCATCCCCTGTTCATTGTGATTGACACCCCATAATACAAATCCACGAGCACAGGAGTAGGTATTACCTCTTCGGGAGGGCCTAAACCTGTATAAATCCTGCCCCGTGTGCTACCATCGAGTTGTGATCTTTCGCATAGCCTTATAAAATATATTACCGACACAATTCGTCGACAGGCGGAGCAGGGCATAGGAGAGACTCAGGCGGAGCAGGATGTGACGGGGCACAGGGCTAGCAGGCAGCATCGATGACCTCCATTGGGGGAGGACAGAAGGCAGAGAGATAGAGAGAGGATGATGATAGGTGAGCAAGAAGGATGATGGTGATGACAATTTTCACAGACATAGAGTATGAAGAGGATGGTAAAATGATCCGGTTTCAAAAAAGGGTGCCACATTGCGTCTATAATGGTTTTTTTAATATTGCTAGTTTCATAATGGCAAATTGAAAAATACAAAGTTTACAGTGGCATTTCTCTAAATCCCTAACTCTACAGTGACATATATCTAATTAACCCTTTATTTTATGGATCCATGGACTTCCATTAGTCCTAATTTTTTAAAGGTTAATCAGATAGATGTCGCTGCTCAATTCGAAAATTAGAGAGCTATCACTGCTCAATCAAAAATAACTAAAATTGGCACTACTCGATTATGGAAATTAGGTCCATACCATTATACAAATCTCAAATCACTTTTAAGGTTCAGATGCCAGCATGGCAAACTTTTTGGACGATTTTGCCCCTGCCCCTTTCTTCTTCCTCTCTCCCCTCTTTCTCCCTAATTTCTCTATACTCACGAGCTCTGTGGAGTCGCCACCTACATCGTCATCCTCCTCCCGAGATCCCTACCCATTGTCGACATCGACTTTATTGCCCACAATGACAATGCCACCCCTAGCTCCGGTCTCTTATGATCTCCTGGATGCGAGGTGCAGGGACAGTGCACGGGAGCATGAGAAGATGTAGGAGCACGACAACGAGAAGGCCTCAGATGCCGACAGCAGGAATGCGGGGAGGAGGGGAGAGGGGGCGAGGATAGAAGCTGGCAGGAGGAGTGCGAGGTGGTAGTCGGCGAAGTGGGCGCAGGAGGTGAGCATGCCATGGCAGCGGCGGACCCAGCACCGGGTCAGGGGGGCTCTAGCCCCACCTACTGTCTAAATGACAGTGGAGCCCCCCTTAGACCCACCTAATATTATTTGAGAAAATGAAGAGAAGAAGGGAACTAATGTATCTCTCTTTATTGTTAGCCTCTCTATTATTTTTGGCTGCGTCTGCCCCTGTGCCATGGGAGAGCCAGAGGCAGAATAGCTGCGCGGAATTGGAGCGCTTGTCGAAGGCGGAGGGAGCACGCCGCTGCGCTAGGGTCCATTGCTGGAGTTGGGTGAGCGAAGGATGGCGTGTAGGGCTGTGGACAGGACGCTGTAGGGGTGGCTGTAGCTAGGGTGCACAACAACGGCAAGCGCGAGTGCCTCCACGGAGTAGACGAGGGCCGGTGGGATGGGGAGCGACACGGCCATGGCCATCACCGACGGCCGTAGTTGGGTGGTGTGGTGGGATGATAGATTGATCAGCAGAGTGAATTTGGGAGTCGAGGTTCCGTGGGCCGGACCACCCCTTTTGCATTCTAGGAGCTAGAACTGAACAGAGTTCACCGGTGTAGGTACACCACCAAGGATAGAAAATGAGTACAACCACTCAACTGTTTTATAATTCGCTGGTCAGAAAAATCCACGACTTACGGTTTTGCTAATCACAAACGCAATCTAAGATAAGTCAAAAGGAAAATATCATTAGTCGCATTCTAGGGTATTTGATTCCACGAAGACATTAATGGGCGCTAAGAATGTTTTGTGAATGTTGATTCGCAAATTTGTTGAATCGCCGAACGATTGCATGATCATTTTAAGCAAAACAGTTATTCCCTCCGTTTATTTTTATAAAGCGTATTTTAATTTTTTTAAAAAAAATCGAAGTTTGTAAACTTTGACCAGCAATTAGCCATATTATATGAATCTGTAACGTACAAAAGACATATCAATACGTTTGTATTTCAAATTATTTTTGATACAATATTATTTTGTATAAATTGAAAATATATAATATGATAATTTTAATGGTCAAAATACTGTTCAAAGACTTTTTAAATTAAAATACACCATATATAAAAACAGAGGGAGTATTTGGCACGTGCTGGCATAACAATGAGAATGTCATCAACATTTTAAAAGTTCGCCCATTTGGTGTAGCTCCACCCACTCTAATCGAGAATATAAGAGATCTAAGGACCTGTTTACAATAATGTGGTTGGCTCTCTAAGGCCATGTGCAATGCTACCCCTATTTTACTATTTACTCACTATTTATCCCCTATTCACAACCATATTTTACTATTCACCTCTGCAAGCCCTATTTTTTTAATCCCTATTTTATTATTTACTCACTATTTATCTTCTATTCACAACCATATTTTACTATTCACCTTTGCAAGCCCTATTTTTTCAATCCCTACATATCTCTCTCTTATATTTTACTCCTAACCCTATTTTTATTATTCACAACCTCATTTCTACAATAATAGTGCTAGTTACAGTAAAGATATAGAGCCATCTTAGGGTATGTTTAATAGTGTTCATATTTCTATTCCAAAATAGGGTCAAAATGGGAATAAATAGTGAAAATAGAATTGGGAGTAAAATATAAGATATAGATATGAAATAGGGTCAGCGTAGGACCAGCGTTATGTCAGTGATAAAAAGAGGGCCGGAATAGGATAGGGACAAGATAGGACCGGCGTCGTGCATTGCCTAACGTTTGTTGTGAATCTTTTGATCCAAATGTGCCCTACCGTCCACCGGTACGTCGCTGTTTATCATCCGGATTGAGCTAATGGACATTGGACAGAGAAGGACATACGGATTTATCATTAGCATGGCTGACATCCCCTTCCAGTGCTAGGCCTGGAAATTTTGTTCCCACTTGATCCACATGTTTAACGGCACGTTAAATGGTGGCCCCATTTCTGATTCTTATCGTTATACAAATAGAGTCGTGAATAGTAAAAATAGAATTGAAATTAAATATAAGAGCACTCCTTAGTGGTCATGCAAACCACTATTAATTTGACTTTTTTGGGATAGGAGAGCTACCGAAGGAATGATTCTTTTAGATAATATAGTATAAAAAGTGAAGAAATTTTAGAGGATGAAGGAAATCTTTTATAGGATGTGGTGAATAATGTTATAAATGATGAATTATAGAGGAGCTGTTGCGGATGCTCTTAGAGCAGCTCCAGGGGAGGCTCTGTACAACTGTGCGTGGCAATGTGTGTGCAGTGATGGTGGCGCGCGCGGTGGAAATAGAGCCTCCCAACAGAGGCTCCATCCAGTGTTTACGCGATAGAGGTCCACGCGATGGCCTCCAAATTTGGAATGCACGACCGCAGCCTCCATCCCGAGCGACCTCGGCGCCGCCCCCAACGGCCATTTCCTCCCGTCCCCACGAGGAAGGAAGCGCGGCCGGCGCCTGGCCGTTTGCCGAGCGCTTTGCGGTGGAAGGACCGTGAAATCCGAAGAGACGGTGGCTAGGCAGGTTGCGGCCGCGAGTCCGCCGGAGCATCGCGCCGTGCCGGTCACTTTGGCCCAGTCGTCCTCCACGACGGTGTCGTTGTGCTCCATCTCCAGCCAGTGAGTGCTTCGAACGCCCAGATATGGTGCTGCTCGTTTCAAATTGGTTAGTCCCAGTTACAATTTCTTGAAAATTTGGTGGGGAAATGCCTGGTTGGGGGGTCACACGTAGATCTGCACAGCGCCCCGTGAGCTGCTCCGGCGGCTTGGGTAGCTGCTCCGGTGCGAGTCCTGCGCGCGCTTTAGTCTGGTAGAAGAAGGTGCCTTCAGGAGCTTAGGAAAATGCTCAGAAAAATGGCAGCAGTGCTGAGACACCACTACAAACACCAACCTCTGAAAACCAGATGAACCCGTGTCAAACTAGCCTAATATTCGAGTCGTAGCATTTTTTTTCATCTGAAACGAAATGATCATGTGCATCTTGCTGTGAAGGCGATAGCAAGATGAGCCAGATGGATAAAGCACTGCAGATGAGAAATGAGGGCATTCGGTAACTAAATAATAGTAAAAGGGTGACATTTAGGATTTCATGACCTTTTACAAACTCTGAAAGGCTCTATGGTTTTCTAACAATACATCATTATACATAAAACATGAATGGATAAGGAATTGCTACCACTATATTCTCATCATGTTGAAATGCTCGCATCCTTTCCCAAAAATCCAGATGTAGCTGCCCAATATAAGTCTTGCTTTCAGTATAGGGGATGACAACAAAAGACCAGGGAAGGACTAGTTCTATGGGTAAGGTTTTAGTTTATGGTGTATCATGTTGCACAATGCACAAAGATAAATACTGTTCGATCCAAGGACACCGAAGAATGCATGCCATACCCGCAGGTCATATGAGGCAACTGTCTCCAGCACGATGGTAGGCCCACCTGCGCGGCCAGTGTACTGGCCGGCCCAGGTGGTGGGGTAGTTCTTCCACTGCCAGTGCATGCAGTTGATGCTTCCTAGCATTCCGGGAAAGCCACGCTGCTCTACAACAGCGATGAGCCTGGCGATGTCCTCCGCGGTAGGGGCTCGTAGGTACTCATCAGAAAATATCTCGACTATGGCCTGGACGAAACACCTTGTGCTCTCGAGGATAGTGCTCTCCGTGATACGGAAGTACTTGTCCATAGCATCAGCTGCCACGCCATACGCGATGGTCTAGATGGCGGTCATCGTCTTCTGCAACGCGGAAAGACCGAGCTTCCCGGCAGCGTTGCACTTCTGTACAAAGTTGTCACAGGCTTGGACGGCTTCAACAATGCGTAGAAATAGGGACCGCTTCATGCAAAACCTAAACAAAATATTTCGCATGTTAGTGCTCCACCCGAGAGAACGACGAATCAAAACAAGTATCCCATGAGTTCAGCGAAGTACCTTCTATGAAACACATGCTCCAGATACACGGAGTTTGGCGCGCAGTAGTCCTTATACAGGCGAGCATGACCGTCCAGTCTATCCCGATGAACCACACGCGCGGCAACTGGGTACTGAGTTCGTGTGGCGCCAGGACTATGACTTCTCCCACTGCCTGTGTTCGTCGTTGACTATTTCGAATGCGACGGTGTCATCGTCATCTGACCCATCATCCCACTAGCCTGTGAGCTCTCTCATGAGCTAACTACTTTCCCTACCCGCGTTCCAGTTGAAGGGATCCATTTCAAAAGACGGCGCACCTTGCCATCACCATGCCACCTCTATGTATAGTCCCATTGTCTTATGCGAGAAGCCAAACATGCTTCTAGGGAAAGACTTCCTTACTGGTGAAGCTGTCTCAAATCTTGCGAAGGAAGCCACCCGACACTGTTTACCCAAAATTCAATTTATGCATGTTCCATTTCTTCTTAGGGGTAACATGCTCATTTATTTATCAGTATTTGGAATTATTTATTACTACTTCAGTGTCATTATGTAAACATCAAATTATTAAAATAGCATAGACGTGAGCACTAAAATACACGTACATAAACTTCCATGTACTATATACGCAGCTATCATATGGCGGTTATGAACATCCATTTTTTTATTATAGAGACTCTTTGATTTGGAGTGTTTGCTAGAGGGAAATAAAAATAGAGATAAGTGATAAATACAGAGGTGGAAGCAATAGTGCATTTGGAGGCTCAGATTTTGGAGACTCTTCTCAAGATGCCCTAAGAGAGATATGGAATAGAGTTAGAATAGGGACGTCATTGTGTTGAGAATAAAATAGAACCAGAATAGGATATATTTAGAACAGCACTAGTTTTGCACATGTCTTAAAAGACACAGAACGCAAAAGCAACTCCCACTTGACTGGCATCTCGTTACAGTACGAGGCCTGGGGAGCGCATGGTGCGACGTGCGAGTGCCGTTTGCGCTGGTCAAAGTCACGGGTCAAAGTCACGTAGAGGTATGCACTCACAGCATCTTCTCCTACCTGCCACAGCCACTGAGCACATCCACATTCACGTGCTGGAAGGTCCAGACTCCAGAGCTAGAAGGTCCTTCGACTCGGAGTCCAGCCGGCCAGCCGAGTGCGAACGCACTAGACCGACGGGAACGAGACCGGAGAGGCGGAGACCCAGCGACCCAACTCAGCGGTCGCCGCGGCGCGGCCAAAAACCCCAGCTCCCGCACGAGCCTAGGACTAGGACGCATCCGACTGACCGAGACGCCGTGCCGAGGCGAGGTCGCCGCGGGGCAGCGCCCAAAAGCTCCGTGCGCTCGCTCGTGTGGATCTCCCCGACCGACCCGGCGGACCAGCTACTCTAGTGCCGCCGAGGCATTACGCGCGCACGGCGCACCACGGCGTTGTTCAGTGCGAGCAGCGTTGTTGTTGTCTTGCCCCGGTGCGCGCGCGCGCGCTCGTTTAACTTGTCGTCCTCCAACGACCGCGTCTGGAGATCGATAGCCTAGCTAGCCCCCTGTCCGCGTGCCTGCTCGAGTCCTCTCGCCTCCCGTGTCGACGTCGTGGTCCTCCTCAATTTCCCGTGTAATTCCATCGAAAGCGGCACGCGAGAGGCGGGACAGAAACGAGACGTGCCATGATATTTGACAGGCGTTTGATTAGCCCGGGCTGTGCCTGGCTCTGGTAAGCGACTCTTTGAAATGCGGGATTTTCTTATTTCTAACCTAATTAAATTGCTTCTCGTTAAATTTCAGTAAATTCTATATAAGACTCTTGCATTCCGAATAGCACCATGAAAGCCTTCTGGGTCTGGTGGTGATGGTGGTGGTAGTAATTTGGGTTTTGTTTTTTTTCTAAGAAAACAAATGATTTTTCAGGCACAACTGCCTCACTGGATGTTGTATCCTGCGAGTGTTAGCAGACATAGAGATGAGGAAAACAGTAGTACGTTGTCATGAGAGAGTAGCTTTCCCTCCATTGGCCGTTGTTTGGCGGCTTGTAATTATGTTGGCGACTTTCCATTTCTCTCTGAATGATAATGCCAGCCTCTTGCAAAGTTGAAAAAAAAAAAAGAAAACAAATGTGCTAACTAAAACAACAGCTGGTCCATGTAAGCAAGTGCTAGCTAGGCTGTTAGTTTTGTTAATCTTACTGATGGTAAGAGTGATTCGAAGTATGGTGACTCAATCTAGCTCGTCATGGTGGTGGGAAATGCATGCACTCGCGATACGCTAGGCCGCTAGCTGTCGTGCACCGGCGCACCGCGGTGATCATACATCCGGGTTCGTCTTAGCTCTCGATCACACGTATTTTTCCCAGTAATTAGTCCGAGCGTCGCTGGTCACGGCGAACATTGATAGCGAACAAAAAAATAGGTGTACTGATTACATCGATATGCCTGGTTAATTACATGCTCCCTCTCTTTATAATAATATAAGACGTATAGTTTAAATAGTCTTCTTTTGAAATATATTACATGCATATAAATTTATTTTTTTGTCTACTCTTATTTATTAATATATGGCTCTCTCTTATATATTTATAAACAACTCCCATATAATGTTCTCTCTTATATTTCTAAGGTATTTATAACATAAGTAGCATGTTTATTTTTTTGGTCTTCTCTTAATTTCACAGCTTCCTTAATCTATATACCAATTCAATTTATGCCTTATAAATGGAAGGAGTACAGACCAGTACTAACATTGTTGTGGTAGGATAGAGAACCAAGTATATGGTTAGGTGAGGGCACTGCGCCAGTCAACCACCAAATTAGCGTAGGACCACACATGATCATACACACATGTATGGCCTTTGCTCTGCTCTAACCGATAAACTGAATAAGCCTGAAGCACGCACCTATGGTTTACGGTTTATTCGTGGAGATTTCGACGTGGTGTTGTGAGTTGTCGATACGCCTTTACCCCCTCTTTCCCATACTCTTTAGCCCGAAAAGGAATGATCGGAGGTGGGTCCCGACTCCTGGGGCTATGATTGCAACCGAAAGGAGGATCTAAGGTCTAAAGATGGGTGAATAGGCTAACTCAAATTCTAATATTTTTGTTCTTTTGTTTTTAAGCAAAATTAAATTACTCAAACCTAGCTACTTAAACCTATCTAGGAATGGATGAACTACAACTAAGCAAACTTGTAAGAAACTTAAATAATGCGAAAAATAAACTTGCAAGAGGTAAAAGAGATAAGAGGCACACGATTTTTTCCCGTGGTTCAGAGCTTCACTTCTACTCCAGGTTGAGACTTACTCTTGACACACAAGGGCCTCCGCCTCGATCCACTAATGGTAGTCTTTAGCCACCCCGCAAGGTTGACTCTAACCTTTCACAAACTTCTTGGACGGCTTCCACAAACACCGGCAAGCCTCAAAGAACCACCACCACGCACACACCGTCTAGGTGCTCCACAAACACCAAGAGTAACAAGTTCAAGGAAGAAAGAAAACCAAAACGATCAATAACACCCTTGAGCACACTTACCTTACTTACCTCGGAGGAATCCTTCCCAAATCACTCACAAATCTAGGTTCATGGGGTGAAAAAGGGGTGAGTTTGGGGCTAAAGATGAAGAATACGAAATGGAAACCTCAACCCTCCTCTCTAGCACATCTTCTCTATTTATAGTGAGAAGGTCCCGACTCTCCCGGCGTGCAAATGGGAATGGTAGTCTTAATTTAGCCGAAAGAACCAAACTGTGAGACAAAAATGGATCTGGCAAACTCTGGAATAGAAGTCCTAACCTAGTCGGATAGCCCGGCTAGGCTTAGTCGGAAGGTCCGGCTAGCTAGCCGAACTATTCGACTAGCACTCTCAGTTGCCAGCCCTCAGGCCCCCTGGAAACAGAAGGTACACACCCTTAGCCGGATGGTCCGGCTAGGTTAGCCAGACTATCCGGCTAGCATTGTCTGCCATCAGCCCTCAGACTCCCTGAAAACAGAAGGTACACACCCTTAGCCGGATGGTCCGGCTAGGTCAGCTGGACTATCCGGCTAACACACTGGAATTTCTGAAATTTTACCTGGGGCCAACAGAAGAGACACACCTTTAGCCGGAAGGTCCGGCTAGGCTAGCCGGACTATCCGGCTAACATACTGGAGTTTCTGGAATTTTACTCAGGCCCAACAGAAGAGACACACCTTTAATCGGAAGGTCCGGCTAACACTCTCAGTCTTCTGTTTCTCTCTCAACACTTGAAAAAATTGATTCAGAAGTTACACTATGGTAGCCGGAATATCCTACTACCATAGGATGAATTCAGCCTTCAAAAGATAATTCCAAAACTATTTTCCGACTTTCCCGGCTTCAACCCTAGGCTTTCTAAGTCTCCAAAACAACTCTCTAGACTCTCTCAAAGGTAAACAAATAAGTTGTGCTCAAGAGAGAAAAGATCGAGAAAGCTTTCAACTTTGAACCCCTCTTAATAGTCGGTATAAAATTAGAAAACACCACACCAATCTACAGGTGGATAAAACGTCTCCCATCCACCTCTAAACAAGTCCTTAGTCTTCCATCTTGATGCTCTGACATCCTTTAGAGCTTAAAGGGTCCATGAAAGCCAAGATTTCCCAATTAAACATTCTCCGAAAAAATTATCACCAAAGAGATCTAAAAATCGGTTGTCATCAACATCAAAATCACATAGTGCCATGAGGCTTACAATCTCCCCCTTTTCGGTGATTGATGACAACACCTGTTTAAAGATCAAAAACATCCAACAACAAACTCATCTGGGGGGTTAGCACAAAAGTAACATATGATATACAAGAAGAAATAAACTCCCCTAGACACATGCATGCTCAAGGTGTATATGACAAACAACACACAACTAAAAGATAAGCAATTCAGTTCAATACACAACCATAGAGTAAAGCACAAAGCACAATCTAGTTCCAAACTAGTTCTAAAGCATAAAGTAACCAAGTCACAAGAACCACAAAGTACCAGCCACATAGTACTAACACAGTATCAAGTAGCAATAATAGTAGAATTGTAAGCCTCACATATCTCTCTCCCCCTTTGGCATCAAGCACCAAAAGAGAAACTTAATCTTTATGCACCGGCAAGAGAAATGAATAAGATCACTTCTTTGAATCACGACGATGAAAGTATATGACCAAATTCTACCGGAGAGACTTCTTAGACTTGAACAAAGATGAAGTAGGTGGATCATCAAAAGATGCATCAAGAGGATCAACTGAAGATGGATCTGAAGTTCTAACATCTAAAGAAACCTGAATCAGAAATGCATCAGGAGGCATTGTGGCATACACATCTGACTGTGAGGGATAGACACCAGGGTCCAAAGAGACATTAAATAGTTGATCACCCAGATACTGCACAGACCTATACAGATCATCAATTCTCTCATTGCTATACCTCTGTTGTGCCTCAATCTGCCCAATCCTTCCCTCAATGGAATTCTACCATGACACTTATTGATCATGCCACCCAACATACATGGAATGTCTGTCATTCTGCTCATTGTGCCAGTCCATGTACATATCGTGCCTAGCATTCTCTTCATTGTGCCAATCAACATACATTTGATGTCGAGCATCTTGTTGGGCAAAGAAGTTTGCAAATTGATCAAAATAAACAGGTGGAGCTACCTGAGGCTGGAAAGGAATATCCTGTGGCTCCCCCTGAATCTCTGCTTCTTTTTCCTCAGCTTGTTGTCTTGCCTACTATCCTTGTTGTGCTCTTGTCATCTTCTTTAATTGCCATGAGAAACTCTAGCACCTTTTTAATCAACATATTTTTTGAAGTCATCTTCAGTTTCAGTAGGTAATGACATATAAGATGACCAAAAGGGAGCTTTCTCTTCACATCCCTCTTGATAGCTTCCTCCATCTCAGCAAAAATGAAATCCACTAGATTTATCTAAGCTTGACTGAAGACATAATATGAGAACCAAGCAACAATAGGAAGGAACCTATCATTATATCCTCCCCTAGGCACAAGCTGTCTTCTCACAATCTTATTGAAAAGAGAATACACCGGAGATAGATACTTAGTCAAATGCATGTTAAACTTGGCATCATCCACGCCTATATACATGTACTGAATATCTGCAAAATTAGGCATGATACCTTTTCTTACCCACCTCTTGGGAAAGACCAAAGGATGAATACAAATTCCAGAGTGAGAAATCCCAAAAGCATCACCAAATTGTCCCTGATTCACAATGACTTGTCCTTTGTAACTGAACACAATTCTTGTTCTGTCCCTAGACACCCACAATGTAGCATAGAACTCTTACACAATTCTTGAATAGTAAGACAACGGAGTGCAAAGAAAGTTAGCCAAACCTAGGGTCCTTTCACAAGACTGCCTGATCAGATGGGTATCCACAGCTTTGTAAACTCTATCCAATGACACAAAGGAATGTTGATAGATACAATTCTTTCTTAAAAGGTACATCTTATAAAAATCTCTATGAATCTGACTCCAGAAATTGTCATTTGGTATGTCCTTCTTCTTAGGAAACCAATTCTTTAAAGCCATATCCCGATACATCTTGAGTTTTTTTTGAGTCAATTGAGATACATCTTGGGACTGATATCCCCTGCTTCCAAAGAGTTGAGTGGGATCTTGTTCTGGTTCAGAATCCTCATCCATAACATCCACTTCATCATCATCAGTTGATTCATCAGCTGGTTTGAATGTTTCTTCCTCATCATCATCACTAGAGCTAGCTTCTGGAGTGAGAGGTCTTCTAGAGGCCCTTCTCAACATTCTTAGTCCTCAGCATGATAATACCTCACAAAATAACAGCCTAAAAAAGAATCACAGACTCACAATCTCAATGACACAACAGTCACAGAAAGCCACTAGCCCCAGCACAATTTTGACACTAATACTCAGGGCAATTATCTTCTACAATCCACACAAGAACAGTACCTGCAATAAAAGCACACAAATATCCATCACAAGCACCAACCCTAATTAGCTAGACAATCTATGGAGTTTAAGGGACCTAGTGTTTGAGTTCTATGCAACAAGATGAAGGAATCGAAGAAGATTGGTTGCATAGGCACTTACCCAAGCCCTAGGGAAGAAGCCCCGTCAAATCTTGGCCGAAGTTGAGAAGCCTTCACCCTTGCCCTAGAGAGAAGGGTAGGCTTGCTAGAGATCAAATCCTTGCCAAAACTTCTTCTCCCTTCACAAGGCTTTTCGAGGAATTGAAGGAGGAGGATGAGGGCTTCGATTTGGTGGACTGGATTTGGAGGAGCCTTCCTAAGGAAAGGGATCCCTAAGAAGGAACTTGAGAACCCTGGAGAACACCCTTAGAGAAGAACAAATCAAGAAGGGAAAAAATAACACGAAGGGGTAAGATAGAGGTAGAAGAAAGGAAGCACTCGGGCAAAACAGAAAGTGCCCAGCGCTATCCAGACTATCCGGCTAATTTAGCCGGACCATCCGGCTACCATTGGGTAGCTTCTGTGTTGTCCTATTAGCTACCTCTAAAGTCCAGTTTGGCTCAAAACTAAGTCTAGAAGTTTGAAAAAATTAGAAATTGGGCCAACCAGATGAATTTAACATAATTTGTACAAAATATACATATTTCACTCTTTTTGTACCATTTTCTTGAAGATTTTCAACATCAGAGAAAATTGAAAACTAAAATTCCAAAGGAACTCCAAAATTAGCAAATGAGCACAAAGCTGAGCTTAGACAATTATACAAGAGACAATTCACCAAAAATTTCTTCCACAACTTGTCTCAAAGCTAGAATTAAGTTTTGCATCAACCGGAACAATTTCCACATGACACTTTAATGAAATTCAAATAGATTTACCAAAGAGCAAGTTTTACCAAGTTTGATGTAACAAATACCAAATAAAGTGCATATGAACTCAAAAGAATCACTTTGGCCCAACATATGCAAGTTTGAACAAATATGAGGTAAAAGGTAGCAACCAAGACATGTTTTGATTTTTTTTTTCTTTTAAAAATTTGTGTCTTTGAGACACTTATTCATATAACTTCATGATTTTCAACAAAATTCACAAGAGAGGCAATAAAACAAGAATCTCAAGTCTTTGTTGACCTCATCTAGCATTACACTAAAAATGAGAGTCTTGGTCATCCAAAACTCCCCTGAGTTCATGCCTAGTGCAATGACAAGCAATCTCATCGAGTAAGATTGGTGAGATACAAAGATAAATTGTTTTATTAACATTTTTTCAACCATTTTTCTCCCCTTTTTTTAGTCTCATTTTATATCAAGGAGTACCACAAATACAACATATGAGCTCACACAAGATATGAAAAGCTTAAGATCATCAAATAAGTCGCTTGCAACAAATACAAGGTACAAGTACATTTCAACCATTTAAAACAAACTCTTGGAGATGAAATTGTTAGGATTTGCTTATTACATGCAACAATTGATCTAGCTGAAGCATTGCAAGAATTACACACTTCTTCAACAATCATAGAAGCCTTTCTAGATTCAACCATCCACAAGTATAATAGACTAAGCTCAATTGACATGAAGCTCATCACTAAAAACCAAAAGATCAATACTTGAAAAACAAAGACTTTACAAATGAAATCAACGTGAAATTTACAAAATTAAAACTAGATACAAATGACCACAATCATGGCACGCAAGTGAGATTGGACTTGTCTAGTATGTTGAATTCATTTCTTAATTTGTAAAAGCATGCCTCGTCCAAGGGTTTAGTAAAGATATCCGCAAGCTGATCTTCAGACCTCACATACTCAAGCATAATGTCACCCTTCGCCACACGATCCCTAAGGAAATAGTGTCGGATGTCAATATGCTTGGTGTGTGAATACTGAACCGGATTGTTGGCTATCTTTACCGCACTCTCATTGTCACACAACAAAGACACCTTTTCAAGAGTTATCCCAAAGTCAAGTAAGGACTGTGTCAAGTATATTATTTGAGTACAACAACTCTCGACTGCTATATATTCTGCCTTAGCAATAGATAGAGCCACAGAGTTTTGTTTCTTGGAAGCCCATGATACAAGACACCTTCCTAGCATGTGACAGGCACCGGAAGTGCTCTTGCGGTCAATCTTACAACCGGCGTAATCTGAGTCAGAAAAACCGAGAAGCTTAGGCCGTGCACCCTTCGGATACCAAAGACCTATACTAGTGGTATGTTTCAAATATCTCAAAATCATTTTAACAACACTCAAATGAATTTCTTTGGGAGCAGATTGAAATCTAGCACACATGCACACACTAAACATAATATTTGGCCTGGAAGCAGTGAGATACAACAGAGCACCTATCATGGAATGGTAAAGAGTTGGGCTAACTAACTTACCTTCCTCATTGAGATCCAAATACCCATTAGTCGCCATGGGGATTTTGATGGGCTTACAATTTGACATATCAAAGCGCTTGAGAAGATCCTTAATATATTTCTCTTGGCATATTAAAGTCCCTTCCTTCAACTGTTTGATTTGCAAACCCAAGAAGAAAGACAATTCCCCTATCATTGACATCTCAAACTCGTTGGCCATCATGTTTCCAAACTCTTCACAGTGTGCACCATTCATATTCCCAAAGATAATGTCATCAACATAAACTTGGCAAATGAAGAGATCATCATAAATTATCTTAATAAACAATGTTGAGTCAACTTTTTCAATGGAGAAGTCCTTCTTGAGTAAGAAATCTCTCAATCTCTCATACCAAGCTCTAGGAGTTTGCTTGAACCCATAAAATGCCTTGGTAAGCTTGTACACATGATTAGAATGCTTCTCTTCTTCAAAACCAAGAGGTTGCTTAACATATACCAACTCATTGATGTAGCCATTCAGAAAAGCACTTTTGACATCCATTTATTTCAAAACAATGTCGTTACAAGTCGAGAAAGCAAGCAACAGTCGTACTGTCTCAATTCGAGCTACAGGTGCATAAGTCTCACCACAGTCGATTCCATCAATCTGTGTAAACCCTTGAGCTACCAAGCGAGCTTTGTTTCGAACCACTAAACCACTTTCATCTTGCTTGTTCTTGAACACCCACTTGGTTCCAATCACATTCTGATTTGAAGGTCTCTCAACTATAGTCCACACATTATTCCGGGTGAAGTTGCTTAGCTCTTCATGCATAGCGTTTATCCAATCCATATCTGCCAATGCTTCTTCAACTTTCTTTGGCTCAATCAAGGACACAAAAGCTTGAGACTCACAGAAATTAGCCATCATTGATCTTGTTTGAACTCCTTTTCTTATATCACCAATCACTTGCTCAGCTGGATGATCTTTTGTAATGGTATGCCGTGTCTTTATCAAAGGAGGTGGCTCCTTGAGAATATCCTAATCATCCTCCAAAGCTTCCTCTAAACTAGCCTTAGGCACCATTGATGATGATGGTTGATCTGGATCTGGATCATTAATTGAATCTTGAGCAGATGCTTTCTCAACTGGTTTAACGTCCTCAACTGTCATGTTCTCTATAGCCTTGGTGAGTTGGATGTCCTCCTAGTCTTCATGATCCTTATCCCCATCTTGCACTCCGTCAGATTCATCAAACTGGACATCACAAGACTCTTCAATCATTTTAGTAACCTCATTGTATACTTTGTATGCCTTGGACCTTGAAGAATATCCAAGCATAATACCAACATCACATCTTCTTTGAAACTTCCCTAGATGAGTCCTCTTCTTGTAGATATACACTTTGCAACCAAAAACTCTGAAGTAGGAGACATTAGGACGTCTTCTAACAAGCAGCTTATACGAAGTCTTCTTCAACAATCTATGAGGATACAACCAATTGAGCTTGTGACACGCAGTGCTTATAGCCTCAGCCTAGAAAACATCAGGAATACCATATTCATTGAGCATTGTTCTAGCCATTTCAATCAAGGTCCTGTTCTTTCTTTCCACAACCCCATTCTGCTCAGGGGTATAACTAGCAGAAAACTCATGTTTTATTCCTATCTTATCACAGAAATCTTCAATATTAGTGTTTACAAACTCCGTTCCATTGTCACTTCTCACCTTCCTGATGGAGGACTCAAATTCATTTTGAACTCTTTTTGCAAACCTTTTGGAAATATCACCAACCTCAAGTTTATTTGGCAAAAAGAAAACCCAAGTGAACCTCGAGAAATCATCAACAACAACAAGACAGAAGAGATTTCCACCAATACTCACAAAAGTAGTAGGACCAAAAACATCCACATGAAGAAGGTCCAAAGGTCTCGAAGTAGACATAAAGCTCTTGACAGGATGTGTATTTGTAACTTGCTTGCCTGCTTGACAGGCACTACATAATTTATCTTCTCAAACTTTATATCCTTCAAGCTCACAACAAGATCATTTTTAAAAATCTTTTTCAAAGTGCTCATCCCTACATGACCTTGTCTTCTATGCCAAAGCCAACCCAAAACAGTTTTTGCAACTAAGCAAGAAGACAAGCATGAAGTACTAGAATTCAAGTCCACAAGATACAAATTTTGTAAACGAAAACCTTTGAAAACAAGTTTTTTTTCATTATCCAAAATAGAGACTCCATCATGCGAGAATTGACAATGATAGCCCAAGTCGCAAATTTCAGCCATGGAGAGTAAGTTGAAATTAAGCGACTCTACCAACAGAACATTATCAATTGATAAGTCATCAGAGACTGCAATCTTACCTTTAGCAATGATCTTGCTTCTTTTATTGTCTCCAAATGTGATCGTGTTATCGGAGACATCTTCTTCTTCTAATGAGGTGAATACCCTGGAGTTGCCCGTCATATGATGAGTGCAACCACTATCAATAATCCAGTGACTGCCACCACTCCGGTAATTCACCTACATTAATGTGATTATTCATGGAAATTAGGTACCCAAGCCATCTTGGGTCCTCTGGGGTTAGACTTAAGCATGGTTAGTCCAAAAGAATCTAAAACAAGAGATTTAGGCACCCAGATAGAATCAACATGCTTATTAAGATTAGAAGGACCAATAAACTTGGCAAACACACTGCCATAAGCATTCTTGCAAAGTATGTAATGAGAATCAATCATGTTGGTTTCTTAACATACACTTGCCTAACTCTTACCAATTTATGAGAATGTGAGCTATTGCCATGATTTGTAGTACGATGATTAGAGTCAAAGTTAACTAAGTTTCTATACACATGATTATGATTGAGATTGTGATCATGGTTATGAGAATTGAAAGTGTTTCTCTTGACAATATGCTTAGAGCTTCTCACACTACCATTCTCAGGCTTGTCTCTTGGGATGTAACCCAAACCTCTTCTACCTGAGACATGCTTTTGCTCTCTAAGCATCTTATCAAGAGCAACACTCTCTTGAACGTATTTTCTTAAGACTTTCTCAAACTTAGCCACAGTACATTTTAACTCCTGATTCTCTAACAACAATTCCCTAGCACACAAGGCATTTTTGCAAATTTCATTATCACAATGATTTAAAGAGCTAGAGTCGTTACACGATTCCACAAGAAGATCATCACAAGATATCGACACATCATGTTTAGAAGCACAAACATCATCATCACAAGTTAAGTCAGCACAAGAAACAGAAGCATCTTGCTTAATCACATTAATAGACTCTAATTGTTCAAGATTACTTAACAATTTTTTATTTTCAAGTTTGAGGCTTTCCAAGTTAAGCAAAATGTCCTCAAATGAACTTTGCAAGGCATCTCTTTTACATTCCAATTTCTTACTTCTAGCATCTAGTTCATGGTTTGAAGACACTAGAGCAAGTTTCTCATTCTCAAGAGTTTCAACAGTTGATTCTAATTCACAATTTCTAGCAAGTAGGTCTCTAATTTTCTTCTTATCCTTTTTTACTTTATTAGTTTCCATTTCCAAAGCAGTAGTAAGATCACTTATCATCTGAGCTACTTCTTGCTCAAGAGAAGAATCAGTTACCTTTTCCTTCTCAAATCTTGCCATCAAGCATCTCGAGACAAAAGTTGGTGGAGGTGGAGTATTCTTAGAAATAGCCAAACCAGCTAGGCTCTTCACTCGAGAGTCTTCATCACTTGAAGAAGATGAAGAGTCCTCACTCGAGCTATCATCAGTCACCCATTCTCCAACAAAGGCTTGTTTCTTACCTTTCTTCCCAAATCTTCTGAACCCAAACTTGGACTTGTCACCCTCACCTTCGGTGTCTTCCATGGATTTATTCTTGAACTTCTTCTTGTCACAGATAGAGGCAATGTGGCCTCTCTCATTACACTTGTAGCAGATGACATTTGCAAAAGGATTCTTCTTAGATGAGAATGAATTGATGGTGTTCCTTTTGAGATCCCCCAATCCAGCCTTCTTTATCGGCTTACTAGCTCTCTTCATTATAAGAGCCAGCTCCTTCACATTCTCAACCAACTCACTATCACTTGAATCATCTTCATCATCAGCATCAGCTGCATTGTCTTTAGCCTTAAGAGCTATAACCTTGGATTTCACAGGTACAACTTCCTCAGCATTGATGAATAACTCATGAGTGGTAAGTCTTCCAAGCAATTCAGTAGGAGATAAGGTCTTGATGTCTCCACTATTGGACAAGTAACCAGATCCTGATAACTCTTGGGCAAAATTCTCACCATCTTCCTGCACACAACAACATCAGACAGGAACTCTCAATCCTTTGAGCTCACTGATTATGGGGTTAAGACGAGTATACATTTCATTTGCACACTCACTAGGTAGCATTCTAAACTGATCAAACCTCTCACGCACTACAATTAACCTTTCTTCCTTCACATCAGACGTGCCCTCATGAATCTTTTCGAGGGTGGTCCAAATTTTGTGAGCGGAATCCAAATTGCTAACCCGATCAAAAACATCCACACTCAAGCAAGGAAACAAAGTATTCATAGCTCTAGAATTATGTTCTATGTTCTTGATTTCACCAGGGGTAGGGTCCGCTTTCTCGTCAGCACAAGCAGAAACAGGTTTCTCTGTCACTCTCCAAACATCATAACTCATAGCCTGAAGATAGCACTTCATACGTATCTTTCAATACGGATAGATGTTACCATCGAACATGGGAACCTTGCCAACATTCACACTAACGGTAGAACCACTCTCGGCTATCTTTCCAAGCGGTTAAGCCAAGATTTTCCAATTAAGCATTCTCTGGGAAAATTATCATCAGAGAGATCCAAAAATCGATTGTCATTAACATCAAAATCATATAGTGCCATGGGACTTACAGCAACTTTGCAAGGAAGCGTGGCGTACCCACCTCTTCATTGTGCAGCCTACATGTCTTCGTGTAGATCATCGCCAGAGACTCACTTGTTGCAGCAACGTGCCAAGTTAACAAAAATGAAAAGAAAAAAATCTGGGTTCTGAGATATGTGTGCTACTTCTTTTAGTCATCCTATTTTGCAACAACCTCTCCCATCTTGTCAAATTCTCTGATATGAAGTCTTATTTTTCTCTCTCCCTCCCTTCCCCTCTTCCCATGATCCTCCTGGTTGAGGGGCTCTGATGCCTCCCTGGCCTAGAGCATCTTGCCCCCTGTTGTCGACCACCGCACCCTAGCCATCTAGCCCCAACCATCGCCGCCCACATCCTAGACCCGTCCTGACCACCTTCACCATGTCGAGGGCACGTGATAACGGGAGATGACTAGGAGTGGTGGCCGTGGCTAGGGGAGCGACGGTCGGTATCGGGGAGGAGGAAGAGCCGCTGGACCGAGATGAGGGGAGAGAGAAAGGGAGTGAGAGGAGAAAATTGATTTTATCTGAGAATTCAACAAAATGGGGGGACTTTTTTGCTTACGATGAGAGAAGAGGAAGGGCATTACACAAATATCGGAGAAGGATTCAATGTAGGAGGAGATGCATGGAAGGGCATATAGATGTGTGGAAGGTTTTTCAATAGCCTAGTTTGACTCTTTTTTGGGGCAAAATTATAGTCAAAACATTTTCGAAGATTCACTAATGTCTTCTTCCTCCTCTCCAGTGAGCCATCCCAACGTGCAAATTTCTTGTGTGTTCTCCTTGTTGATGAACCCAAGGACCATATTCTTCTCCAATATGAGTTTTGCTCAAGTCTCGAATAAACTCAAGCACATATTTGAAGAAATTCTGACCGTCGGTCGGAATGGTTTGTGGATTCCAAACAGCTATGATAACTGAACCTAGCAAGATAGTAATTACGATCTAAGAAGTGATGAGTACTTGGGCATGAATTTGGAAACTTCCTATTTGCCAATAGAAGTGTTGGCTTACTTCTAAACCTGATATATCGTATAACCCCTTGAGTGTTTTAATAGAACATGGTATAATATTATGTTGTCCTCTGATAAAAATTGAACTTGAAAAAAGTAATTCTTTTAATTCAACCATCTCTTTCTCAACTCAGCAACCATCCATCCATCCCTACCTACCATCCCTCCGACAATCCCCGTGGGTAAGGCTACGTAGCCACTACCTCACCACGTAGCCATTCCCATAGCCTTTCATTGTGTCTCTACCGCCGCAATCTTTTTTGAAGTCGGGGGAGCATGGTGAACACAAACCCTAACTCGCTGGCCAATATTGCTGTCAACGTGGCTGGTACATGTCGATCTTAGATTTTTTTTTAAAAAAAAAAAACACCTGCGCTCTATCCAAAACGCGGACGTCCTCGCATCCAAAACGCAGGTGCTTGCGCTCTAGCCAACCCGGAAAAAGAAAACGCCGTCTCATCTGATTGAAACCCGGTTACAAGTCAAAACAGTGTGTGTAGTGCAGGAAACACGTGGGATTGCTACTAGTTCTTGCAAGAAAAACGTGGCGCTATTACTCGATTGTGATTCGGTTGTCCTTATGGCCTGGGACCTGGTGCCCGAAGCCGTCTACGTAGAGCGGGCATGAGTTGATTGGATCAGAGAAGAAAACGGAGGAAGGAGCGAGGTAGATCGGAAGCTACAGGCCGCATGCCACGTAAGAAAACGACATCGCTGATCGCTCCTAATTCAGATTTTGGACGGCCCATCCAGAAGCCCATAACACGTAGCCGCTGTATGCTCTAGGCTGCCTAAGCGCGGCCCATTTGTTCGGAGGCCGTCAGGTTCGATAGCCCCTGCTCGATCTAATTCTTTTTATTCTTTTGTCCAAATTTCTAGTTGCATTTAGAGCTGGCCAAACGGCCAGCCCAAGTGGAAATGTTTATCAAACCAGGCCGGTCCGCATTGTTCGTCAAACCGGGCCGACCCGGTTCAGTGAACCGAACCGAACCTAGGTAGAGACCTCGTCCTATCGGGTTGGCCAAACCTCGGGTTGGCCCGGTTTGGCTCGTATAACGGTGGCTCGGCCCCGTTTGGTTTGGCCTGATACTGTAGCATGCATATTTTGGGATAAATAATTTATTTCTTTATTTTATAACACATATTTATTAAATATAATCTTTTTATTTTTTAATTTTTTTTCTAAAATAGTTCGATCTGCTTGTAATAAGGCCGGCTTGGTTTGGCCCAGTTACTGTGCGAACCGTGCTTAATCCGATACCCTGGCCCATTGGCTCGATT
The DNA here is from genome assembly GCA_036346145.1 of Olyra latifolia. Taxonomy (NCBI): domain Eukaryota; kingdom Viridiplantae; phylum Streptophyta; class Magnoliopsida; order Poales; family Poaceae; genus Olyra; species Olyra latifolia. The sequence goes on from CM070526.1 coordinate 29,757,291, forward strand.
CGTACGGTGAACCCGGCTAAACGAACCTGAACCGGGCTGGCTCGGTTCATTTGATTTGATTGGCCAGCTTCGTTGCAATGTCAAAATTGTCTCAACTATGCATTGGACTAAACAAGCGAATTTCTCGTGGTTTAATGGTTTAGATTATGTATTATTTAAATATATTACACGATAATATAATTCTCTTTATCGAACATTTGGATATAAACATATTGGCATAATATTTAGTTGTGAAAAAAGATATAGTATTTTTTTTTGCTGGGGAGTGTACATCAACGCACCAGTACTTTGGGGCTGAAAACTTTCACGTTATATGCCCGACTTGCCCATGCATTTCAAGGTAGGCAGGTAGGTGTAGATTTTTTGACTCCGTGGCTGGCCCGTGCATCAGCGTGTTGCTAAAGCAAACTGCGCGAGATTTCATGAAGAGAGGGGAAGAAATCCGTCCCTGCCAGCGGCTGCAATTGTGGAAAAAAATGCATTTGGGAAATACAGCACCGGCAGAGTTGCGTCGCATCGACAGCACAGCAGCACGGGAAAAGACCTTCACCAGATGAGCGCACGTAGCGACTGAAATAAGCCGCTGCGCCCATACAGCAATCGGAGAAAATGAAAGAGAGACAGTAAAAAAGGGTGAGCTTTATTGGTTGCCGACGACGTGCGAAAGCCGGAGGAGCAGGTCGTCCTGGTGATGAGTGTGTGGACTGTGGAGTGACGGGTTTAAGGAACGGCGAAGGAAGCTGCCAAGAAAGGGGTGAGGCGACGATACAGCAGCTAGCTAGATGGGCACAGATCGCTGATGCCTCTTGCTGAGCTGCCGGCCAGCCGTCCGGGTGATGTAGGGATAGCATAGTGTAGCAAGCAAGGGCTAGGATTGGTTATAGTTGGAATTTCTCGGCCAATTGAGTTATTGGGCTATTGGTTATAAACTTGTACTTGCACGGCAGAAAATTTTTAGGGTGTCGTCGGTAAGGGCTTGGCAGCATGTTTGGAATTTTTTAATTTTTTATATTTATTTTAAATCTGAAATAAAAAAATTAATACGTCATTTGAAAAAATTAAATAACTAATCGTCCGTCGCCCAATGGTCAGGAGGGATTGAAATCCCGCCCGACCAATGGGCTGGTTTTATCTATCTCGTTCAACCAACGAGCTGGTTTTGTGAGACTGAAAACTAACCTGATGGTCGGACGAGTTTTACAAATCTCACCCAATGGAACGGCTAGTAGGAAATCTAGCCTAACCAACGGGTTGGTTCCCTGTCTAGCCTAATTAAAAGTATTTTAGCAAGAGATAAAAACAATCAGTGTCTTTTAGAGATGAGAAAGTTTCAAGAGCACACTAGTTATAAGGCTTAAACTAAGCGCATACACTCATCCGTGATTGTGGATTCGAATGTCCCTTGGCTTCTTTTTTTTTTTGGAAAATATCTTCCGGCTGGACGGGCTGATCCTGGGGAGCCTCGCCGTGCTGCTGCGCCTGGTGACCTGCGGGGCAGCTCAACCTGAGCCAGAACCGGCTCGCCGGAGAGATCGCGCTGCCGAGCGAGTTCGTGGGGCGGCTCGGCCGGCGGCTGGACGTGCGGGGCAACGACGAGCTGTGCGTCGGCCGGGGAAGATATATACAACGGCCTGCAGGTGAGCTACCTGGACGCGCAGCCGTGCGTGGCGGAAGGCGGCCGAGGGAGCGTCAATGGGGCGTCGGCGCAGGAAGAGAGCTCCGGCGCCGCCGCTGGCCGTGGCTGCCGGGATTACTGGGTCGTTGGATCACTAGGTGGCTTGGTGTACCACCTTCTTGTACTGCTGTGGTGTTGTGGTATATTGTGATGTGATGTCACTCTGCCTTCGGTGATCGTGATGTGAGAATGTACAAGAAAAAAAGGCTAATGAATTTGTTGATTTGGCGTTTGTTTCATTCAATTCATTATAGTTTATAGTACTTTTTTTTACTTCACTCAATGGACCAAAAATACATTATGATTATTTCTCAATAATAGCTGTCATGCTAGAGTCACAGCCACCTAAATCACAATGAGTCAAGGAAAACAATCTCAGAGCCGAGAGTGCCAGTGCCAAGTGAGACTCAAACCCACGACCACGGACGAGTGCACGCACCTAGCTCAACCTTTCTAACCAGTGCGCCCTTGGAACTTTCTCATCCCTAAGGGACGCTGATTGTTTTTATCCCTGACTAAGGTACTTTTAATTGGGCTAGGCAGAAAACTAGCCCATTGGTTAGGCTAGGTTCCCTACTCGCTGTTCTATTGGGCGAGATTTGTAAAACTCGCCCGACCATCAGGCTGGTTTTCGGTCTCGCAAAATCACGCGAGATAGATAAAACCCGCCCGTTGGTCAGATGAGATTAAATCCGTCTAACCGTTGGGCGACGGGCAATTAGTTATTTAATTTTTTTAAATGGCGTATTAATTTTTTATTTTAGATTTAAAATAAATATAAAAATTAAAAAATTCGCATTTTTGTGTCGTGGCCGGCATGTCAGCCCATGGGCTCGACCTCTGACCTCTGATTCAGTATATGGCATGACCCGCAAGCTGCATGTTGGGTTGATACTTTAATTGTTTGGTTTCGTGGTTTACACGGTAGATTGCTTTAAGCTCTAGTGTAGTCTATCCATGAATCTCTACACTATAATATCATGTCTTGCCATCTTAGATATGGTCGTGACATGAAAACAGGGCACCGTGTTGCCGCCGTGGAGAAGCATGAACGAGGAGGGTACGGGCATAGGGTGCGGTACAGGAGCATGCCATGGACACGTTGCGGTAGGGGAGGCGGGTATCGGCAGGAAGACGGGATACATATAAGCGAGGTGGTGCTAGTGGGGGAGAGGGGGACTGGGTTGCAAAGGAGGCAGGGCGATGGGTTGTGGAGGGAGGCAAAGGGATCTTGAACGAGCTAGATTGGACCCGTGTCATGCCTGGCCAGACATAATACTATTTGTGGCATGCTAAACAAGACCACCCTGCTAGGTTGGTAGCCTAGTTACCGCACGGTTGGTAGGCTTGTGTTGGCTAGTGTTGAGCAAACATGCTACCGGATATAGTTTGAGGTTGTTGATTCGCACGTAAGACGTAGATGTAGAACGAGATCGATAGATGCACAAAGTAGATGAAACACAGATGTAGAGAAGAAACAGATTCTTTATTGCTTTTCGTGTGTGTACAATAGACAAATCCCTCTCATATATATAGTGTAAATAAGTAGAGTTCGGCTGGTCTACAAGTGGGCCTATCCGTAGGCCAGCCCATACCTAGGCGGTTATGGATTGGTTCCTCAACACTCCCCCTTGGACCTTACTACGTAATACATATGCCTCATCAAAACCCTATAAAAACCCGGTGAAAAAATTCTTAGAGAAAGAGTACATAGCATGCGCTTGCTATGTGCACGGATATGCCTCATTAAAAACCTCATGTGAGAAACTTCCTTGAAAACCCACATAAGAGAAAAAGAGTACAAATCCACCCAACATTGCTTATTACTTCAATGTAATAGTTGGGTAATCGAACTTCTGATTGAAGATTTAATTCAAAATATGTGAAGTTTCTCCCCCTAAATTCTGCACTTCCCTAAGTCTTCTCATTCTAATTCCTTTGACGCATCTTTCAAAAATAGATGCAGGAAGTGACTTAGTAAATAAGTCCGCGAGATTCTCGCACGACTTAGTGTGCTGAATATTAATTTCATCAATCTTATGCATCTCATGAGAATAAAAATACTTGGGTTTATATGCTTTGTTAAATTACTCTTCACATATCCAGTCTGCGCTTGTGCCACACATGCTGCATTATCGTCATACATAATTGTAGGGGTTCGTTCTATTTGCAATCCACATGACTGGAGGATATGGAATGTCATTCTTTGAAGCCATGAACACTCACGTGGATACTTCATATAATGCAATGATTTCTGAATGGTTAGTCGACGCGGACACAAGTGTCTACTTTGACGACTGTTCCCCGTAGGTAGCGGAAGATGTCCTTTACCCTCCTTCTGATGCCTTCTTTTAGGCTCTGCACTATACCTTGCTAATAGGTTCACGGTAAATACTATGTCTGGTCGTGTACTGTTCGCTAGGTACATGAGCGTTCTTTGGCACTTTAGTATGGGAATTTCGATCCTAGGACTTTCTCCCCCTCTTCTCTAGGTCGATATGGGTCTTAGTCTGCTTGTAATGACTCGACCATCGGGTTCTTGATGCGTACGTCTTCACAAAGTTAAACCTTTTCAACACCTTTTGGGTGTAGGTAGCTTGGTGTACGAGTATCCTATCTGGCATATGCTCAAGCTGAAGGCCCAAGCAAAATTTGGTTTTACCCAAATCTTTCATTTTAAAATCAGATTTCAAATATGAGCTTGCTTCTTTAATTTTATTATCAGTACCAATGATGTTTAAATCATCCACGTAAACCGAAATTATACAAAACCCATCTCTGGATCGTTGTACAAAAACGCATGGGCAACCATCATTATTCATATAGCCTTCCTTACTCAAGAACTCACTCAAGCGATTATACCACATTCTTCCTTACTGCTTTAATCCATATAAGGACTTCTGCAATTTTACACAATATAATTCTTTCTTCTCTTTATTCGGGGTTGGCATGCCGTCAGTTACTTTTATGTATAATTCAGAGTCTAGATTACCATAAAGGTAAGCTGTTCACAACATCCATCAATTTCATTTTTAGATTCATATTCATTGCCATTAAGATAAGATATCTAAAGGATATAGTGCCAATGATCAGGGAATAGTTTCTTCATAATTAGCGCCTGGACGCTAAGTGAAACCTTGAGCTATCAGCCTTGCTTTGTACCGTACTACTTCATTATTTTTATTTCTCTTCCAAACAAAGATCTATTTATAGTCTAATGGACGTACATGGGAATGTGTATGGCACACTGGCCTAAACACTTTTCCTTTTTTTAGAGAGATTTGTTTCGCGGTGATTGCCTTCTTTTATTCAGCCCAACCTGGTCAGTGCTTCCACTCAAAAGAAATGTCGGCTCTGGATCGATATCTATTTTCTCAGCAATCATTTATATGTTGACATTGGCTATTGCTCTATTCATTATTTCTCCTGATTCTACAAAGTTTATGGCCATTTCGTCATGGGGTGCTTCGTGTATTTCTACTTGCTCTTCACCGCTATTTCCCATCACGGGAGCAAGTTCTTTTAGCTTATTGTTGCCGATGTGCATACTCATATTTCTATCGGCTTCTTCCCCTTCTATCATTACCGGAATATTCAAATCTTGGAGTGCCTCGCTTGCAGATTGCTTCTTACCAGAGTTGCCAAGTCTCAACTTGCTCCCCTTCTTTTTCTTTTGGGGCATTTTCGTGACTGGTTATAACAAGCTCTCTTATCCATTTTTCTCCAGGCGTCCTCGGATACTTGGGATTCAAGTAACCAGATTTCATGTCCTTTTCTCTGAGGCCTCGGAACAGGATGAGGATACCTTCTATGGTATTTCAAACCCTCTCTGGTGCATTACTAAGAGTAATGCAACTTAATCACACCTTCAAATCATAAAAATGATCGGGCAGTTCATTTGCTAATTTATGTAAATAGAGAATTTTCTGGACCTCTTCATTTGCTTCTCTAGTACGGGGATCATGCGCAGGAATGCCTGTGGCTTGTCAGATGATTTCTCGGTATTTTTCTGTTAAGGGTTATTTATCTCTCCCTAATGACGGGAAATTATCCTAGTCAAAGATGCAATTAGTGAAACGAGCGATATGTAAATTACCAGTCGAGGGTTCTAAATAATTGATTATGGACACTGTCTCATAACCAATGTATATCCCCGGCCTCCGAAGAGGGCTCATAGTTGTTCGCTGTGGTGGTGGTATCAGTACATACACCATGCATCTAAATTTTCTTAAATGGAAAATTTTCGGTGTGATCCCCTGAAGTAGTTGCATTGGTGATTGGATATTGTATGCTGGCGGTCTATAATTCAATAATGCTGCTATGTGTAGAACGGCATGGCCCCAACACGTATTCGGTAAATTACAACCTTGCAAGAGCGACTTTGCTATGAATTTGATCCTTTTAATCAGTGCTTCTGCTAGTCCATTCTGAGTGTGGACATGTGGCACTGAGTGCTATACTTTGATTCCCGATGCCATACAATAATCATCAAATGCCTTCGAAGTAAATTCATTGGCATTGTCCATACGAATGGACTTCACGTGATGATCCAAGAATGCATTCTTAATTCTTATGATCTGAGAGATTGGCTTCACGAATGTGTGGTTTCTTGTAGAGAGTAAACTCACATTGGACCACTTCGATAAAGCATCAATGAGCACAATAAAATACCTAAAAGGGCCTGATAGGGTTGAATAAGGCAGCAAATATTCCCCTGGATGCGCTCAAGGAACGCGGGGATTTCATCTTGCACCTTTATGGTCGAGGGCCTAGTGATCATTTTTCCAGTGGCACATACCTGACATATGAAGTCTTCTTGATTAGAGAAATTCTTTACACTAATTCCATGGTCCTGAGAGTTGGTAATTACATTTCTTATCATCCGTAAGCCAGGATGTCTAAGTCTACTATGCCAAAGAGAGAAGAGTTCAGCACTTCTAAAAGAAGTTTTCAGAGAAGTATATGTGTCAGGTGCTTTAATTCTTGTGTGGTATAGCCCAATTTGAAATGAAGGAAATTTTTCTAAAATTCTTTTCTCACATCCGGTATGCTTCACAATGCATAGAAATTCTTTGCCAACTTCTTCATTGGTCACAACGTGGAAACCGTTGGCATGGATGTCTTTAAAACTAAAGAGAGATCTGGTGGATTCAGGGTACAACAGAGCTTCATCAATTGTCAATGAAGTACCCATTGGCAGGATAATTGTGGTTCTGCCGGAGCCTACTACACAAGAACCTCTGCCTGCTATAGTGGTTATGCTTCGAGTATCCTTCTTAATGGACTGAAAATACTTAGTCTCTCTCAAGATGCTATTAATTGTACCACTATCAACTATGCATATTTCCTCCATATGGGCTCTACACAAACCTATATATAATATATATAGTTGCATTCATTCATAATTCATATTGCAAGCATGCTTAATTATACTAGAAACTAAATTCATTATTTGTTCACGAGAATTGAGAGTATGCTCACGAGGAGCTTACAATGCTTTATTCATGCTAAGATCACAAATGTCTGCTAATGCAATCACACACTAAAAAAATATATTAATGCTGCCGCAAGCACTAGATAGATTCTGTGAAATAAGCATCCACAATTATTTCTATTTCTTTTTCCATGGCATCATCGTCTATTGCTACCTTCTGTAAGTTGGTAATGTCTTCAGGGAGGGGAGGGGGTGGTGGAAGTTCTTCAAAGACCTTCAATGCCATAAGTTCTTCTTCTAGAAGATCATCATTTTCCATGGAGTTATTATTCTTAATGGAAAGGTGGGTCTCCACCTTTTCTTTCCCCCTTATTTTGGCCTAGTATTCTGTTGGGGAAAGTACGCGGCCCATAGAGACACAGCCCATTAACTTGCCTCGGCCCATGAAATGTCTGTGAGCTTTATAATCTCACGCCCGAAGCTTCCCGCTCGGCTCGAGTCACTCGCCAAGCTTCAAGCCAGGGCTTGGGACCCAAGGCAAGCTTGCGCAGGCACAAGACAAGCACGCCGAGGGTCCCACAGCCACCATGAGTTAAATCGACCATGATGCCAAGGCACGCCTAACACAGGCCACTAGCAAGTTGGTGGCAGGTCGCGTCAACGGTCAGCTTACCATCCGCCCCTATAGAGAAAGACATGTATTGCCGAGCTGCGGTCCGAACATCGATCCTGGCGGGATGATTGATGTGACACTGGGTGCCCGATCCTCCGAAAGTTACGTGATAGATCGATTGGTGGAGCTTCGACGTAGAACGATCGGCTTCAAATCAGGCATGATCTGAACCACCCCGCAATCGCAACACCACTACTCCGTTGGTTATCAATCTCGCGTGAGCGTGATTGACCTCGCCAAGAAGGCTAATCCCTGCTGCGAATCGAGAACACAAGAAAGAACACGGTAGATGCAAACTGAAATTGCGAATCGAATCAATTAAGCACATGAAGTTGGGGTTCCACAAACCGATGAACGGCGAAACTGTCTAAGCAGAATAATCTAAGCAAAACCCAACCCTAACTCGGATGACGGCTACTGAATATAAGGTGTTAGGGTCGGCCAAGGACCCCTGGACGCGCCCCTAATGGGCTTCGACGAGGTACACGGGCCAACGGCCCAAAGATGGTGGCGCAGCACCCTGACAGATACTGGACGCTGACTAGTTTCGACGATTCCTGTTGGCTCCGGTGGAATTTTGACGTGGGACCAGTTCCATTGGAAAGCTTATCTCCTTAGCTTTCCAACGGTATATAAAACGTCAAAAACAGAGTCCGTATGCGTCCTGGGCGACGATTTTAGTGCAGACTGCTCCTGGATTCCGAGGTGGACTCGAACTTCGAATTGGTGACGGGATGGGCTTCACCTCCAACTCGAATTCGACGTGGTTGTTGGCCTCCTTTGCTTCCTTGCTGGTCTCCATGCCTGCGGTGATCCTCTCCATGATTCCTAAGTATAATAGCATCATTAAATAGCAATCCATCCTCGAAAATACAATGCGATTCACTTAGGAGCGAGTTCACCTGTTGATGAAGTAGTCGTGCTCGAGCTCTTGTTATGGGACCTTCAAGGGCCGGTTCAATGCGCGTATCTGAAGGTATGATGTCCTCATCAGAGAATACGCCCGAATATCCGGCGGGCCTCGAGCTTCCGCCACGCCCCAGCACGGCAAAGCAGAAGAACACAACTAGTGACCGAGGGACAACACGGTGCATCACAACGGACCAAGGTCAGACTACAGTGGCCAGAGGCCGCCTATAAAAAGGGGCGCACAGGCCACAACCAAAGAGGGCCAAGAGAAAAAAGAGACGACACACAGAAGAGGAAGATGGAGATAGCCAGAAGAGCACTCGGCCACCGTAGAGCAGGAGCACTTGCACTCACGTAGGAGCTCTAGTTCCAGGTGGTAGTTCTTCGCATTTAGGTACTGTCGAAACACACATAGTGCCTTGAGCACTTATTGTACTCGAGTCTGGGCTTCCCGAAGCCCGGTCTCACCCTCTTGTACTCGTTTAAGCTCGGCATTAAACGAAGACTGGATGTAAGGCTGTTATCCGACAGTGGAGGCCTGAACCAGGATAAAAATCCTCGTGTTACACTAGTACACATCCCACACACGTCCTTCCCTCGGCGGCGCTCGGCCAGCGGCCGGGCCTCAGTCCATGGGGCAGGGCCGCCCTCGGGTCTCGCACACCCCCTCGATCATCGGCCTGCGGAGGCTCGCCTCCCAGTCGCTGACAATAGCCATATATTCATTCTTCATGGTGGGGGACATGTGATGCCTGATGAAATGCAGTGCTTGGTCATTCTGCTTAGAGGTAGGGGGTCCCGCTGCTAAGCCAATGGTAATGTGGAGTCCCTTACCACCAAGTACGATTTTCACATCCGATGCCCAAGTAAGGTAGTTTTGGCCATTCGGGTCGAGTTCCTCAAACTCACAGCTGACGATGCCAGACATCTACAAGGTTCAAAGGTCCCCGCAGAATTACATTATAGTGTGCGATGCATGACATGGATCAATTCATAAATTCTTGGAATTTCCAGTATAATATAGCAGATTCATAATTTGTAAATAATTAACAGCAGTTAATATTTACTTCTAATGCAAAACAGGATTAAAAATCCAATTTTCCAAGGGAATTCTATGCCATAATATTCAATTTTAGTAATTTTACAAATTCCAAGGGTCTACGTGTAAAATTTTCAATTCTAGGATGATGCAAGGTCTTTTCAGAAAATTCACGGCCCACTTCTTTTCTATCTTTTTCTTATTTTCCCTTCTTTTCCTCTGTTTTGGCCCGGCCCGGTTTATACCCCCTTCATCCTATGTGCACGGGCTACATTGGGGGGGGGGGGGATTGGCTTAGAACCAGCTGAGCCGGCCTGCTGGCTGGTCAGCCTAGCTCAGTCGGGCCCGACTCGTCCCCTGTTCTGCACGTGGCTCATGCAGGTTTATTCGGGGGGGGGGGGCCTAGTACGACTTTAGCCCAAGCTGGCCTACTGGATGGCTGGCCCAACTTAACATGGCGCATCTTGCTCTCCCCCTAGCTGGCTATAATGGCCAGCCCGGCCCGGTTCACGTTGGGGACCCTAGCCACCGCTAGTTCTAGCGGGGCATAGCGATGGCGCCCAAGGTGGCTCATCGGACGGCAGGGTCGTAACATCCCCATTTTCAAAAATTTTTAAACTGCATAATCATGGCATGTAGTTTGGGGCATCACAAAAAGAAAATCATTAAATCATCAAAACAAAAATCATTTTAGAAAATGTGCATGTTACTATGTTTAATTTTCTAGAAACCTATTTAAGGGTTTAGCTTTTAAAGTACGTAAACTCAAAATGTTTAATTACTGGGATTCTAATTTAGCAATTTATATATTAATAATTTCAATGTGAGTTAGGAAATTGCAAAATTTAAAACCAAATTGGACAAAATTTGGTATCAAATTAAGTTAATTAAATTTGGCAAACATCTATTTTATAATTAATTAATAATTAAGCACTATCCCTAACCCCTCTCTCTTCCCTCACTCTATGACTAGTGGGTCCTACTTGTCATTCTATTTCCACTAATTCGGAAATTTCCCTTTTAGCCATTCCCATTTTATGCTTTCCCAAAATAGGCCCCCATTTAGCCCTTTCCTAAATTGCCCCTCCCCTAATCCACTTAATTCCCCCCTCATCCTCTCTCTCTCATTTCTGGACTTTTCTCTCGGACAGCCCGAGGCTCTCTCTTACTGCCTCCCCTTCACATTTCTTTGATCTCACCGGTAAGTCCCTATCCGGCTGATCACCGCCGCCACCCTCCCCCTCTCACCTCCGTGATCCCATTTGCCCAGATCATTGCCACCGCCATCGCCGGAGCCACCCTACCCCCGTGTGCCGTCGCTTGTCCTCGGCAGGTAATCCCTCCCCCTTTTACCTTTTTTCCCTCCTTTAAGCCCCTAGAAGCTCTTCTCCGTCGCCGGCGCCGCCTCTCCCTAGCCAGAGTTGGCCGCCACCGTGCTCCCCTCCTCCCCCAACACCGGCTATGCCGCCGCGCCGCTCCGGCCAGCTCCGTCCCTCGCCGTCGCCACCCCAAGCCTCCCTTCACCCCTCAAGCTCACCCACCCACCGCCACGCCTCGCCATGCCGGTGACCAGGTCCGCCAACCTTCGCGTCTTCTCCTCACATGTGCTGAGCTCGCCGCCAGTCTCCTCGCCTTGACCCACCCCAAGGTCCCTTTCTCTCCTCCCTCTTTCCCATCCATGTTGTTGCTCGCTGTAACCGCCTCGCCCGAGCCGCCTACCCACTCTTCCCCCCTATTCTGAGTCGCCGATAGGTGGGCCCCTTTGTCACCGACTAGAGGCCGATGGCGGCCCCGCTAATCACCCCCCTTCCTGTGGCAAGCAGCGCACCACTGGCCTGCCCGTCGCCGCGTGAGCCGCGACACCACCATTGGGTGGGCAGCTCGCGCACTTCGCCCGCGTCTTGACGCCAAAGCCGTCATGATGGGCGACGCTGCGTTGCCCCCATCCGCCCGCGTGAGAGCGCGCGACACCACCGCTGGGTGGGCGCTCGCTTCACCGCGCGCCAGACGCCAAAGCCGTCATGATGGGCATGACGCGCTTTGCCTCGTGAGCATGACGCCACCGCCTCGCCGCGTACCATGCGTCAAGTGTGCAAGCGCGCATGTGAGGTTGCCACGCTGATCAGCCACCACCACACATTGCCGAGCCGAGCCGAGCCGACCGCCCATCCGGCTCTTTCTCCCTTTTCTAATAAATTTTAGATAGATAAGTTTGTAAATTTTATATCTTTAAAAATATAAATCCAAATTCAGTGAAACAAATTTCTAAAAATTCATAAAATGTGAAATTTAATTAAAAATATAATTTGCCTAATTTAATGCACATTAATGCATGGTTTCATAAATGCAAGGTCATTCATTAATCAATCTTACTTAATTATGCCAAATGAAAATAAATTAATAGTTTCTAAAATTGTTAAATAGAATAAAATAAATATTTATTTTATGAAATTAGTTTATTTTCTGCATTTCCTATTTAAAAAAATATTTTTGCCACAAATGTTTATTAGTTAAATTCCATGTGGAATAGGATTTTCAAAATTTATAAAATAAAGTAAATAAAATTTCCACAGGTTTCAATTTAAAATACGACCATCATGTTTATGCATATCCATTTTCATGCATAATTTTATTTTATTCTTTGTTTTAAATGTGTGTTGTTTGCCATCGTTAGATTCGATCGGATCAGTGTCTGGAACCGAAGATCACGACGGGCAGGAGTACGACTTCAATCACGGCAAGTCACTGTTGACCCCTTTTGCAAGTCAATGTTGCCAATTTCCCTCAACTTACTGGTTGACCATGTTGACACCTAGTTTTATAAGTTGTTTTTCTAGAATTATGAAACCGCATTCCTATGTCAATAAAGAGCTGCTATATTGGTAGGGTGTAGCTAAAAGCCTAATCCACTCTAATTAATGTCATCTAATCAAACCCTTGGTAACCCTAGATTATTAATTGCTTAAATGACCAACGTTTGTGGCTAGAATTTAATCATGCTTAGCCATGCTATTAGTACTTATTAATTTACTTCTGATGATTCACAATAAAATCTCTGTTACCAAAATTCATTTGATGACAGTGGTGGGTGCTACTATTGGGAAAACTGTTAAGCAGGTAGCGGGTATGCTACCAGGGTTTCGAAAAGCAAAATGCTTTGAAAATCTGATTGGGGTGGATGGTTGTCTGGCTGGTGCAGTAAGCACGAGACTTGGGTCCAGTGTGGAAACCACCCCAGTCCCTAAGGACCGATACCTTGTGGTTGCCAAGACTAAGTACAACAGTGCGACCATGAGTACTTGTATGGGCGGGCCCTGGCTGAGTACCTTTCGACCTCTGTGGACATCCCATGTGGTGGAGTGGGTGCGGAGAAACCGTTGACCCTACCGACTCAAGAGGGGGTTTCAACCAATTGGAGTAACCAGTCCTGCGGTGGAAACCTTAGAGGAGATGCCAGCCAAGAGCTAGACTATTAAAGGCTTTGTTGTGATGACCTCCGACGGGAGGGAATCATATCTCATGGGTAAAGCGTGCGACCTCAGGAGAGTGTAGAACTATCTAGATAGTTGTGCCCACCGTTAAGGGCGGACGACGATGGTGTGATCACAATGGTAGTTTTCTCCCCTATGTTTCTAAAAGGTTTTTAAGAGAAAACGGTAGGTGCCATGTCTGTTTTGGGAGCCTGCGGCAGGAAGCCGCGAGGAAATGATTTTCGTTAAAACCACGGTCGATGCCATGAGATAGCTAGGTTTTTGGCAGAAGCCGGTGGGTGCCGGAGTTTTGAAAAGATTACTAAATTGTTTTGATATAAACTCCGCTCTTTCCTAAATTTCCTTTCTAAACCCTTAGGTGAATTTTTACAAAGTTGGTTTTCTGCAAACAAAACCCTACCCCCCTTGTCTAAGCTATGCATGTTCATATGTCAATTGATTTGCGAGTATTTGCACCAATACTCACCCTCGCGGTTTACCGCGGGGCTGCGCATTCCAACGCGCAAGTTCAGAATTCCCTTGTAACCCCAAAGATGGCGATCCCGAGGCCTACAACTTCGCCGACAGGTTCCAAGATGAAGAGTTCACCGATGCCTAGGACTACGTTCCTCCAGCTCTGCCTGTGGGAAATGTTTTGGTTTCCATCTGGTTTTGTGGATGTATTTTGAGGCCTTCGCTGCCTATGTAAAACTTCCGCTTTTGTAAGGCCGTCGAGCCGAACTAATGTAACCACGCTATATGGCGCACTCTGATGTAAATTTTATGTAAATTAATCATCATGGTCATGATCCAAGTTCTGGAATCTGTGTGTATTACCTACTTGATCCAGAAACTAATACAGGTAAAGCACAAGTGGGACCCGCCTCCGCCAGGAAGCGGAGGGGTCCCGACAAGGGTTGTCATCGGAGCGCGAGACCATAGCGCTGCTACTAGGGGCGCGCTGCGCACGGCGATGCATAACGTGGCTATACAAGGCACGGGTTGCGGGCACATGCAACGCAGCACGGAGCGGAGGTCCGGGGTGATGCAGTCGCGTGGCCTGCTCTGCGGCAAAGCGGACAAGAGCGGTTACTGGGGTGCGCGTATCGACGACACCGTCGCCTTCGAGAGACCGGAGTGGCGCGGCGGCCGGGCACGTGTGGCTTTCTGGGCGGCCGGGCGGCACAAAGGATGGCAAGGCGCAAGGGCGTAGCTGTAGCGAAGCGGCGATACGGCACGGGTCATATCCGCGCGGCGCGGCTTTCTTTGGCAACCAAGACGGCGGCGGCGATGGCGTAATGAGTGTACGGCCTTCTAGGTGGCCGATGGGGCAGAGGATTGCAAATTCAAACCATCCCCGAAATTCTTTTCAAAGTAGATCTGATCTACTATTCAAGATTCAATTCATTGCGGTTACGGATTGGTTCCCCATCAGCTAGATCTATTTGCCCTCGTGCCCTGCCGAGCTGTTGACAATATTGTGCCATATGGCACAGCCCCGCCCACTTGTTGGCTATTCTTGTAGCCCATGGCAGCCAGATCATGGTTTGAGATCACAGCCACATAAGTGATACAATATAGTTCATGCATAGGGATCAACCCCACCAGTGAGCATCGAATGTATTTTTGGTTGTCCAATGAAATGTTTTCTTGTGGTCCCTGAATTGTAGTTTTCATTCTGTTATGATCCCTAAAAATCAAAACCGAATCAACTCGGTCTCTCAATTGGTAAAATCGAACACAAATGTTTGACGGGTGGTGTTGGGGAAAGTACGTGGCCCATGGAAATACGGCCCACTAACTTATCTCCGGCCCCACGGGAAGTACGCACGACCTTGGCAAGCTCGCGCCCGAGCTTCCCCGCCTCGAAAGCTTGAGGCCACTCGCCCCTCCCGGGCTTCTGAAGCTCGGGGCTCAGGACCCAAGGCAGATTGTGCCGCGCCGCGCACAGGATACGCTGCGGGTCCTGAAGGTCACCGAGAGTTAAATGCGACCACAGTACCGAGGCGCGCCTGACACAGGCCACTGACAAGTTGGCAGCAGGTCTCGTCAAACCGTGCGCATAGAGAAAAACACGTGTTGCCGGATAGCAGCCCGGCACGGCAATTTGGACGGGATAAAGGGATTGCACTCGATTATACGGTGGATCTTACGCGTCCGTTACACGGCAACGCAGAAGGAGAAGACTATTCAACGGAACAAGGGCAGGTTACGGTAACCGGGCGCCGCCTATAAAAGGGGGTGCACAGGCCACAACAAAGGAGACGCCATTAGGAGAAGGACAACAGGAGATCGACTTAGACACAGAAGCATTCAACCATCGTAGAACAGGAGCACTTGCACTCGCGTAGGAGTTCTAGTTCCCGGCGGTAGTTCTTCGCCTCAGGTACGGTAAGAACACACACATAGTGCCTTGAGCACTTATTGTACTGAAGCCCGGCCTCACCCCCTTGTACTCGTTTAAGCTTGGCATTAAACGAAGACTGGACGTACGGCAGTTATCCGACAGTGGAGGCCTGAACCAGGATAAAAATCCCCCCGTCACCACCAGGGCCCGGCGCGTCTAACCGCGTCGAACCTTTTTTATCCTTCCTTTCCCTCGACGGCGTCGGCGCCGGCCGGGCCTCGATCGAGGATAGGGGCCGCCGGGCCTCGAGCCCTTCTTGTTTCATCGACTGCGGAGGCTCGCTTCCCAGTCGCCGACAGGTGGTATTCAGCAATTTGGCTGGCGTGGCAATTCACGTGGCGTTTCGGCTAGCGTGGCAGTCTGGCAGATACATAGACTGCACACACGAATTGCCACATCAGCAAAAAAAATAGCCACATGGATTGCCATGTAAATGAAAAAAAATCCAAAACCATTGTTAAGTGGTCTGAGGACCATTTGTGTCCAATTTTACCATTAAGGAGTTAAGCGGGTTTTAATTTTCGGACAAAAATAGGTCAGAGGTCAAATAGGTCTTCTTCCTTGTCCAACAAGCCTTTTCCTAGTTTTCCATAAACTAACCGGAAGCGGTGATTCTTGATCCAACGGCGCGCAAACCCCTACAACGCAACGAGTGAATTCGGGGAAATTTCATTGATTGACACCCAATTCGATAGCCAATCTCAAAATGACACCCAATTCGTCTCAATGCCTAAAAATGGCACCCGGCTACCAAATTTCTTCAAACTTTGACACTCTTCCCATTTTCCAGGAATTTTTCACATTTTCCACCATTTTTCGCTGTTGCCACGTCATCTTTTTTTGCTAATACTCAAACTGCCCCCAAGCAAATGTGTCTTCGGCTGTGAGATACGGTCCAACCGGACCTGAGCAGTGCACCAGGGGAGGTGAGGCCGAGCGCGCAGCTGCTGCTAGGGTTAGCCACCACCAGCCACCGCACGCTGGACTACGGCGAGGAGGCTGGAGCACGGCGAGCTGGATTGAGCACAACAAGGCGGCTTTAGTACGTCGAGCTGGGCTGGACCACGACGAGGCCGGCTGGAGCACGTTTAGCTGCATAGTGACCCCGACGTTGAGCTGCATAGGATGAGGCCGGGATCCTCGGAATCTCCCACGGATGGCAATCTGCACCGGTAAGTGCTCGTGCAAATTCTTCCCTTGCTATCCCTATTCTATTCCGATGTGGTTCCTCCCCCTCACAGTCCGCATCGATGTGGAGAGGAGGCGCCAAGTATTCTGAGCGAGGTTGCACCAAGTATTCTGACAGAGGAGGCACACGATGAAGTCGGTGCCAACAGTCAGGTTGGCAGTGGGCAATATGGCACTGTTACGCCATTCTATGTTGATTGGAATAGCCTTCGCATCTCTGTGTTGCGACAAGATGAGTTTGGTGATGTAGGTGCTCTGATTAGAGAAGACGAAATATATGATTTGATTGGGTTAAGAGAAGAGGATGGGAGAGCAGACCCAACAAATAGACAGAGGATGGAATGGGTGGGGCTAGTAGCCATCGCGACGATGCTATGGATGAGGGGGAGTTTGCTAGTGCTGACTGTGATAGAAAAATGGATGGTTTCCATGTGTTTGATAATGTTCCTGGTGAGGAAAGTGTCCATTACGACAGGGAGGACCCTTCAATGGCGGTGGGGAGCTCATATCCAACCATGGTGGATTTCAGAATTGCACTCAGACAGCATGCTATTATTGGTCAGTTTGAGGTGCGAACAGACAAATCCTTGACAAATCGCTTCAAGGGTTCTTACAAAGCAGAGGGTTGTCCATGGGCTATTGTGGCGAGGATGATGCGTGATGCCAAGTCTGTCAAGATGTGTGTTGTTTTCTTTTACTTTGTGGTGAGTCCATTTTTCTCCATGTTCTTATTGAACTGACCATTGAGATGTTCATGTGCAGGTGATTGTCAATCGTTTTTGAACACCTGTGTACATCTACTGGGAGAGCTAGGACAACGATGGCATCAAACAAGTGGATTGCAGAGAAGTCAGCACCATTGCTAAAGCAACATCCAAACATGAGAGCAAGGGAACTGCAAGAGGAGTTACAAAAGAAATACAATGTGGTGATAGGGTATTCATCAGTATGGCTAGGGAGGCAGAAGGCACTTGACAAGATTTTTGGGCATGGGAAGAGAGTTTTGAGATGTACAGATTCAAGGGAGAGGTAGAGCTCCGAAGCCCTGGCAGTGTTGTAGAGATAGATCTGAAGGGTGATGGTGATGAGGTATACTTTCACAGATTCTTCTGTTGTTTCAAAGCTAGCATAGATGATTTTCTGAATGGTTGTCGTCCATATTTGAGTGTTGATTCAACTGCTCTGAATGGTAGATGGAATGGCCATCTTGTTTCATCCACATCATTAGATGGACACAACTGGATGTTTCCTGTTGCCTTTAGATTCTTTGAAGCAGAAACAACAGACAATTGGAAATGGTTCGTGCAGCAGCTTCAAAAAGCCATAGGGAATCCACCATAGCTGGCAATCAGCTTAGATGCCTGCAATGGGTTGGAAATAGCAATTAAGGCGGTGTACCCCTAGGCAGAGCATAGAGAATGCTTTAGGCATTTTATGGACAATTTTGTCAAGAAGTTCCAGGGCCCTGTGTATGGCAATATGTACCCTGCTGCCAGAGCATACAGGGAGGACAGATTCATCCTACATGGAGAAGGCATATGATGCATGCCCTGCTATAAAGTCATGGTTGGATAAGCATCACTATCTGCTCTGGATGAGGTGTGGATTCAGATAAGAGATAAAGTGTGACTATATCACCAATAATCTTGCAGAGTCATGGAATAGTTGGGTCAAGGACATGAAAGACCTCCCAGTGGCTGAGCTAGTGGATAGCATAAAATCGAAGACCATGCAGCTATATGATAGGAGAAGAAGGATTGTTGAGAGATTGCAAGGACTGATGCTTCCTGTGGTGGTCCAGGAACTTAATGCAAGGACTAGAGAATTGGGACGTTTTAGATTCACTCCTGGTGGCAAGGACAGGGCTGAAGTTAGTGAGATCAGTGAAGAGTTGGAGGTGCTCAGACATGTGGTCCACCTAGACAAACATGAGTGCACATGCCGGGAATGGAAAGTGTCCGGCAAACCCTACCCACATGCATTGGCTTTTATAACCAGTCAAAAAAAACACAAGATGGAGGAATATCTGCATCCTTACTTCTCCTTACGATATTTCCAGCTAGCATATGCAGGTGTTATCCAGCCACTTACTGACAAATCACAGTGGCCCAAGGTTGATCTTGGCTTCAGAGTTCTACCACCAATGAGGAAAAGAGCAGTTGGTAGGCAAAGGAAGAACATGATAGTTGGCTGTCTTAACAAGGGGAAGGGTAAGCGGAAAGTGAAGTACAAGAGGTGTGGTGAGCTGGGGCATAGACAGACTTCAGCGAAGTGCCCTATGAATGGTACTAAGAAAAGATATGTACATATCCAAATTGGTCAATTACTACTCCCATTCTGCATACCTATTTGCTTTCTTGTGTTTTGTAGGAAAAGATATGACAAGTCAGGGAGGCCACAGAAGAAATGTACCAGCACTCCGACGAGGCAGACAGTGGAAGTGACCAGCAATAGCCCAGGGCCTGTCACAAGGAGGTATTTTTCCACTTAACTCGCAAAAATAGGTTCACTTTGCCTATAGAAATTAACACCATGCTGCAGGAGGTTGGCAATGGACCTAGCTGCTAGAGAAGGCACAAGTCAGCAAATAGGTACCTCTACACCCGCCAAATCAGCTGGAGCCAACAAGGGCAAACAATCTGCTAGAAAAAAGATTACTCCCAAGAAACAGCGGCCGTAGGAAGAACCATGAAGAAATGTTTTTTTTGGTTGGGATGTTTTTTGTGAGGCAAAGTCCAGACCTAAAGGAAGATTATCTTGTCATGCTTTGGGATGTATGTTGTTTTGGGATATACTTTGTGAGGCAAAGTACAAACCTAAAGGAAGATGTACTTTGTTTAGACCTTCAGATTTATTCTCTGTTAGGATGAAACCTACTATTGAAGTTGGCTTGAACAAGCTAACTTAGCTAAATATCATTGCCTTGTCGTGTTTGGGACCAAATGGTACAACAATTGCTATGCTTATGCTTATATCATTCTGGACTTCTGAGATGGTCAAATATTTGTTATCATGCGATGAACTCCCAGAATTATGGACTTAACAATATTATGGACTTAACAATATTCTAGACTAATGCTTATATCATTCTGGACAACAATATTCTAGACTTGATAAAGCACATTCACACGCAATGAACTCCTATAATTCACAAGCATTGCATTCACAATCATTCCCACATTCTGGCATAACATTCTGGACATAAAACGACACTGCATTCACAAGCATATTCTAGACATACTAGCTGATTGCATTCACAAGCACATTCTAGACATACCAGCTGATTGCATTCACAAGCTAAGGTCACATTGAACAAAAGTGACATAATTACAACTTTCCAGCCAGATTTGCTATTCTGGAGAGCCACAGCTGAGCAACTTTTCGGCGAAATTACAACATTGAAATGCACATTCTGGAGACATGGCTATTCTGATTGAAATGCACATTTTGGAGACAAGGCTATTCTGGAGACAATTTTCCACCCATAGATTTGCTATTCTGATTGCATTCTGGATTGCCGGAGCCAGTCGTGGAGCTCTTGGCTAGAGCACGCCGACCTCAAGTCAGCTCATGCATGCCAACCTCACCGTGGTGCATTGGTCGCCGTCGCGGTTGCATTCGCAGTCGCTGTCGAGGTGGGGGTCATCGTGGTGGAGCCGGTCGCCGGTGGCCTCGCCATGGGTGGTCGTCGTCAAGGTGGAGCTCGCCGTGGTGCAGCGGGTCGCCTGTGGCCTCGTTGTGGGCAATCCCGGTCGAGGTAGAGCTCGCCGTGGTGGAGCCGGTCACCGATGGCCTCGCCATGGGCAGTCGCCGTTAAGGTGCGCTCGCCGTGGTGGAGCCGGTTGCCATTGGGCTCGCCGTCCCAGGTCACCGTGGGCACTCGCCGTCGAGGTGGGCTCCCCATAGTGGAGCCGGTCGCTGTTGGCCTCGCCGTGCCAGGTCATCGGTGCGGCAGCCGGCCGCCGGAGCGGTGGCTAACCCTAGCTGGCCGAGCTCATACGGGGATCCTGCTCGGTCCGATTGGACCAGAGCTCTAATACAACTTGAGACGTGAGACATGAGGGTAGTTCGGGTATTTGGTGAAAATGGTGACGTGGCAATAGCGAAAAAAGGTGGAAAATATGAAGAATTTCTAAAAAATGGGAAGAGTGTCAAAGTTTGAAGAAATTCGGTAGCCGGGTGCTATTTTTAGACATTGAGACAAATTGGGTGTCATTT
The DNA here is from genome assembly GCA_036346145.1 of Olyra latifolia. Classification (NCBI taxonomy): domain Eukaryota; kingdom Viridiplantae; phylum Streptophyta; class Magnoliopsida; order Poales; family Poaceae; genus Olyra; species Olyra latifolia. Next base: position 29,778,304 of record CM070526.1, read on the forward strand.
TGAGATTGGCTATCGAATTGGGTGTCAATCAACAAAATTTCCCCATGAATCTGAGCCAACAGAGGTGGAAAGTCAAACCCCAAGGCAATGAACGAGACGAGATTTCTTTTCTTTTTTTTGAGGCATAAGGGTATGTATAATAGTATAGATAACTAGCATGCCTATAATAGACGACACGCCATTTTTATAGACACATATATTATAAATTTCACATAATAAGATAGATGTTTTATTTATGAGTAGATGGATTCTTCTCACATACAACCTATCTTAATCCACGTGCTAGAGTCGATTCTATATTAAGAGATGGCTCAACTCTCTATACATATTCTCTCTTATTCGCATTATTTTTTATTTTATATAATAAGATTTAAGACAACTGATATGAACCGTTGTATACGCTCTTAACAAGACGTGAGGGAGCTCGGCGCATTATTGGTCCTAGCAGCCGCTTGTCGTCGTCATCGGCGGCGGAGCCAATCAGGCCAGGCCCCCACCCCGCGCGCCCGCCCGCCCCCAGTAGCGAGCTCCACCGCGCGTCCCTTCGCTTTCCCGGCGCCTCCCTCTCCTGTCAGTCCCCAACCCATTCCTCTCGTCCCTGATCCCCATCCAAACCGCACCAAACGACCGAGTTTCGCACGCGACACGCGCTTAGTTTGAAGCACATCGTACCAGGGGAATCTCCTACCTACTGGTTTACATGAAAGAAAAAAAAAACCGCGTGATTAGAAGGGTCGCGCGCGAGCTCGCCGGTCGCCGTCGTCCGTTGCTTTCGCGGGCGTGCATATTGCGCGGTTAACTGTCACTGCTCTCTCCCACACCACCGGTGCCGACCAGTAGCTCTCCCGCACTCCGCCTCGTGGACCCCGAACGAGTTATCAGTGTCTTGATTAGTAGCATGGTACTACTAACCTCAAAGATTACAGGAATTCAGTGCAGTGCTTTGATTAGGGACGCCTTTCTACTTACTACTGATCCAATTATTGATGAGCCAATCCCCAATGGTTTGGTTCCAGCCTTCCAGGTTTATATATACTCTCTGCTGCTGTTCTTTGCTTCTGCCCGGGACAAGCCGCTGGCGTGGTCAGCTGGGGTCAGAGGAGGGTTCGCTGTGCTCTGCTCCGCCTCGTGTCCTGCCAGGCCCCGGCCGGCTCTTGTATGGCCATAGGAGCGGGGGCGGCGGCGGCATGCGGCGTGCTCTGCTCTGCATGGACCGCCTCGCCGTCCGGCGCCCGTGCACCTTGCCGCCGGCAGCCGTGATCCGTTCTCACGCCGTCTGATCGCTCGGGGCGTTTCATTGACGTTGTTCAGTTGTTCTGCCGGCGGCTGTGCGTGGCGATCCAGCAGGGGGCGTGATGCCTCCTCTCGCGCCGCACGGCGAGAAGAGCTGCCCCGGTGGCCGGCAGTGGCAGAGGCAGGAGGTTGCGGGGCAGCGGGGCCCGGGCCAGCGGTCCGCGTCGTTCCACGGGCGCGGGGCGGAGCAGCGGCACCAGCTGCCGAAGCAGAGGCCCAAGACGCAGCCGGACCTGCTCGCCGGCGTGAGGGGGAGGAGCTTCGAGCAGCCGGAGCCCCCGGCTAGGAGGACGCCGAGCAAGGTGGTGGTGAGCGTGGCCGTGCAGCGGAGCATGTGGCCGCTGCACGTCATGGCGTCGGCGGAGTGGAGCGTGGCGGACCTGGTGGCCGCCGCCGTGGGGCTCTACATCAAGGAGGGCAGGCGGCCGATGCTGCCTTCGACCGACCCGTCGACCTTCGGCCTCCACTACTCCCAGTTCAGCTTGGAAAGTACGTTTCTTCACTTCTTGCCCTCCTGCAACTCTGCATCACACCATTCCGTGACCTTAAAGCATACGTAGCAGAGACCCTATAACAATGTAGCATTGACTTTTGAAGATAGGGTTTCTGGTTAAGTGAAGGAATCTTTTAGAGTATAATGTAAAGTGTGAAAAAAATTATAGAGAGATAGATAGAGTAGTACTGAATAGTGTTTTAAATTAGTGAGGATAGATTTTCTGACGTGGATGCTCTTAGCTTGCTGCTCCTTATTTTTATGTCAATATTGCACCATAGGAATCCTTGGCTCCATCTTTTCTACAATCGAGTTCCACCACTTCAAATCCTTAGTAAATCAATTAAACTATATTGAGTTGGCCTGGCTAGTTGTACTGCTACCCTTGCTCAATGAAAAGCCAGAACTCCTGCTGACCTTTTCGAAAAATTAAACTATGGGACTAACTTGGGAATTCTCTTAATTGTTTAACGAGTTGTAGAAGCAGACCAGCTTGAGTTGTAGAAGCAGACTAGCTAGATGAGTACATACATACATATATATCCGTGGCAGTCAAGTTGTGGTTGTATCACTGTATGCCAGCAATACAATTAGAATTCACATGTACAAGGGGCTTAATTGCAAGTTATACGTACACGCATGCATATAATTACGGTTTTGCTAGGATCCAGGCGTCTGGATTTGGCTGTTTTGTCTAGACGGTTGTTTTTTCAATTAGTTGCTTAGATTTTTTTCAGTCCATCTTATAGTAAAAATACTGTGTACTTATCTAAAGAATTTATTTTGTATTTGTTTTCACTAAAATAATTATTTTATTTATGTTTTATAAGGTTTACTAAACTTTTTGTATTTCTTAAATAATTATTTTATATTTTTTTTTGTATTTTGTAAGGTTTACTAAACTTTTTTTTTGGTTTTGCATACATGCATGATGGTCATTGACTTTGAGAAATAAATATGGCGGTTTTGTATCTTGATCCATAGTGTGTATGCATATATGCACTAGCTAGTGTGTTGTGTGTAGGGGTGGAAACGAGCCAAGCCCGAGCGAGCCCGGCCTAGCTCGGCTCGGGCTCAATTAGGATACCGAGCCAGCTCGGCTCGGCTCGCCTAGTAGCACGAGCTAGGGATGAGGCTCGGCTCGGGCTCGGCCGTAGCTCGAGCTGGCTCGGACGAGCTCGCGAGCTTGTGCACACCGTGGCTACTGAGGCGGGACGATGGCAGAGACAAGAGGGATGGGAGGCGGGGCGGAGGCGAGGAGGCGGAGACAAGGCGACGCCGTACCGGAGAGGCAGGCCGGAGTTGAAGCAGGTGGCGCCGTCACGGAGGTTGGAGAGGCGGTGGAAGCGAGGCGTCGTCGCCGGTGGCCGAGAGAAAGCGAGGCGACGCTGGCTAGAGGCGGACCGAGTTGGAGGCGGCGGAGGCGAGGCGGAGGCGCTGTCACGGAGGTCGGAGAGGCGGAGAGTAGGTGTTGAAGGCTGGAGACAATGTGGAGACGAGGCGCTGTCGCCGGAGGTTGGAGAGACAGGGGCGGTGGCGTGGAGCCACGGAGGTGAGGCGGTGGCTGATAGGGCGGGGGAATTTTAGTCGAGGCGGGGTGGAATGGGGTTAGGGATTTTGGGTGAGGGCGGGCTATCGAGAAAATTTTGTGAGGCTGGAGCGGGTGGGGTCAGGTGGGGTGCGGAGGAATCATGGGCGGCAGCGGTGGGGGGCCTCAGGCCTAGGGGCGCGGGGCTCACACCACACTGTCGCACACTCGAGCCACGAGCGAGCCACCCTTGGCTCGGCTCGGGCTCGCCAAACAGACCGAGCTGGGGACGAGGCTCAGCTCGGGCTCGTTTGTGACCGAGTCAAGCACAAGCCGAGCCCGAGCTGCTCGCGAGTCTCGAGCCAAAATTCCAGCCCTAGTCGTGTGTGCCACATCATACATGTGTGTATGTACTAACATGTAACGTTCTAGACTTCCACCTATCTCGAATGGTTTTGTGTATGCATGCATACGAACATTGCATGTGAGTTCAATGGATTTGTGGCACAGACAGGATCCCAAGCGCCTGGACGAAATACCCATTTCCAGGCGCCTGGAGATTAGTCGGTCCCAACAATTAAAACTATATATTACTCAAGATCATCTCACCCAAAAGGTCAAAACTCCCTCATGAATCATCATAGGTACATGTATCCAGCAACCAATGGATGTTAGCCCGCGCTTGTGCCGTTGTGCGTCAGTGACACACCGAAGTTTCCTGTGGTCCCACGAGACAGTCGCAAGTGGGTCCCAGCCCAACCACCAGTGATTCTCTTGACACCTTAGTTTGAAATATCTATGGCCTAAGTAGTAACTACTAAGTAGCGTGTGTCTTTATGTAGTCAAGTAGTACAAGGATTAACAAATATTCAGGTAGTGAGCTACTGACTCTGTGATTCTGCCTAAGCTCCAATCCTCCACTTATCATGTTAATGCCTTTTTGTTACTATAGGTTTGGACCCGAGGGAGAAGGTGATGGAGCTGGGATCCAGGAGCTTCTTCCTGTGCCTCAAGTCCTCAGCTGCTGGCCATGGCCATAGTGCTTCATCTTCTTGCTCCTCTGAGGAAGCGAGCAGAGCCAAGGACATGGAGGCTCCTGCCAAAGCAGGCGATGCACCGGCTTGGCTGTCCTACATGCAGTTCTGGCCGATGATGTAGCGACTAGCGAGCCACTTCCATCCCCCGTATATCCACAATTCCACACTTACCATCGTCATTTTTCCCCAGCTTGGTTTGTTAATATTATCTTGTTAGGGTCAAACCGCCTGCTCCAGGCGACCACGACATATTCAGAAATGTCAAATAGATGTATACCAGTATACGTGATCAGGACAGTTCCAAGGCTTTTTTATCTAAAAGGGGGTGCTGTGATAAGCCTGTCTCAGTTATGGAATTACCATTTGTATCTGTAAATTATTCTGGGTGCAAGTAGATGAAAAGGATAGACATTTGTATGGATCATGCATGAAAAAAGGGGTGTTGTGATAAGCCTGTGTCAGCTACGGAGTAACCATTTGTATCTGCAAATTATTCTGGGTGCAAGTAGATGAAAAGGATAGACATTTGTATGGATCATGCAAGTGGGAAGGGTAACTACATACAGGCTGCTTTCAGTTTTGCTTTTTGATCCTCCCTTTCATGAATAACAGATGTGCCATCTCCAGTTGCAGATGCTATCCCATGCTCTGGCATCTTCTGAACCCAGAAGGTAAACTATCAGCTAAACAAGTAGATGAAGCACATAAGGGAGAGAGCAGTTTTTTTTAGTCAAGGGGAAGAACAGTTGGAAACATAGGTGTAATTTTTGTTTCCCGTTTAGAGAGATCAATGTCTTCAGGGTCAGCTTACAAGCCGTACAAGTTTAATGCACTAAAAAGCCTTATAAGATAATAGGAAGCGGAAGTTAATCGATTATTTATTTTAAAAACATCAGATTGACACTCTTAACATACAAAGTATTCATCACATAATGCCACAGAAGCATTGATAAATTGCATCTGATTAAAAGTAAAAATGTGAAGCTCTCAGCGGAACATCATTCTACAACACCGAATCATGCGGTAACGGTAAGTGTTGTTAACATTGCTGTCCCACTTCGGAATTTGTCAACATGTGGTAATTGTAAATGCTGTTAATACTGCTGTCCCACTTCAGAATTTGTAAAGGGTTAAACGAAATTGACATTTCCCACAACCGGATTTTGCATTTAAAATAACTACTATTTCATGTATATAAGAAGACAGCATCATTACTGGACAGTCATCAGAGCAAGAATCACGAGAAACGTGATAAATATTTTTTTTTTCCCAAATACAACAATACAACACTGAAACAGCAAGGTTACATGTTACAGAACTACATTCCGATCTGGGTACCCATGAACCATTTTATACAAGGCTACATGCCCTTCAGCTAATCTACAAGATCACAACACAAACAGATATTGCAAAATAAACATTTTTTCTCATTGCGGAGAACTGCTACTACAACACATATTACATGGCAAGCATCCATAGGCAAGTCAAGATGTGAACCTTCTGTCTGAGGAACATGCCCCCTCTCCCTTCCCTTCTATAAAAATACGTGCATGCTGCCCCAGAGTATAAGCATGTCCCAATGCTCTACCGCAGCTAATCCTCCCTGTAATTTATGTAATCCTTCCTGATTGGTCAACTAAAGTACCTACTTGATCTCCACAAATCGCTCTGGAGATGTTAAACGGCTCTAACAAGTTAAAGATGACAACTGCAAGAAATGAACATGAAAAAATCATCTGATGTACACTACCAAAAAAGGCACCAGCACAACTTTGTAATGACTACTTGATGGAGAGACTAACCAGGAATATTGTTCTCCTCACAACATGTAATTGCTGTCATATCCATTCTGCTGAATCCTCTTGCTGCTAGCTCCCTAAATGAGATGTGCTCAAATGGTGCATTGCTGTTGCTACTGGGAGGACAGCCATATTCACCATCTCCAGCAACACCTTTAAGGACAACATCTGCATTGACTGATCGACAGCACATCTAGTCAGTCTTTCTCTCCCTAACAGCTTAAGTTCTCACAGAAACAAAAAAAAAAAATGTGCATAGAAGAGAGGGAAAGATGTAGGAGCAAGCCCATTGAACAAGCCATTAGAAGGAACAGGAAGGGGTTTGAGCAGGGGATTCAATGACATACTTTCAGAAGCTCTCAGGGCAGCAGCTGTATCTGTTGTGAAAAGTGGATTTCCAATGCCAGCACCAATTCCACCAAAGATAACAACCCTTCCTTTTTCAAGATGGCGTATGGCTCGCCGCCTTATGTATGGCTCTGCAACCTCTTGCATCATCAGTGCAGTCTGGACTCGTGTCTCCACGCCTATCTTTTCTAGTGACGCTTGAAGCAATGCTGCATTCATCACTGATGCCATCATTCTGAAAAAATTCAAAAGGAGTGGCATAAATATGTACATATTAGCAGTAGTATTTCAGCAGCCTTGAATAGTAGTAAGGAAAGCTAGGATACACAAGAACAGGCTGAATAGTTAGTACTTAGTAGCATGGAAAACCCACATTTCATAGCTATAGATGCAGAAAATAAGAGTCATGAACACTGAGGTCCACTGTTCATTATTAAGTACATATGTTAATGCCTAATCGCCCCATTGAACCACAAGAACTCAATCCCAAGCTACTTGTTCTAAATTTCTGGTGTGCATTAGAACAATAGCATGGAGGTTGAAATGAAGAGGTTAAACAAAACAGTTAGCTCTGGATTAGCTACAGCTATGGAATGCACATAATAAAGATCAGAAGCACAAAACAACATGCAATTCTTGTAGATAAATTAATTGGGACCAATTATTCATCAAATTACCCAGATTAAAAAATTCATGAAAAACAAGAGGATGGAAGGCCCATGAAGAAATTGAACCTGGTGGCTTGCTCTGGATCAGCTACCACAAAGGACTATTGAGTTGTGTACTTGTGTGATAAATTAATCACAGAAAAATTCACTGTGGATTCTAAAATGTCCCGTTAATTGAAACAAGTACTTGTGGTTCTTAAGCACTTAGACTTACACCACTGACAATAACCGAATAAGCCTCTAATTGCTTGCGGCTTCAGAGAAATCAATTAATTTATGCTGACAGTCACCAATATAGGTACCTAGTCAAGTATCAATGATACACAAAAATGAGCATGCCAAGAGCAACTCCAAAATGGTTTTATTAACACCAGATCCGATCAGTATTTGACTAGTCTGTGCACTGGAATACAACCAAGGAAGTCGCTATATATACTAATCCTTTACTGGGACAGAACACTGCATGCAGCATTAATGTTCAAAATCTAGTAGGAGTCAAAAATACACCCCATGAATGATCATTCTTGTACTCTTTCTATAGGGACCTTCCCAGATTGTCACAGTAGCATGAAGGATTACAACAAGCATGTTCAGGGCAAAAAACTAGTAGTAAATAAATGGAAAATAAAGAAAAACAACATTAACAGTGATATGAACTCTGAGAAAATTACCCAATCGGGTATGTTGAAGCTCTTTCAGTGCCTGTCGCAGCAACCCAAGCATCACCACAGAATATATTCCGACCTCCCACGACAATTGCCACCTTATTGGACCCAGTGCAATATTAGCTTGACACATATCGCTTGATATTTGAAAGATGTATCTCTATAGTGGATTTATTCTATTTACCTCAACACCATGTCGACATGCCATTTGAACTTCTCTGGCAATCAGCATAATTACCTGACAAGATCACAAAGTTGTGTGAATACAGCACCAAACTAGATGGACGCATAATTAACAAATACTACCTTTGGGTCAACATTTTGAGGAGCTGCTCCAGCCAATGCAGTACCCCCAATCTTCAGAAGCACCCTCTTCCATCTTGTATTTGACAGGGGGGTCAATCTGGAGCAGCCAACAACCGTATGAGGGCCAGTGCCAGAAGGAGGGTACCTGGATAGCTAAGCATTAGCTCGTCTCTCAAGTCTTGGGTCTCGACCATTAGATCCCAAACTAATCACGAGATATATAAGAGCTACCTTTTTTGTTGCTGTTGCCGCGGCTTGTCGTCGTCCGTGGCCGCCGTCGACTTGGAGGCGGCAGGCGACGAGGAGTTGCCGACGATCTGCTCCATTTTCTTGAACCAAGGCCAGTGGCTGACCGCGGAGGCACCAGAGAGGCGCTGGCACTCCACCTTGTAGCGCTTCTTGAGGTTGTCGATCTTGTTCTTACACTGCTCCACGCTCTTGCTCCCGCCGCCCTTGCCTTGCCCGTCAGTCACGGTGGCGGCGACATCTTCCCAGTCCCGCCCCCGCAGGTTCCCCCGGTTGAGTTGTTCGAACCGCTCCGTGTACGCGTCGAGAAGGCTGCTGATGGCGCCGTCCGTCCACTCCTCACGGTCCTTCCGGTAGTCGGACGCGCCGCCACCCCCGCCCCCGCCCCCGCCCCCGCCGCGGCCCTTCTTCCCCCCGCTGCCGCCGCTGTTGATGTAGGAGCAGTAGTCGCCCCCATCGCTGAACTCCTCCGCGCGCTCCCTCCCCCGCTTGGAGTGGTGCGCCGCCTTCCCACGCTCGGAGCTGTGGTTGCCCTCGTCCTGAGCCGGTGCGAAGGGGCCGGAGCCGGCGGCGCCGTCGACGTAGCAGAAGCCCTGGGCCTGCGGCGGCGGCGCGGGCTGGGCGGAGGGCTGGTGAGCCGCGTGAGCGTCGTCACCGAGGAGGCCGAAGTCGTCGTCGCAGGCGGCCATGGATGGCGCTCGTGGCGGCGTTAGGGCTACGCCGCGGGCTCCGCTCCCAGCCACGGCGGCGGCGTTACGGTGACGACGTTACGCCTGGCCGCGCGCTGACTCGGGGGGTGCGCAGCACGCAGGTTAAGGGGAAGGGGATGCCGGAATGGAGCGGGCGCGACCCACGGAGCCGTAACGGCTCCGCTCACGGCTCCGTCACCGCGGCGCGTTACACGTTGCAGGGATGGGCCCCGCATTGGCGAGGGTGCCCCGGAAGCGAAAGAAATGCAGCGGGCCCACCGATCGGTCGGTCCAATGGGATGAGTGAGCTGGCGGAGTGATGCACTGTCAGATGCCCGTCCGAGCTGATCCGACAGATATGCTTCAAAGTACTGGCCCAATTGATAGTTTGTCCTCTGTTATATGCCTCTCTATTATATACTCTAAAGTTCTTACCAATTGATAAAATGTCCTATTTTAAAACTTTAACCAAATTTTACCATATAGTAAGTACAAAATGGAGTGTACCTTTTTTCCAGGTGTGTACCTTTTCACAATGGAGTGTACCTTTTTTCCAGGTGTTTGCACACTGACAATTTTTTATAAAAAAAGTTATGCATCAAGGTTAGTAGAGGAGCATGTAATGGAGAGGTAGAAAGAACCTTTTGCACTTGTTGTATGGTAAAATTTAGTTAAAATTTTAAAATAGAGCATTTTATCAATTAGGCAAATAACTTTGGGGCATATAGTAGAGGAGTATGTAATGGTGGACAAATCGTTAATTGAGTAAATACTTTGGGTATGGGTTGTTTGGTTGCCTTCCCATTTGAGCCTGGCTTGTATCAACTCAGTCAAGATGGTGAGAGACAAGATGAGAGGATGCAAAAGATGGTGTTTGGTTCTTTGTGCAAGCTCAGACAGGATGTGAAGAAAAAATGTTTGGTTGGCTGTATAAAGAGTGAATGGGATGGTATGATTGAGAGAGATGGTGTTTAGTTGGGTGTATGAGACATTCTAGTTTATATACATTCTTGTTTTTTTTGTTTTTACTGCATAGTTCAAGCTTGTAGATTTAAAATTGTCATTTTAAATATTGAAGCATTCACATGTAGCATTTGAAATGTTGACTTCAATTTTTTAAATGTTAAAATATTCATGTGTATCATAATTCGTCATTTCAAACAAATTCAGCGTATTGCATGATTTCAAACAAATTGCATAATTTTGAAATCTTTTAATTTGAAATTTGAACTATGCGGTTACAAAATTCAACGTATCCACAACCATAGCAAAAATAAAACCTGAGAAGTCATTACATAACAACAAAAGCTGTAGGAAAAAGCAATTTGACAAGCATGCAATGCATTGCATAAATTGTTCATTAATGCAAACAGCTCTAGTTCATATCAGATAGACCATGACACTATAGAGGTACTGGTCATAGATTGGCATATATTACATAGTAGTTTGTAAGTAAAAAAATATATATAGGAAAGGAGACATTGTTCATGACAGCAAAACACATGTTCATGAGAGCAAAAACTCCATCCATGTGGTAGAGAATATGGCAGCACCATTGTAGCTATAGCAGCAAGAGAAGCAAAAGTCCATCCATTCGAAACAAAAGGTCATCCCCTACGTTCCACATGGTGCTATTAGTATATATTTTACAGCAGAACATAAAACAAGACTAAAATTACAGTTGGTATGAAACATGCAAGACAATTTACCTTGGGCAATGAACAATTCATATGTTATTGTTTGCACAGAAATTCTTCAACCACATGATGCAGTGGTTCTCATTCATTCAGCATAGCATGACAAAAACTACTCCATATAATCTAAACCATAAATCAGTGTCTCATAAGGAACGTAATTGCACACATCGTCAGGATACAGCTGGACCATGGCGAATGACCGCAGCCTAAATTGATGAAATAACAAAGTGCAGCATAGCGATAGAGTACTCTTCTTTTAGTTTTCGACCATTATCATACAGGTGCCGATGTATAGGAGCTTAGAATGCAGACGTGCAGATGCACAGCTCGTAAAACACAATTTTGTCCCCAAACTACCAAATGTCAACCATTACAGAGCTAAAAGCCTAAGTAAACTACAATCTAAAAATATCATTCAACCAATTTACACCATACATTTTAATGCATTTTATAGGCTCAATAGACCCAGCCAGTCTACCTATCAGACTGTCAAGACTACTACTTCTGTGATAACTGATAACCAAGCAAACCAAATACTAAACTCAACTATAAACGCACATATATACCATTAATAAATAAGCACATATATTCAGAAAGCAATTCCATCTACAGGACAAACTAATGTATCATGATTGTTACATAACCATGCTATAAGTAATGAATGTTCTCACTGAGGACTAAAATGTAATGCAGAAAAATTGATCTACAAGAAAAGAACAAGAAGCAAGTAAATCTAATTTAAAATACAAGCAATACATTAGATCAATATAAGCACAGAAGCAACTTACGTGTTCTTGATCGCAGCTACTTCCTCCATTTGTTTTCCCTTCACCCATTCACTGGCTGCAAGTGCAGAGATGGTTTAGAGGGACAAAAATCACTCTAGTGGTGCAGCTCAATTGTCAACTTCTGAATTTATGGAATAAAATACAGATGTTTACAGGTGTCAACAGTTGGATGTGATCATGTGAACTAGTATCTCAATGCCTAGTGTTATATTAGATTTGATTAGTAGCTATAAATTTATATAGATGAGTATAGAAATGGTTATTTCAACAACAAAAAATCCATCAATGCAAATGGAGGCTCTTGTTGTTAGCTGAGTACTTCAATTAGGTGCAGAATTCACGCTTGAAGAGAGATATTTTAAAATCTAAAAGTATGACATCTTCGCCGAGGATGCTGGTGTAAAAGTCTCACATGATAAGCCAAAATACCAACTGCAGTCCCTCAGCAAAATCTACACTAACCCACCATAATTTACGAATTTAATTACGACGCTCAAGTACGTAATCAGTTCACTCCAATCAAGATATTCACTAGATTCTAGGCACCCCAGGAACTAGGAACACGAGCACCGAATAATTTCGCATGAAGGTTAATCTGAACCTAACAACTAGAGCAATCTACTTGAGGAAATGGGAGCCAGGTTTGCCCACCGACGGAGGAGGATGCGATGGCGGAGCCGCACCTGAAGGTCTTGAAGCAGGCGTCGACGATCCTGCCGGACCCCTCGTCAACGCGGATCTGCAACTTCATGACGGCGCCGCACGCCGGCACGCCGACGAGCCCCGTGCCAACGTCTGGGTCATCATTCTCGAAGGTCCGAAAATTTACATCTGCCGGGCCAGGCTAAGAATGCCCGATAGACAACCAACCAGATAGATTTTGTATATCCGGAGCCAAATCCTACTGTATGCAGTCAACCAAACAGCAGTCGATCGAACTCACCATGCGCCGCATGACGGGTCAGCGTGCTCCGATGATGGTGAGACAGTGGCCGCTGGATTAGGGTTTAGGTTTATGATGCTCCACTCCTCAACTTAGAGTGAGGCTAGGGCGGCTGAGGCTAGACTATGGAGGTGGCGAGGCGATGCCGCCTCGACCTACGGGCGATGGCGGACAATGGGCAGGGTTGGCTAAAGGATTGACAACGAGTCAAGGTGTCGTTAGGAGGCGGTAGAAGGTGGAGACAGATCCAACGGTGCTGAAAATGAGGACGGACAATAGAGCGGAGACACTCACCGGAGAGGAGAAAGAAGTCATGGGAGATAAGAGAAAGCAGTGAGCTAGAGAAAAAAGAGTGCGACGCGCACCGATGGAGAAGGAGCACCAGTAGTGGTGCGGCAGCTCGATGCAAGTGAAGTTGCGTGAACAGGGCAGCGGCTGCATGGGGAAGGAAAATTTGGGGATTAGGATTTGACCAAGGTAAGAGATATGAAGATGGGGATAGATTTGTCCTTTGGATGCAAATCCTGTGGCTACAGAGAACTGACTGAAATTTTGTTTATTTTTCAGGTGCATGGCGCCTTGTGAGTCCCCTGAAAATATTATTCACAGGGCTTACTGCAGGTGACATGCTAAATTGAAGCTATAGAGTACTAGATAGATAGCTGGCCAAACTGAAATACAAATTATGCAACAAAATGAACGCATGTGCTGCTGAAAGCCTGAAATGAACACATTTGACAATTGTGGTCATATAATCGATCTCAAATGCAGTAATCGGTATTTCTCTAGATACAACCAGGTGCTCAGGGCTTATGTTTATGCACAAGCAATGGAGTACAAATCTCAAAAAAGTACTGAAGGAGTACAACATACATAGAAGTTCATAGCTGATTAACCAGAAGTGAACTTCCCGCACAGTCATCGGCTCATCGGCATTCAAGTCCTCGGGAATTTAATATTAGCTCCCTCAGCCATATCATGCATATACACGAACCAAAACAGCTGCTATATAGTGCTGTGACAAGAAGGTCTAAGAATAGTCCATGACCTTCCTCGCAAAAAATAAAAAGCCCCATGACTGCCGTTCAATATCGTAGAAGGATGCTAAAGTGAACAAGAATTGGAATTTGGAACTGCACCTTATTTCACACGGATGGAGCATGCGAATAGCAATATATCATGCGGTAAGTTTGAGTGGAAAAGCAGGCAGCGTCTAGATTGGTCCTGCAGGCCTGTAATGTTAGTATGATTTTAGATATTCGGAAGAGCTTTAAGAAAATGTAATATGTAAATAGGAACAACTAAATGAACCGTCACCATTTATGCGCCACTTGGAATTGGAGAACGCCCTGTGGCAGCATCATATATAAGTATAACCAAGGGAAGAGTTCATTTGTTAAGCTTGATGAATGTTGTGGATGCTGCCAACAGCTCAATGTAGAGAGATTTTTCCAGACAAGCTCATAGAACTTCATCAAATGTAGTTTAGTTGCTAGGGAGGGAAGGATGACCATACAAGAAAGCTGAAATGTCCCAAAATAACTGAAATGACAACACAATAAAATTGGCTATACATATATGGATAAAAAAACAGTTACAATTGATCATTCGTACTCGATCAAGTGCAAATGCAAATGCAAATTCAAAGATCAAATCTTATATTTGGAGATGGAAACTGGGATGAATTCAAAGATGAATCTGTATTACAAGTTTACAACTATCAATCTCTGATGAGCTGAAAGAAAAACCTATCTTACTTGGAAATAATCACTGTACCAGCAATGTTTGGAACATGGCAAAAAGGATAACTAGAGGGGAGAATTGATGATTTGTGCCGGTATACCAAGGGCATATTCAATACTACAGTTATTTATAGGGCCGTGCTTCACAGATGAAATCCATGAAACTGGGATTAGAATTTAGAAACAGTATCAGCATGAAATCTTTCCAGTTGCAGAGCCTAGAGCCAGGTGCCAGCCAGAAAGGAACACACAACATGATAGCAACCCCTCAATGTGCAAAAAGCAATACAATCACTAACCTTTGGTCAAACCCTTATCGGTTTAGTCAATTTCTTGTGCAATTCCATAATACAATACTAACCACAATTTCCATCGAATATCAACATTACAAGCAAGATGAAGCTTTCAAGTTTTGATGTCCAGGTGCAGATTTAACAACAGTGCAACGGTCTAGTATTTTTTGATGGCTATGAATAGTCACATGAAACACATTGCTTACGTAGCTTTCATGATGGCATGCATTTCATCTGAGAAATATGCCAAGTGTGGGCTGAAATGTAACTTCTCAAAGTTCATAGGAAGCATTTAACACCCCAGTTCTCAAACAGCAGGAGTTCAACTTTCAAGATTACAAGACTAGATTGAGCACTTCAGAATCATAGCATTATTGCGCCATCATAGTTTTTGACTGCGAAAGTAAGAGGGATGACATGTCACGAGTATGGAATTGGAAAGACTGTTAAACTAAACAATGATGAAAAAGACACTTGTTAAAGGCAATCGACAGTGAATGCACAATACCTTGCTAGAAACAAGAAACTTTTGCAAACATGCTGCAGTATACTTCATCTGGCGTCTCAGATTGAGTCATTCTTGAAGTGAGTACGGTTGTTGTCATGTTAAGAGTGTTGACTAGTAAATCATGACAGAGGCAACTCAGCGCCAGGATCAGACTGGGCATTGAGGTGGTGTACAAGGAGCATCCTTGCACGGTTCACGCCGGCGAAGTAGAGGCAGATATGCTCCTCGAGGTCGTCGAGCTGGCGTAGCAGGCTGGGATGGTTCTTCCTGAGCTGCCGGACCACCTCCTCTATGGTGTGGTGCTGCCCCCTCCCACGATCCAGCCCCAGCCGCACCAGCACCTTGTCGCTCTCGACGGTGGCGTGGAGCCTACCCACTAGCCGCTCAATGGTGTCCACATCGTTGTTCAACACGTAGGTGCCTCTGGCAGCAGCGTCGAGTTGGTCCATGTGCTCCTGAAGGCGTTTCATTGTAGCGGTTGATGGACAGCAGGAGCCACGCGACGCCGCGCAGGCAGGGGCCGCCGCCAACAAAGCGGTAAGGGCGTGGGTAGCGAGCACGAGGCCCGCGATGGCAGCACCGGTGGCACAGACGATGAGGCAGACGCCCGACCCGCGCACCGCGCAACGCAGCAGCCGGCGCCTGCGTCGGGCCATGAGGAGGCGCAGGTCTAGGTGGTTCTTGAGCCCCACGAAGCTCCGGCGCATGCCCTGAAAGCCGGCTGCAGTGGACGGGAACGGGTTGGACATATCGTCGAACAGGTGGAAGGCGTCGAACGCGCAGTCGCAGTGCGCGGCAGCGAGAGGCGGGGCCTGCGGTATCAGCGAGAGCAGATCGGAGATGGGCCCGTACAGCTCCCGGGCGCTGCGGAGCGCCCGGCGGAGGGAGAGGCAGAGCAGAGACGCGCGGTGCGTGCTGCGGAGGTAGTCCGCCGCGAGGCGGGTCAGCTCCGTGTCGGGCGCGTCCCCGAGTGCGCGCTCCACCACCGCGTCCTCCGGCCGGAGCACGTCGGCCAGGGTCCTCCTGTCCTCCTCCTCGTCCCGACCGACGCCGGTGCCGTCTACCCGCCGCCCGTCCACGTGGATCTTGGCCCAGATCTCGTGGTAGGAGCTCGTATGGATGGCGATCGTGTACTCCTGGCTGATATTGATGGTCGCCGCCGACATGGGGCTGCTCCCCCGCCCCGTGCAGCCAGCCATGCTCGAACTCGTGCTCGCATTCGCGCTGCTGGTGTTGTTATCCGTATTCGAGACCCCCGCCTCCTCGCCGTCCGCATCGCCGCGGCGCTCCCGCGGCCACATTGCTCCACCCGCCGCTCTGCCTCCGGTGAGCGGCGAGCGCAAGCAACAAGCGAAAGCGAGGCAAGAAAACGTGGGCGTAATAAGTAAGTAGCCGAGCGGGTGGTGTGCGGCGCAAGCCAACGGCCAGTGCGGCAAAGCCCAACGGGCACGAAGCGCTTTGGGGGTTTTGACCGGTCGGACGAGGAGGAGAAGCCGAGCCCTTTTCGGGGCAAATCCGACGGGCCACGCGTCGTTTCTCCGCGGAATCGTGCGGCTCGCGGCCAGCGCCCCAGCCTCCGAGTGGTGTCAGTGGCGTGGTGCGGGCGCGCGCCGCGTGATGGCGCGGGCGCGGGCGCGGCTGGTAGTTGAAGCGGAGACGGAAGTGATGCCCCGTACAGACGCAGTGTGACTGTGGGTTCGGAGAAGAAAGAGAAGACGACGGGACGAGGCGCGGGAGATGATAAGGATAGCGTCCACGCCGCCTCCATCCGCCGTGCAGCTACGCTGCTGCGGCGGCACGGCGGCGTCCTCGTTCGTGCGCCTCTTCCGGGGTCCCCGAAGTAGAGTCGCGGCGACAGGCGGGAGGGGTAGGGGGAGGAGGAGGAGGAGTGCCATCTCGTGCTGCTTGTCGGAGGACGGGGAGGGCGCCCGCGGAGCGGCGCCTCCGGCTCCCGCGGCTCCTTCCGACGGATCGATACAGCTCTACTCCCAGATCGAGAGGTAGGTGATGCATAACTCCATGGCTCCCATCTGCTAACCAAGCACTCTGCTAGTTTAACCCCTCGCTGTTGCGGGC
The DNA here is from genome assembly GCA_036346145.1 of Olyra latifolia. Classification (NCBI taxonomy): domain Eukaryota; kingdom Viridiplantae; phylum Streptophyta; class Magnoliopsida; order Poales; family Poaceae; genus Olyra; species Olyra latifolia. Next base: position 29,795,423 of record CM070526.1, read on the forward strand.
GGCCCGTAGGGTGATCACGGAGGCCGCGAAGCAGTCAAGGGAGGGCTGGAGTTCGACCGGAGATTGGACCGAAATCGAGGTCCGTTCCGGTAGTTCTCGTCTCTGTCGCGGTTGCCTTCGATTTTGCTTGCGATTGATTCCTTTTGCTTGTCATGGTAGGGAGCGTGGGTGCTGAGACCCAAGTCCTCGGAGCCCTCGTTTGTTGTTCATTTCGTCGGTGGGATTTTTGTTGGAGCCGCGCCGCAGATCACATACCGCTTCTTCCTCGAGCGTCTCGCGGACAGGTGTGTTGACATGCAATGTCTGATGAAACAAATTTACTTCTCCATGAATGAGCTTTTGTGATCTCGGTTGTCATGGGTCAGAGTGACCTTTTAATTTGTAGGATACTCTAAGTGATACGATGATGTCTCAAGACAATGAACTGCAATTAACTGATTTCGACATCTAATTCTTAATTGCATGTTAGTTTAGCTATAAACCTGTACACTGGTATGCTGATTTATTGTTTAGCACTATAACTACTTTTTGTAGGATTCTTAATACTTCCAGCCCACAGTTGCTGATTTATCGATTTGAAATTCAGGGGAGCTTTGGTGATTGCTACGCCATATGCTAGTGGCTTCGATCATTTCTTCATCGCAGACGAAGTTCAATTTAAGTTTGACAGGTGCTTGAGAAACTTGGTTGAGCCTGTAAGTAGTACTATCCAACTAGTAACTCAGCATACTGTCTATGACACTAAGCATATTAAATTTTATTCAGGTAAATGACCTTCCTACATTTGGTGTTGGACATTCTTTGGGATCTGTCATCCATCTTCTGATTGGTATGAGTTTACCCTGGTTAGAACTTCAATTAATTTGCTGATTATCTATGATGACCTACATACTTATAGCATGTTTGAACTTCGAAGTGGCTTAGGTTTATTTGGCTAGAAAACTAATTTGAATTTTTTAGTCTAGTTTTTTCTTTCATGAAGCCACCTCTAAAAGATCTCTAAAATAACATAAACGAAGCAGACATTCAACTCATTTAAGCTCAGCCAGCTTATTCATTCAGCTCAGCCACTCCAAACTTATCGTTAACCTTTTTAAAAAAATTAGTGTTCAAACAATCGTATAATATGTGGTTTATGCTTGCTCATGTACCAGGATCAAGGTATGCTGTGCAGCGAAATGGAAATGTACTGATGGCCTTTAACAACAAGGTATCTATTTTGCCTCTCTCAAGGTGGATGGATGAGTATTGCCACAATGGATTAAATTGAGCTGCATGGTAATTACAAATGTGACATCAAGTCATGAAATCTGTATAAGTGCATTTAAATGGTGGTAAAATTTGTGTAAGTCAAGTGCATATTCTTTTTTTCACTTTACTAGACAAGTTTTTATGTCTATTTCATATTGGGTGGTCATCCATGAAGGGATGCAAATGCTAAATTGAAGCAAGAACTTTGTGTGATTGTGTCATTCATTATAAAAAAAGGCATATCATTTGTTTAGTGTGTGATGGGGCTCTTTGGATGTGGCATGCAAATGTAAGTATTATGAACCACATGTCTTAAGATGGTGGATAGGATGATGTCATCTCTCTTTTCCTACTTGAAATCAGAGAGGGTGGTGCCAAGCATTTTTTTTTTCATGTCAAGCTGTTCATTCTTTTGAAACCTGCTTCTCAAAAAACTACATGTATTTTTGCTATTGTTCCTTTGCAGGAGGCAAGCGTTGCAATCCCTTTATTTTCACCCGTAATTGTTCCCATGGCACAGAGTTTTGGCCCGATATTGTCCCAGCTGACATCATATCCAACAATCCGTTTTGGGGTACGTCATGTCTCTGTTTTCATGTCAAAATTTTCTCGTGGAATTTAAACATTTCCATAGTGGCGTTATTTTCTTTCCATGTTTACAACGTGAATTCTAATTTCTAACTTGGAATCGCCAACCTTGTTTTGAACTTTTAATGATGCATTGTCTTTGTTACTATTAGGGTGGGTTCTTTTCAGCTTATTTTATCCTACTTATTTGCCTTATCTCGTAACTTCGAGAATTTTCCGACATAGGGTGGGTTCTTTTCAGCTTATCTTATCCTACTTATTTGCCTTATCTCGTCACTTCGAAAATTTTTCGAGATAGCCTCGAGAGCCGGTTGGCCTTCAGTTTTGAGGTTTAGGGAGCTTATAGACACGTCTACGAGATAAAAAAAAACCGACTCAAAAGTAATAAAAAAAAGTGAGATAAGTCAAATAAGACACGAGATAAGTAGGATAAGCTGACTTATCTCACTTTTTTTATTACTTTTTGAGTTAGTTTTTTTTATCTCGTAGGCGTGTCTATAAGCTCCCAAAACCCCAAAATTGAAGGCCAACCGGCTCTCGAGGCTATCTCGAAAAATTCTCGAAGTGACGAGATAAGGCAAATAAGTAGGATAAGATAAGCTGAAAAGAACCCACCCATAGCCTCGAGAGCCGGTTGGCCTTTGTGTTTGGGTTTAGGGGGCTTGGGGGCTTGTAGACATTATCTGACTTATCTCGTGTCTTATTTGACTTATCTCACTTTTTTTATTACTTTTTGAATCCGTTTTTTTATCTCGTAGGCGTGTCTACAAGCCCCCTAAACCCCAAACACAAAGGCCAGTCGGCTCTCGAGGCTACGTCGAAAAATTCTCCAAGTTACGAGATAAGACAAATAAGTAGGATAAGATAAGCTGAAAAGAACCCACCCTTAATATCTCAATATGCAGAAGTGTTAGCCTGTTAGGTACTGATTTAAGCTAATGTGGCTTGAGGTGTGGTTCTTTTGAGCTTATCTTATCCACTTATTTGACTTATCTCGTAACTTCGAGAATTTCCCGAGGTGGCCTCGAGAGCCGGGTACCCTTTCTGTGACTTGTTTTAAAGAGGTTTTAGACACGCATTCAAGATAGGAAAAAAAGATTCAAAAATTAAGAAAAAAAGTCAAATAAGTCACATAAATAAGTCAGATTTATGTAACTTATTTGACTTTTTTAATTAATTTTTGAATCCTTTTTTTATCTCAAAGGTGTGTCTAAAAGCTCTCTAAAATAAGTCACATAAAGGGTACCCGGCTCTCGAGGCTACCTCGGGAAATTCTCGAAGTTACGAGATAAGTCAAATAAGTGGATAAGATAAACTAAAAAGAACCACACCTGATTCACTTTTGTATTAATTGGGTTTTCCAATTTTCTTACAACTGAACATGAGAACAATACAGCTTGTACTTTGTACCCCCGAAAATACGAGAATGTTCAATTTTCAGGTTGCTAGGCCTTCCTTATCTCACAACTTTATTTGAAAACTTATGCTGACCTTACGTCTCCATTTCTTTACAGCCAGCCTTTTCCTATTTCCTTTTATTGTATTGCATCTTTTTCTTCTATTTAGCTACAGTAATTGAAGGGTCATCTTATTTTGGATGTGATAAATTGGGATTAGATGGTCCTGGACCCAAGGAGCATGATCAAGCGGAGGCCCGCGACCGCACACCTGGGGCGGGAGAGGGTAGGAGGAGGTAGTCTGAGTGTCTCGCGACTAATTGGTAGATTTCTTGACTGGTTCAAATAGCTTCTGACAGCCCCATTATATAGACAGAGTTACCCCTAAAAGATAAGAATCTAAATCTTATCCAAATCCGTAGCAAACTGAATCTAATGCTAACTAATCTCTAACAGATATAAACTAATCTTGTCTAATCTTTCCTAATTTATTAGTGAATCCCGTCTACGGTCCTGTTTACATGGGCTACGCCGTGGCAATGGAAAAAAAGCTAGACAATCATATTGCTTAGAATGGAGATTTCATCAACTAACGGGTCGAGGATACAATAATAAGACTGGACACGAATTATTCTAACTATTACTTGAATAATGTTATTGATGCTAGTCTTCTCAATGCAAAAACACATATTTGCTTTGCCATGTCAAGAATAATTGGTATATGTTTTCCCCCTCTTTTATAAAATGTTCAAGCTAAAGTGATTATATTTTTGGTAAAACAGGCTGAAACGGCTATTAAGCAACTTGAGAATCTAAGCCCTCCTGTTGTTAAGCAACTTCTTCCCTTAGTTCAGCAACTACCTCCACTGTATATGGACTTAGTTAAAGGCCGAGAAGACTTCATTCCAAAACCAGAAGAGACACGTCGACTGGTATGCCAATTTTTATATGACATTTGAAATGCTTACATGATATATATGTTACTTCCCATGTGAAAAACTAGTGCTAGCTATTGTAATTGTGAAAAGTATAAATTACTTTACTTCTAACATGGTGTTTTCTTAACTGAACCCTTTATAGAACTATGCCACTTAATGACATCACTTAGAGAGAAAATTTATGAATGTTATTTGAAATTATCTCCAGTGTTATATCACACTGGAGGCATCCATGTCAATATCTATGTATTGGCAGTTATCCGAATCCTCAGCTCGAAACTTCAAATCATAATTAACTTAATATTAAACATGATATATTTTTAGAAAGGGATCAAGCAGTGGATTGTGGAGGACCCCACTGGTTTCGTTTTGAGGATGTCTGCACAGACAATCAGGGAGGAGCAAAGAATTTGGACCAGCATACTGAGAAAATTCAGTGTATTTCTGTGCTTGAGCTATTAGATGATAGAGTTCTCTCTAGGCACTGAAATTAGTCCATTTAATACTTTCATTGTCTTCTGTACATATTTAAAAATTAAAATTTTAGCACAGCTGACATTAGGTGTTTCAATTGCTACAATTATGAACACAGAGCCTTGATTTGCCTTAAACATGCCTGTTAAGAAAGTAGTATACTATATACCAATAAAAGGGCACAAATCAAGGAAATCAGGATTGACACTCTGCCATAAACACAGAAAGTGTTTGCCTTATAAAGTTCAGAATCTGGCTACAAAGGGAACCTTGGTCAGTGTTAGAAATTGTAAGGAAAAATCATGCCATTTCCTCAACTATTTACTGACTTCCATGCAAACTTGTAGCATTCTGGATCAATCATAACATATGAAGGTCCTATAAAACCCACTTATCAGGAGTCAACAGTTCAGGACTAGGTGTCTGAATTACACACCTCCCATAGACGCTCGCCAACCCAGGTGCAGTAGAAGTGCAGGCTGAAGAGAGGCTTCTAGAACTCCCAGGTTATCCTGGAGGTGCCTCTATCCCAATATAATGGTGATGATGTGATCTTTCTTCTGCTGTCACGGAAAGATGTAGTTTTTTTTTAATATCATTGAGCAGTACCTCGTGACAGAAAGAGGTATAGTGGTAAAATATTTCTTTTCCTATGATTTCAGGCTTTGTGGGTACTGCTTGTGTCAATGTCGTTCATCATACAATAGAATCTGGTTTGTGAGGCATAAATGTAGTCCAGAGAATTTTGATAATAGTTGCATTTCAATAATAGGTTTGTGTCAATATTGTTTAATTAGCAATATATCCATTGTCCAGATACCACCAAAAAAAACTATTAGCTCTCCAAATTAATAGTTGTAATTTTAGCATTGGTCCAATATACTATATCTGGAAGTATGAGTTGGAATTTTGTTGTTTAAATATGAAACTTCGAATTTTGATTTCAGTACACTATTTGGCATGTTATGTGCCTGTTTTTATTATTGCTTTATACTCACTCAGTCATCACCTTTTTTCAGATAAAATCCTACTATGGAATTTCTCGGAACCTCTTGATAAAGTTTAAAGATGATCAAATTGATGAAACCTCTATCCTTGCACAAGTACTAAGCTCTGAATCTGCCATTAGCTCACTGCTTGATATGTCAATTCGGTCACTTCCTGGGGATCATGGCCTGCCATTGCAACAGGTGGTTTATCTTCTGGTTTTCAAGTTTGGGAGCTGTTGACAAAGCCATATATTGTTAAACAAAATATCTTATAATTAGGACAAAGATGTAGAAGTTAATGTAAGACTTGTTGCTTTTGTTTCAGCCAGGTAATCTTTGTTTTGTTTCTTCAGATACTTCCAGATGTTCCTCCTGCAATGGCTGATGCGGTGAACCGTGGAGGTGAACTCCTGGCTAATCTGACAACAGGCACGCCATGGGAGGCTGTTGCTAAGGAGGTAGGCAGCACTTTGGGTACTGACTCAGGCGTACTGCGAGCGCAGATCTCAAAGGATGTCAACACACTTGTGGATGTAATTGTTTCATGGATAACTTCGAATTCTGGTCCAAGACTACTTCGTTCATGATCACCCACGATACTGGCAGGAATGTCAATATTAGTGAACATCAGCAGGATTTTACGAACTTTTTTTTTAGCAAGATTTTACGAACTTTCAGTATTGAGAAGTTCAGGATGCACTTTAACTCGTATATTAATAGCGTAGATCCATGCTGTACTGCAGGGAAATCGAATATGTGTTGTATGTAGATGGAGTATTTTATGAACTGAGAAGGTAATTTTGCAAAAGAATTTAGAAATGAATAGAAATGCAGCGATGTTCTGTATTGCACATGCCCTGAACCGCTAATTGGTTCAGAGATCAGAGGGGTCCTGTCCGCAGATAAATTTAAAAAAGTTTACACGAAACAAACTCTCTGACTTCATTTTTCAGTTAGGAATTTGGTAGCAATGGAAAATACATAAATGCGCACTTTTGTACGCAAGACATACTGCATAAGGTGTGTATTATCTTAATATTAGTAAATGTGATCTGAAGGAACGTATAACAGATCTAGCCAAACGGGCGAACAGTCCGACCTAGTTTGGGCCTGATTCGCCTGTTCACAGTAGCTCTGTGCTCGACTTTGTCACGGTTGGTGCCCACATGAGATAGGAGAGGGAATAGTGTGGTGCCAGTGCAAGAGAAGAGGGCAATGGAGGGCAAGCACTAAAGGTGGATTTTATGGTGCTATATGGTGGGTAATTTTAGTAATGTTAAAGAGGGATTTTATATAATAAAATTGGTGGGTAATTTTAGCAACGACCACTTTAATAGTAGAGATACATCATAAATTACAAAAATGAATTATATCTAAAAATAGACACATGATTACATATATTTGATTAAGAGAGCAACTAACCCACGCTACATGGTATAGCAGTTTGGGTGCATTTCTAATAGTATAGCAGTTTTACAGAGTATCGGTGAGTATCCGGTGCATACTCTTGAGTTTTGTAAGTTTTAACGAGAGGTACTAGTTTCATTAAGTATCACTCCATGTTTGTTGGTGTTTCGTCGAGTATCATTGAGCATTAATTCCTGAAGTCCGTGAATATCGTTGAGTTTTAACAATACTGTATCGTTGAGTTTCATGGTCATACTCATTGAGTTTCAAGTTCGCACTAGTTAAGTATCGTTAAATTTCAACAAGAGTTACGATATATTCGAATATCACGTCGTGGTCGGTGGTGTTTCATTGAGTGCCAAACAAGTTTCATATCTCAAGTTTCATTCAGTCTTACTTGTCAAGAGTTTCATCACATGGTCCATTTTTTTTGTGTGTATGGAGGAGTATCATTGAGTTTTATTGACATCATACAAGTTTCATCAATGTGTTTAGTGGTGCTGTTGTTGAGTGCAAGGGTGCGATAACTGGCCCCATGTTTTGGTGATGTTTTGTCAAGTATCAACAAGTTTCACTAAAATCTACAGATTTTATGAATTTCTTCGGGTATCACTAGAGGTGTAATTGGATATCAGATATATTCAGATATCCGGTTACCGAATCCGCAAAGTAGCAAATTCGATATTGATTTTCGAGTTCATTTAGTTATTCGGATTCAGATATTACCCAAAATTGGAATTTGGGATTCGGATTTGGACATTTCACCTAATTTAGTCAATTAGGCATTGAGTTATTTAATTATAGTTACTAGAATCCTCGATGATAGGTGAAATTAACACGAACGAAAGGACATGCAAGCGCAAACCATAGCTGACCATTGGAACCCATGCTACAGCAACTTCCACTCCACCATGGAGCATGTGGGACAAAGGAGAAGCGAGGGTTGAGATGCTACCATGGGAAGAGTAGCTAATGGAACTAGTATTTCTCTAGGGAAGAACTTCAGATTGGACATCCCATTTGAGCAAAACAAAAAAAAGGACATTACTAGGAATATTGTCAAAGAACTAGTAAAACATCGTTGAAGTATTAATGAAATATTTTTCTTTAACGTTTGAAACTTATTTCAGCATTTATTCAAAGATGTTTTAATTCATATGAGCAAATGTTTCATAAAGCAACACTAGCACAAAAAGGGTCATCAGTGCCGGTTCAAAACATTACTAGCCACGAACCAGCACAAATGAGTTTCTTTTCAAACCGGTATTTTCACAAGTCACACATTTTTTTCTTACGAAATACAAGCATATGCATTTTATAGAATTCAAACCCACGACCTCCTATATCCAAATCACTTCACCTAACCAATCGAGCTCAAGTCACTTACTGTCCTTGGTAGGATATGCATACCTTTTGATCTTTGTTATTTGAATTTTTCAATAAGTGTTTAAGCATGTAAATGGCTTTAAATAAAAATATCTCAACTATAAAGTTGTAAATATGGTTCAAAGGTACAATTTTCATATAAAGATTATTTCTATCCTACTTAATATGAATAAGTTATAAATGTTTTAGCTCATGACCATTATTTAGGCATCTAGATGGCTTCAAATGGAAAAATTGTCAACTATAAAGTTGTAGATCTCGTCGAGAGATGCATTTTTTATATAAACTTTAATTCTATTTGAGCTTATATGAATAAGTTATAAAATTTGAAAAAATCTAAAAGTTATTCAAAATATTATACATGCTGGTTTTTATTTAAAACCGGCACAGATAATAATCTCAAAAACCAGCACAAATAAGTTCCTCGCGTGTAGCCCCTTACGAAGTGGCATATAATCTTATCTGTGTCGGCTCTATATGAACCGGCACATATGTACCGGTATATATGAGTGTTTTTGGTGTAGTGCAAATAAAATGTTTTAGATATTTTTTACTAATGTTTCATACATACATGAGAAATGTTTCATAGCAAAACGAAGATGTTTCAATCCATCCAAACAAATGTTTCATAAGTGCAATAAGCAAATGTTTCACACAGCAAATAAAATGCTTTAGAATTTTTCATGGGTGTTTCACAAGAACAACCGAAATGTTTTCATGAAGCAAAACAAATGTTCACAGAGGAAATAAAATGTTTTAAATATTTTTGCACACCTGCTTCTTAACCTTCTTCTTTTCTAGATCCTGCCATCCTTCGCTTGTTGGTGCTGACAAACCCACAAGACCTCCTCCCTTACAACAGAGGAGGTGTGGGGGAGAACTCCCGAGGGACGGAGCAAATGGCGAGGACGAAGAGGAAGTCATGAGCGGCAATCTCACCATGGTCGTTGATGGCGAGGGCACGGTGGAGACGGTGCAAGGCGGGGAGAACACGAGGAGCTCGTGAGGAGGGGAGGTGGGCAGAGATTAGGGCGAGACGTCGTCCCGCAATAATAGTATAAGTTATGAGCCGTGAGCGACGAGCTCACCATGGCCATCGGTGGAGGATGGTATCGTGATGGGGTTGTGCTTTCTTCCCTTGGGACTATGCCTAGTGTGTGAGGAATTTTCTTAAGAGGAGGTGAGAGATCCTAGCGGAAAAGAAGGAGAAGCGAACTGAGCGGATAAGCGGAGGTATTTTCATGCATCAGCTGTCCGGTTTGGCCTGCTGGGTCTGGATATCTACATCCTAGAAGGTTAACCATCTTGTTTGTTCTTCCTTTATATAAGGAAGGTATTTTCATGGCTTGTCGGTCATCGTGTGAGCACTGAGAACATTGAATTGAATTGAGTTTGAACATTACTTTCATGTCGGTACCTGGAACGGAGCCAGGAATGCAAGATCCCTGCCAAGACCAAGAAAAAGCATGCAGGAAAAGGACGGAAGAGGATTTGGATCCTCTGCAGTCCCAATCCAGACGGTGGAGGAGGGCCGCCTGCGCCCGGGACCGTGGGCGGAAAGGCACCGCACGTACGCAAGCGCCGCGGCAGCAGGAGACTGGGGACGTGTAGCACAGCGCCTCCTCTTCGTCGTGCTACTCTGAACTGCATCACAAATCAACTGCTTCTTCATCCATTTGTGTTTTGATTCTCCATGCATGAACATTAGGAGATGTCGGTTTCAGCCGTGCATACATAGTGGTCTCAGCTTTGGATCTTGATTTCACAATTCTCTTTAGATATTAATTGGAAGCATAAGTTCCATCCTCTTGATATAGTTTAGATAAAAATTTGCCTTAAAGCACGACAACTAGCTCTCGTCTAGTCTGTTCCGTACCATTTCAGCATAACCAAATGCAGGCGATGTAGGGCATCCTTTCCCGTTCCTATTTCCGTCATAAGAAAAACTTGTTTTCTTCAACGCTCTAACAGATTTTTTTTACTTTTTTTTTCTAAATGATCTCTTTTCTATTCTCTTTAGAAAGATGTTCTCTTTTCTTTCTGTATATCATTCTATTTGAAAGGATTCTGTCACAGATGATAAAAAATAAAGGATAAACATATGGGGATAGAAAATAGGGAAGAGTACAGAACAAAGAGAAAAGCTCTAACGAGGTGGTTTAACACGAGAAGGTGCTGCCGATCGATGCCTTCTGATGGGAACGAAGCATGCTCACGCGGACCTATGTGCCGAATCCTCGCGGCACAAGAGACATAACGGCGTGGCATTGCGAGCTTGTGCGACCTGACGCCGAAAATTACTCGCTTCTTGATCCACCCATCAGCTTGCCAGGGACCGAACATGTTACCAACGCATCGATTGGTCGATGCGCCACCCTGGACCTCGTGCAAGAACTCACCAGATTCCCTTGTAAGTACTACTACTATATGTTAATGCTCCATTTGACCTAGAAGAGCAGGACATTTTTCAAGTCCATTGCACAGGCACGAAGACTCTGCTGACTTTGTGGGCTCATGGCAATTTAATTCCTATACTAGCTAAATGTATGTGTTTTGCTATGAGAAAATTCAAATTCCACTTTCGAGGCTATGAGCAAGCGAGCCATATGCCTTAACGTGATTAGTACTGCACGATGCGATGCCCAACTAAGATATTGAGAGATTGAATCAAATAAGATGAGTTTTGTTACGATGTATGGCATGACGTGTACTTTTATGAAATATATGTTTTGTTATAAAGTGTGGGTGATTTCAATGAAGTGGGGCATCACTTGTTACTCACTGTAAGAAACTTTTAACAGTAATACCAGGGTAGTACACGGTGCTTCTCTAAGGGCTTGTGTTGGCTGCAAGGGAAATAATTCCCTGGGAGATAATTCTCTAAAGGGATTTTTGTGGTATTTTACTTCCTTGGGTTAAATACCCATTCTCTTCCCAGCCAAATAGCTGGAACCCCGTTCCTTCCCCTGCTTCCTAGAGCCCGAACGCCGCCGCCTCCCTGGAGCCCGAACGCCGCCTTGGGAGCCCGCCACGGCTGTCGCCTGAAGCCTGCCATGCCGCCGCCTCGAGCCCCGCCAAGGCCGCCACAAGCCCCGCTGCTGCCACCGCCAAGCCCCATGTGGCGCTGCCCTAGAGCCCCACCGCCAAGCCCCGCCACGGCCACCGCCAAGCCCTGTCGCGGCCGCCTCCTTGAGCCCATTGCCGCCTTAGAGCCCCGCTGCCGCCTTAGAGCCTCACCGTGGCTCTCATAGGCGTCCTCGCCCTTCTCGCCTTCTCGGCGGCCGCAGAGATCCAGGAGATGGTGATCCGCACCGGCCCGCGCACCATTATCCCGCTCGACGAGTTCGACTTCTCCCACCAGGGCGTCCTCGAGCTCAACATCTCCAGCATCTGTTTCAACCCACCGGCCTCCTTCGAGCACGACCTCTCCTAGCTCAATGTTTCCGGCATCTCCTCTAACCCCGCCGGCGTCAAGGGGCTCCAGGACGAGAGCCAGCTCGAGCGGGAGGAGGGAGAGAGCAAGCTCGAGCGAGAGGAGGGGAGAATTTCCACAAATCATCCACCGAGAGGTGTTTCCCGAGGGATTCCGTGTGGAAAGGGGCAAAAAACCCTGGCTCAGGGGTTTCCAAACACGTCCGTGGACTGACCCTAGAGAAATTTTTCACATGGGTTTCTAACCCCAGGATTGGGGCGGGATCTCGGTCAATCCCGACCCTCCCAAACAAGCCCTAATTCTATCTCACAGCTCCTCCATGATGGAGATCAGCTACGCGTGGGGAGGCCACTGGCCACTGGCCAGTCAAAATTACCCTTTTGTTTTGACACAGCCAGTCAAAATTACCTAGCAAGCTTAGTGGTGGCCAACAGTTTGGCCCGGTTCGGGCCCAGTTTGTTTTAGGCCTGGTTACAATATGAACCGGGCCAATCGGGTTAACAGGTCGGGGTTTGAGACTAGATTCAGTTGGGATAAAGAACCTGGTGAATCGGCCTGGCCCGGTTCATATTTGGCCGGTTAACCTTTTGGTGGTAGTTGGCCCGCTTCGAGGAAAATACTTAAAAAAAAATAGAAAAATTAGAGGAATTTAAAAATGGCAACGAAAATCGTAAAAATAATTAAGAAAAATTGCAAGTAATAGGAAAAATTTTTTGGAATACATTGAAGAGGTTTATTATTATGGATATAGTACATGTCTGACTCATTAAAAACTCTGCCAAGTAAAAACTCAAAGTTGAAAAACCTTGAAAAAAACAGTATGGCCTAAAGCTCTACAATACAAATATAAATATTTTAAGAGCCTTCTTCATCAAGCTCTAGGCCTCTGAATGTAGCCGCTAATTCTTGATTGTGGCTCTTGGCGGCGAGGTTCTAGAGTCGTCTTTCTGCTAGCGCCCAGTCTTTCATGCTCAGTAGTATTTCAACCATGTCGCTATAGAGGGAAGTTCGTCTATCCTCAAGTATTCTCCTTGCGAGACTGAAAATAGACTCTGAGGACATCGTGGAGACTGTCACAGTTAACACATCTCGTGCTAAAATGGATAGCACTAGATATATTTCACTATGCTGCTGCCACCATGTAAGAATATTGAATTGCTCTTCCTAAGAATATTGAACTGCTCTTCCTAGAAGTCTATGGTGTTCTTCACTAGGTACGAGGCAACCTCACCAACAAATGCGTGTGATGGTGCATGTGCAATCCGATGTGTCGTGTTTAAAGAAGATGAACTGTTCTTGCCCATGATAGATTTTCAAAAGGACATCTTCCTGCCTGTCTGTTGAACTGGTGGCGACCGTTGTGGACGAACTCCTGCATACTTTTCTTCACATTTTCTATACAAATCATTGAGTCTATTTCTAACTTCATGAAAATAATTAGAGTAATATATGTTAGTAGTAGACCAAGTTGCGTTAGAGCATTAGTTAGTCCTAGATGTTTGGTACTAGGGTCTAACAAAAAAGCAAAACAATATAAAAATGGAAGTTCCCTCTAATATTTTAAATATTTGGTTTTCATATGACTAACTGCATCAAATAAAACAACATCATTTTCAAATCTCTTCAAATAATTAGTGATATGATAAAGCATAAGGTGTGTTGAATTCCACCTACCAGCCAAGTGTAAACCAAATTTCCTAGATTATGCTTGTGATGCACGACAATAGTTCTTCTATGTAGCAATTCTTACATTATAGCTATTTAAAAATGAGATGGCATCCCGAATATTTTGAAGGTAAGGTTGCAATCTTTTTAAGCTAGTTTTAATAATTAGATTAATAATATGGCATACAGAACATTGATGCAATAAGAAAGAATCAGTCTATGTAGTTAGCAGATGTGTCAAAATATTCATGACACTAGTATTAGCTAATGCATTATCTAAGATTATAGAAAAATCTTATCTATTATTTTAAATTCCTAAACAATATTCATAATGCTATCAGCCATATTCTCATCTATGTGATTAAAATCTATAAGTCTTAGGGCAATTATTTTTTCTATATTTCCCTATTTTTGTTAACATAATGAGCAACACCACTTAAATAATCTTCCCTAGCCCTACCAGCCCAGATGTCCGAGGTTAATGAATTAGAAAATGTGCAAGTTTTAAACTATTCTTTTAATTTTGACTTGTTAGTGCGTGTTATACAATTTCTTCAAATATCTAGTTGTTGTCTAACGGGAAACACTAGTAAATCTAGAATTATGAGCAGTTTTAATATATTCTTGAAAAGTAGAAGATTCACCAAATCCTAACGGTAAATATTTGGAAGAAATTAGACGACACAGAGACTCTCTATCTACTTCGGAATTGTACTCCTAATTACTTACTGTATTGTTAGGGTTGTATTTTAGTTGCTGCTGCTTAATTTGAACCTCTTTTCTCTTCTTACATGCTACGACATGCCTTTTCAAGTGTCCCGTGCCTGAGCCCGTCATCGCCGATAATTTCTGTCGATAAATTTTATATCTTGCTACATACCTCACTTGTCACCCGTTGACAATGTGTTTCAACTCGTCAAATTCGTCCCACACCTTCGACCAGTTCACTTGGGCTCGCTTTGATCCGACGTAATCGGAGCCTGAAGCACAAGTTGAACCGAAAGATCCACATGGTATTTCCCCCGTTCCTTGTGTTCCTGTGTCGTCGTCTGGAACCGGCTCACTTTGACTATACGGTTCAAAGTCCTCCGGTCTTAAACCAAACTGATTCATGAAATTCATTGAACGGAGAATTTCCATTGGCCATTTCAACTAGCTACAAAACAATTGAACAAATAAATTAGAGAATGAAAATACAACGACAAAATATTGCTCTGATACAATCATACAAACCTCACGGTACCGAATTAAGAAATTGGAAATATTATTTGCAAAATATTTTAAACTTTGCCCAAATTTGTAAAGAATAACTAATTTTTTAGCTCGCAACCTAGAGAAGAGAATGGGGTTGGAAGTGTGACTAGATGGGGAGGAGGTGCATGTCTATTTATAGGGGAAAATCTGAGTTTTTTTTTATTTTTTTAATGAATTTTTAAAGGTTCAAACAGTCAAAAACAGCTGTATTTGTCCAACGATCAACTACAACGTACACTTTCAAAAAAGTGAACTGAACAATCAAGCGAGCCAGGCCGACTTGCTTCGGACAGGGTGGCCAATCCCTGCTCACCGCGTAGAGTCGCGTGGCCAATCCCGAGCCGACCGTGAGACCACGCGTAGCGGCGCACTTGGCGCATGCCGCGTGGCATTGGCATGCAGGCGGGCGAGTGGGCGGACGGCCTGCACATGGCGACGGGGCATGGGCGCGCGTCGCGCGGCACAAGACGAAATTCAAAATTTTGAATCCGACTGTTATAGTACTCCAAGCCAAATGAACCGAAGCAGATCGGCCCGGTTCGCATAGGAATGAACCGAGCTGATATTATGCGAACCAAACCGTGCCGGCCTGACAGGCTAAGGATCACACCCAAGCACGGTTCATTGTACCAAACCGGCCCAGCCTGGTTCATTTTGTAACCGACCCATACCGGGCCGGCTCGGTAAACAGCAACAGATCATTTGGTTCGACCCGTTTGATTTGGTCATATGGCTGTCTCTAGGAGCATCCATAGCAGGTACTGTATAGTTTGGGATAGAGTAGCCGGTGTAGGAAAGAAATCTTTTAGAGTGTAATGTAAAATGTGAAAAAATTTTAAAGTGTTATAGAGAGAGAGTAGTAAATAGTGTTATAGAGTTGGATGATAGAGTAGTTGATGTGGATGTCTAAGCAAGTTCATCGCGGCACATGGTGATCATGGATCGATTCGATGGACATTGGACTCTTCCTGCTCACGTCCGTCTATGGGCTATGCCATGTCCATTATATTCGCGAACGATGATGCCACAGCTAGCTAGCCATAGGCAGCTGTCCTCGGTTTGATTGAAGAAGCCTTTCACTCCTATCGCACGACAAGAGTTGCCTTTGCCTCCGTCCACTCAAAAGTCAAAAATTTTGGGGACACCCCAAGTATGTCCTACTCGACCTATGGCGGCCCAACAGTTGAGTCAGCTCCTAGCTCCAAGAGCATGTATGTCATGTAAGAGATATTACTAAAGTCAATTTCTCCAATGGACTGTCTATATGATTGTCTCTTATTGCTTTTAATGGCTACATGTGTAAAGAAGGTATGGTGATAAACTGCACACTATCTTTGTGGCTCTTTGTGCGCTGCTATTCAAAAGTTAAAAGCACTGTAGATAGGAAATAAACATCTCAACTCAGTGCTACAGAAAATCATATAACAATTCAACTTAGTCCATGCAGAAAATAAGCATCTCATCTCAGTGAATACAGATCATTATCTCAGCACAGTACTATAGCAAGGTGCAATTGTGCCAAATTCTAAAGTCCATAGTACTATGGCAACCAGGCATGTCACGGTTACAAAAAGAGAGAGAATAGATGGGCAGAAGCTAGACAACATCCACAGATACAAGTGCTAATTGCATTCCTTAATCAAAATGCTCCAGAAGCTGGACAACAAGTGCTTATTGCATTCCTGGAACAAGACCACCAAAAAGCTGGATAGCAACCACGGACACAAGTGAAAACCACAAAAATCTGGACAGCAATGATCACCTCCTGTTAGAGAGAAAAAACATGTACTCTAAGTTCACAGTGCATCACAGTGACCTAGTCATAGTTTTTGATTTCTACTAATTACAATGATAACATTGAGCATGATACCGGGCAATCAAATAACCAAAGTGACAATATAGAAACTTAGTTAAAAAAATGCATACCTGAGCAGCACAACAGTATCACAAAACGACCAATACTCACATCCACCTGAGAGAAATAGACCAAATTGTAAGTGAAGGTAGTAAATACTTTGAGTCTAACATAAAAGTTAAAAGGAATTGGATAATAGTGCTTACATGAAACTGAAATAAATATGACTAATTATTTTGCCTATTTTGAAACCGTTGCCAAATATGCTCAATTAAGTCATTTTTAAGTTGGGTGTGGATTGGTTTGGCTCGGATAGCAGCATTTCTAAGTCGCACACCGTTGAAGCATGGGTGATTGTTACTCCCTGCTTGCACTTCTGGTGGAAGAACAATTGATATCCCTGGCACAACATTCAAGTCAATAGGAATTTCGGCCATTTCCCCCTCATCTTCCACTATCATGTTATGTAGAATAACACAAGCTTGCATGATTTTTCGAAGAACTTTTTGGCTCCATGATCGTGCTGGACGACGCACGATGTTGAAGCGAGCTTGAAGCACCCCGAAAGCACGCTCGACATCTTTCCTTTTCCCTTCTTGTTCCCTTGCAAACAGCTTGTGCTTCTCTAGTTGAGGAGCCCTTATAGACTTTACAAAGGCTGCCCATTCTGGATAGATTCCATCAGCAAGATAATATCCAGTGTTATATTGAGTCCCATTGACAGTAAATTGAACTCGGGGAGCTTCACCTTTTATTGCTTCAATAAACAGTGGTGACTGGTTGAGCACGTTTATGTCATTGTTGGACCCAGGAATACCAAAGAATGCATGCCAAATATGAAGGTCATATGATGCTACAGCTTCAAGGATAATGGTTGGGTGTCCATGGTCACCTCGGGTATATTGTCCCTTCCATGCCACTGGACAATTTTCCCATCGCCAATGCATGCAATCAATGCTTCCTAACATTCCAGGGTATCCACGGGACTCTCCAACTTGGAGTAAACGCTCCAAATCCTCAAATGTGGGGCGGCGGAGGTATCTACTACTGAATACTTCAATCACACCTTGCACAAAGTTTTCTAAGCACTCTAGAGCAGTGCTCTCAGCAACCTTCAAGTACTCATCAAGAGTGTCAGTAGCAGTCCCATAAGCAAGCATGCGGATTGCTGCTGTGCACTTCTACAATGGTGAGAGCCCAAGGCGTCCAGTACAATCTACTCTTTGAGTAAAATAGGAAGACCACTTGCCTAGTTCCTCCACAATGCGTAGGAACACATGCCTTCTCATCCGGAACCTTCTTCGAAACATTGCATCAGAGTAGAGTGGGTCTTCAGCAAAATAATCAGCCACGAGTTGCTCATGAGCTCCTTCACGGTCCCTATTGATATACTTTTTTGGACCACTTCTACGCCTAGATGGACCTTCTTCCAATTGGGCCTTAATCTTCACTTCGATCCGCCCAGTAAAAGAGTGAAGGACACGCTGCTCGGCCATGAACATATCTAGAGGGTAAATCTCGGCTGGGTCTATGGAATCGTCGGACTCATCCGACATGTTTGCAGACTGGTGTGGGAAGGAAAGGAGGGATGAAATGTTCAACTGGAATGTTTTGCTGGACTGGATAGAAGAAAAATGGAGGAAGAATCCAGCAATATGTAGTCACGTGGCTGCATGATTTTTTGTGGTGCATTTACATTGCGTGTTGACTGGACAGATTACATTGCATGGCAGCCACTGTATATTAGCTGCATGATTTTTTGTGGTGCATTTACATTGCGTGTTGACTGGACAGATTACATTGCATGGCAGCCACTGTATATTAGCTGCATGATTTTTTGTGGTGCATTTACATTGCTTGTTGACTGGACAAATTACAATGCATGGCAGCCACTGTATATTAGCTGCATGATTTTTTGTGGTGCATTTACATTGCTTGTTGACTGGACAGATTACAATGCATGGCAGTCACTGTATATTAGCTGCATGATTTTTTGTGGTGCATTTACATTGCTTGTTGACTGGACAGATTACAATTCATGGTAGTCGCTATATATTAACTGCATGATTAATTACATGTTGACTGGACAGTTCTGTGTATGCCAAAAAAATGCAGATATTGCAAAAAATAAAAAATAGATGCTAGGAAAAAAATACAATACCTTAATTAGTATTGCCTAGCAGCTTGTCCTTCAAAATCTTCAAGCCTATCACATGCTCCGCTTTCATATCATCAGTCATTTGACTAGTGTCCATGGTCAACAATTTTTGATATGATTCCAGCAAAACAGTCTCCCTCCTCAGCCTTGCTGCTTCAACCTTTGCATCAGAAATACGTTGCTGGGTCTCTATAAACTCTTCATGTCGTTTGCTAGCAGCAGCTTGAATATCTATGTACTTCTTCATATCTTCATGTAAACTAGGGTCATCATCCTTGGCTTTACCTTTGCCATTGCGTTGTTTCTTAGCTTCATTCCTCCCTATTGGACGTTCCTTGTCTCCAATATCTTCTAGTGTCACTGAGTTGCCGCTAAACCCACCTCCATCGTCCAAACTCCGTTTCTTCGACTTATCAAGGTCATCCAAAATTGCATGCCACTTGGGTTCATCACGAAGAACCTTCCAACAGTGCACAAGTGTGAATGGACCTTCTTTAGGATAGTCATCCAAATAAAATTGAAGAGCGAAGTCTCCCAACTGGTCATCTGAATATCCACTGGTATAAATTGAGGTAGCCTTCGTCCAAGAGGCGTAGAAAAATCCCACTAATCTCTTGATTCTTTGCCATCGATCCTTGAGATGCTTTACTTCTCTTTTCCGATTAACAGGTGTAGTGCTATTGTATAGTTCAACTACATCTGCCCAGTAGCTCTCATTTTTCTTGCCATTCCCATTGATCGGGTCATTCGAGTGGTACAACCATGCACTCACCTGCCATATAGCATACAAGATTAGAATTAGCATACTGTACAGTAAAGTTACAAAACAAAAGTACAAATCCCTGCCAAAGTCAGAATGTTGCTTACCAATCGCGAGTCCTCATCCGGTTCCCATGTAAGACGCTTTGCAGTCCTAACTTCATCGCCATCATCTATGTTGATGACAGGCTTGGCTTTTGACTTCGATGTAGCATGTTGAGTGCCTGAATCCGTCGCTGGTGCCGTAGGTGGCCTTGATGGTGGGAACGAAACATGTGGTGGAATGAATGGTTGCTGACCAGTTTGGAAATAGCTTAGGAAAGCACCGGGTGGGCGCAAATCCATACCACTGAAACCACTGGGTGGGCGCAAAAAATCAGGTAATACATAATTAGATGTGCAAATAAGTTACTAACAAGTCTAGCTCGGCTTGGAGCAGAAATTACATATACACAAAGGTATATACACATGCACATATCATAGGATTATGAAAAAATAATACCAAGAGGAAGATTGACCTCTACAGAACATAATTAAAATAACTTGAACTAACAGAACAGGACACTAGATGTTCATGCTACTGAATTGCACAAACAGCACTCTAGGAAAATGAATAATCAAACAAGTTGGTTTCTTACCAATCTGGGGATGCATAGCCAAACGAGTTGGTTTGTGGTAAAGATCCGTTCCACCAGGCTGCAGAACGATAGTACCATCAATTGAGTTGCAAAACAATGATAGCATCAATCGAGCTGCAGAACGATGACATTACCTTGTTGGGCTCCTGGAGGTGTAGCCATTGCGCCACCAGTCTACGGGGAAGCGGGCAAATCGGCCTCAAAAGACCAAGGAGCGCTAGCAGACCCAGCAGGAACCGGCGGTGGAGCTACTTCGCGCTTGGATCGGCGACTCATCACTGGCGACGTGATTAGTTAAGGATTGGCCCAATGATTGAATCTAGGCACCAGACAAGAATGAGGAAGGGGAAAGAAGAGGGGTGGGCACGGCCAAGAAATTGGAGGCGAGGGAGACCAGATTCGCGCGCATAGCAACAAATTGGAGGGGAGGGTAAGCAGATTCGTGCGCTCGCAACAAAATTGAGGGTAATTGGGCGGGAGGCGAGTTCGCGTGAGCAGCAGCCTTGAGGAGGAGGGAGGCGGGTTCACGCTGAGTAGGCGCTTGTGAGGAGAAGAGGCGTGGTGGGAGGTTGGCTTGAGGAAGCGGCGCGGATGGGAAGGTTGGCGCGCCGGCAGGGCGGAGAGGAAGTGCGGCGCGTGAGATTTGGGGAGGGAGGCGCACGCGCAGCCGATCCGTTTTCGACGATGGAAGAGCTAGTGTCGACGTTATCGTCAGCTCTTAGCCCTCTCGTTTTCCGTCCGCGACTAGCGAACAAATAATCGCTGGCTGCTTTATTTACTCCCCTTCTCTATCCTTCACATGGGACACAAGGTGACATGTACAAGTTATAAGCTAGCTGAGCTGGCCTTGTTGGAGGAGACCTCACAACTGCGGTGAACGATACTACTGCATCCAGGTAAACATTTCTCGATCCAATGGTTACTGAGATAAATTGAATACCAATTACTTTTTTTTTCTGAGAGCACCAATTGCTGAATTATTACATCACACGCATGCACCAGGCAGCGCGAGCATCGAGTGGATGGGCAGCGGCAAGAGCAGCTGGAGCGTGGAGCCACGCGCGCGCACCCCCCACGTGCTCTCCTGATCGGGGCCTTGTCGCGGTCTCCCAACCGCACGAGCCGGACAAAAAGAAACAGGCGGGAGTGGTGCTAAAATAAGGCGCAGCGCAGCAGGGCACGGCGCCACACCGCCCTCCGCGCGCGCTCGCGCTCTCTCTCTCTCTCGTGTGCGCCGCTGCGCCCGTGCCCCACCTCTACGCCTCGCCTGCACGCACGTTCGCACGAGCAGCGGCGGCAGAACGGGATCGGGAGGAGCTGAGTTCTTCTTGTGGTGGAAGCGGGTTTGGTCGTGTCCAAGAAAGAGCGAGGTCACAGGCTTGGTGAATGGTGATGTGGAGAGTCGCTTAGCCGAGATCCAGCAGCGCGGCAGAGGTTACTAGGCCGGAGGATACCATTCCGGTGAGGAGAGCGAGGGGTCTTCAAGAATGGAGGAGAAAGCGGCGGAGACGGCGGCGGCGGCTGCGGCTGCGGTGGCTGTGGCGGGGGATCTGGACGGATTGACGTACTGCAGTGAGCATCCGTACCCGCCCGGCGCGGCGGTGGCTGCCGGGGTGGTGGCCGGCGGCGGCGGCGGCGGCATCTGCGCCTTCTGCCTGCAGGAGAAGCTTGGGATGCTGGTCTCGTCGTCCAAGTCCAGCCCTTTCCACCCGCCGCCTGCCTCCGCCTCACCGTCCTCCCCTCCGTCCAACCGCCCCGCCTCTGAGCCGCCGCTGCCTCTCCACCCTTCCGCCGCCTCTCGCATGGCGATCTCAGCTCAGAAGGCCAAGACCTCGACTTCCTCTGCCGCCCCGGTGGCGGGTGGGCTCAAGAGGAGCAAGTCGGTGGCGCCGCGGCCGGAGGAGCCGCCGCTGGCGCCCGCTCCGTCAGCGATCACCGCCAACAGCCCCCGCAAGAAGAGCTTCTGGTCATTCCTCTACTCGTCCTCGTCCAGCGGCCACCAGAGTGCGTCCTCGTCTTTGCCCAGCGGAGGTGGCGCGCCGTCCGCGAGGAGGAAGTCGGTGTCGGTGGCGTCCGCGTCCGCGTCTTCACTGGGCCAGAGACTGGAGGCGATAGTGGAGCCGGAGAGCCCAGGCCGCCACAGCGAGGGGTCGTCATCGTCGTTCGGGAGGAAGGTGGCGCGGTCGCGCTCCGTGGGGTGCGGCAGCCGCAGCTTCTCGGGGGACTTCCTGGAGCGCATCTCCACCGGCTTCGGCGACTGCGCGCTCCGGCGTGTCGAGTCCCACCGCGAGCCCAAGCCCAAGGCAGGTGGGCTTGGCCACCTGGGCGGCGCCCACGACACCGGCGATGGCGACGAGGAGGACTACGAGGACGCGCAGCAGCACCGGATCAAGTGCGCCGGGTTCTTCGGCGGCCTCGGCTCCGCGCCGGCGCCCTCATCCTCCTACTGGCTCTCAGCGGCTGACGGGGCAAGCGGCAGCATGAGGGTGGCCGGCACGCGGACCCACCGGAGCTGGGCGTGGGCGCTCGCGAGCCCCATGAGAGTTCTGAGGCCGACGAGCTCCACGTCCAACAAGACCATCACGGCCGCGGCCCACAACCGCGCGGTCGGCAACACGGCGACGATGACGGCATTCTCCGCATCAGCGACGGCACCTTCAGCGGCCGTGGCTACGAGCTAGCTTCATCGGTGGCGGCTGCGTGATCAATGTCCAGTTAATCATCCCTCCTCCTGCACTGCATCATAAATCTCTCCTCTTTTCTAGGTTAATTCTCCTCTGTCCACTCATGTCTTAAGAAGCTACTCCCTACTCCCTAGATGAAATGTGCTGTGGATCTTAGCTCTAGCGGGACCTTCATTGCTATCTCCGCTCTCAGTCTTGAACTGAAAAAAAAGAGAAACTTGGAATTAAATTGTTGTTCTGGTTAATTTTCTTGCGGTAAATCCGTAAATGCATCCTGCTCCTGAGCCTAATTCTCTCCTTCCTAGTAGTACTCCTAGGTGGGCTTAATGGGATGTTTCTCTTCCCCTCGTGGTAATGGGGTGATCGAATGATCTTCACACATGAGAGAGGAATGCTACTCACATCGGTGCATGCAATGTGCGAGAGTAATCAGTGAGCTGATGGCATGGTCACTGCGGGCGGTAAAACCAGATTTACTCGACTCGCATAGCGAGCTACTGGTACAGCGTACAGTTCAACTCGGTGTGGCTGGGGCCGTGTGTACCATTGGCCAGTGGCCACGCCTGCGACGCTCAGCGCCGTCTGCTCTGCCGTTGGCGGGCGCGCCTGCACTGACACTCGCAGCCCGCAGGCCCGGAGAGCGCGTAGCATACCAGATGTCACATGACTCCCATCTCCCCGCGCGCGGGGGCAGCGGCGCCGTACCACTGTCGCTGCGCGGCGCGCGGCGCGGCCGACCGCCGGTGCGTGCGCCGGTTTGCACGGTCGCGCGGGCGCTCCCGAGAATGAACCGAGATGGGACGCGCGCACGTCTCGAGACCCGGCATTGAGGCGAGCGCACCGCACTGTTCATTTGCCCCCAACTGTCCTCGGGAAAAGAGGCGCAGTGACCAGTGGGTTCTGTGGTGGAGCCGTGCGAAGTAAGGCCCTGTTTGGAAGTAAAGTTTTAAAAAATCGTGGTTTTGAGATACCATGTTTTGTAAGTGTTATATACAAAAATATCATAGTTTTGTCAACCTTTACAAAACTATGGTATTTCTTGGAACTACAAAGTGTTTGGTTATAAAGTTATTTCCTATGTATAGTGATAACAATGAGCCAAAACTTAGCTCAAAGTGGAGTTTTCAAAACTCCAAAAATACCATGGTTTTAACAAAACCATGGTTTTTAAAGCAATGTTTTTTGCAGAGTTACCAAACATCTCATGGCTTTAGAAACCATGGTATTCTCTAAAACCATGGTTTTGTCTAGAAACTATGAAAATATTTTGTTGCCAAACAGGGCCTAAACCTGTGACACGGGTGACCTTCGCACACAGCCCATGGAAGCCCTGGGAAGCGAAGCAAGGTCACCCTGAGCCAAGGCAAACGCCTGACCTTCGCGTGGCCATGCGAGTGGAGGAGCTTGCCTTGCCCGTCCAACACTAGAGAAAGGGCCGTGAAGGAAGAAGCAAATATAGTGGCTAGCGAATCTAGAGGACAAACCATACAGAGAAGGGTCTGCACTGTGTTAGAATTGACATAATTGGATCCTTTTGGCAGGGGACAAGTCGTAACTGGCTAGGAGCCTGAATTCCCATCGGTGCCCCCCGTTTTAGTGTGTAACGGTGCGAGGGCATCTCTGTCCTTCGCCTGACCTTCGCGTGGCTAGGCGAGTGGAGGAGCTTGCCTTGCTCATCCAATGCTAGAGAAAGGACCGTGAAGGAAGAAGCAAATATAGCGGCTAGCGAACCTAGAGGACAAGCCATGCAGAGGAGGGCCTGCACTGTGTCAGAATTGACATAATTGGATCCTTTTGGCAGGGGACAAGTCGTAACTGGCTAGGAGCCTGAATTCCCATCGGTGCCCCCCCCTCCCCGCTTTAGTGTGTGACGGTGCGAGGGCATCTCTGTCCTTCGCCTGACCTTCGCGTGGCTAGGCGAGTGGAGGAACTTGCCTTGCTCGTCCAACGCTAGAGAAAGGACCGTGAAGGAAGAATCAAATATAGTGGCTAACGAACCTAGAGGACAAGCCATGCAGAGAAGGGTCTGCACTGTGTCAGAATTGACATAATTGGATCCTTTTGGCAGGGGACAAGTCGTAACTGGCTAGGAGCCTGAATTCTCGTCGGTGCCTCCGCTTTAGTGTGTGACGGTGCGAGGGCATCTCTGTCCTTCGCCTGACCTTCGCGTGGGTAGGCGAGTGGAGGAGCTTGCCTAGCTCGTCTTACACCAGAGAAAGGGCCGTGAAGGAAGATGCAAACGTAGCTGCTAAGGACCCTAGGAAACAAGCCGTGCAGAGGAGGGCCCGCACTATGTTAGGATTGACATCATTGGATCCTTCTAGTAGGGGACAAGTCATAACCGGCTAAGAGCCTGAATTTCCGCCGGTGCCCCCGCTTTAGTATGACGGTACGAGGGCATCTCTGCCCAAAGGTCTCTAAAGAAGTTTTTCCCTTTGGCGCTTTTGCCCTTGCTTTAGTTGTTGTACAGGGGTAACGCTGTCATTCGATATAAAGGACCAAAATAACCCCGTTTCAGTGGATCTGTTTGAGTGTTATTGTCCATTCTATGTAAGTCATTTCCTCTATATAAAAAGGGGCCTATGTACGTGTAAGGGGTTGAGCCCCCAGAGAAAAGGAATAACATACACTAAGAAGTTTTCAAGTACAAGCTAAGTGTTAGTTCCCTTAGAGGTTATGCCTCCACCGTGCCGCACGTTGCTTCACTAGACGTGCGGAGCGGAGGAGGGATACCCCTAAAAATACTTGTTGCGGTGTGACCTGTCAATGCTAGCTTAGGGTCAGACTTGAGATCGGGCTCAATTGATGTCGTGCACCCCGGTATTTCTATCGGCTTGAGTGACCGAATACTAGTCCCAGAAGATCATAGCTAGTATTGCACTCAAGGACATTTGGAATATCATCGCAAGCATTGCATTTAACTAGAATTTAACAGTTTACATAGCATAAATAGCATCCCAGTTGACATAGACAATTACATAGTCTTGCAGAGGACTTAATTCAAAAACATAAGAAAACACAGCAGAAAACTTAGAAAGCGACGATATCCCGAGGTTGACCCGAAACACGCAGCTAATCACCTTGACCCTCCTGGTCACAAGTGGCATCGTTGCCGAAATCTTCACCTGAACAAAGATTCGTGGTCCATATAATAAGTACACGGCTACTCAGCAAGCGGTCCTTATTAAATGAATGCAAGGTTAATGGATGGGTATGGTTATTTTGCTGAAAACAACACCTATCTACTTGTTTATTTGTTCTTAATTTATTGAACATATGATAACACATGAGTGTAGCCAAAGGACGGCTAACCAGCTCAAAAGAGAGGCAATCCCTGCCTACACTACCCTCAAGTTGGTTATTAAAAACACATTGGACTACCCTGTGAAAACTCCTTTCCCCCGCCCATCACCGCGGGCACAGCTACCATGATAGTTTTGATTCTGCAGAGTGTCTATACGTTCCCCACAAGCCCTGTCTCATCCCGGGGGAGAAACAGTACAAAACCGTTCCCTGTTTTCACCTGTCCCAATACTGTACCCTTTCTTTTGGTTTCGCGCCCCGTACAGTACACTTCGACCAGGCCGACAGTCATCCGCACTCCTTCAGCCAGACCTGATAGCGCACCGCACGAGGTTAGCCCCCATTTAAGCCATTTGGAACCGGTGATCGCGAATCACGTCCGTCCACTACAAGTACAACGGAAACAAGCCTCCACAGCTAACAGTCAGGGCCAGAAGGCACAAGTGGCTGTACGGTTCAGGTTCGGTTTGGTAGTCATAAGTGTACGGTCCTTATACGACCGAGGAGACCTACACATCTCAACCACAAGCCTAAAATCCGCCTCTTCTGGGTCTCCTCAAATCAACACACACCACGTTGCTTTTAGTTGATTAGGTTTATCCAAAAACGGCACCCCGAAGTCGAACTTCACGGGTACAAGTGTGATATTGAGTGAAACCTATCAACCACCAATCCCAGAAGTAAGGCTAAGCATCTACACAAGGATAGGCTAGTAAAAACAGTACCATTTGGGCTAACAATAGAAGGCTACGTCATATTAGTAAAGGACTAATACGAAACAGGAGCAACATAGCACATGCGATGATAATTTAAGCATGCAATTTAAATAAACATAAATTAAATGAAATTTAGCAAACTAGAAATTCAACATGAATCTAGCTTGCCTTCGAAGAAGTTTGGTTCTGGTTCGCCCTCTTTGAACGGCTCCGAAACGTCTCCCGGACAGCAGGTGCACGTCGGTTCTATGTGAAAAAGTAAATAAATAGAAATAAATAACAAACATACAGAAAATAGTATGATAAAAATTTATAAAATTCTTGGGATTATTTGCGATTTTTAGGCTCTGGAATCACCCCAATCGGAGTTCGGGAACTCCCTAAACAATTCGGGGATGATTTGGAAAAACAGAAAACCCTAGAAAAGAATAAACCGGGTTAACCGCTCCAAAAACCGATGAAACCCGGGTTTTGGGCCGAGCGGCGGTAGCCGCAGCCCGTGCGGCGGCTCATCATGCGGGACACGCGCACGCGTTGAGTGGCGCGCGCGCGCGCGACGGCGGGCATGACGATGTTTGCCGCTGGCAAGATGGCGGGGGTGGCGGCGCGCGGCGCGCGCGACGCTGGCAGAAGGGGGCAGCGTGGCGGTTGGCGGCCGGCTGGCGAGCGGTTGCTGTCGCGTGGGCGAGAAACGGCGGCGGCGGCGATGGGCGGCGGCAGCGTGGTGTGGTGGTCGGCTTCAGCGCGCTGTATCGCGTGGCGCGAGGCGGCGGTGGGACACGCAACGACGCCTCTGGCTGGCTGGCGGCGTGCTCTCGACACGTGCACGGAGACCGGCGGGTGGCGGCGGCGGCGGATTGGTGGCGCGCGTGTTTCGTCTTGTGAAGCGAGCGGCGGTGGCGGCGGCGGCGGCTCGCTGGCGACGACCAATTCCGACGATCTTTTCGGCGGCTTGTATCTCCTTCGTTTCTCCACCAAATTGGGACTTCTATATAGTGAAATTGATCAGCGCGACGAGCTCTACAACGTGTTGGCTTTAGATTTAGGGTTTGGCTGCTGGAATAGAAGAGATACCTCGATTTGCTTCGGGTTGGCATGGGAACCGAGGTGGCGGCTAGGGTTTCGAGGGGCTAGGGTATGATGGCCGACCAGAGGGCCTCTAGGGGTTTATATATGGCTTGGGGTCGGCTTGGGTCAATTCTATTATGGGTGGAGTTTGAATTGGGCTAGAATTAGGTCTTAGATGGAGATTAGGAGTCCTAATGGGTTTAGGTTTAGATGGAGTGGGTTTTGGGCCTAGTTAGGGCCTAATTAGGCTATCCAAGCCTGGTTAGGGCCTTTGTCCTATTATTATTTTATGTTTTTATGTTTTTATTGTCTTTATTTCTATTATGTGACATAATAATTTTATTAGGATCACTGCTAGAAAAACAGGCTTTAGTCCCGGTTGGGAACGGGCTTTAGTCCGGTTCCTCGGCAAGACGAAGCCATCCGGGACTAAAGGTCACGCACCTTTAGTCCGGTTGCCTCTAACCGTACTAAATCGTAGAAAATATCTAAAAAATAAGGCGAACCCAAGACTCAAACACAGGACCTCATGCCACCACGTGACTCTCCACTCACTCTTCTAACCAACCCACCCACCTACGGCGTATTTAATAGATTAGGATATGCATTCCTTTTGAAGTATCTTTGAAATGAGCCTTTATCGGTTTGTAACACTAACCAGGGACTAAAGGCTACATTTAATACCGGTTAGGTATTCTTAACCGACTAATTTGTGTCTGTGCTAACTAGCATGTACCCACTTGCCAAAACCACCTTTAATACCGGTTAGGTGTTCTAACCGACTAATGTGAGCCACTTAACCAGGACTAATCGTGTTTTTAGCCCGTAGCCACTTAAGGACTATTGCTACATCAGTTCCGGTTTGTGGCCAATCGGGACTGATGTACCGGTATGGAAGATCATTTCTCTAGTAGTGGATGTCACAATTGAGTTCGAATGAAGGGTCAATGTTGGGGAAAAAGGAGTAGAGAGGGAGGTTGGACTTGATCCTGTGCTCAAGCTTGATTTGAATTGGTTGAGCTAGTTGGTTTAGAGAGAGGGATAGTTATGATGTTTGTCTAAGCTCGAACTCGGTTGAAATCAAACTTGAGCTTGGTTCGTTTAGCTTTCAAGCTTGGTCTAATCTTAAGTAGTTTGTTGAGCACGAGCTTTTGGTCCAATCCTAATGCACAGTTGATGCTGCTGCTGCTTTGCTGGGTGTGCACGTACATGTACACTGCTCGGTGTAAGACGATGTGCTGTCCTGTCCTTCTCAACACGTCCCGGCTATTGCATATGTGATAGTCATACACCGACCTACAAATCGGCCGCTTACTAGTTAGTCTGCTTGACCGTAGAAAACTCTCTCTAGCTCGCTCCAGGGTTTACAAAACTGACTGGTTAACCTTGAGAAATTGTTGAAGTAAAAACGACAAACGATTAACTGCTCGATTTACTGAGCGGTTTTTCGGTTTACCGCAAAAGACCAGGGCTTTTGGTTTACCATGCAGTCTTTTTGATCGGTTCCATCAGAGAAACCTCCGCATAACAATGTAATCATATAACATATTGTAGGAGCGTGTCCACAACTGGCGCGAGCACGTGATGCTCAGTGCATATGTTTTCGCCTGTCCTGTTCCAAAGTCCAAACAATCCCTCGGATTGCACTGCACTCCCAATCAAGAAGCCTCAGTGCAGGTCGCCCATGCTTTTGACCTTTCATCGGCCATTTCTAAGGTCACGGGTAAGGTTGGTCCTATTTTTTAGGTTTATTTTACTATTTACTTACTATTTATCTTTTATTCATAATTTTTACTATTTATCATTGTAACCGTATCTTACTTTTTAGTAATTTTTTTTATATTTTACTCATAATTCTATTTTTATAATTTACAAGCACGTTTCTACGGTAACCGTGCCAGCTACAGAAAAGGCACGGGGGTAAACATGCCCTAACAGCCAGCCAATGAGCCCGATGTTTTAGACGCGTGCAGGTGTGCGTGCAGTCCGTGCGCGTCCATGGCAATCTGACCGTCAGATGGAGCCATATGTAGCAACGCAGAAGTTTATTTAACTGAGCCGATTTCTACCAGCTGTGGCTGCTGTAGAAAACACGCATGCATGCAACAGGGATAGAACAAGAGCAAGACTGTTTGCACGAACGATGTGCAAGTGTGGCAGCACAGTTGCCAGTCGCGACGCGCCAGCGGAGATCACATTTCACATCACATGCATGCCACGCCACTGCAGTGGGAGCTAGGCGCATGTGCATCGACAGTGGCAGCCCGCGCTCAAGGTGGTTGATCAAGGACGTGTTTGGTTGCCCGTTCATGTCCGGTCAGGTTCGCGTGAGTCAGGTGAACATGCGTTTGGTTGTTCGCTCGTCGTTCGGAGCCTGTATGTACGCGTGCAAAAACCCGCTTGAAGCCTGGCCCAAGAAAAACGGCTCGGGCGGCCGTTTCCGTGGAGCCAGGCTCGCGCACGCTGGCCATGCACGACAAGGAAGCCGCCACCTACTAACAACCACCAGTAACTTACTAACCGGTTTCTATATACACTTTTTAAATTTTCAAAAATATTTTAAAATTCAAACTACATCCAAATTCAATGAAACAAAAAAATGGAACCATAGGTTCAAGTACAAGGTATTGAAAAAAATTTAGATTTTTTTGAATTTTTATTTTTATTTTTGAATTTATTGATTTTTTAGTATTTGTTTTTTTTGAATTTTTATTTTTTGTTTTTGAATTTATTTTTGTTTCAGTATTTTTTAAATTTTACTTTTATTTTTATTTTCTTTGTTTTTCTTTTCTCTCTTTTGAATTTGTCCATTCCACTCTCTTCCTAGTGCAGCCAAGCAAATAACATCTCTGCGCAGTCTGTTTAATCGTATACAACCAACCAAACAACATCCCTTGCATCACCTCAGTCTGGCTGAGCTCATACAGCCTGGTTAAGCTGATACAGCAACCAAACACACCCCAAATAATCAAATGCAGCTAGTGTACAGACAGGGCAGCGATGAATACGTAAACACTAAACAGAAAATCCCATGACTATCTTCGTGTTAATAAAACCGGCCAAAACCACTTGAAAACATGAAATACCTGAACATGATCCATGGATTGTGAATGAGGTTCAAGGTTAACAAAACCAGCGAAAGTCACCAGAAAACTGTTGTTTTCGAGCTTACGGACGAGCCAAAAGCCCAGTTTGGTTTGGCTTAGCAAACCATGGCTGAAACAGGCCCAAGTTTAAGATTTTTAATTCAAATTTGAAATTTTAGAATGGTTCATAAAAATTCTAAAACATATTGTTGGCCCCCGATTTTTGGTCCAACCGGGAACCTCGGTGCTCCTGTGCTAGCACAGGATCCGTCTTACTAGCACGACACCTTATACAAAATGCCGGATCATCTCGTACAATCGAAACTGAACATTATTATTACAATAGAGTTCAATTACATGGTGGCTCAGTTTAATAGGCCGAGTAGGCCAAATATTACGATGCCAAAATGAACTCCTATCAGAGTCTAGCAGAAAAACGGAAACAGTAGAAAGAAGAGTTGGGTCTCGAGGCTGTGCCCAATCCAAACAGGCAAGCGACTGGAGTCCCGCCTATCACCCGTCAATAGCGTCATCCAACTGGTTCATCTCCTTCTTGGCACCGTCAAGCTGTCCAAATCCATCCTCGGATCCACCTAAAAGAGCGAGTGGAGTGCGAGGGTGAGCGCGCAATCAAACCGCGCTCGCGAGCCAACACCCAACCTAATGCAATATAATGATATGGGCTGTTTGGTGTAGGCTAGGCTATTTTATTTGCATAAAGCCATATTTACAATAATTAATAGGTAGAAGTCCTATGACTTAGCCAGGTAACAAATCAAAGACGTACTGGGCTATATATGCTGAAATTGTTCAACATTGGGGTATTTCAATATGGCGACACCGTATCCATGGCTATGGAATACGTGTCCCATTAGTCGGCGGATCCATCCCATGGCTATGGGAATGGTCCCCGAAAGTAGACCAGTACCCATATCTACAACTGGCGTACTGTCTATAAATGGCAAGTCCGTGCCCATACCTACAACTGACGCACGACTCCCAAAGTGGCGGTCGACTCACCCTCTTAATAAAGAGGCGTGATCGCCTTGAGCTCAACAAAGGCCAGGATCCCATGGATCCAAATAATCATTATCAAGTATATCAAAAGGGGTCATTTGACCAACATTCGCACTCAGGCAGACCTGACACCCGAGTACATGAGTATTCTCCCGTTCTATGCCGTTTTACGTTGATAGTCGGGACCAGTGACCAGCTAAACCATTACATCGTTGATAGCGTTTGCTGTGCCGTTGTAATGTTGATAGGATCGATCCGTCATATCTATGCCGTAAATCGTTGATAGGCAGGGATCGACCAATTTGACCTAGACTGGCAAAGGCTAAGCATTTCCAATGACTTACTAGTCAGAGAAGTTTTAGATTTAATTCCTAGGATTCCAATGGATAAGGTAAGGAATAATGCCAAGGTTAAGGGTTGTGCTTAATAGCACATATAGTCGAGTGGTAATATCTAGACCAGCTCTATTAGCCTTGTGTTTAACAACATATTATAGCAACAGAATATAAGCATACAATTTGCATTATTTAAACCAACACAATTTAAGTAAAACATGGGAATTGACATATGAATTAGAGATATTGGCTCGTCTGGACCGAGCGTGTTGTAGCTTGGATTCTGGTCTTCGAGTTGTCCTTCCGGGTCTTCCGGGTCTTCCGGATCTATCGTGAATAATCCAAATAGCACAAATATATTCAGAAATATGCCAAAGCATGATGAATGTTATGCAATCGCATCTAATCGTGTGGGTGACCATTCGCATCGGCTATATTGAAGATTATAAAATAATCTATCCTACTTATCAAGGAAGTTCCATGAACTCCACGATAAACGTGCTAAGGATGTCATGCATGTGAGAATGCATCTAAATACCCTTAATTAGGTTCCCAAAGAATAAACCTATTATTTAGATTGAAATATCTTCAGCAAACACTTTTAAACATATGGAAATAAAGTTTTAGCCCAAAAAGAGGATTCGTAGTTCTATTTAATAAGCGGCCAAGATCCTAAAGGACTCAATATTATCCTTAGGTTAAAATCCTTAGAAAGTATCTATAGAAATATTCCCTCAGTTTTAATCATAGGAATATCCTATTAAAATATCTATTTGGGCATTTATATATTAGCCCTATAGGAGACTTTCTATTTCTACTAACTTATTTATTATAAACCTGCAAGGTTTAGTACTTTCCCTAGGGTGAATATCCTATATAAAGTTTATAAAAGGGTAATCAGTATTTTCAGAGGCTAAATAATATTTTATATAAATGGAGTACCATTTCTAGCTTTTCTTTTGTAAAGGAAATGCTACCATAAAGCTATTCTAATTTTTCAGGGGCAAAATAGTAATAAGATATGTCCAAAAATATTTTTCTTAAGTCAAGTATAAGATATACTATTTCCTTGAATTTTATCAATATTTTTGGAGGGGTAAAACTATTTTAAAGGAGCCTATGGCTATTTACTGGATTTTCTTTATTAAAGAAATATCTTGATAAAGGTTATTAATATTTTACAGAGACTTAGAATTGGTGAAATATACTAGGTTATATTTTTCATGGGTTCCAAAGACACTCTAGTATTTTACATAATTTTTCTAGGATTATTTATGGTCTCTAAGTATTTATAATAAGTCATATTTATTTTCTGGGATTTTCTAAATAGACAAATCGCTGGCAAAATAATACAAACAGTAATGGGCCTCAAAGCTACTGTGCGGCCCAAGTCGGTCCGGCCCGAAGCCGAGGTGGCGCGGGCGCGACCCGAAGGCGAAGGCGCAATCCAAGATTACGCCTCCACTTGCTCTTACAAGTAGGACCGACGGGTCCTACTCACCAGGCAGAGAGAGAGAGGAGCACACTGTGTGCTGATTCATGACGTCAGCGTGACGTCGGCATGGCTGTCTCACGGGCGGAGCTCCGGCGAGGCTTCGGCGTCGTCTCGGCGGGGCTACGGGGAACGAAAGTGCACGCCGTTTGTTCATATGGGTGCGCGGGGGCAAGGCCTAGGACGTCTCCTTGGAATTACGCCGGCGGTGAGCTCAGGCGGCGGCGCCATGGACGGCGAGCTCGGGTGCGCGGCGCTAGGGCATTCTAGGCCAATCCGAGCGGGAATATGGAGCGCATGAGTAAGGGGAAGGTGTGTAGGTGCTTACCACGTATCCGTTGGTGAAGGAGGGAGCCTGGTTCGCGCCGGCGACATGGAAGCCACACGGGGCGGAAACAGGGGAGGTGGCGCGGAGAAGCTTCGGGGGCTTTTGCGCCAATTCCGTCCGAGGGACGTTGGGTGGTGACGCCGGGGTGTCGTTGGCCGAAGGAGGGGTCTGGGGACGTCGCCGTCGTTGAGCAATCGAAAAGGGGGCAAATCCCCGTGGCGGCGGCAATGGAGCTCGCCCGCGAACTTCAGGCAACAAAAACTCAATTAGCTCGGGGGAGAGCAAGAGGGAGAGGAGAGGAAGAGGTGGAAGGGGTTGCCGGAGCTCGGGGCTCACCGGAACGGGCCCGCGACGGTGATGGTGTTCGGTGGCAACACGGGAAGCGACGGGGGGCGGAGCGACGGGCTCGCATTGCCTATTTATAGGCGAGGAAGGGGACGCGGGGAGGGGCGCGTGGCGACGGGGCACTTCAATGCTCACGGTATGACGCGAATCCGAGCCGGGAACGGCCGTGCGGCCGGAGTAATTGATCGAGTATGGTGACCGTGCTTGGAGGCGGGGCGGGATTCAGCGTTATGTACCGCCACGGAAGTACGTCCAAAATAAAGCGCAGGCGACGCAGAGCACGGCGAGGAACGGTGCGAAGCACGGCGGCGCGGACGGACCAGCGAAGACGCGGCGTGTCGCGGTCGGGCGGCGCGGCGTTGGCGAACTCCAGCTCGGACCAGAGCAACAGGGTGAAGGAAGAAACAAGGGAGGGCATCGGCTGGGCCGTGGTGGGCTTCGGCCGGGAAAGGAAAGAGGAAGGTGGGCCAAGCCCGGGGTGAAGCAGGCCGGGGAAGGGAGATGAAGCCCAGCGAAATTGAGCCTTCAACAAAGAAGAAAGGAAGGGAAAAGGGGACTTTGGGCCCACAGGGCAGCATGGTCATTTTATATCAAATTCAAATTTTGAGTGTATATTTGAATTGGAAAAGAGATGGGTCAAAGATGGTTTGGAGATTGGCTTCCCTAAAGGATATAGATAGTAATTACTATTCATGATCTGAAAATATAAGTGCCATTATATATTTATATGCATATGAATACATTGGTCATATATATACACATTTACTTATTTATGGCATAATTGCATTGTTGTATTTTGGGAATAAGTCTTAATAAAAGAGTTTTGAGATAAATTTAGTTTTGGCCAAAAGGGCAATTTAGTCAATTTATCACTTAATTATATTTGAAGGCAAGGTCAATAGTTAGGATTTACTATATGGCCCAATTTGGAAATTGATAAGATTTACCCTTTGCATGGGATATGCAAAGTGTAGGGTTCTAAACAGTGAATACTCCTATTGTAGGATTTTGAATAGTGCAAGGATGTCGGATTTGCATTAAATTGAATATTTATCAATATAGTTTAGCTTTTAGGGTATAATCAAGAAATAAACATTTTATAAGATGAGATATTTGAAAGCTTTAGAAAATGTCCAATTGATGCCCTTGAAATGCATACATAGATATATGTAGCAATTGCAATGATCATTGGCTTTTTGCAATTATTTTAAAGAGTAGCAAAATTAAAGGTTTGCAAAAAGTGGTCTATATTTGTATATAGATTTGGATATATGCCATGAAGCAAACCCTTTAATAGGTTTCAAATAAAAGGGAGAAATATGGATTATATTTTACTTAACACAAAATACCTTAGTTAGGAGCACAAATATATTTGTATCTAGGAGTCAAAAATAATATAAATTAAGGCATAAGCCTTTCCATAAATGAAGAGCGTTATTAATAATTAAAATTTCCAAAAATTTACAAATCCCTACAAATGGGATGTTACACATATGTATTTAAAACTTTTGGCATATTTTTTAAAAAATAAATCATTTTTTGACCAAGCCCGATCTAAAAAATTATAAAATGTAAAAAAGGAGATAAAAAAACTCAAAGAGACTTGATGCATGGTGGCCAAGGCCAGGGTGACGAAAGGGAGGGAGTGGGGAGCAGAAAGAGAGAGATCAAGAAGGGAGGGATGAGCCCTAGGAGTGGATAGGGTTATTTTTCTATAAAAATAGATCATTTTTCGATAGAAACCAACTCCTATGTTGGTTCGATTGGCTTTACATGATAATCAATTTGATTTCAGTTTATATTGGTTGATTTAGGATGAACCAATCGATTTTCAATCGTCAAACCAATATTTTTACTGTGAATTTTAAATTTTAAAAACAAAATGTCATGTTTTTATTGATTTTTTAGAAAAACAAATATTGGTTTTTAAGGTTTTTGAAAAAAGATTTCAATAGACCCTATTGAGGTTTGGGACGTTCTTTTATAAAAGAAATAGCACAAAGTCTCATTTACTCGC
Source organism: Olyra latifolia (assembly GCA_036346145.1). Taxonomy (NCBI): domain Eukaryota; kingdom Viridiplantae; phylum Streptophyta; class Magnoliopsida; order Poales; family Poaceae; genus Olyra; species Olyra latifolia. Next base: position 29,832,006 of record CM070526.1, read on the forward strand.
CTTCATTAATAAAGATGAGAGAACACAAGCACCGTTACCACCTATTTTGTACGGCTATTCTAGCCACTTCTGGCTTTTGCACATTAAAAATCAAATGATCAAACTTTTTGAAGGTAGCTAGATGTATCTCAGAAACCTCGAAGTCCAATCAAACTAAACATTTTTGTTTATCGAAGCTTTTGAAACTCAATATTTCAGTCACAACCATACTAATTAAACAGTGCCTTAAAACGGCTTGTATATATATATGCTCCTGCGCTAATCTGGACGACGGTAAAGCTTGTATGCTGCTGCTAATTTAGACGTGAGCGCATCATGCATGCAAGGAGCTGAAGGGTAGGCTGCGTAACTGCCATGCATCTTGTCTACATCAGATCATTATGCACCATTATTTCTTGTGAGAGAAATAATTAAGCGGCTAGCTAGCAGCATTGGCACCAGCCACCAGGTACGTGGAATCATGCATGCATATATGGACCGGGCCAGGCTAGCTTCACACAGCAGATACATACCTAATTCTCGTTTAAGCCAGAGACCATGATATTTAAGATCCCCAAAGGCAAATTAAAATTTTGCAGCTGCTGCCAATTGGAAAGAAAGATTAATAGTACTGAGGCTAGCTAGCTGTTTGAGTAATGGATTTACATTCCATCAACGAAATGGAAAGAAAGCTTTTAGATGCTAATCAATTAAGAACTCCATGTTCTGATCGAATTTTAGGAATTCCAGGCATCTACATGGAAGCTCTATCAAACTAGCACAGAAGCTTAGCAAGTCCTTATGGCTAGATCGTACCAGCTATAGAAAATAGAACATGTATCTTTACTCCTAAAAAAGCTAAAGTGGTGAGTAGCGATGAGGTGGTATGTCGGCTCAGATCAGATCACGTTTCAGCACAGCTTGTCATGTGTTCAACTTGACTCTTCTACCCTCCATGGCTCCGCCACCCGTAGCCACCAATCCTATGCGCTCCCTTCGTCTCTCCTTGCCTTCTATGGAAGAGAGAGAAGAGTAGCCCTAATAGACATTGATCTGGGAATGGGCGTCAAAATCAACTAAGCTGAGACTGACTGTGGATCTAGAAATAGAGGGTTGGATCAGAGCTACCGCTCCATTGACCTAAGGCAGATAATATGCTTCCACGTCCACACTTGAAATTGGAATCCCCAGTTCCCCACCCCGAATCCCTAATCCCGCCGCTCGCCTCCCTGCCTCACGCTCTCCCCAGCCCGGTCGCCGGTGGCGTCGCCGCTTTCTCGGCCGCCGGCGCTGCGCAGCTTTTCCCTATCCCCCGTCCCCTTTGCTGAATCCCTAATCCCGAAGCTCGCCTTCCTGCCTTGCACGCTGCCCCGCCCTGTCAGCGGCGGCGGTGCCGTGACCTCCACCGCCCCCATTCTCCCAATCAGCGAACGCCCCTCCCACCTGCCTGCCTCGCGTCGCTTCCTATCTCGGAGGTGGCGCCGTTTTCTCGGCGGCCGGAGCTACGCAGTGTCTCCCTACCACTTCTCCCGTTCGCCGTCGACATGTCCCCCACTCCCTCCCCCGTCCGAAGTGGCTGCATCAGCGTCATCACGAGCGCCTCCGCCTAATCTTCCCAGCCGCTGGATGCCGCTCGTGCCTCCTCTTCTCAGTCGCTGGAGATGCGGTGGGCAGCGTTGACATCAGGGTTAGCAACAGCGTTGTTGCTTCCTCTACTCAGCTGCGTTGGTGAGCCCCCAAGCCAATTCATGGGTTGGCAATACGGTTGTTAACACCCTCAAATTCGCAATCCAACCAAAAAAAATCTCAGCAAATTAAATCCCCACTAATTTCGGATTTGGCTAACCTTCCATTAAACCTCTTATCAGGTCCTTTCCTAATCGTTCCTAGGAGTCGTCTCTTTTCTTATCCTCCGAACCTAGCCGCTGCCGGGCGTGAGCATCAGGCAACCGCCATTGCGCGCAGGTGCATCTCATTCCTCTGTCTCCACAATGCTTCGCGTGCTAGTGCTCCCATGCAGGCTGCATGTAAGGGCCTTGCGCGAGGAGAAAATTGACATTATGCCACTATCGAGAAGTGACTTCACCGAAATACCACTCTAGAGATGGCAACTTATAAAATGCCACTCTCGAGTAGAGGTGATCACTCTGATGCCATTCCGAGGGAATTAAAATGATTTTAACTCATTTCTTGCTTATTTGGCATAGGAAATGACACAGTTGCCCATGGGTCACATGTTGCTTGGCTTTGGTTAGACCCAACCGAAGGCCCGAGCCACACTCCGACTCATTCCCAAGCGAGCTCTCCCTTCTCCAGCCATGTCTCTCCCCTCTCTGTCTCTCCCGACCCAGTCCGGCGAGTAGGCGGCGGCAAGGTGATGGAGCTCGAACTGGCGGCGGCGGCGCGGCTGGTGGTTGCGAAGGTGAGAACTTGATTCCCGTTAGTAATTGCATCAGATCCCCGTTTTGCTCACATGTTGATCTATTGTTTCCCCCTTTTGCTTCGTGCATGAAACCCTAGATAGTAATTTTTTGGGCGTCCCCGGTGTTTGGGGGCTTTTGCGGTTGGCAGGATGAACCCCAAGGCGAGGGACGTCTCGGGGTAATGTTTGCATTTGCTAGATTTCATTATTTTGCTGTCGACTCAAGCAGAACAAAATGGGTTGATGAACCCTAACCGATTACATGTTTTTCCCTTATCAAATTGAGGGTTTGTAGATTAGATGATTAGACGGATAATACGATAGATTGGTCGCTCCCATGTACTTTTCTTCAGCATGATGCAGTAGGCAGTGGTGATGTAATAGGGAGTGGTGATGCAGTGGGCAGTAATGCAATAGGAGACATCAGTTCAGTGCTCAGTAATGTAGCGGTGGTCAGTGAAACTGAAGCAAGGGGGTCAAGTAGAGTTTCAGAGCATGATGTGGATTGGGATTAAGGATTCAAGAATCACAGGACGAGGAAGGTAGAATAGAACAACTGAGTGAGGATCAAGTGTATATGCTGCTGGGATTAAGGGATGAGGTTGAAAGGACAACCAATGCTGAGAAGAGTAGAACTGATGAAAGGCCAACTGCTGGGGATGGTACTGATGATGCTATGATTGTTGTTGATGATTCCAATCCAGATGAGATATTCTTTGCATATGACAAGGATCACCCCATAATGGAACTAGGGACCATGTATCCCTCAATGAAAGAGTTTAGGCTAGCTGTCAAACAGTTTGCTATAAATGAGGAGTTTGAGCTGGGGATTGAGAAAACTGATCCTACAAGATTTAGGGGGTATTGCAAAGCTAAAAGTTGTCCCTGGAGGATTGTCGGTTACAGGAGAAGTGATATGAAAACCATAATGGTACTAACTACCTTATTTATTCATATATTTCAGTTTTTGCTTATTTATTTGATGGGCACAGGAGAAGTGATTTGTTGTGTATATGTGCATATCATAGGTTATAAATCATAGTAACTTAATTGGTTTATCTGTTCTTGTAGGTATCAGTGTTGCAAGGGAAGCACACATGCACATCTAGCAGCACAGTCAGTGGTACTACTGCAACTCAAGCATGGGTAGCTAACAAGGCTATCCCTATTCTTAGAAGGAATCCCACAATTGGTGCCAAAGATTTGAAGAAAAAGCTTCAAGATGACTACAAGGTAACCATACCCTATGACACAGTTTGGAAAGGGCTACAAAGAGCTCTTAGAGCGATGTATGGTAGCTAGGAAGAGAGCTTCCAACTTCTATAGATGGAAGGCAGCGGTTCTAAATAGGTCACCAACAAGTGTGGTAGAAATTGACACTAGAACTGTAGATGGTAGAATATATTTCTATAGGTTTTTCTGTGCCCTAGGACTATGCACTGAGGGTTTTGTAAGAGGACTATTAATTTCTTCATAGATGTGTGTTTATAAAACTATATATATATATATATATATATATATATATATATATATATATATATATATATATATATATATATATATATATATATATAGAGAGAGAAGGTGGATGGGGCCTCCATATAAGTTTTCGCCCTGGGCCCCCAAAATCCCAGGACCGGCCCTGAGACTACAACATCAGTGCCGGTTCCAAACAGTTATTAGTGTCGGTTTCTGAACTGGCACAAAACAACAGGCATCAATGTGCACGGTCATCTGTGCCGGTTTACAATTGGCACTGATGACACACTCTATGTGCCAGTTTGTAGCTAGAACCAGTATAGATGTATTTTAAATATTTTTTTACCTAGCCTAGCTAGCACCATAGCTAGGTTCCTACTGCTACCTATGCACTACTGTACAACCCTAGCTATATCTACAAGAAGGCATCGTCGTTGCCACTCGCTAACTCGGAGTTGGAGTAGCCACTGTTGTCGTCATCATGGCGGCCTGTCGTCTCCCTGCTATCCTTATGGGAGGTGTCCTCGTCGTCGGACACCTCCTCCGACTCCTCCTCAGAGGAGCTGGCGGGGTGATCTCTTCATCGTCGTCGTTGTCCTCCGGTGCCTCCTTTGGCTCGCCGGCAGGGTCGCACACCGAAGGATCCGAAGACGGATCGTCCGATGGTGATGTGGACTCCTACCGCTTGGGTGCCGGCTCCTCCTCCTGCTCCGGTGCCTCCTCCTCCTCCGCGCGAGGCTCCTCGCTGGCGGCTGGCTCGTCCTCCTCGCAGGGCGTCGGATTGCTGGCACGCAATGGTGATCATGGTGATGCCAATCGACGCAGCGAGGCGGCGGGTGGAGAGGGCTATAGCGTCGGCGCGGCGGGTAGACATGGGTGCACCGGTGAGGCCGATGGAGAGGCCAACAACGACAAGGGAGAGGAAGGGGTTGTTGGGCGGCCATGGTGGAGAGTGTGGGAGAGGCAGCGAAGATCTAGGCGATGAGAGTGTGGGAAAGGAAAGGGGATCGAATCAAATAGGTGGAGTGGGATGGGGATCGATTAGGTATATAGATGTGACAAGGTTAAAATTGCATGTGAAACGTCTCAGGAGACGAAATGTTATGTGTGTTGATTGTAATGATGAACCGACACGCCTGTTCACTTGACACGCTGGAAAATCTCTTTCTCTCTATACACACACGCGCGTTCCGAGTCCCTACTAGATCTGGCACATATAATCTATAATCCGTGCTGGTTGGTAGTTAATACCGACACATCTAAGTTTTTTCTTCGTGTATTTTAAAGAACCGGCACTAGTAACCTTGTTTGTGACAGTCCTACATGAACCGACAGTAATGTACTGATATATATGGCCTGTTTTGGTTTAGTTACGGGAGTTTTGCTTCGCTTACATTCTTTAGGTCGTAGGGGGTGCGTATGTGCCCCCTACAATAAGAGTCCCTCATGGTCTAGGGCCTGCTTCATCATTCTCTTGGCCATGCCTTATGTAGCACATGCCCATCCCCCTTCGGCAAGATGAATAGATGAAGTTAAGTTTGAGCAAAATAAACTTGAGTGTATTTTCCCTCTTTTGCTTCGTGTGTGGTTTTGCTTTGTTTCAGTGGGTTGCCTTCGGGTGGTTTTTGAAGGGTGTTGACGTTTAGTCTTCTTCGCCAGTAGTGGGGTACACGTGTCCTTCTCAGGACGCTGTAAGGGTCATTTAGCGTGTGGAGGCGTTTCTGTCGCTGCAATTATTGCCTATGAACCGTCGCGTTGTTACTGCCTGTTCGCACGTCGAACAGGCAGATCCTGTTGAGGGGACACGTGTCTTTCATCTGGCCGACGCACGGGTGTTACCCTTGGGCTATAAGTCCATGGGTTCGCCGTTGAGGCTAAACACTTTGGCTCTTTTTTTTTGCCTTGGTTTGTTCTTTTGCGCCATCGCCTCTGTTTGCACTCTCCTACTCTTCTCGCAAATTCGTGTTGTCCCTCTTCTCTTGTTTGTCACCAATGGCTCACACTTGCAAGGCTGTTGTGTGCCCCGGGGTGCTCGTCGCCATGACTCGTGAGATTAGGGCCTCTCTGCTTGACGACGACCAGCTCAATGTCCTAGCCGTGGAGTACGAGCTGGACTGCTCGTCGATGCATGCCACTGGCGGCAATATGTCACCGAGGCTGCGGGCTAATGAGGCCATGTTTTTCTAGGCCTTCCTGGAGGCTGGTCTTCAGTTTCTGGCGGCGCCCATCCTTGGCAACTAGCTGGAGATGTACCACGTCAAGCTATCGCAGCTCACCGGCCCCTGGGGCGCTGGTCCGCCTCACGAACTACGAGTGGGCCATGCGCTTGGAGGGTGTGGTATTGTCCCCCGCGTCTTCGCACACCTGCACAAGGTGCATTGGCAGAGAAAGAAGATTGCAAAGGGGACGGATGTCAACTACGCCTATAGCTTCTTGAATTTTCAGCCTTGGCACGGCATCAAGGACGTGCTCCTGGCTCCTGCTTCGAACAACAAATTGGAAGCCGGGTAGCTCTGCCAGTGGCACTACCAGTGCCTCGACGACGGCGATAGCGGCTTCGAACCACCACGCGCACGGTGATGGCCCTCACCGTCTCTCCTCTGGTCCTTTCTAGGTCTAAGGAGGCGCAGGTCGTGCTACGCCACTGCGTGCGTCCTCGTCTAAGCATGCGCGACTTGCCGCCCGTGAGGGACCAGAGGGAGTTGGTTGCCGCCAATGCTGACAGCAGCTTCACGATTGAGCGATGCTACGACAAACTGCCACAGTCGCGCGAAGCCACAGAGAAGGTGGTGAAGGTTTGGCTCGACCCTTTCATTGTGGTGGAGAGTCAATAGCGGGATCAGGTCATCACTAGCCCTCGAGCCAATCACTTCGTAATGTGGGCCGATCAGGTTGCTCCGCGAGGGCCTGCTGAGGGGGGAAGCACGCTGTAGGCAATATGGCAGGGTCCTCAGTGCCATTGAAGCAGCAGAAGAGGACCAGAAGTGGAGACGGTGCTCCGGTAAATGTTGCTCCCCTGCGGTCTGCTCCGCCTTATGATGCTCAGCCATTCGACTCTTCAATTGATTCCACGGAGTTCATCGGGAATGATGACGACAATTGTTCCGCCAGCGGTGAAGATGTTAGTAGGGCTAGGAGTGATGTTGACGCTTTTGTCTATCAGGTGCTCGCAAACTCTGGCGTGTCCCAAGTTGAGGCAGAGGAGGGAGATGGCGGTGTAGGGATGAAGGAGGAGCAAGAAACTAGCGACGAAGTCATTGTGTCCTCTCTAGGCGGGGGTAGGGGAGATGTGGCCAGAAGCAAGAGGCTGGCGATGAGGTCGTCATGTCCTCTCTAGGCAGGGATGGGGGAGATGTGGCAGAGGTGGCTAGCGACGAGGTCGCCATGTCCTCTCCAGGTGGGGGTGGGGAGATGTGGCGAAGTTGGTGGGCGCTGGGGAGACCATTGTGTCTCCACCAATTGGAACTAGGGCGACCCAGAGGAGTTATGGGAGTTGCGGAGGAAGGAGAGGGGGCTCAGCGCCCCGTGACGCCTCCTCCGGCTGATGGTGGCGAATATGTGATGGTGGTAGATATTGTTGTGCCTGCTCCTGGCACTACGTTGTTTGCTGAGGGGGCCTTGACTACTATGGGAGACGGGATGGGACACGCATCCCTAAAGGAAAACGGGTAGGTTACGCTAGCATAATTTTAAAAATTTCTACCACGAACACCCATGATATCATGCAAATAAAGGATCACAGATAGTAACCCTTGATGCGTGGTCACAGCGGAAGGAGAGTCGAAGTAGTTGAATCTGACGTTGTGTACGTTGAGGTACAGGAAGTAGCTGTTCACATGGAGTCAAACGTCTCCTCCTCGCCGATCACCACCACAGGACCATTGTATGTACTGCCGTAGAAAAAGTAGTCGATCTCGCCGACCTTCTCCTCCTTGTCGCCGATCAGTGCAGCAGCAATCGCAGCAGCGCTTCTATGGTATCCACACGTCCAGGGACGAAACGGCATGCGCCGGTGTGCTAGCATCATATGCACGCGACTAGGGTTTCTAAGAGTCGGTAGGGGGTGTGACGGCTAGAGTTACGTGGTGGTGAAGTCGTGTATGTGCACCGTCCCATCGTCTCCCTTTATATAGAACACACTAATAGGCTTCTATGCTAAAGACCCATTAGAACTCCAATCCTACACAAGTCAGTATCTACGAAACTAATCCTACACGGATTAGTATGCGCGAATCTAATCCTACATGGATCAGTATCCGCGAAACCCACTAATGAATTCAATCCATTAGACATGTTCCAACCCGTTAGGAGTGTGACCCGTTAGGTTCATACGCAAATGGCCATGGCCCCGGCAAACTCTTTTCCGAACCATAAGTCAATAGCGGTTCTTAGCAGGACATATTGAACCCCAAATACAATAAATGATCATATCAGCTGAACCTTGATATACTCACATACCGATCCATTTGCCACACGATATCAGTCAAGCTCAAGGCGAGATGCGTGCCACCCTTGTGATAGCTCGACCATTCACTCGATCTTGTGATGGATTCTAAACAGTGATTAACTCTTTAATCACATTGATATAGCCATACACATTCCAATCCAATCACATCGAGGGGCCCAAAGATATCTCTCCTTTTATCAAAGAGGGACAAATTCTATCTTGATCGCTCACACCCCATGACATGTTTTATAGCATACCTAAAAGCTACTTTATAACTATCCAATTACGGTGTAGCGGTTGATAACCCCAAAGTATATAACTACGTATGTTAGGATTCAATGACGATATCAGGTCTAAGGATCATATAGGTATACCACTTGAAACTACATGCTGATGGTATATGTAAGATAATAATATCTGCGGTGTCTCGGAGTAGGTCTATCCAACACCGTGTTCTCTAACATGTCTCCACAATATTGATTTGATATCTCTATATCTATGGTATGTGAAACATTAGCATCAATTAATACATGTGCTGATCAAATCATTACTAACCCACATAATGATACGAGATCAGGGATGATTTAGAATAAAATCATATAAACAATGTGTCTCACAACCAAGTCGTACTTAATGAACAATGTGAACGACGTTTATTCATAGAACTGATAACATAATATCTAAAAGTATATACAATCATATTACATGACTACCTCTAAGTCATATCACTAACAATCCCGCCTAACTTACTTCTTCGTCAACGTCCTGATGCACTGATCACCTTGAGCGATGACGAAGGGATTGTCGCCGGGGACGGGGTAACGAAGAAGCTGCTCCGGGGTCTGTTCCATAGACGGGCTTTATGCCTTTGGGAGGCATGGACATTACCTCAGAGTCAGCGCCTGCCTCGGGTGTCGCTCCCCCCGGGGGTGATGCGGCGGAGGTGCCGCTAGTGCCTAGTGGTGGAGTCTGGAGCGGGCGTTATTGATATACGCTGTGACATACTACCTCTGTTTCATAATGGTTGTAGTTTTACCTAAATACACACAAAATAAGGAGTTATGAAAAATGACTTGTCTGTTCTCATTTAATGAAGGGTAGTTGAACAGATTAGTTTAAATAGATGACTGCATTGATAAAGGGTACAAAAGTCATATTGACTCTAAAGTTGTATTGGAATGTGAGAACTACAACCATTTTGATAAAAATTTTGAATGCTAGAACTACAACCATTATGAAACGGAGGAAGTATCTTGGAGGTCCAGGGCGTCCCTGCTTCTGGGTGGGGGGTCCCAGCCGAAGCTGTTCGCAACGGAGGTGGAGCCAGAGCGGTGGCTGCTGTGGGTGCTGGTGGTCCGCACGTGTTGCAGTCGTCGTAGCCCGTCGTTGATTTCGGGATGCTTCGAAGGTCCGATATTCGGACTTGTAACGAAGCCGCCCCCTTCCTCCGTGGTCTCCACTCAGTTAGTTACAACTCCAGCGTGAGGCTGTTTTGCAAGCACTGGAGCACCGCGAGGTGTTAGACCACACGCGGGATCTGCTTGCCAGGGTAAACACTTGTGGTTTTTGCTTTGTCTTGTCCGATCATTTACTTTTTAGTAGGTTCGTTAACCTCTACTGCCTCAGTTGCAGGCTTCTATCATGGCTGGCGTGGTCGCCTCGCAGTCTCATGCTTGTGAGGAGTCTTACGGGGCTATCGAGTTGGAGAACGTCAGACTAGATGCATTGGACCAGCGGAGGCAGGAGCTAGAGATGGAGGTGATCGAGCTCTGGGTGGTCTTCTTGCTATCAAAGCGGAGGTTGCCACCCACGGCGAGCTTCTTGATCGAGCGAAGCAGCTAGAGGTCGAGTTGCTAGAGGAGCGTGCCAAGGCAAAGGACCTTGAATTGGCAAAAGAGTGTCTTCAGTGTGAGTTGAGCAAAGCTAAGGACCGTGTCCGCGCCGCGGAGGACTTTGTCAAGGTGATGGGTAGGGCGAACGTGGAGCTGAAGGGCAAAGTGACTCATTGACCAAGCAACGCGACACCACGCGTGCGAAGGCTCAGAAAAAAAGCGGTGGAAGGCGAGCGTAGTGAAGTCTGTGCCACTGCCTCCTTTAATAAAGCAACTGATTTGGCCGCTAAAAGGTGCGGTGATAGAGCTAGTCTAGATATTACCCGCTTGACTATATGTGTTATTAAGCACAATCCTTATCCTTGACATCATTTCTTACCTTATCCTTTGGAATCATAGGAAACTAAACTAAATCTTCCTTGACTAGTAAGTCCTTGAAAAATGCTTAGACCTGCCTAATTAAGTCTAGAGTCCGATGGGTTGAATATCGGCTAATCAACGTTGCGGTATGGGACGATGGATCAGTCCTCTTGCACGGCATAGCTTACTATCAACGCTGCAACGATTAATCCTAACCATCAACGTAAACGGAGCAGGTTCCTCAATGGATCGGTCCCATCATTGCCATGGTGTGTATCATGATTAGATGCAGCTTGATCAATACTACATCGCTGCATCATCTGTATGCTAAAGCATTGGACAATTTAATCAGTGTGTGTGAATCCTGAGTACATTAACTATGACGGTGTGTAGTGCCTCGTTCTCGAGCTTACCTTGCAACCCGATAAAAGCCTAGGAGAAGGCTCATGCACTTGGGTGCCATTTTCTACATGAGTGTCAATGTTGGTCAAATGAACACTTTTGATATATTTGATGATGATACTTAGGATCTACGGATCCAGGCCTTTGTTGAGCTCAAGGCGATCACACCCCTTGATTATGGGGGTGAGTCGGCCGCCACTTTGGGAGTCGTGCACCAGTTGTAGGTATGGGCACGGACTCGCCAGTTGATAAAGACAGTACACCAGTTGTTGGCATGGGTACTGGTCTAAATTTTGTTTTTGGGGACCATGCCCATGGCTATGGGATGGATCCGCCAATTTTTGGGACACGTAGTCCATGGCGATGGATATGGTGTCGCCAGGTTGATATACCCCCAGATGATGAACAATTTTGCTATATATAGTCCAGTACGTCTTTGTTTTTGTTAACTGGCTAAGTCATAGGATTTCTACTTATTAATTATTGCAAATCTAGCTTTATGCAAATGAAATAGCCTAGCCTCCACTAATCAGCCTATATCATTATATTGCATTAGGTTGGATGTTGGTTCGCGAGCGCGGTTTGATTGCACTCACACACTCGCATCCACTCACTTTTTAGGTAGCGTCAAGGAGGGACGTGGTCAGTGTCGACGATTTGTGTCGGCAATGTATTTTATGGGGCAATGCGAGAGATCACAACTACGATGGTAGCATAGGGAGCCGAATTTATACAGGTTCGGGCCCTCGGGGCGAGGTAATACCCTACTCCTGTGCTCGTGGATTGTATTATGGTGGATGCTAATGACGATTGTAAGATGTGGGATTGGATCTCAAACTAGGGGCTCCGGACCCCCTTTATATAGTTTAAGGGGCCGGGTTACAGATAGAATCCATAATCCGCGTATGGAAGATACAGATATAACCGATTTGGTTACGCCTATATCTATGTATTCGAGTAGGAGACGAGTTCGTTTACCTGTAGATCATGTCGGGCCGCGCCAGCCTCCAAGCCTGCCTTCTGGAAGGTCCAATTGACTCGGCCCAAGGAGGCGGTACGTCCAGTAGTATATCTCCGGATACCCGGGGCCCATGTTTTCCACAGTAGCCCCCGAGTGCTTCGGGATTGGGTTGTCTTGATTCGGGGTTCAGCTTGCAGTCCTTCGGATGTTACCCGAGTGACGTCACTCTTCGTCTGGCTGATGAAGTCTGCTCACCGAGTAACCTGCTGATCAAACAACACAGTTGCAAAGAACTCGCGAAAATTGCTGATCAAACAACACAGTTGCAAAGAACTCGAGAAAATTCTCAAGTCATTAAAAAATGTCTGGTACCCAGCCTGACTAGTCGGTATGCCGGCTTGTGGCCCCGTGGAGAGGCATACCAGAAAGGTGGATGTTACCGAGTGAGCAGTGCCACTCAGCGTTATCCTCCCTGTTACAACTTATGACATTTAAGCCTGACCTACAGAGCTCGACATTCGATCCAGCATGGGATATGCCACAACTTGCGTAGGGTATTCAGGCGCCTTGATCCAACTAGTGCGGATTCAAGCTAGTGATCCCCAGAGGAATACGCCCGCCTCCAAGTTGAGGTCCTCCTAGTGGTATTTGTCTTGGCAACAAACGATCCGAAGATGTGCTACTGAGACCCAACTGAAGAGGTAACTCTTTGACGCCTAATCCGATTATAAATCAGACCAGCCATTGACCCCAGGAGGTACGCCAAGAGCTAAGTTAATTATCCGGGAGGCGCCCAGCTCTCAAAGGATTGATGACTGGCATAAGGCCCAACAGGGGGCGCGCCCTTTTTTCCCAACTAGGCTCGGTCCAATCAGCACCTGCATGCGAGCAACGTACAGCTTACGGCCCACATGGAAAGTGCCTTCCGGAACCTAAGTCTAGGCCCGAATATTGCAATAGCTGATCCAGGGCTTCGTTTCTTCCCACCTAGCGCGAAGCCGAAACGTCGCCCGCGGTTCTTTGATAAATGCGCGCTTATCCTTTGCCGCCACGGGTCATCCCAGCACCACCTTGCCGGAAGACCAAACGCCGCTTTGAATGTTGCGCCGTGTTCCCAGAGACCTCCACATCAAATCCTGGGAACAGTTCTCATCGGGGCTGCTTCCCAATGCTATTATCCCCGAAACCGATTCGACTTCCCCGATTTCGGCTATAAAGAGAGGCCGGCACAGCGGCCGCTCCTCACCCAGACTCCTCCTTGAATCCCTCAATCTCCTCCTGCTCCAATGGCTGATGAAGAGTTGGCGGAGCTCTGGGCGCAGTACGACCTCGCACTCGCCGAGGTCGCCGAAGAGGAGGCCCGAGCCCGCGACGTCACCTCCGTCGCGGTTCTGATCGAAGTCGCCCCGGCCCTTACCGAGGTGGCCGATGCGATCGTGGAGGCACTGGTCCGCGTCGTGCCCGTGACGCCGCCATCGCCGAAGCCCTGATCGACGCCGCCCCAGGCCTCGCCGGAGTGACGGACCTGATCATCAGGGCGCAGGCTCACGCTTGCCGACATATTCTGTAATTGGCTTGCGAGCCATTGTAAATATTAATAAAATTGTCTATTTTGCCTTCAGTCTCTTCTCTGTGTTTTTTGTTGTCTTGGTGCAAGCTAATCGACTTTTCTTGGTTCGAATCATGCGTTTTGTCCAAGAAAGTTAGGCCCCTTACACTAAGCACCCTGCCCAGCGCATCAAATTCCTTATCATTAGGAGTTGGCGCTGAGCTCTATCTCCAATAACGCAATCGGGAAGTATGAGTGTTGCTAGGAAACAAGAGTTTCGTTACTCAGAACAACCAACACTTAGGCTCATCATAGACTTGAAACGAAAAAAGCTCGATTAGGCGTCAAATAAATGTAGTGATGGAGACTGCTCCTAATCAGGTATGACCCCAACTTACAAACCGGTCGGAATCCGACCTATAAGTAAGTCAAACTCAATAAGAGAGAGGGTGTGCGACTGTGCACCTAATTAGGTGTAGCCCCTAACTTACTAGCTAGTCGGGATCCGACTAGGGAGCAAGTCATGTTAATTTTCAATAAAAGGTTAGGTGCGCGATTGCGCACCTAATTAGGTGTAGCCCCCGACTTACTACTTAATTGTTATTCAAATAAGTAGCATGTCAGAAACTGAATTGCAAAAGTGTAGAGACAATGTGAGCGAAAACTTATCTTTATTTAACTGTAGACATGTGTTACAACGGTCGTCAGGTATAAAACCGACGCAATTGCTCGATGTTCCACCAGTTGTCCTGGAGAGCGCCGTCTTCTCACCTCAGTCGGTAAGCCCCCGGGCGTGTCACTGAGTCGACGATGTATGGACGTTCCCAGCGTGGAAAAAGTTTGTGGCCGCTCGACTGATTGACCTAAAGGACCAAATCTCCCACCGAGAAGGTACGATCCCACACATTGCGCTCATGGTAGCGACGCAAACCCTGGAGGTAGTTGGCCGACCGGATTGTAGCAACGTCCCGAGCCTCCTCCAGTCGGTCAAGATCGTCAAGCCGACTGGCTTCTGACTCGGTCTCATTGAACCTCTGAACTCGGGGTGACCCGAACTGTAGTTCTATTCGGAGGACCGCCTCGGACCCATACACGAGGAAAAAGGGAGACTGCCCCGTAACTCGACTGGGACTTGTACGAAGCCCCTAGAGTACGGCAGGCAATTTCTTTATCCATTTGGCCGCATACGGTTTGAGCCGATCGAAGATGCGCGCCTTGACACCCTGTAGAAGCATGCCGTTTGCGCGCTCAACCTGCCTATTACTTCTCGGGTGTGCCACTGAAGCAAAGCAGATCTTTATGCCCACATCTTCGCACCAGCTCTGAAACTAGTCACTTCTGAACTGAGAGCCGTTCTCCGTAATGATCCGAGATGGTACGCCAAACCGACCGATGATCTCCTAGAAGAACTCGGTGGCCTTGGCCCCCGTAATCTTGGTCACAGGCTTGGCTTCAATCCATTTGGTGAACTTGTCAATGGCAACGAAGATGTGTTCAAAACCACC